>BPTQ01000005.1:157500124-157804943 GCA_019973895.1 Chrysanthemum seticuspe | reverse complement strand
GTTTGTAGTTTTGTTTTTGTGTGATCTTTTAGGTTCCTCTTAAAGGCAAGATCACCACCTTTGAAGTCGAGCAAGCTCAAGTCCATGAGTTGCCATGCTTCCTCATCATCAAGGCTACTGAAGTCTTCTTGTTGATGATTCCTTTCTTTCTTCAAAGAAGTGTAGTGTTGAAGACATTAGTGAAAGATGTCTCAAGTGTCAAGAAGAAGATATTAGTGAAGGGTATCTATCGTCGCACTTGTGGTAGGTGCTTAGAAGTCAAGACAAGAAGCATTAGTGAAAGGTGCTTAGAAGTCAAGACTTGAAGCATTAGTGAAGGTGCTTAGAAGTGAAGACACAATACATTAGTGAAAGGTGTCTTGTAGATCTAGTCAAAGGCATTAGTGAAAGGTGCCTTAGATGTACATTCGATATGGTGTGTTTCGATGTACTAGATAGACTAGTATTAGATCCAAGGATATTGATGTCCTTGATGATGTTGTAAAGGAGTAGATCTCCTTTGGGATTAGTCGTTGGTGTAGTGTGGTAGTAGTTCCTCCATTGCAATGGAACTAGGTGCTTAGCCTAGTACCTAATAAAGGGCAGGCGACGTTGTGAAGGTGTAGTTCACCTTGGAGTGAAAGAACTAGGTACTTAGCCTAGTACCTTATAAAGGGTAGGCGACGTTGTGTAGGTTTGGTTCACCTTGGAGTGAAAGAACCCGGTGGTTAGCCTAGCACCGGAAAAAGGGTAGGCGACGTTGTGAAGGCTTCTCCGCCATAAGGAGATTGGTGTAGTGTTTACGAACTCTCGAGTAGGTGACTCGGGAGTGGAGTAGGGCAAGAAAGGTGTCCTTGTAGCCGAACCACTATAAATACTCGCGTTGTGGTTTTGTGCTTCTTACTCTTATCTCTTCATTACATATCTTTATATGCTTGTTTATCAACATCCAACACACACAACCAAATAGATTGACATAAGTCGATCTAAATAGTTTAAAAGGAAGTTTTAATTGGTAAAACTATTCAACCCCCTTCTAGTTTTCCACACCATCATTCGTCATGACGCTACTAAGCTCATCGCTTCCGTCAACGTTTGTTTTTTTTTTTCATTTTTGATTCATTTCTCAAAACATCTTGTCCGATTAGCCAACAATTAAAGGGGATCTAAAACACATTCATACACATATAGTATTTCACCAAACACTTTCGTGAACACAAAAATGTGATTCTTATTCCCTATAATTCTTCACTAAAATACTTACTTCTTAAGTACACGCTAATTAGTAAAACCCCAGTCACAAAACCACAATCGTTTCCAGCTTCCTAACCTCAACTCGTTGTGATTACATAACTATTTTTTTATACAAGCACCCTCAACCCTCACACTCAAACCTCATAGCTACACTTCACTCCTGAAAGTGATAGTTTAAGAACCTTGTTAATACAAATAAATCGTAAAAACGTTTATTAATATTTAGCGATCTCTTGGTGTTTTGTTGATAGCAAATATAATGTTATCATAAGTAAAATTATAAGGATACATGTTATTTTTGTAAAGCATCAACATATATAGTCATTTAATATAAATTGTTGTAATAATTCATTTATTGTAATAGTTTATTAGGATGGGTAAAAACCACAACCCATGACCCATACCCATGGAGCATATCCATAACCCATGGAGTTAACCCATAAATCATTGTCAAGATGCATTGCATCTTTTAGATACATTGTATCTACTTAGATACCCATGGTCCAAAGTCTAGGACCCATGACCCATAACCCATGGGTAAACATGAGCGTCTCACGGATCCCTCAAGATACACTAGACGGATCCCTCAGGCAAGGGATTCGTGGGATCCGTGCAACAGTAGCAAGAAATTGCCTATAAATAGATAGCCATTTCTTCATTGTAACTCACCCCTCTTCTTACAAACTCTCTCATATATTCTTACATTCTTCTAACCTAAGATCTCTTGATCTAGATAGTAGTTCTTCTGTCTTTTGTTTTGATTCTCATATAGGTCCTTCTCTAGGGCGAGATCACGAGCATTCTACAAGTCATCCAAGCGAGGGGTCCTTGATTGATTTGTTCCTTCACAAGATTTCTGTAGCGAAGATCTTGTATTTCATATTTCACATATTTGTTGTGTTATAGTAGTGTTGGTTTGGTCCTCCGTGTTAAGGACTCGGTATTTAGCTTTGTACCGGAAAAAGTGTAAGCGACGTTGTGAAGGCTTCTCCGCCGAGTTGAAGGAGTTTGTTGACATAGTGCTTGAACTCCCAATTAGGTGACTCGGGGAGTGGAGTAGGGCAAGGAAGGTGTCCTTGTAGCCGAACCACTATAAATCGGTTGTGTCATTTCTATCCTTTACTTGTTTTCTTTACTTGCATTACTTATAGATCTATACTTTCTCTCTATCCACACGATTTCACATTACATCGAATCTAAAGTTTCTGAAACTAACTTAAAATCGGCAAAACTATTCAACCCCCCCCTTCTAGTTTTTCCACAATTGGCATCAAGAGCTAAGTTTACAAAAATTTTAAAGTAAATAGTATTTTAAAAACATTTCGATCACTATGGGTTCTGAAAATTATAAAGAAGGGCAATCTATGCAACGACCTCCACTACTTGAAACTAATGGTTTTATTTATTGGAAAAATAGATTCGAAACATATGTGAAGTCAAAAGATATTGATCTTTGGTACATCATTGTTG
Source organism: Chrysanthemum seticuspe (assembly GCA_019973895.1). Taxonomy (NCBI): domain Eukaryota; kingdom Viridiplantae; phylum Streptophyta; class Magnoliopsida; order Asterales; family Asteraceae; genus Chrysanthemum; species Chrysanthemum seticuspe. The sequence continues at coordinate 157,802,240 of BPTQ01000005.1, read as the reverse complement.
AAGGGGATTTTGAAGCCACTACAAAAGATGAAACCGGAAATTTAGTAAACACACCTCATGATCAACTCACCGATGGTCATAAGAAAAAGCTTTCCAAAAATAGTGAAGCTAAAATGGTTTTATACAATGCTTTACCCAAAAAGGAATTCGAAAGAATTTCCATGCTTAAAACCTCTAAAGAAATTTGGAATTCTTTAGTTGTAACTCATCAAGGAATCAACAAGTTAAAAACAATAAAATAGATTTGTTTGTTCAACAATATGAACAATTTTCAATATCGGATGAGGATACTATAGATCATTCTTTTGCTAATTTTAATACTATAATTACATCATTACAAGCACTTGATGAGTCTTTCTCTAGTCGTAATCATGTTAGGAGATATCTAAGGGCACTTCCATCCAAGTGGAGATCTAAAGTGACGGAAATTGAAGAATCAAAAGACTTGTCAATCCTCACCCTCGATGAACTCATAGGCAATCTAAAGGTCTATGAGCTTGTCCTCGCTAAAGATTCCGAAGCCTCAAAAGAGAAGAAGGAGAAGCACAAATCTCTTTCCTTAAAAGCCAAGAAGGTCTCAAGTGATGAAGAAAACTCTTCTTCGGATAGTGATGATGAAGAGTATTCCATGGCGGTAAGGGATTTCAAGAAGTTCTTTAGAAGAAAGGGAAGATATGTCAAGCAAACATACGACGACAAGAAGGGGTTCCGGAAAGGCAAAGACGACAAGAAAACAAGGGATGAACGCGCTTGTTTTAAATGTGGGGACCCTAATCACTTTATTAGTGAGTGTCCCAAACGTGACGAACAAAAAGCGTTCGTGAGTGGTTCGTGGGGAATGAGCGAGGAGGAGGACGAAGAAACTTGTCTCATAGCAAATGACTCAAACGAGGTGTGCTTAAAGGTCGACCTAGATCCGGATGAATGGATCAAGGATAGCGGGTGCACGAGGCACATGACCGGTAATAAAGATTTATTTTCCACATATGAATCCTTCAATGGAGGAAATGTGGTATTTGGAAATAGCAAAAGCAAAATCATCGGTAAAGGTACGATTTCTAACAAATCTCTAACCATTAACGATGTGTGTCACGTAGAAACCTAAACTTTATCCTCTTAAGTATTGGACAAATATGTGATAAGAAGTGTAACGTACTTTTTACTGAAACCAGTAGTAAGATATTGAAAACCGGTATCACTATAGGAAGAGGAATTAAGAAACATGGAGTCTATGTCATTAAAATCGATAATGAACCTAAAGACAAAATTTGTCTTACTTCTATGGATGATACTTCGACCTTATGGCATCGAAGATTGGGTCATGCCAATATGCGACTTCTTCAATCGCTATCATCCAAAAATCTAGTAAGAGATCTACCAAAATTAAAATATGAACATCACTTTTGTGATGCTTGAAACGTAGGTAAACAAGTCATGCTAGTCACAAAGCTAAAAATATGGTCTCTACAACTAAGTGTCTAGAATTACTTCACATGGATTTATTTGGTCCATCCGCTATCCAAAGTTATGGAGGCAACTACTACACTTTGGTTATAGTGGATGATTACTCTAGGTACACATGGACTAAATTTTTAAAGAATAAAACTGAAACGTTCGATTACTTTGAAATATTAAGTAAAAAAATCCAAAGACAATTAGGAAGTCCTATAGTGTCTATTAGAACGGATCATGGTAGGGAATTCAATAATGAAGTGCAATTTAGAGCCTTTTGTGACGCTAATGGTATTACTCACAACTTCTCGGCTCCTCGTACTCCAAAATCGAATGGGGTAGTTGAAAGAAAGAATAGAACCCTACAAGAAATGAGTCGCACCATATTAAATGAGCAATCTATACCTTAAAATTTTTGGTGCAATGTCGTTGATACATCAACATACATACTTAACTGAGTCTTAATCAGACCATTTTTAGGTAAAACTCCATACGAGTCACTTCGAGGCAAAAAGCCTACGTTAGAACATTTTAGAGTCTTTGGTAGCAAATGTTTTCTACTTAACACTAAAGATTACCTTACTAAATTTGATCCTAAATCAACCGAAGGTATCTTTTTAGGTTACTCTCCTAATAGCAAAGCTTATGTCATATTAAATAAAGAAACAATCAAGGTTGAAGCGTCATTAAACGTAAAATTTGATGAGAGTCCACCCAAACCTACCCTACCTCTTGTCGATGACGAGATAGTCGAAAGTGAAGCCATAGAAATAAAGAAAAATACAAACAAAGAAGATGAACCATTAAACAATGAAATCATCAATATTAAAGAGTCTAAAGATCATCCCGTAGATAAGGTCATATGAAAGTTAAATGAAAGAACCTTAAGGTCTCAAGTCCAAAACAAAAGTAGTTTATTTTGCTTTGTCTCAACCATAGAACCTAAGAATACACAAGAAGCCATAAAAGATGAAAGTTGGGTAATGGCTATGCAAGAAGAGTTAAATCAATTTGTTTCTAACGATGTTTGGAAACTTGTCCCTCCACCTAGTAATCAAACCATAATAGGAACCAAATGGTTATATGAAAACAAGTTAGATGTAAACGGTGTAGTGTCTAGAAACAAAGCTAGACTCGTTGCCCAAGGGTATAACCCCCCGTGGCTAGATTATACTCTATAAGAATACTTCTTGCTTATGCTTGTGCTAATGATCTTAAGTTTTTTCAAATGGATGGTAAAAGTGCTTTTCTAAATGGTTTTATTAATGAAGAAGTTTATGTAGCTCAACCTCCGGGCTTTATCGATTTCAAAAAACCTAAACATGTGTATAAATTAAAGAAAGCTCTTTACGGTCTTAAACAAGCCCTAAAAGCTTGGTATGATAGACTCAAGTCATTTTTAATCAAAAACAACTACACCATGGGGTTAGTTGATAATACACTTTTCACTAAGAAAAAGGAATCACATATAATTATTGTTCAAATATACGTGGATGATATTATATTCGGATCTACTTGTCAAGACATGTGTGATGATTTCTCTAAAATCATGCATGACGAGTTTGAGATGAGTATGATGGGAGAACTAAGTTTCTTTCTTAGTCTACAAATCAAACAAGTAGAAGATGGTATATTCTTTAATCAATCTAAGTACATAAAAGAGATGTTAAAGAAATTTGGTTTAGAAGACTCAAAACCCATTAGAACACCAATGTCATCCGATACTAAACTTACAAAAGATGAAGATGGTGAATCCGCTGATAATACAAAATACCGTGGCATTATTGGTAGTCTTCTCTACCTTACGGCTAGTCGGTCGGATATCATGTTTAGTGTTTGTCTATGTGCTAGGTTTCAAGAAGATCCTAAAACATCACATCTAGAAGCGGTCAAAAGAATATTTAGATACATTAAGGGTACCACTCAATTAGGATTATGGTATCCTAAGGGTACGGGGGTAGAAACTATTGTATATGCAAATTCTGACCATGCAGGTGATTATGTTGATCGAAAGAGTACAAGTGGTGTATGTACTTTTATGGGATGTTGTTTAACATCTTGGTTCTCGAAGAAGCAAACGACATTGGCCATATCAACAACCGAAGACGAATATATTTCCGCCGGCAAAGCATGCCAACAAGCACTATGGATTAAACAAGCGCTAGTTGCCTACGATATTCATCTAAGTGACATAGCCATTCTATGTGACAACAAATGTGCCATCGACTTAAGCAAGAATCCGGTGTTGCACTCTCGCACCAAGCATATATAGATATGTCATCACTTCTTAAGAGACAATGTTCAAAAGGGAAACATCTCTATTGAGAAGGTAGCATCCGAAGACAACATAGCCGACATTCTCACCAAACCGTTGAAGAGGGAACTATTCAACTTGCTTCGTCTTGGTCTTGGTCTCATGGAACAATCATCATAATTAGTTTTTAAACTCTACAAGGTATGTAAACACTAGCCTTCTTCTTTTCTGACTCTAGGATCTCTATTTCAAACACAACTCACAAACAATACGGGAATTTTTAAAACCCAAGGTAACTTTAATTTACAACACGTAATTTCATACTTATTTTTTAAGGATAAATGTTTTCTTCAAACAAGAAACCTTTTCGAAATGTTTTCTAAAAGATACTTCTTCCCGTATCATTTTTATATAAGCTATTTCTCACATGTAGGACATACCTCTTTTTTATTATTAATACAAAGTAAAAACCCGTTTTCATTGCATCTCATGTCTTTTGAATGCTAAAGGGAACACGTAACTAATATGTGTTTTCAGGTACATTCATTTAAAGCAACAATGAATTAGGAGCACTCGGGTTATCTCACATAATAGTATGCTTTTTCACTTCTAGTCTATTTTTCTTTTTCTTTTAGGAGTCGAGATAACCGCATCTCCAAATGGTTTGCATATAGGCACACACTAGGCACAAATATTTCCAAAAAGAAAATTTTAAGCTGCCTGAGTCACCAGTACCACGGATCCTAGCATTAACGCTGGACGGTTCCCTCAAGGGAAGGATCCGTGGGATCCGTGAGACAGAAGCTGAAATTCTCTTCTATTTTTTCTCACTTTAAAAACCTCTATATTTTCATCATTTTATCCTTTTTACTAATGAGTATGTTACTTAATGCTTGTGTTCTCATGATCACATGCCTTAAATTTATATCTAATCATTAGATTTTAGTCCAAATTTTGGGTCAAGCATTCATTACAATGCATTATTTTCTCTATATATAAAGTTCCCAAAATGCTTGCATCTTCATCACTCTCAACCTCACAAACAACCATCATCATGTCATCCAAAAGATCTTCCAACATAGATGAATCACCTAGTGCAAACAATCCTCTTCAAAAAATCCAAAATGTTATCCTACCACCTTCTGTAGTACCACCACCCAAATCTAGAAAAATCGCACGGATTAGCATCCGGCCTTGTTGTTTAGCCAAAACATTGTCAAATAGCTCTTTACTAACTACCCTTTCACCACAAAATGGTTCCATAGTAGCACCTCCCTCATCTCCAACAAGAACACCACCATCATCACCTATGAAGTCTCCACCTAAAGTCACTCTATTGGAACTCCTTAAGACTCCAAAAAGATCTCAACAAATCAACCCAAAATAACTAGTCTTTTTAACACCTCCCACATCTCCAAACACAATTTACAAAGATCTTGTAACTTCACCACCTTTAGCTCCCATTCTCTTACAAGAACATCTAGGTTCTTTTCCACCACCACTTCCAAACATTCCGGACTGTGATCCATATTTTCCAACCTTTCCACCACATCTTCCGCATCCCACAAAACAAACTAACCCGAAAACCTTCAACACACATTACCCACATCATTTACATTGTGAACATTGCCAATCCACTAGGGAACTTGCAATAGAAATTAGGGAAGATATGCGATTCATACTTAACCACATCCTTGATCGCATCAACATCATCACTCACAAAAACCTCCATCAATAACTTTATACAAGCATGGAATGAATAATATTACTATTTTCTCTAGTTTTTCTTTTGAGTCATTTTAAAGAACAAACCTTGTTCTTAGTTTTACATGTTTGTATGTGGCATATATACCACTACACTTTGTTATTTTATTACAAGGCTTTGTTTACATACCTTGGATCTCTATCTTGGTTCTCGTCAATCACAAGATTATTTATGCATGTTACTACTAACCTTTTCCTTGTAGGTTTTTATATTTTATCACTTCACGCCCTATTCTAGGGGGAGATACCGTCAAGGGGGAGTTAGAGATACGTGGACTATTTTTCCACACTTTATTTCTTCATTAGGGTCACTTTTTATTTCGACAAAAAGTGGGAGAAGAAGTAAAACTTATGCTTTCAAAACATACATCTAATCTTAAGTTTTACCCATCATAACATTATGTTTTGTCATCAACAAAAAGGGGGAGATTGTTAATACAAATAAATCGTAAAAACATTTATTAATATTTAGCGATCTCTTTGTGTTTTGTTGATAACAAATATAATGTTATCATAGGTAAAATTATAAGGATACATGTTATTTTTGTAAAGCATCTACATATATAGTCATTTAATATAAATTATTGTAATAATTCATTTATTGTAATAGTTTATTAGGATGGGTAAAAACCACAACCCATGACCCATACCCATGGAGCATATCCATAACCCATGGAGTTAACCCATAACCCATTGTCTAGATGCATTGAATATTTTAGATACATTGTATCTACTTAGATACCCATGGTCCAAAGTCTAGGAACCATGACCCATAATCCATGGGTAAACATGAGCGTCTCACGGATCCCTCAAGATACACTAGACGGATCCCTCAGGCAAGGGATCCGTAGGATCCGTGCAACAGTAGCAAGAAATTACCTATAAATAGAGAGCCATTTCTTCATTGTAACCCACCCTTCTTTTTACAAACTCTCTCATATATTCTTACATTCTTATAACCTAAGATCTCTTGATCTAGATAGTAGTTCTTATTTCTTTTGTTGTGATTCTCATATAGGTCCTTCTCTAAGGCGAGATTACGAGCATTCTACAAGTCATCCAAGCAAGGGGTCCTTGATTGATTTGTTCCTTCACAAGATTTCTATAGCGAAGATCTTGTATTTCATATTTCACATATTTGTTGTGTTATATTAGTGTTGGTTTGGTCCTCCGTGTTAAGGACTCGGTATTTAGCTTTGTATCGGAAAAAGTGTAAGCGACGTTGTGAAGGCTTCTCCGCCGAGTTGAAGGAGTTTGTTGACATAGTGCTTGAACTCTCGAGTAGGTGACTCGGGGAGTGGAGTAGGGTAAGGAAGGTGTCCTTGTAGCCGAACCACTATAAATCGGTTGTGTGATTTCTATCCTTTACTTTACTTGTTTTCTTTACTTGCATTACTTATAGATCTATACTTTCTCTTTAACTAACTTAAAATCGGCAAAACTATTCAACCCCCCTTCTAGTTTTTCCACAAACCTTCAACCCATCGATCACTACACTCAAACCTTACAACTATACTTCACTCTTGATAGTGATATTTAGTTCAAGAACCTTTAAACCCTTATATTGATCACACTCAAACCGTACGAGTAATGCATCAATTACCACAACAAAATGTTAGTTATTAGCTTTTCACATACACATCATAACATTAACTCAATGAGCACATAGATGGTTTTAGAGAGAGAAAGAGTGGGACATTCTAGTGAGAGAAACTTGTGGAATATTAGATTACCAAAGAACATCCAACCCTCTACCTTGCAAGGTAGAGGGTATTTATAGGTTACAAACTAAACGACCTCCTGACGGCCTGTGGATCAGGGATACAGTGGGTAAAGACCCGACCTTCTTCCACGGTGTTGCACTACACTATTATACGCTACTAACTAACTACATAAATCGTAACTAATGACCAATCTACGAGCTAACTTATACTAGATAATAGTTGGGGTGACCGACTCTTTCAACACTGGAATTTTCTAATTCCTAACAATCTCCCCCTAAGGGAGGTCACCCCATATTTTACATTTCAAATCCTAGCATACTAGTCTTGACTTTGTTCTAGAGCTCGTAGACTTTCATACATCAACATCGTAAACTTGGTGCATAGGTGGTGCAACTTCAAAGTCTGCATAGATTTGTACTTTATGTAGGAGGTCCATTTCTGATTCACGAGATAGTAAATATGAGCCAGCTTTTGAGATCATCAGCAATCAACAATCTCTGACACATCCTTTGTGGTGTTGATATTATGTGATATTGTGACTTTGGGACCGACATGCTCACATTCTGGATCATGAAGTCTTCTTATCAGAGTAGCGGAAGCATTTGTTGAATCATGATATTGGCAGCAGCGTAGCAGAAGCATGGAGTGAAAATATCAGAGTCATTGATGCACTAATCATGATTTCTTTTGAGATGAATGTGTTAAGTGAGCATGCGGCTATGGATTGACCGCTTCATTCTGATCAGCTGCAAACGTCGGGTGTACCTGCATACAACAGTTAGCAATAAATCGCACAAAAGTGTCTTTGATCACTTTCGTTGAATTGAGGTACACGGCCCACGGTTCCCCGTTGATCAGTACATGTACTGCCTGTGATCAGGTATAATTCCGAAGAATTTCCTTGACAGGGTTTCGCAGCTGTTCTAGCTGTTCTCAAACCGGAACATCTCAAAGAAGACAACACGGAGTGAGTGAACCAGCGAATTTTTTAAGTCCACTGATTGATGAAAAGAGATTTGAAAAACAATCGCGTATTGCTCAATAGAAATTGTTTTTGCAATACAACGAAGGTTTTATTGAAAATCAATTATCAATCATAAAAATACCTTTTGGTTTGAAAAATGAGTACACAGTCAATGTGTTAAAGAAAAGAGTTTATTAAGCACAACGACCGGTTTTTCAAAGGCATCCGTCAATCCATAACCTGAACCAGGATTGATTCAAGAGATTGAATCGCCCCATTGTTTCTGTTCAGTTGTCACATGGTTGATCTATATAATAGATCTCACATGCCACCTACCAGGAGCTTGTTTGATGTTGGCTCCAGAAGGCTTTCCATCTTCATTGTGAATGTGTAAACACATCACTCAGATGTTCTGGCAATACCACAAGGATAATGCGTAGGACTCAAGATATAATCTCTCTTTCCACATTGTGTGAAACAGAGAGTCTTCATTGAAAAGTGTCCTAATGAGATTTATTGATGATCTCGTGGCTCTAGACTCAATTTGTGCATATTTGGATCCTGTGCCGGAGACTAGGGAGAGGGTCTCCTACTTCAATATCAACCATCTCTAAGAGAAAGTCGATAGATAATGTCGGTTCCCCGTGAGAATGAAACAAGTCCTTTTAAGAGGAACTTGAGTGGTTTGGAAAGTTGAAGTGCAGTGCGTCACTGGGTCCATGACGTCTTGTCTTCAATACCGATGTTACCATCAGTAGCATATGAATTGAACCCGGTTTCTGCCCTAAGGTTGAATAAATGGAGGGCTATTTGTTTTCACCCTTTTCTCATTCAATTCTTTTTAATTCTTCAACCCCTTCAGTGCTTACCGAGACTTCATAGCTAGAACCTTGTTGGGTTTATTCCAGTACTAGCTCAGTCTTAGTCCGCACTCTTCCCTTATCTCATTTTTCTCCTTTTATCATCTTACCTAAGGACTTCTTCACTAACTAGTGGATTGTCCCTGGGTAGATCCCTCCGGTTCAGGCGGATCATGGGAACCAATACCTAACCTTATCATCCTTATATCACCGTACATTAAAGTAAAGTTGGTCGGTCTATTTGGAATTGTTCATCTGCCATAGGATCCAATAGAAACCATTTGAAAATCAATTCAGATACTTGTGATATATTATCAAAGCATTTTGTACCTGAATTTTTTTTGATAATTTTAGAACGAGAACTCCCCCTCAACATGTGCATCAAGTATTTGAAAATGTTTTGCACACGGAGGCAAGAGAAAGAGATTACTTCTTTGATTACCATTTTCTAAAAAAATCACCATCACTTCCTTGATCAAATCAAGTAGATAAAGCATTTCCAGGAAGGATGAGGTTTCCATAAATTTGCTCCCCCTCAATATGTGCCTCGTGTTTGAAAAGAGTTTTGCACATACTAGAGGGAACCTTTTATCATCAAAGGATTAGAAGCCATGTGATCAAGGTACTTTCAAATATTTTAAAGTGTGGTGTACCCTGATGACTTGAATTTACAAAGAGAGTTCTCCCCCTTAATATGTGCTTCGAGATTCGAAAAAATTGTTTAGCACATATAAGGGAGAAGTTTGCACAAAAATTGGTCATCTTATCTTTTACCATCTTTCATATTTATATCACATTTTCTCCCCCGATCAAAAATCTTAAATCCTTTGAGATTTTGGATCTCAAGTGATTTAAATAAGTATGAGGTAAAATATTTGTAGGAGAAAAATGTGTCCGATTTTATATGATAAAGAAAAAGGACAACACAGATGTTTCCCCTTTTCAAAAGGGGAAACCATAGTACAAATCCTAGCACTATTACATGAATTACAGTTGTTCATATTTGTAACACCATATAATACACAAAGTTAACAAAACATAAACGGTATTCAGAAGAAATCTTCATTCAGTTCTCTGAAGAAGTTTGTAGTGACCATCACGGAGCCTTCCACCAACAAAGCTTTCAAGGCTGCGGAAGATCCTTCGTGTCTTGAGTCTTCGTCTGATTGCAGCAATGAAATGTTCACATCTTTTCACGTCATCATCAGTCCAGAAAGTAGTTTTAACCCAAGATCTCATATCAAGTTTGGCTTCTTTCACTCTGGTGTCAAGTTCTTCTTCGACCATTTTGAGCGTACCATCACTAAACTTGAAGAGTTCACATAGACGCATAAGCATACGCGATCCATATCTGTCGGTGAAGATGACAGCTCTAGGGGTGTCAAGAACTTTGAATTCTCGATGAAATTCATGCCCAGCTGCACTCCATTGAGGACTTGTGAGGTTGACCCTGGTTTGGTAGCTTTCAATGCCAAGCTGAAGGTCCTCAACTCGTTTCCGAATGACTAAGCCCCTGATCCAAAGAGTGACAGCTGCAGAGAGGGCCTTTTTCTCACGTACAGGTAAGTGCTCCAGGTGTCCTTGAAGATTTAGGAGATAGAGATCTTCGAAATCATTGGGCAGAAGATGTTTTAAGTCGTTCTCTTCAATGGTATACATTTTGAAATCAGCTCTTTTAAGGACAATCTTCTTCAAGTACTCATATCCATACATCGGGAAGATCTCTACACTTACAACGCTTAAGATTTGCAGTTTTGATCTGACATCATTGCGTCTTTTATCAGCACCATGTCTGTCAATGTAGAACTTCTTCTTCTTGAACCACCAGTGGGAAATACCATAACATGCTGCAATATCATACTTTTGTTCTTCATTTGCCCAGAATTGATCAGGAACCATCTGCTCAAGCCCCTGATCAGAATAGGTTGCAGCTTTCATCTTTGAAATTGATAGAGCAGGTCTTCTTTCCACAGAGTGAGCACACAGATAGTCCAAGTCGAGATTAAAGAAGAATTCAGCCTGAATGGTTATTTGACCTGGTTCACCACCAAGAGGAAGAGATTTGTTGACATTGAAGCGACTGATTTGCTCACTGACTTGGTCATTCAGCATCTTATGGCATTCTTCCATCTGATATTGAAGATGATTTGCATCAGAATGGAAGACTTTGACAATTTCGTAAGCTTGACCTTCTAGATCTCTTGGAGTTATGGATGAGATACTTTTCCGCTCACAGAACCATTTGATAAAGCTTCCCATATCACCAGTGTAGTGCAGAAGAGAGTCTTCGGCTGGAACTTCATAATTATTGGTGATAACTGATGCCCAATTGTTGTCAGGAATCATAGAGTTAGACTCTGGGATGGTCCATGTGGGTTCAGGAGAAGGAGGTCTATCTTCCATAATGCAGCTTTGAATAGTGTCTTTTGAAGGTGCAACTCTGGATGTGCCAATGCGATTCCCAGCCATGTAAGAGTCAAACCAGTCTTCTGGGGGCTTGGGAATATGCTTTGTCGACGCATCATCTTCATCTGGTTCTGAGTCCGCCATGACCTGAGATTCTTCGTGGACCACTTGATCATCAGGAATTGAGGTGGATGTGGAGGTGAACCTTGAATCAATCGTCGTCCAGGCAGCAGATTTCTTCTGTGTACCCTGTTTGTTTGTAGAGTCTGATTGATTGGACGGTTTTGGAGGTGATGATGGTGGCTGTGATGGAGGTGAATTGGTTGTTGAGGAAGGATTGCCAGCTCCAGAAGTTCCAGCCCCTCCCGTTGGTGGAGGATCTTCGTGATCTTTGCGATCCTTCATCAATGTTTCCATCACAATTGTCCTCCTTTTCCTTTTAGCTTCTTTTTCCCCAACGTCAACCTTAAACTGCTCATAATTATCGAACTTAATAGATTCTTCAAGTGCTTTATAGAGTTTACTGTGAACCCCATGCTTGTCCTCTTCAGCCTCATACATTCTTTCACACAGAGCTGCTCTCATATCGGAGATGGGGAGGTCCTTGAATCGTTTGAGAAGTGGAGCCTCCATTGCCCATTCCACGGCATCCCTGACTTCTCCTTCAATAGCATCGGTGACTGCTTCATTGAAGTTGAGGTGCTCCAATCTGTAGACACGATCCACCAGAGAATCAACAGATTTAGGAAGTTGCCTTTCCAGTGCTTCTACCCTTTTAACGGTTTTATCCAGTAGTTGATCAGACGTGAGAATCTGAGGAGGGGAAGCTGGTGGAGCCACTTCATCTGCAATTGTGAAGATGGGTTCAGGAGTTGGTGGTGTTGTCGTTGGTGTTTGTACGGTTGATTGAGCAGGCAAGGGAGGTGGAAGTGCAGTTGATAATGAAGATGCAGTCATTGGAGGAATGGTTGAAGTATCTTGCTGAATGCTGACATCATACATGGATTGTGCAGAATCTAAGGTTTTGTCATTAATGAATTGATCACCAAAAGAGAAGTCTTCATCAAGATTCTTAAGTGAAGGTAGAGAGTTAGTAGACAGATTTGGTTCATCCATCTTCAAGGTCTCGTCAGATCTTGTATCAAGGTTCTCCTGTGAGCCCTTTTGTAACAGAGTGTCAACATTCAAATCAGATTGAGTCTCACCAAGTGATAGAGATTCCTTGAATGTTTCAGGCACCTTAACCACACCAGATTGTTCTTTTGCATGAGGTGAATCTGTTCTTCTCTTCAGCTCATATTGATTAGTGGTGCTAGAGGGAGATGATGAGATAGTTAAAAGCATTTGAGCAGCTTGTTCAACACTTGCAACTCCTTTACCCTTGTCAAGCGTAATTGGGGCTGTTTGTTGAGGTGGTTGAGCGGGTTCTCTTAACATAACTCCACCTACTGGAGCCTTCACATTTTGATCTTCAAGGCTTTGCTGAATTCCAAGTTGCAGATTAGCATCATCTTCATCAGTTAACCTGGAAACATTCCTTGGTGTCTCAGTGTTCTCACCAATCTCCTTTTCCACCTTCCTCCTTTTTGCTTTCTGCTTCTTGGAGATGGTGTCAGACTGCTGAGAACTATCACGTCTCTTTTTAGGAAGAGAGGCATAGGATGCTTGTGAGGCTGATTTTGTCATGGTAGCATTTGGTTGTAAAGGAGAGGGTGTGACATTAGCAGAGAGTTTGGTTGCTCTTTTCATGTATTGCTTGAAGTAGTCCTTCTTCTTGATATCATCTGTGAGGAGAAGATCAGGAATTGGCAATCCAAATACTTCTTGATCCGAACCTCTAGGAACATATTTCAAATTTCCTAAAATAAATTCATGTTCTGCTTCGTGTAGAGTTGATTCAGACCTAGGAGTGAAGTTGTGAGTTTGTTGCAAATACTGGATGACAAGCTTGGAGAATCTGATGCTGGGAATTACAAGTTTGTTCTGCTTCTTTCGACCTTGAACATTATTCAAAAAATAGGTTCTATCAGATATGAATGTGTTCATTGATAGCGAGAATTCTTCCCAAATACGATCTGAGACATTCACATCAACCCTATTGACGATTCCCCATAGGATTTGCAAGATAGGAATTCTCACTTTATCGAACCCTGAAGTTTTCCCAGATAAGCATAAGTTCAGAATGGTTGTTATGACTCTCCAGGGTTGATATATGTGTCCGGTGATGATGTCAGATGCTCTTGAGATACTGTTCTGATAACCCAACCCAATAAGAAATACGATCAGGTCGTCAGCACCAGGCGGAGATTCAGAACGAATGTCAGGGTCACATGGTGTGATTCCAAGAGCTTTGCTCAGAATATCAGAATCAATTGTGAACTCCATATTATCCAGCTTGCAAGAGAATCGTGCTGTGATTTTATTCCATTGAACGGTGTTCCAGAATTGTTGAATGTAGATGGTAGGAATTGAGCATTGCTTGGTAATAGCCCCGAAGAAGTTAGTGTTTTTGAGGATGTCAATTGAAACTTTGAATATCGGATTTTGTTGAAGCCTTTGAAGGTCCACATAACAGTTGCTTTTACCAATAGCAGCCCATTGACTTTTGGGAAGGATTTCTTCGTCTGAGAGAACTCTGGATGATCCTGACGGGGTAGTGCTCTTTTCTGGGATTGAACTTGCCATTGATATTCTGAGTAATCAAACAATCAACAGTAATGGATGGGAACGGGTTAGATGATACATAGTAATTGAGACAGTATTGAGAGCACCCTTATGACAAGGAAGTAGTAACACTGAGGAAGTTCCCAACACATAAGGAGACAGATAGAGTGGCAAAGATTGCAACTATATGACACCTTTCAACTATATGATAACATACATAATTGAGATATATTAATGAGGAACATTCATATAGAAAAATGATTACATGACAAGCTAATAAGGGATTTAAAGGGCAAACTAGTGCATAACAACGTGAACATGACATGAGCCAAGATACACATGTAAAAGTGATATAACACATATGTATGAGGCAAAAAGAAACATTTGGCAATCGTGAGAGAACCCAAGTATCTTTTGCCTAAACAGAGATGTTATAACAGTTTACATAGAGTAAGTTGATTCAACAAGTCGAATTAGGAGATCCAAGGAGTAGTGAGAGTGAGACCATCTTTAGCAACAACTTTGAACATTTTAAACATCCTTGACCCTAAGACTAATTCTCAATCATGAACACTGTTATAAACTTGTAAAAAACAAGTCGTCATCTAGAGCCACTGACAAGTCATAAAAGGATTAGCTCTCTAAGTTGCTAAACTAAATCGCTAACATAAAAGACCAAGTTGCCATGAATAAAACTTAAACCAAGTCGCTACAAAGTAGACAACTAAGTCGCTAGGTAACGAATTCGCTAACTTGTAAATACAAGTCGCTATATGTTAACTCGCTAACCAAGTCGCTAGGATAATTCGCTAGCTCGTAAAGTCAAGTCGCCATGTACAGTAACTAAGCCAAGTCGCTACAAAGTGGTTAACTAAGTCGCTAGGTTATTAATTCGCTAACTTGTAAATACAAGTCGCTAGTTACTAACTCGCTAACCAAGTCGCTGGAAATTAGTGAACTAATTCGCTGCGGAGACGTATTCGCTATATAGAGCTCTAACTCGCCATGAAGAACATTCATACTAAGTCGCTACCAAGAACAATCTAACTCGCCACCAAGAACATTCCCAAACCCAACCCAACAGTCCAATCCATTATAATCATCCATCAATGTATCCAACCAATATAATCCAAACAAATAAATTCCAAACACTTAACACGTTCAATCATTGTATAAGCAACAAACATATATCATCATAGAGAATCGAACCTAAGCGAGAGAGTCAAGAATCACACCACACGAGAACGAGAGAATCTGGATATGAGGATAAGTTAGACACTTAGACACACAAAAACTTAAGAGAGCAAATATAGGGGAAACGCGTCAAACCTTTTGCTAGGTCGCTAATATGAGAAGATAAAACGAGAGAGAAAGAGAAGAAGAAAGAAATGGTAACACGCTATGGGGTAATACGCTAGGGGTATAACAAGTAACTAAGGTGATATGACACAATTGGTCCTTGTGGTTTTAACGTGAGGTAGGGTAAGTCGCTAGTGTAGCATAACTTTCACTATATGACAAGTTTTGTCCCTATGTAAATAACTAATGAGTGGTAATAATATGCTAACACGGATAAGACAACATTTCTAGCATTGATTATTACACAGATCATCATGAATCAATTCAACATTTCAACACATAGGCAGTTACAAAGAAAGCACACACTGACAAACTCCTGAGCAAGATACAATCACAGCCTATAACAGGGAGAAACCCTTTCCCAGATATTGTAAAAGTATAATCAGTTAGTCACACAAGCAGGAAACCACCACAACATACAATTAACCAAGCATCATAACCAGCACAGAAGCCAATGGTATATAAACCCAATCTCCCCCTCAATCAATGTCAACACAGAACATTGATTGATATTACCCGAACCCATTAAACTACCAAGAATATATCTTTTGTTCGAACTTCATCTATGATCCCGTGCCATTATTGAATGACATTTCTAGGACCGTAGATGTTATCGATAACAAGGAGTATATTCATTATTAGATTGTAAAAAAATGATAAAATGATAAAGTTTTGAGAGGAGTAAAATTTTTTTTTTTTTTTTTTTTTTTTTTTTTTTTTTTTTTATTATTTTTTTTTAAACTTGATTTATACAAAGACATGATAGGACGAGTCCAGATTCGAAATGAATAGGAGTCAAAGTAAGAGGTACATCAACTCTGGCAAGCTATAGCTCCTGAATGAGCCATGTTCATATCTGAGGGGAACCAAGTCATGAAGTTCCTGATTGAGTTGAGCATTGTACCTGAAAAAGACTGAGAACACATTGTACTTGAAGCACATGTAGACTTGTACATTGAAGGGTTAGTGACATGTTTAGTCTCACATTTAGATTCAACACAGTATGATTCAGACGTATCATTAATGGGGATCCTAATAGGTTCTTCATTCTTGAAAAGTTTACCCGTGGGAATCCACTTGAGGCATGATTTAGGAATATAAGTTCGTTTAAGTCCTGTATACTTAAATAGTCTGCCAGTGGGAATCCATTTGAAGCCACAGTGAGATGAACTAAATGAGTGCACACCCTTGTTTTGACTATTTGTCTTTTTGTGATCTGAGAATTTCCTAGGGGAATGATCTGTCAGACTATGTTTTGCATGATATCTAGTTAAACTTATAGCATTTTTGACTTGTGGGTGATGTTCATTAGTCCTATTCATGGGATTCATCATATCTGCATTAGGCAATGAAGTGACTGGTTTTGACAAAACAGACTTGTTGTCAACTTGGGATGTAAACTTAGATTTCAATGGTTTGGCTCTTTCAGACCTAAAGGCATTAGGTTGTTTAATCACTGTTCGTTTCAAGTGGTTCTGAACTGTTGACTTTCCCAAAGTTGAAGGTTTTGCAAACTTAGTGTTCATTCTATTTCCAGCATACTTCCTGAGCTCATTTTTTAGGGCAACAATATTGAAGCTCTTATTCTGAATTTGTTCTTTTAGGTCATCAATATCTTTCATCAGGAGATTAGATTGATTGACAGATTTAGAGTTAGTTTCCTCAAGGTTCTTTCTTAAAAGCTCATTTTCTCTTAGAAGGTTGGATACACATAGAGCTAGTTCAGAGTTCCTAGATTCTAGTGTATCACTCATCTCATGACAGTCATAATTCTGGGCTTCTGAAAGAAGAGATTTCAGATTTCTTATGGTCGAATCTTTGTCCTGAATCTGGGATTTTAACTGATTAATTTCAAAAAATTCTCTAAATTCTGGAAGTTCCAGATTACTACACTGTTTATTTGCATAAAGCATTTCATCCTTATGTTGTATTTCAATTTGCAAAGAGATACAGTGTTTTTCAAGAATTGAAAATTTGTTTGAAAGCTCATCATATACCCTTTTTCCAATCATGTTACTTGCATCAGATTCAGACAAAACAAAGATTGATTCCACATTGTTTTGTTCAGGGTAAGAGTCATGTACCTTTTTGTGAGAGTAAGTGTGATCAGATAAGAGTGCCTTGTTGGTTGATACCTTTTCTGATTCTGAGAATTTGAGATCAGTGTTGTTTTCTTCATCCTTTTCCATCATAACTGAGATTCTGCAATCAGTGTATTCTGCTAGTTCAACTGGAGTGAAGCATGACATGTCATCATTGTTCCATGGACACTCTTGACATTCATTTAATTCCTTCAGCTTGTTATTCTCTTTTGCAGCTTCCTCGATGTATGTTTCCATATTACTCATGAGTTGAATAAATGAGTTTCTGAACTCATGAATTTCCATTCCCGTGTGCTTCTTGAAGGACATTCCAGTCATGGTATTATCAAAATCTGAGGAGTATTCTTCCCGGATAAGTGGTTGAAATTGGTTGAAGATGGTTTGGAGAGCAGCATGAGAATCATCAGTTGAGAACTTTTCTTTGGTAATTTGAAACCTCAGTCGTTCTAGGTTAAGCAACACAGCTCTTGTCAAAGTGGGAAAGTCCTGACGAAGGATGGCACAACTTGTTCGATCCATGGTTGTTGATAAGAGTAATTTTAGAAGCCGACTGAGATGTTGAAACGGCTCACTGGTGCATTCCTCATTCTTAGTATCATCTGAAGAAATTAAGTGTGACTTATTTGAGTTGTTCTGATTGATTGATACTGAGTTATTTAGTGTGAGGCCTTCAGATGGGCATTCTGTTTCACTATTCTGGACTGTGTCATAGAGAGCAAGTACTTTGGTGATTAAGGAATCCGTGATGACAGACATTGTGTTATTATGAATTACTCCCCAAGTCTCTAGAGAATTTAGAATCAATTCGCTACCAACTAAATAGTACTCAACCCAAGTCGCTAACACTAATTCGCCACCATGCTAAGTCGCTAGCTTTCCAATCCGCTAGCTAGATGTAAGTCGCTAGGTGGTAACTCGCTAGCACTCAAGTCGCTAGCAAAAATTCAGCAGTAATTCGCTACTCAAGTCGCCAACAATGCAAGTCGCTAAAGAGCAACTCGCTACTGACCAAGTCGCTACAACAAGTCGCTACCCGTAGTGGAGTTTCCACTACTTGTACTTTAACTCGCTAGCTCTAACTCGCTAGTTTTTAACACTGTAAGTCGCTACAAAACTGTGAAGTAAGTCGCTAGCAAGAAACTATACCGAGAGCTAAGTCGCTAGCTTGAAAAACCAAATAAACTTCACTTTTCAATCCAAAAACAACCCAACCAAGATGATTCAAGCTTACCAAATGAAAACCTAAACACTTTTGATGATTCTAAACATAAAAGTACCAACAAAATTCAAACTTTAACACAAGAGATCAACCAAATGATGCAAAAACCACTAAACTTTTTCAAACTCAAAAACCACCTAAAAACCACTATAAATCCAAAGATGTGTAAGATATGATCCAACCATGGCTCTTGATACCAATTGTTAGTTATTAGCTTTTCACATACACATCATAACATTAACTCAATGAGCACATAGATGGTTTTAGAGAGAGAAAGAGTGGGACATTCTAGTGAGAGAAACTTGTGGAATATTAGATTACCAAAGAACATCCAACCCTCTACCTTGCAAGGTAGAGGGTATTTATAGGTTACAAACTAAACGACCTCCTGACGGCCTGTGGATCAGGGATACAGTGGGTAAAGACCCGACCTTCTTCCACGGTGTTGCACTACACTATTATACGCTACTAACTAACTACATAAATCGTAACTAATGACCAATCTACGAGCTAACTTATACTAGATAATAGTTGGGGTGACCGACTCTTTCAACACTGGAATTTTCTAATTCCTAACACAAAACCTTGTAACTATTCTTCACTCTTGATAGTGATAGTTAGTACAAAAACCTTAAATACTCACAATCATTATATCCAAAAGTGTATAACTACAGAATCACACGAAATCCTTCATGAACCAAATTATCTCTAACACATAACTAGGATCATCCAAAACTAGAACTCTATGCCTTTGTTACCTCAACACCGTTAGAGATATCCACCCACAATAAGATCACCTTCACATCTTTTTCTCCTTTGAAATATATCATGCATCTCATTGTCAGTGCAAATGACATATTAATCTAAACTATCTTTGCCTACCTTTTCTCAAAGGTCAAATCTAATAATTTCCCATCGTATGAAGTCATTTCCACTCGTATCTTGATGTGTGTCGTTCTCATTCTTATTTTTTTAAGTATAACTTTCATCGAGTCTACTTTATGGCATGACTTTTCATAATAGTAATGACATATATCTATCTCATTTAGACCATTAACAAAACCAAAAACCCTAACAAACCCACACCAACACATAAAAAAACCATGGCAAAACCTTTAATTCCATGTTCCAAGACAATATTAAATAATAAGTTAATCGGAAAAAAAAACACATAAACACCCAAACAATTTGTTCCCAAAAAAAGGCAGCAACATAAAAAACTACTAAATATCATTTAATATACACATTTTTCCTCCAATCTTTGTATTTTATACGAAAAAATTTTAAAACTTAACTGATGAACAAAAAGAATAAAATAAAATAAATCAAAAAAAACATAAACACACAAACAAGTTGTTCCTAAAAAATGCATCAACATAAAAAAAACTACTAATTATCATTTAATATACACAGTATGCCTCCAATCTTTGTATTTTATACGAAAAGATATTAAAACTAATGACAAGGATTTAAAACGTACACTTTTAAGGGGTCATGTAAGCCCTTAATCGCCCACTTTTGTATCTGTTACTGCTTAATTTCGTTTCATTTCACTTTTTAGGTCTCTTGGAAGCAAAATGCTGGAATGATGCATTTTTGGACGAAAAAGAGTGAATATATAAAGAAAGTGGCTAAGTCAACATCAAGACACTCAAGCTGCTGGAATTACGCCTGATGGCATCCCAAACAGAGGGCGACGCCGTCCCTATTTTGTGATGACTCAGGAGCAAATTTGCTATTTTACACCTGACGGCGTCAGGCTTTGAAGAGTAAGGGCGTCACGAAGACTTTTCTTCTCTGACGGCCTAGATCCAGATTCAGACGACGTCACTGCTGAAGACTGACGACGTCACAACCACAACGTGACGCCGTCCCAATGATGACTTGGCCAAGACGAAACCCTAATGGCGGCGATTTGACGGCGTCCCGTCTATAAGGTGACGCCGTCGCAGTTGTAAAATTATATATAGAAATCAAATTTTCAGACTTTTGGGGGGGTAGACTTGTGGAGTAAAAACCTAAAACGATTTTGGTCCGGTTTGGACAGTATTTTAGGGTTCTCATACGCTATTTTACATCAACATAAGTAATTTACTTCATTGATTTCATTATGTCTTTGATTGTATGTGTGTATGCTTTCATGTTTAACATGTCCGGCTAAATTTCTTGTGTGTTTGCTTAGATCTATGAAACCTAGTTATTAATTATTGATTGGTTGTCTCTTATCTTAATAGTAATTGGCTTAGGATTGCACTAGGTCATCGTTGTGTTTTTAATGCTTGAGTAATCTTTGTGATCCTTAGTTTATAACCACCTAGCGTAATTGTAGGCTAAATATCCAAAGATAACCTTAGTGTTAGTTTATTAATTCCTAGAGATCTCGTAGGCAATAACCTTAATGTATACTTAAAGAGTTAGGGATAAAAGCATACCCTACGACCTTAGAAGACACAACGCGTTAAGAATAAGGACGTGGCAATTCAACCACCAACAAAAGATAACTAGGGAGTAATAATATCTAGGTAAACACATTTTTAATCATCAGACGAACACACATCAAATATGTTAATACAAATAAACCATAAAAACGTTTATTAATATTTAGCGATCTCTTTGTGTTTTGTTGATAACAAATATAATGTTATCATAAGTAAAATTATAAGGATACATGTTATTTTTGTAAAGCATTTACATATAGTCATTTAATACAAATTGTTGTAATAAATCATTTGTTGTAATAGTTTATTAGGATAGGTAAAAACCACAACCCATGGAGCATATCCATAACCCATGGTATTGACCCATATCTATTTGACTAGATGCATTGCATCTATTAGATACATTGTATCTAATGAAATACCCATGGACCAACCCATGACCCATAACCAAAAAACCCATGGGCAAAGAGGAGCGTCCCACGGATCCTTGAAGTTACACTAGACGGATCCCTTGAGCAAGGGAACCGTGGGATCCGTGCAACAGTGGCAAGATTTTGCCTATAAATAGAGAGCCATTTCTTCATTTTTACTCACCCCTCTTCTTACTAACTCTCTCATATATTCTTACACTCTTCTAACAAGAGATCACTTGATCTAGAGAGTTGTTCTTCTTTCTATTGTGATTCTCATATAGGTCCTTCTCTAAGGTGAGATCACGAGCTTTCTACAAGTCATCCATGCAAGGGTCCTTGATTGATTTATTCCTTCACAAGATTTCTGTAGCAAAGATCTTGTACTTGATATTTCACATATTTGTTGTGTAATATTCGTGTTGGTTTGGTCCTCCGTGTTACGGACTCGGTATTTAGCTTTGTACCGGAAAAAGGTGTAAGCAACGTTGTGAAGGCTTCTCCGCCAAGTTGAAGGATTTTGTTGACATAGTGCTTGAACTCTCGAGTAGGTGACTCGGGGAGTGGAGTAGGGCAAGGAAGGTCCTTGTAGCCGAACCACTATAAATCGGTTATGTCATTTCTATCCTTACTTTACTTTCTTTACTTGCATTGCTCTTAGATCTATACTTAATCTTCATCCATACGATTTCACATAACATCGAATCTAAAGATTTTAGAAACTAACTAAAAATCGGCAAAACTATTCAACCCTCCCCCCTTCTAGTTTTCCACAATTGGCATCAAGAGCTAAGTTTATAAAAGTTTTAAAGTAAACCGTATTTTAAAAACTTTTCGATCACTATGGGTTCTGAAAATTACAAGGAAGGGCAATCCATGCAACGACCTCCACTACTTGAAACTAATGGTTTTATATATTGGAAAAATAGATTCGAAACGTATGTGAAGTCTAAAGATATTGATCTTTGGTATATCATTGTTGAAGGCGATTTTGAAGCCACTGCAAAAGATGAAGATGGAATTTTAGTTAACATACCTCATGATAAACTCACTGATGAAATTAAGGAAAAGCTTTCCAAAAATAGTGAAGCTAAAATGGTTTTATATAATGCTTTACCCAAAAAGGAATTCGAAAGAATCTTCATCCATACGATTTCACATAACATCGAATCTAAAGATTTTAGAAACTAACTTAAAATCGGCAAAACTATTCAACCCTCCCCCTTCTAGTTTTCCACAATTGGCATCAAGAGCTAAGTTTATAAAAGTTTTAAAGTAAACCGTATTTTAAAAACTTTTCGATTACTATGGATTCTGAAATTTACAAGGAAGGGCAATCCATGCAACGTCCTCCACTACTTGAAACTAATGGTTTTATATATTGGAAAAATAGATTCGAAACGTATGTGAAGTCTAAAGATATTGATCTTTGGTACATCATTGTTGAAGGCGATTTTGAAGCCACTGCAAAAGATGAAATTGGAATTTTAGTTAACATACCTCATGATAAACTCACTGATGAAATTAAGAAAAAGCTTTCCAAAAATAGTGAAGCTAAAATGGTTTTATATAATGCTTTACCCAAAAAGGAATTCGAAAGAATCTCCATGCTTAAAACCTTTAAAGAAATTTAGAATTCTTTAGTTGTAACTCATCAAGGTAATCAACAAGTGAAAAACAATAAAATAGATTTATTTGTTCAACAATATGAATAATTTTCAATATCGGATGAGGAAACTATTGATCATTCTTTTGCTAACTTTAATACTATAATTACATCTTTACAAGCACTTGATGAATCTTTCTCTAGCCGTAACCATGTTAGGAAATATCTAAGGGCACTTCCATCCAAGTGGAGATCTAAGGTGACGGCAATCGAAGAATCAAAATATTTGACAATCCTCACCGTTGATGAACTCATAGGCAACTTAAAGGTCTATGAGCTTGTCCTTTCTAAAGATTCTGAAGCCTCAAAAGTGAAAAAGAAGCACAAATCTCTTGCCCTTAAAGCCAAGAAGGTCTCAAGCGATGAAGAGGACTCCTCTTCGGATAGTGTTGACGAGGAGTATGCCATGGCGGTAAGGGACTTCAAAAAGTTCTTTAGAAGGAAGGGAAGATACGTCAAACAACCATATGACGACAAGAAAGGATTCCGGAAAAGCAAAGAGGACGAGAAGCCAAGGGATGATCGCGCTTGCTTTAAATGTGGGGACCCAAACCACTTTATTAGTAAGTGTCCCAAACGCGATGATCAAAAGGCATTTGTGAGCGGTTCGTGGGGAATGAGCGAGGAGGAGGATGAAGAAAATTTTCTCATAGCAAATGACGAGGTATGTCACGAATACTATAGTAGCTCATCATTAGATGATGATTCATTGCATAATGAATATGATAAAATTTGCAAAATTAGTTTAAAAGTAATTAACAAAAACAAGTTTTTGAAAAATCGAAACCAACGTTTAGAAAAGGAAGTCATAGATGTGAAGGAAAAATTAAAACGTCTAGAAAAGGGGAAGATAGCAAGTGGTGAATGTGAACTTTGCGTTCAACTTCAAACACTAGTTGATCATCTAGACTCTAAGATTGCTAGAATGAACACTAAAACCTTAGATATGATATTGGATAGTGTTAAAACAGGAAATAACCAAAAAGGTCTAGGTTTTCAGGAACTTAATGCGTCAACTAGTGAAAACAAAGAAACACAATTCGTAAAGTCACTTGAAAAACAAACCATTGTAGTCACGGATCCTACGGTTCCCACAAACAGGGAACCGGCTAGTGTACAGCCAGGGATCTGTGGGTCTGCTGAAGCAAACAGAGGTAATAATGTAGCTTCCTCTTCTAGAACTGATTTTGTTATTGTTAATAAGAAGAAACCAACTCATGTTACCATTAGACAACCACCTCCAAGATATAATCAAAGCTTTATAAGAAACAAAGGTCCATCATTTTCAAAACCAAACACATCTAGGAGACCTAATAATGTTTATCCAAGAAGTAACCATCAAATGGGATGGAATCTAAATATGCAAAATGGCTTTCCATTTCAAAACTTTGCACCATGGAACGCATATTCACCTTATCCATACATGTCTAACATGAATGGAATGTTTAACACTAAAAATGGGGACCAAACTTTTGAGTTAATTATTTTCTTAGGTGTGCTTAAAGGTCGACCTAGATCCGGATAAGTGGATCAAGGATAGCGGGTCCACATATGAATCCTTCAATGGAGGAAATGTGGTATTTGGAAATAACAAAAGCAAAATCATCGGTAAAGGTACGATTTCTAACAAATCTCTAACCATTAACTATGTGTGTCATGTAGAAAACCTAAACTTTAACCTCTTAAGTATAGGACAAATATGTGATAAAAAGTGCAACGTACTTTTTAAAGAAACCGGTAGTAAGATATTAAAAAAACAGTATCACCATAGGTAGAGGAATTAGGCACAATCATTAATAGTAAGATTACAACTCCGACACACCAAACAAATTTCCTAGGAAACATGGAGTCTATGTAATTAAAATTGGTAATGAACCTAAAGACAAACTTTGCCTTACTTCTATGGATGATACTTCGACCTTATGGCATTGAAGATTGGGTCATGCCAATATGCGACTTCTTCAATCGCTATCATCCAAAGATCTAGTAAGAGATATACCTAAATTAAAATATGAACATCACTTTTGTAATGCTTGTAACGTAGGAAAACAAGTCCATTCTAGTCACAAAGCTAAAAACATGGTGTCTACAACTAAGTGTCTAGAGTTACTACACATGGATTTATTTGGTCCATCCGCTATTCAAAGTTATGGAGGCAACTACTACACTTTGGTTATAGTGGATGATTACTGTAGGAACACATGGACTAGATTTTTAAAGAACAAAACTGAAATGTTCAATTACTTTGAAATATTAAGTAAGAAAATCCAAAGACAACTAGGAAGTCCTATAGTGTCTATTAGATTGGATCATGGTAGGGAATTCGACAATGAAGTGCAATTTGGAGTCTTTTGTGACGCTAATGGTTTTACTCACAACTTCTCGGCTCCTCGCACTCTACAATCGAATGGGGTAGTTGAAAGAAAGAATATAACCCTACAAGAAATGAGTCGCACCATGCTAAATGAGCAATCCATACCTCAAAAGTTTTGGTGCAATGCCGTTGATACCTCAACATACATACTTAATCGAGTCTTAATTAGATCACTTTTGGGTAAAACTCCATACGAGTTACTTCGAGGCAAAAAGCCTACGTTAGATCACTTTAGAGTCTTTGGTAGCAAATGTTTTCTACTTAACACTAAAGATTACCTTACAAAATTTGATCTTAAATCAACCGAATGTATCTTTTAAGGTTACTCTCCTAATAGCAAAGCTTACGTCATATTAAATAAAGAAACAATGAAGGTAGAAGAATCATTAAACGTAAAATTTGATGAAAGTCCACCCAAACCTACTCCACCTCTTGTCGATGACGAGATTGTCGAAAGTGAAGCTATTGTAATAAAGAAAAAGATAAACGATGAAGAAGAACCTTTAAACGATGAAATCTTAAATATTAAAGAGTCCAAATATCACCCCGTAGATCAGGTCATAGGAAAGCTAAGTGAAAGAACCTTAAGGTCACAAGTTCAAAACCAAAGTAGCTTGTTTTGTTTTATCTCAACCATAGAACCTAAGAATACACAAGAAGCCATAAAAGATGAAAGTTGGGTAATGGCTATGCAAGAAGAGTTAAACAATTTGTTTCTAACGATGTTTAGACACTCGTCCCCCCACCTAGTAATCAAACCATAATAGGAACCAAATAGGTATATAAAAACAAGTTAGATGCAAACGGTATAATGTCTAGAAACAAAGCTAGACTCGTTGCCCAAGGGTATAATGAACAAGAAAGAATAGACTTTGATGAGACCTATGCCCCCGTGGCTAGATTAGAGTCTATAAGAATACTTCTTGCTTATGCTTGTGCTAATGATCTTAAGCTTTATCAAATGGATGTCAAAAGTGCTTTTCTAAATGGTTTTATCAATGAAGAAGTATATGTAGCTCAACCTCCGGGCTTCATCGATTTTGAAAAACCTAAACATGTGTATAAGTTAAAGAAATCCCTTTACGGTCTTAAACAAGCTCCAAAAGCTTGGTATGATAGACTTAAGTCATTCTTAATCAAACACAACTACACCATGGGGCTAGGTGATAACACACTTTTTACTAAGAAAAGAGAGTCACATATAATCATTGTTCAAATATATGTAGATGATATTATATCCGGATCTACTTGTCAAGACATGTGTGATGATTTCTCTAAAATCATGCATGACGAGTTCGAGATGAGTATGATGGGATAACTTAGTTTCTTTCTTGGTCTACAAATCAAACAAGTAGAAGATGGTATCTTCTTTAATCAATCTAAATACATAAAGGAGATGCTAAAGAAATTCGGCTTAGAAGAGTCAAAACCCATTAGGACACCAATGTCATCCGACACTAAACTCACAAAAGATGAAGACGGCGAATCCATTGATAACACAAAATATCGTGGCATGAATGGTAGTCTTCTCTACCTCACGGATAGTCGGCCGGATATCATGTTTAGTGTTTGTCTATGTGCTAGGTTTCAAGAAGATCCTAAAACATCACATCTAGAAGCTGTTAAAAGGATATTTAGATACATTAAGGGTACAACTCAATTAGGATTGTGGTATCCTAAGGGTACGGGGGTAGAAACAATTGTATATGCAGATTCTGACCATGCAGGTGATTATTTTGACCGAAAAAGTACAGGTGGGGTATGTACTTTTATGGGATGTTGTTTAACATCTTGGTTCTCAAAGAAGCAAACGGCATTGGCCATATCAACAACCAAAGCCGAATATGTCTCCGCGGGCAAAGCATGCCAACAAGCACTATGGATGAAACAAGCGTTAGTTGACTACGACATTCATCTAAGTGACATAGTGATAACATCAAATAGTCCTGAATATTAAGTGTCAATTTCCCCCGATAATGCTCGTTATTTAAATCATTTATATGGATTTACGCTTGTTTTCCATTGTTTTCCACTTTCAGGTAAATTACGAGCATTGGAGCTAAAGAGACGCGGAAATGGAAACTTTATTAAAGATTTATCACAGTATGCCTATTTTGAAGAAGTTACGGCGTAACTCGTGTCTCACATTACGCCGTAACTATTGCGTGACCCAGAAGTCCAACTTATCAAGAGGTTACAGCGTAACTTTTCCCAAAGGTTACGACGTAACTCCATTAGGTCAAAAGAGGTTCCACGCCGCTGATACTTACGCCGTAACTACTGCATCACTTACGACGTAACCGAGTTTATTGAAGACTACGGTGTAACCACTTATTAGGTTATGCCGTAACTAGCAGATCTAGTGCATTTACGAAGAAATAGAAGGTTACGACGTAATTCCTCTATTGGTTACGCCGTAACCCAGACCTGGCCTATAAATACCCCACGAAGTCCAGCATTTCAGAGCATCCCATTCCACATACAACACTCTGAGAACGTGGGAAAAAGCTCAAGGCAGGTCTAGGGAAGCATACGGAGCTGTTTCCAAGGGAGAAGTCACACCATTACGATAAGCTTTAGCGTTTTATATTTCTTTTAATTTCAATTCATGTATTTTGTACCTTTGAATATTGAATTGATTTGCATGATTAATATGAGCGGCTAAGCACCCTTTGGTGCTAGCCTAGTTATGATTCCTTAATTGTTTTGTTTGCGTTTACCTTTACTTCCGTACAATTATTTCTAAGTGTATGTATGCATAGTTCTTTGGTAGTCACCCTTGGTTCGGTAGTTTTGAATGGCGATAGAGGCCAATTGCCTAGGAGATATGACCAACTGACCCTAGGTGAGCGGACTGAGACGGGAAGGGTAAGATATGACCAACTGACGACCCTTTCTACTTGTGCGATTTGACCAACTGATCACCTATTGTTTGGATGAACTTAAGAATTGGGGGGTGTAGTGTCTAAGTTCCTAACGGCCGGGCACTCAATATTTAGAATCTAGCATGTAGCGGTACTTAATGACTCGGCTTAGGGGACCAGGAACAACAGGACTTATGACGGTGCGCCTGATTTCTCCTGTGGTGGCATCTTTGCTGATAGGTTAGGGCGAATTGACCAAGTGTTGTCCTCTCGAATTTGACCCCACCTGAAGTAATTGAAAGTAGGTAGACGTAGACATAACTAACTAGGAGGATTGACTAGGTTAGCACCACATTTCCTTATTGATTTCCCTTCACACATTTATCTGATTTTATTTTACATTCTGCTTTAGTAGTTTAATTAATTAAATCCCTATCAAAACCATTATTATTCTGTGACAATTAGACTTAGTAATAATCCAACACACATAGCTCTTGGGATGACCTCGGCTTTACCATTTACTACACTACACACGACCGGGTACACTGCCCGTTAGTGCATTAGGGTAGACCATAGGTATAGCGAGACACTATAAATATTAAGACCTGGTCATTAAAACCTGCATCAAGTTTTTGGCGCCGCTGCCGGGGAGTTATATTAGGATTAATATTAAGTCTTTCATTTCATTTTTAAAACTTTTCTCACGATCATATTTCAAGTTTTCAGGTACCATGGAAGTTGTTAACATCGATGACCTCACTCTTGAGGAATACTTGGCGTTGACTAGAGCAGATCAAGGGCCGGGTCTCGTAAGACCGGCAATCGGAGCGGATGTTCGTTTCGAAATTAAAGACCAATTTATGAGGGAGCTTCGCGCTAACCCTTTTTCGAGAAACAGAGACGAAGACGCATATGAGCACGTTGAAAATGTCCTATACATCGCTAGCCTTTTCAACATTCCGGGCGTGTCTCATGATGCTGTTATGCTTAGGGTCTTCCCAATGACTCTCACTGGAGCAGCCAGAAGATGGATCGAAAGATTGCCCGCCGGGGCAGTTAATACTTGGGCACTACTAAAGAAACACTTTATTCAAAGATATTGCCCGCCATCAAAGATTTCTAATCAACTTTTGGAGATCCATAATTTCAAATAAGAAGACAACGAAACTCTGTATCAAGCTTGGGACATATACAATTATCTTCTTTATAAGTGTCCTACCAATGATCTAAATAACCAGCAGAAGGTCAATATCCCGAACATGACTATCAAGGACCTATCCCGAACATGACTCCCGAACATGACTATCAAGGAATAAATGTAACTACAAGACAGATGCTGGACTATCAAGGACCTATCCCGAACATGACTCCTACTACTGCAATTGAAGCCATTCAAAAAATGGCGGACCATTCTCAAAAATGGCACGACGGTGGAAGTAAAAGAAACCAAGGCGGAAGTTTCGACGGAATTGCAGCAATCGCTAGTAAAATTGAAAGTCTCAGTCGAGATATGCTGAAGGTCTGAGAAACCGTTCATGCCATCCTGTAGGATCGTTATATTTATTGTGTTGATGATTCGGGTGGTCTTGGATGATCAAAATACATGGTAGCCATTAGAGAGAGAAAGTAGAGAGATGGGTGTTTTCTTGGTAGAGACTTGTAGCACAAATTATGAAATGTTAGATTGAAAGCACCACCCCTTCCATGGATGGAAGGGGTATTTATAGTTACAATGAAACCGTCCTCCTATCGGACTGTGGATCAGGTATACAGTGGGTAAAGACCCGTCCTTCCTCTACGGTGTTACACTAAACTATTCTACGCTACTGACTAACTAATTAACTACATAATAACGTAAATAACTACAAGTCTACAAGCTAATATATGCTAGACCATAATTGGGGTGACCGACACTTTAATATAGAATTTCCAATTCCTAACAATCTCCCCCTAAGGGAGGTCACCCCATGAAATACATTTTGCATCCTAGCATTCTATCTTTGTCTTTAGTTCCAAGCTCGTAGACTTCAATTCTTCAAATTCCGCATTCTTTGTGCTTTAGTAGCGATTCTTCAAAGTCCAATTACTTTGTACTTTAAGTGGAGGTCTTTGAACTGATCCACATCCTTGATGATCTTCGAGCTTTCATTGAGATCATCAGCCACAGTAAATCTCTGGATCACCCTTTATTATGTTGCCATAATGTGATGTTGTGACTTTTGGACCGACATGCTCACACTTTCTGGATCATGACATCTTTCCATCAGAGTAGCGGAAGCTTTACTGGTTCATGATATTTGTAGCAGCGTAGCAGAAGCATAGTATAAAAATATCAGAGCCATGTTATGTAGATATGCACCAGTCATGATTTCTTCAATTAAGTGTGGATGCTGTGAGCATGCGGCTTTGGATTGACTCCTCAGTTCTGATCAGCTGCAACCATCCAAATGTACCTGCAAACAACAGTTAGCAATAAAACACACGAAAGTGTCTTTGATCACTTTTGTTGAATTGAGGTACATGGCCCACGGTTCCCCGTTAATCAGTACAAGTACTGCCTGTGATCAGGTAGGATTCCTAAGAATCTCCTTGACAGGGTTTCGCAGCTGCTCTAGCTGTTCTCAAACCGGAACGTCTCAAAGAAGACAACACGGAGTGAGTGAACCAGAGAATTGAGATTAACTGATTGATGAAAAATGATTTGAAAAACAATCGCGTATTGCTTAGAAGAAAGAGTTTTGCAATACGACGAAGGTTTTATGAGAAAGATCAATTTTCAATCAAAAATACTTTTTGTATTTGAAAAGAGTACACATTCGATGTGCTAGATGAAAGAAGAGATTCACACATCGAACGGTTTTTCTAAAAGTATTTTTCAATCAGAGATACTTTTTTTGTTTGAAAATGAATACACATTCGACGTGCTAGAGAAAAGAAGATTTGCACATCGAACGGTTTTTCCAAAAGTATTCGTCAATTACATTCTTGGACCAAGGTTGATTCAAGAATGAATCGCCCCATTGTTTCTATCCAGTTGTCACAAGCTTGATCTTTAGAAAAGATCTCACATGTCACCCACCAAGAGCTTGTTTGATGTTGGCTCTAGAAGGATTTACATCTTCACCGTGAATACTTTTACATATCACTCGGATGTTCTGGCAATACCACAAGGATAATGCGTAGGACTCTTAATATATTCTTACCTTCCACAATGTGTGAAACAGCAAGTCTTCATTAATTTAGTGTCCTAATGAGATATTGTGGATGATCTCTTGGCTCTAGACTCAATTGTGCACAATTGGTTCCTATGCCGGAGACTAGGGAGAGGGTCTCCTTCTTCAATATCAACGATCTCTAAGAGAAAGTTGATAAATTATGTAGGTTCCCCGTGAGAATGAAACAAGTCCTTTTAAGAGGAACTTGAGTAGCTTGGGAAGTTAGGTGCAATGCGTCACTGGGTCCATGATGTCTTGTCTTCAATACAGGCGTTACCTTGGTAACCACCAGTAGCATATGTATTGAACCAGGTTTCTGCCCTAAGGTTGAATTATTGGAGGGCTATTTCTTTTCACCCTTTTCTCATTTCATTTCTTTTTCATTCTTCAACCCCTTCAGTGCTTACCGAGACTTCATAACTAGAACCTTGTTGGGTTTATTCCAGTACTAGCTCTGTCTCAGTCCGCACTCTTCCCATTTCTCACTTTTCTCCTTTTTCAATATACCTAAGGACTCTACACTATCTAGTGGATTGTCCCTGGGTAGATCCCTCCGGTTCTGGCGGATCGTGGGAACTAATACCTAACCTAACCATCCTTATAACACCATGCATAAAGTAAATTGGTCGGTCCTTTGGTATTGTTCTTTCCTTCATGAAACCAATTGAAAAATCATTTGGAAAATCAATCAAGGTACTTGTGATACGAAATCAAAGCATTTTGTACCTTAATAGTTTTGATCATTTAGAAAACCTCCCCCTCAGTATGTGCATATGATTTGAAATTGTTTGGCACATGGAGGCAAGAGTTCTTTTGAAATAAATTCTTGATCACAATTTCTATGTAAAAAGCCATTTGATTTTCTTTGGTAAATTCTCCCCCTCAATATGTGCATAGGATATTTGAAATCATTTTATCACATAGAGGAAAGAGTTCTTTTGAAGCACATTCACGATCACAAAAGCCATTAAGAAACCATTTGCTCCCCCTCAATATATGCTTCGAGATTCGAAAGCTTTTAGCACATATGAGAGAGCAGCCTGCACATTTGAATCAAATCGATCATCATTTATCAGATTTCATTATTAAATCACAAATTCTCCCCCGATCAAAAATATCAAACCCTTTGAGATTTTGGATCCCAAGTGATTTAATAAGGTTTATAAAACATGGGAGAATATGTGGCCAGGTTTAAATACTCATCTTGTTTTTGGATAAATCCTCCTCCTCAACATGTGCATTGTGTATTTGAAATCGTTTGGCACATGGAGGCAGGATGCCTATAAAGGACTAAAACCGATTCCATTAAAACAGATTTGAGATTTAAATCACGTCTCTCCCCCGATCAAAAATTTCAAACCTTTTGAGATTTGTGATCCCAATTAATTTAAATCATTTAGAAAATTTGGGGGAAAGACGTGGCAAGATTTGATTTTGAAAAATGACAGATAAGGACCATTTTAAGACATTAAAGATTGTTAGTGTCAGGTATGATTGTTTTTAAGAGATCTTTTAAGTAAAATAAAACAATTTCACAATCAAACAAGAACAGAAAAAATTTCATTTTGAAAGACCTTGATTCAAAAGAAAAATCATACCATGACATAACATTAAATCTTTAGATCACCACATTATAACGTACAAGCGGACTTTTTGATGGAATATCGTTTGAAAATATTTAATTTGAAATCACTGAAGATTTGACAAAATAAAGTCCTGTTGATTTCAAAACTTTGAATCCGATTTATTTTCAAAACAATATTTTTCCATTTTCAAAACAATATTTTTCAAAATTGTTTAAAAATGGTATCCTGCACAAAGATACGTTAGGTGGTTGAGAAGCTAATGTTGTTGTTGTAGGGCAGGAAGAAAACCATCTGCTGAAGCAGTGAGACTTCTTTCGTTGCAGTTTAATGCCAACTGAGGTCAAATTAAGCTCCGTTTCTTCATTTGCTGATGAAGAAAACTGTCTGCTGATGCAGTGAGACCTCTTACGTTGCATTTTTCCATGCCAACTCTCCATAGAAGTCCAATTAAGCTCCGTTTCTTCATTTGTCAACCCAAGATATAGTTACCCTTTCCTTTCGGCTTCCATTCATCTTCAATTGTGGGATCCGGATCAGGAACATTCTTATATCCATGATATATGCATACGTTAGTGAACATACATACATATATATGGTGGTCGACAACACCCAAACAGCAATCGACTAATAAAAGTCAATTCAACATGTCAATCAGATCATATAAATGTATGGGAATAATGTGTTCATCAAACTCTAATCATCTAATCCTAGCAATCATATCCTAGGCACCTAGTCCTTCAACATAGGTTAACATCATTTTTAATTAAGCATATTAGGATAATTAGAAAAGCCCGATAGATGATATAAATTTGAAAACATTCTCCCCCTCAATCAATGACTCATTTTCTGAAAAGATTAAAAGCGCTGAAGTCATTGATTGAGTTTTCAAATTATTACGAAAACTCTGATTCTGATTGTTTTGAAAGCAACTCATTTGCCACCATTTTGTTAAAACAAATATTTTTTTGAAGAATTTTTGAAGGAAAAATATTTGAGTAGGAACAGCAGTCCTTCGACATACTTTCCTCTTTTTGTTTTAGGATAAGTGCACGAAATATTTGAAAATTGGTTAAGTGTAGCACTTTCCTTTCTTGAAGAACGGGTTGCTATCGGATATAATAGCAAGCCATATTTTGAAGAACGGGTTACAGTCTGAAGTAACTGCAAGCCATAGTATAAGCACCGGTTACAGTCTGAAATAACTGTAAGCCATATTTTGAGACATGTTTTGGAAAAAGAATATTTACACCTCCTGCTCGAACTTCATCTATGGTCCCGTGCCATTATTGAATGACATTTCTAAGACCGCAGATGTTATCGATACCGGAAGACATGTCTTTCGAAAAACAATATTTTTGATCTTTTTCAAATTTTCTGATTTTTATGGGTTTTTGTTGGTTTTATAATTTTCTATTTTCTTTTTCTGGTTTTATATTTTTATATTTTGTTTTCTGAAAAATATATACAAAGATAGAGTAGATGATATAGGTTAAGAAAGATGATGATACGAGTACCGAGATAAAGATATCGAGCAGCCCCGTCATAGAAGATAGAAGTCATCATCCCTAAAACTTTCACCACCAAAGCTTCCGAGGCTCTTGCATAGAAGAAAGAAATTGAACCATCCGAAAGTGAGACTTTGCCAGCTTTCCCCCAAACCGAGAATCCTTTAGCTGAGCAGATTCAAAGCTTTCTTTCAAGCTTCTCTTAGCCAGGTGCACAAAAAAGCACACCATTATCATCGAACATGCTGCTCCTTTTAAGAATAATCAATGTGATTCATCGTTCGAGGCTATATCATCCAATAGAACGATAGCAACGTATCATCCCACATTAAAATAATCTTCTCACTTTTCATAACCACTGAAGTCTGACGCAATCCATTCCAAAAGGTGTCAAGAAACAACTTCCCCCAAGTAGTTGAATTGATGCAGTCAATCTCTTAGACTAGAGCTCACGAACCCGAATACACATACCCAAAGACAAAGAAACTTATACCATCGAAGTAGCAGATTAAGTCCAATAGCCAAAGAATAACCCCGATGTATACTTTTCTCTCCCTCTGAAGAAAGTGTATGAAGCTCAAGAACCCGAAGTATCCGAATGCCCAAAGAGAGAATAACCGATAACATTGAAGAAGCAGGCCGAATCACTGATTATCTATGCGGATGACAATCTCTACGGATGTCAACTCCGGAATAAGTGATTATATCTCTGAATCACTGATTAAGCCCTCAAGTAAAACAGCTGAGCATCCCCAATGTACACAATCCTCTCTCCCCTGATGATTGTGATAACATCAAAATCATCACACACTTGTGTACCTCTTTCATCTTCAGAAACTAATCTTCCATCTCTTCCCCCACATAGTTGGAATAAGAGCACTAAACGCCATGAGTCAAACCTTAAGTTTCTCTGCGGTAATGACAATAGTCTTCCCGGGATATCTTCAATCACTTAGAAGTATTAAGCTCATCTAGTTTACTTGTCATGAGTCAAACCTTGAGTTTCTATGCGGTAATAACATTTGTCTTCCCGGGATATCTTCAATTACTTAGAAGTATTAAGTTCATCAAGTTTACTCGCGTTTAGATACGTGTCTCCTTCCCCCTTGCTGGTTTTGATACATCAGAATCAGCAACTCATAATAAGCCCATGTACTAGAAATCTGTTGAGAAGAACACTTGAAGTCTTTGTGAGAATCAACTTGCTGAAGTATATAGTGTGAGCAAGTCTAATTGGGGATTAACTTTGGCTTTTAACTCTCCCCCAATTAGTGCTCTCCCCTAAACCGACAATCTTTATGATGAATGCTTGAATTAAGAAGAAGTCTTTAGATCGTTAAATGCAACTCGTATTTAGTCTTCTAACATGTAGCAGAAAATGTAGAACAGACTGTAGACTCGACCTTCTTCAAGATTGTCCAGTTGGGGATTAGATAGTTAACATCTTCAACTCACCAAATAAGATAAGAACATCACCAAAAAGCATCCCAATTAACTTACATCTTG
This sequence comes from Chrysanthemum seticuspe, assembly GCA_019973895.1. Lineage (NCBI taxonomy): Eukaryota > Viridiplantae > Streptophyta > Magnoliopsida > Asterales > Asteraceae > Chrysanthemum > Chrysanthemum seticuspe. Next base: position 157,765,908 of record BPTQ01000005.1, on the reverse strand, counting down.
CAAGTCCCCTTAACTAAAATCTCTCCCAATCAAACAAGAACAAAAAGATGTTCATCAAGGAAATCAACAATCATCCCGCAACGAACACACGAGATGGTAACACCAAACTACCAATCACATCAAACAAGAACAGAGAGATTGTTCAGAATCATCATGTTGATGTGTACGTGAAACATTAACCGGAAGCACTTTGTCGATAATCATATCAGCCGGTGTGCAGATGTTAACCAACGGCTCATAGAAGAAACTCCATGTAACGATGACCTGATAAGAAGAAGATCGGTTCTTACATGAGTTTGGAGCCGTTTGACCATTTATTCTCAGAAATCAATCAACCATGCAATAATTTCACACTTCTTCTCCCCCTCAAGAATTGCATACGGAGTTGCCATTCTTGATTAAATAAGTGAAAATCATCCGAATGTTCTATTCACACTTCTCTCCCGCAAAATCAGCACATGATGTCGCCATCTTCATTATAATCGAGCAAGTGGAATGAGAAAACAATCATTGGTAGCCCGGTTCACTTGATGACTGAAGCGCATGGAAAAAGTAGCATGTTGATGAGAATGGTCATAATAAGATGATTTCTCTTCTTCCGAAGATAATGCGCACTGAAGCGTACACATTTCTTTTCTTTGGAGAACGAGGCATGAACTGTTGTGTTCATACGTCATAAGATGAAGTACGAGGCCTGAACTGATGTGAACAGATGTCATAAATCTCTCTCTTTTCAATCTCTTGGCAAAACATGTAATCATCACCATTATCATTCAGTAGGCTCTTTGTAGTGACAGCTGATGGAGAAAACCCAATATGATGAATTTGACCCTGAAGTAAAACAACCCGAACTCGTGACTTATACTTGCACATATGTAACAAAGAGCGGTGCCGATTTCGATTAGCATCTCTAAGTACTCTTTATGTACTCTATACTCTTCAACCAACCAACCATCAAGTATAAGACGTACATTACCTCTTGAAAATCCACAATTGAATGTGACACTGAGCACTACAACGTAACTCCTTAAAGTGATAGTTATTTTGTAGTGGTAAGAGCCCAAGTCCCCCAAGTGGTAAAAGAAAAGGTAAAAGACACCCAACAATAACTAGATTTCCATGTCTTCGTTTTTGATAATAAGCTCGAACAAGGATCATGAAGAATCTTCATCCAACCATCCCCGATACCTTCAGATACTAAGTACACTTGCCCGTGATATTTCACTTCAACCTCAAATAAATAATAGTGAATTAACCCCGTTGTCACATCTTCTAGTTAAAAGCTCAATTCTAGCCTCCTTTGACGTTTTATGTGAACTCTGATAATGGTTTTCATCCCAACCATGGTTAAAAGCACATAACCCCATAAAACCTTATAATAATCAAACTGCCATGAGGACAATCCAAACACACACCCAATTCATGAAGTACACCCTTTTATCCATTCATCGTAGTAGAAACCGTAGCACCAACATCAAATAAGATCCCGAAATACGCTTTCCTTTCTCTAGGATGGTTCCATCATCACGGGATTTTACAATTCTATGGTTTAAACCGAGAAATAGTTTCTTTCGCGGGATTTTACAAAACCAAGAATAAACCGTGAGATCGAACCGGAAATGCCCTTTACTTATATCGGAATGATTCCATTGTCACGGGATTTTACAAGTCTATGATTTAAACCGAGAAATAGTTTCTTTCGCGGGATTTTACAAAATCAGGACAAAACCGTAAACAATGTCAACTTGAATGTGTTATGACAACTTTGGTTTCGGTGAATATCTGTTTTAGGGGAACATGCAGCGGTTCATCAATGGTTCATTATCCAACATCAAAAACATCATCAACCATCCAATCAACACTTTGGTAAACACATCATTCACGCATTATGTCGGCTATTGCAGTGACAACATGGAGAAGTAAACCTGATATGCCAAACTTGATCATGAAGTGAAATTCCCCAGATTTGTTACTTAAACTTGTACTAATCCTTGTGAAGAAGAAACGGTGTACCCAATGTACAAAATCTCTTGACATATCCTCAACTGCGTGAGACACCGAAGTGATAGCTGCTTTGTGGGTTAAGCGAGAAAGAATCACAACCGTAACTAAATAGTCAAGTCTTTATCACACTCAATAAACGCCCAAACAAGTCATCTTCGCGGAAGGGTAGAAAGAAAGAAGACGAAATAAGTAGACACGCCCGGAAAACCTCACTTCAAATCCAAATAAGAAATACCGTCCAAACAACTCCGTAGTCAACATTTTCAATAAATACATCAAGCCTTGACCTAATAACTTTCCTGATCATGTATAACCAAAGTATCGATCAACATAACACAATGAGTCACATCATTTCATCAAATCTCATTATCAAGTATATTCAACACATCATATGATCAAATCTCATCGGTGCATCTCATAATAGCCCAGTCTCATAAGAGCAATCCAGTATTGAGAAGCCCATCAGTCCAACATCAAATATTTAGATGCAAGCCCGGTTCAAATGAAATGAGATACTCGTCCTCCAAAATCTTCCCATTTTAGTTGAATATTGCACTTGGTCACATTCTGGTTCATACACATAACTTCAAGCCCAAATCCAATACAAACTAGTTCAGCCCACATATCATGCATATTGTGATAATACACAAAATTGTATATCATCCAATTTGAAGAACAAGTATTCGGCTCATCCAAGAAAAATTAACACGATGCACCTCTTAAAATCACTTATGGCCCAAGATGAGATAGACCAATTGTAAGTCCAAAGACCAATCATTTGGCCCGTGTGATCAGCATCCAAGTGATTTACGGCCCAATGACCTCAATACAGCTACACGACCCATTTATCTTAACCCTTATCACAATTTCGACCGGATATAAAAGCACATATCACAAACACACAACCCAAAATTCTCTCACTTGGTCTAAACCTAATCTCTCACACAACAATATCCGCCTCTCTCTCTCAGTTATCAAACCCTAAAAAAATCCGCCCCCATCTTATTCAAAACAACAATCAAACCCTAATATCCACTTTTCAATATTCCGCCACACACACTCCACACATAACATCATCTCAAAAACATCACGCCTTTTTTTTGGATCATTGAATAGTGATGATAACTTCCATTTCGCCACAGAGATGGCTTGAGATGAGGATTAACGCCACAAAGATGGTATGATATGAGTCATCAAGGTAGGTTCTTTATCAATGTTATCTTTAGATTCATACCGAACGTGAGTAACAAATGGAATCCCAGTGGATTTTTGTTAGTTTCATCATGTATTCGGATATAATAACAACCTTATGAAATTTGATTGATGATGAACGCATTTTTCGTTTATTGACTTTAAAAAGTCTTTATCTATCATTGATTAAAACGAAAGAAAGTTCTGAGGTCGTTAATCACTTTAAGTAAATTTCCTTAATATCCAAACAAGATGAAAGATTGAACCTAGCCGTGGTTTAGATCTTATCATCAGTTTAAGTTCAAAGAAAAAAAATCTTGGATTAATGAAGATATAAATGACTCGAGACATAGAGTCTTGATAGTCTTTGTGTTTCTTTTAAGAACCACGAGTCATACACACTGAGATCAAGTACTTAAGTATGAATTTCTACATTTGTTAAGATCAGTGATGAAATCTTTAATTCGTAAGACCTTCAGTGTTTTTGTGTACATTTGTACCACACGAAAAAAAGGATAAACAGAGATCGATGAGTGTAGATGTAGATTGAGACATGGTTTTGATAGAGTCGAGGTATTGGACTGATGATGGTTTTAAATCTGAGGTGTTGTTGATTTAGGAATAAGGTTTTGAGGTTAAGGTCTAGTTGTATTGTGGTCGTTGTCACGGTCTTTTAAGTCATAACATCTTCATCTTCATTTCTGTAACAGTCAAGTCGCTAAGCATTTGTCATGTGTCAAGTCGCTACCCATTTTTTCAAAGCAAGTCGCTACCTATTTCAAAGCAAGTCGCTACCCACTTTTTCAAAGCAAGTCGCTACGACTTGTTAAATAACAAGTCGCCAGGTCAAAGGTTTTTTCAAGTCGCTATCAAGATTTGTGTCAAGTAGCTACTTCAACAAGTCGCTACATCATATTCTGTCACAAGTCGCTAATAGTAACACATGTTGCTAGACCAAGTTGCTACGACCTGTAAATACAAGTCGCTAGGTAGAACACAATGACAAACAAGTCGCTAGGATATTCCGGCGAGTTTTCCGACTAAGATTTTCCGTTCAGCTTTAAGCTTACCCAGAAAACTGCACAAAGGATGCACTTTTTGACCCACTATGACCACAAAAATGACCAGATATTCAAATTTTGGACAAAGTTTACACAAACAGAACTTGACAAGAATACTGACTTGGACACATGTTTTAACCAGTTAAGACCAAAGACCACAAAAACATATTCCGACCATAAAAAAACGTATCAAAGAACTGTTTTGGACACATGTTTTAACCAGTAAATAACAGTTTACCCAAAGAACATATTCCGACCACAAAAACGTATCAAAACCAGTTTCAAATAAGCAAATAAGTATCAAAAGCATCAAAACATGTTGAAACCAGTTTCTAAACCACAAAAAGAATCATCAAGACACAACAACCTTGGCTCTGATACCAATTGTAGGATCATTATATTTATTGTGTTGATGATTCGGGTGGTCTTGCATGATCAAAATACGTGGTAGCCATTAGAGAGAGAAAGTAGATGTCACACCCTCGCCGGAGGCGGAAACGCGAGGTGTAACGGAAGGGAACATAAGCACAAGATAATAGAACATACCAACATTAATATTTAAAAGAAAGAGAACACCATTACAATACCAGTTTAGCCGTCATCGGCAAATATATTACAAAGTTTAGTTCCCAAAATATTGCGTTCTATTACATAATGATTTGTAGTGACAAGTGAAAACTTCATTATGCAAGACCTGGTAGAAAAAGCTTACTAACGATCACCTGAAATGCATGAGAGAAAAACGGTTCAACTATGAAAATAGTTGGTGAGTAAACACGTTTAGCGAAATAAGAAAACTCGTAAGAAATATACAAAACTTTCGGTCAACGAAAAATAGTTCTCAAAGCAAAGGCATTGTGTATCCACTCAGTTCCAAATTCCGCCCATACAAAACTTGCAACCTGTGTGTACACAACCCATTGCACAAAAATTATAGCGCGTCAAATAGTCAAGTGTAAGTGGTCATAATAGTTCCCAATATAGTACCATGAATATAATAATGTAGGGATGCTCCGAACATAGGAGGCTTCGCACTGCTCCAACAAGGGAGACTCCTTTGTCACTCGACCACCTAGGCGAGATTTATTGAGACGCTCCACCAACAAGGTGAGACTTCTTTGTCACTCGACCACCTAGGCGAGATTTATTGAGACGCTCCACCAACAAGGCGAGACTTCTTTGTCACTCGACCACTTAGGCGAGATTTATTGAGACGCTCCACCAACAAGGCGAGACTTCTTTGTCACTCGACCACCTAGGCGAGATTTATTGAGACGCTCCACCAACAAGGCGAGACTTCTTTGTCACTCGACCACCTAGGCGAGATTTATTGAGACGCTCCACCAATAAGGCGAGACTTTAGGGTCATAGCATGTACGGTTCAATAAGTTCAAATAAGTAATAGGTTCGTAATTAAGTTCAAGGATTTGATTCGAGTTCATAAGTTCTAGTTAAAAGAGTTCACAAAAGCAAGGATCAATTTAATTCAAGTATGGCTCATGCATTCAGCCCCAAAATATAGTAAAACGGTAAAAAGGGGATGTGATTACTCACTTGGTAAACTGAGGCGATGACAAAAGTGAGTACACCGAGGTATAATGTGATGTGTCAACCGGGACCTATTACGAATGATATGATATGTCATGAGTTGCAATGTAATGTTATGCATGCATTTCGTATGTTATTTATACCATTTGCGAGTTTTGAAAATAATACTCGTCGTCGAAAAATACTCGTTTGACGTCTTGACCCTTCAAAAATGACTTTACATGTTTTTACGTCAAATTGTCATCCTATAATGGGTTAATAATGATTTATGGTGAAATTACCACTTTTCGTCGCAAAACAATGTCGTCGGAAAAATCATGAAATTAACAAAAATGGCTCCGAAAAAGTAGTCGTAAAATGGTGTACGTCGATCGTTAGAGAACGAACTCGACTGTTTTGGAAAGTTTGTATCGATATCTAAAAGTTTCAGTTCAGGAGTTTTCGTCCAAAAGGTCTCGATCATAAAGATATTAAGGGCTAAAGATAGTGGTTTTTGCTAATTGTGTGCAGAAAATAAGTTTCGGCCAATGTTTGAACATCCGTAATTAATTTACCATAACTCCGCTTGACAAACGGCTTTTTGTTTTGAAAAATATGGCCGATGAACTTGATTTTACTAAAAGACAATTTGTTCCAAAAAGTTTTGCATCATAGTTAAAAACTGCCGCAAACATAGCCCTTACAGCTAATGAAATACTTGAATCGTAGAAATAATATAATTTTTCAGGAAATAATAGTTACGGCAACTTAATAAAAACGTGCATATATTTGTCGTTTCAAATCCGTTTTCTACGTAAAATATGTCCTTAGCTTCGTATCGAAGTAAACTAATATATTTTTGATAAGTCGAAATAATTTGTGAAGCTTAAGGCTCGTTTTTGACCCGAAAATACTAAAAACAGCAAATCTGAATTTTCTGAAAAGTGTTTATTTCGTCGCCAAACTTTAAAAATTCACCACGGCTTCGTTATAAGTCCGTTTTATTCCGTTCAAGCGGCCACGGATTCGTTTTAAAGTATATTTTCTAAATATCAAGGCCAAAACTTCGTACCAACAGTAGGTTTTTCCAGAAATTCGAATTAAGGACAGAACCTAAATATATAGTTATCGAAAATAGTTTTTCTCGGACAAAAACCTATTCTAATCCCTTCAAATCAACTCCAAAGCTAATCTAATCCTACCATACACCTTCTTAGGGTGTCATGGGTTCCTAATCACCATCAAGACCAAAGAATACCAAGGGGATAATTATAGGATGACCAAAGTATATAATTAACTCTAAAATCATGAAATAAATGGTATAAATCACATAACATGCATATTAGCTCCAAAAATGAAAAGAAACATATGAAAATGACAAGGAAACATAAAAATGATAAAAACAAGCTTACAAGTGAAAATGATGAGGTGTAAGTAACAAGGATAATCCTAAATACTCTTGGTTTTTATTTCAAAACCTAATAAAGAGTATTATCTAGATTGTATATATGCTTGATCTTGGAAAAAAAAAATTAATGATCCCTTGATGAACTCCTTATGTGACCGGTTTTGTTGATGAGAAACAAGAGAGAAGTAATATTTTTGCTTGACTTGAAAATAATGAAGAGAATGAATGATTGAAATGTATAAAATGAAGACTTTAAGTTGAGTACAAGTCTATACAATCAAAGTGAAGAAAAAGAAAAATCATCAACTAAGATACATCCCCCCTCCCATGACCGGATATGGGGGGAGTGTGTCTTTCATTTATATATATATATATTTTTTTAAAACTTTACTTGTATATAATTTTGTGTAAAATTTGACAAAAGTGCAAGTAATTGTGTAGAAATTGTACAAGTAAAGGTAAATGGAAATTTTTGGTACAAGTAAGTTTTTAATAGATCAAAATAGAGTATAATGATATTATAAAAATTCTAAAAATACATTCCTTGTGAAATTTGAGTGATATAAAAATTATCGTACAGTTTTTAAGAAACACGTCGTAATAATATAAATTTAACGAATTATATACCAAATAAATTCAAAACACTAGTTAAACTCAAAATATAGTTTTTACAACTAAATGTAAGTATAAAAATATGTCGGGATCATTTTTGAAAGTAACGGATTAAATATACAAAATAAAACTCACGCGATAAAGTTTATTAAATATAAAAATTACGCGTTGAAGGTGAAATGAAATGTCATGAATGAACTAATATGATGCATATATAATTTAAGAAATGACCGGAATTTGAGAATTGTGACAGTAGAGAGATGGGTGTTTTCTTGGTAGAGACTTGTAGCACAAATTATGAAATGTTAGATTGAAAGAACCACCCCTTCCATGGATGGAAGGGGTATTTATAGTTACAATGAAACCGTCCTCCTATCGGACTGTGGATCAGGTATACAGTGGGTAAAGACCCGTCCTTCCTCCACGGTGTTACACTAAACTATTCTACGCTATTGACTAACTAATTAACTACATAATAACGTAAATAACTACAAGTCTACGAGCTAATATATGCTAGACCATAATTGGGGTGACCAACACTTTAATATGGAATTTCCAATTCCTAACACATCCAAGTGGGTTGTGAAAGTTGTGGAGGAGGACATCTTACGATGAATTGTCCTCATATGGACGAAGACTATATTGAAGAAGCTAAGTATGGAGAGAATCGACCATTTTACGGTGATAATTGAAATAGTAATGGTTATCGTGGAAACTACAACCGTGGGCCTTATGGAGAAAGAAAGCCTAGTCTTGAAGAAACAATTAATAAGTTTCTGGAAAATTTAACCCAAAGGCAAAAGGAGCAAGATGAGTGGTTGAAGGAATTCCAGGAAAACACTGACAGAAGCATTTCCATACACGACTCAACTCTGAAAAACCTTGAATCCATGGTGATAAAGCTCAGTGAAAAAGTAAGGAGAAATAACGATAAACCGGAAGGATCTAAACCAACTATGGAATGTAAGGTAATTTTTTCTGATGATAACTCAAAGGTTCAGGTTAATGATACGAATTTAGGGGAAGATTTCGTCAACAGAACTGAGTTACGCCGTAACATGCCTAATGAGTTATGGCGTAACCTTGTGTTTGACAACGACAACGAGGTTGTGAAGAAAACTGAGGAAAGAGACTCTAATGAATTACGCCGTAACCAAGAAACTCAGTTACGGCGTAACTGGGATACATGGGCAGAAAAATTCCTCGTCAAGGACGAGTCAGAAAAACTCGAGGAACTCTCCCTTGAATATGAAGAAGAACCACTTATCACTCACTGGTGTGCTCCTGTCATCATTACCGATAAGGAAACCACAAGGGCATGGCCTACATGCAGCCCCTTTCACGAATATTGCAATGGCGGAGACAATGAAAGAAAGGAAGAATGGACATGCCCTCATGAGCGTGAAAGACATTGTATTAAATTCGGAGATTTAGCCTTTAAAGATTGGTACGCAATTCAATTTGGGGATGCCAAGATTGACCCGAATCTCATTAAGAAGCTAAAAATTGATTACGCAGAGCACATTCAGAAAAAGGAAGAGGCTAATAATGACATGTACTGCACGGATGAGCATTTAAGTGAAAATGACAACAAAGAATTATGCAGTCACTGGTGCGAAAGAGTAAAATCTCCTGGGGAAATTTTATGGGCGTCATGCAACCCGTATGACGATATGTGTAATGGGGGAAACAACTCTGGAAGATTAGGAAAAGATGAATTCTTTTGGTCCTCGACCAATGATGAGGAAAGGACAAGTTTGCCTTGGCTGGACAATTTAGGATTCGATAGTTGGGTAAAAGTTAAGTATGGACATGTGGACACATTAACCAAAGAGAAAATTTGGAAGGAATTCATGGATCGAGAAAACTCAAACGACAACAGTCTCAACAACACGAGTGAAATAACTGTTGACAAAGAGAAGGAGTTGGTTTGTAATGATAAAGAAGAATGCAAGCGCGTTCTGGTGGAAAATCTGCTCGATGAAGAATGGTTCAAAGACACTGCTTTTGATGACGATGATATTGAAGGGATCCTAGATTACCTTGACTTGCAAGGAAATGAGGAGTTCACTGATCCCGATGACGAGGCTTACAAACAAAGGAGGTGCAAACTCCTGGGAATTCCCTACAAAATACCACCTCCAATTATAGTCGAAAAATATGAATTCACTCGCTACCACCTAGGTCCGGAAGAGAAATTTTGTAAAGTCCAAAAAATCAAAACCGTTGAATACTTCCGAAATGCCTCAAATGTTGCATGGATGAGACATAATTTGATGAAGGATATTGAAGAAGTAGGGCAAGTTCAAAGGCCCCCATTGGAGCCTCGCAGCTCTGAGTCTAACTTAAAGACTCGTTAATAAAGAAAAGTGCTCTTTCGGGAGACAACCCGAATTATCCCTTTCTTTTGTTTTTATTTCCTTTCTGTTGGGTTTTGTGTTTTCTAACCATTTTTGCAGGAAACAAAGAAGTAATTACTGCTGCAGTTGCTGATCTAAACAGAGTTACTGCATAACTCATCTTGGTGATTACGCCGTAACCAACATTAGAGCAGCAGAATTCTTGACGCATTACCAATTACGGCGTAATTCCATCTCTGTGGTTACGCCGTAACTACTCGCTTCACAGCTCATACCAGGTTTTGCCAGTTACGGCGTAACTCCCTCATAGGAGTTACGACGTAACTCTCCTCTGCTTTAATTCTTTCATTTTAAAACACAGTAACCTTGTATTAGTTTTTAAATGAACTTTGTGGGTGTGTTCCCTGTAAACCCTAACGAGACTTCACTCGTCCACTTGGGACACCAAGTGGTTTAAAAGGCTTGTTGCATTCGCTAAATGCAACCGTGATTCCTACGAAAGTGAGTTAGGTTTGTTTTTCATTTTATTTATTTCTTTTTAGAATTATTCTTGTCGGTATTGTGATTTCAGGGATTGAAGTTTGTTCATGACGCTTTAACGAAGGCACGGTTCTTTCTCATGGGCCTTCTTCTTTTTGGAGCAAATTTCAGGGAAGTTCTCGCTCTAATTCTACCTTTCTCTTCACCTTTATTTTAATGCCTAGTACAAAAGGGACTTGTACAATTCAAGTGGGGGGACGGGAGTAGAATGATCTCTTGAACTTTATTTTGCCCTCATTTTTCTAGTTTATTTTGAAAAATTATGCCATTTTGAAAATTTTGACATGTTTTTCCGAACCTAACTAGATTAGACCTTAGCTGAGCACATACAACCCTTGACATTACATGGTGAGATTAGCCTTTTCCGTTTCCAATATTTTACCCCAAATCCACCAAATTATGAGTGTGCCGGTAGCTTGTAAACTTTAGAACTTGGCCTTTGCATCATTTCGAGACCATAGACGAGGTATGTTGAGTTAGCTCGATATATTTGGACTTTTCAGTTTTAGAAGGCAATATTATAGGATTATCACCCAAACAGCCTACCATTGTGAGTCTATCGATCAATCACCTCGACTTTTTGACCCCCATGTGAAACCCTTTTGTTGCACTCCCCTTTAGTGCAAGATACCCCTAGATACACCCTTCTGAGCCATTCCTTTCATTTTTGTCAACCCAATATATTGTTTCGTTACACCTATACACCTTAGCCTACCATGTAGTCTTTATTTGTGATTGGGAAGTCATCATTTGCCTAAGTTCAAGGTTCGAGTGGTAAGGTTTGGAAATCACGCTTTCATCGACAACATTTATGAAGATCATTGAAGACCCCCCGAATTCCCATTGTTCATCTCAAGTGGGGGGATGTTATGTTATTAGTTATGATTCAAAAAAAAAGTTGATTGAGTTATGATATTGTAAAGTGCGATGTTATAAGCACTATTGTAGGAAGCTTTATTGATTAGTATCGAGGAGGCCACCTCGGTCACATTTAAAGATTGGAGTTGGTGGTTTTGCCAACAAAAGAAGAAAAGGTAGTATGCCCATCACGACGTCCTCTAATGACGCATCTACCTTGCATTTCATGATCCGGTCTCTAGACTTCATGACCAAATCCATGGCCAAGACACCAAAGATTGCTCGCTGCATCACCTAGACACGCTTCATGACTAAAGGGTGGGATAAGACATGGGATATATAATTGGTGTAAAATGAAAAACAAGCAGGTAGTCTAAATTTATAACCAAGTCATCACCACTTACCATCCGCCCAAAGTTCAAGCTTTGTTCACTTCGCCGTGACATGTTAGTAATGACGAGTCACCCCTTAACCTTGTCGTGTCTACCCATATTGCCTTCGAGAATTGTTAGGCCCTTAACTTAGTGGTGGAGATTTGTGTAACCGCCAAGCTTATGATAGAATACACGTATGACTGTGCGATTAAGTGATCACCCCGAAATTCACACTTAGAATAGTTGAGAGATTTGAGTGTTTGTTCCCCTTTCGTGAGGTGTTCGGCTTTGTTTTATTCTAGCATAAGGGATTTGTAAACTCATATTTTCCAGGTTTTGGGAGATATCTTTTTAGGAATCTATCTAATAAGGTCTACTTGAGGGCAAGTAGAGTTCAAGTGGGGGGATATTTGATAACATCAAATAGTCCTGAATATGAAGTGTCAATTTCCCCCGATAATGCTCGTTATTTATATCATTTATATGGATTTACGATTGTTTTCCATTGTTTTCCACTTTCAGGTAAATTACGAGCATTGGAGCTAAAGAGACGCGGAAATGGAAACATTACTAAAGATTTATCACAGTATGCCTATTTTGAAGAAGTTACGGCGTAACTCGTCTCTCACATTACGCCATAACTATTGCGTGACCCAGAAGTCCAACTTATCAAGAGGTTACGGCGTAACTCTTCCAAAAGGTTACGACGTAACTCCATTAGGTCAAAAGAGGTTCCACGCCGCTGATACTTACGCTGTAACTACTGCATAACTTACGACGTAACCGAGTTTATTGAAGACTACGGCGTAACCACTTATTAGGTTACGCCGTAACTAGCAGATTTAGTGCATTTACGAAGAAATAGAAGGTTACGGCGTAACTCCTCTATTGGTTACGCCGTAACCCAGACCTGGCCTATAAATACCCCACGAGTTCCAACATTTCAGAGCATCCCATTCCACACACAACACTCTGAGAACGTGGGAAAAAGCTCAAGGCAGGTCTAGGGAAGCATACGGAGCTGTTTCCAAGGGAGAAGTCACACCATTACGATAAGCTTTAGCGTTTTATATTTCTTTTACTTTCAATTCATGTATTTCGTACCTTTGAGTATTGAATTGATTTGCATGATTAATATGAGCGGCTAAGCACCCTTTGGTGCTAGCCTAGTTATGATTCCTTAATTGTTTTGTTTGCGTTTACCTTTACTTCCGTACAATTATTTCTAAGTGTATGCATGCATAGTTCTTTGGTAGTCACCCTTGGTTCGGTAGTTTTGAATGGCGATAGAGGCCAATTACCTAGAAGATATGACCAACTGAACCTAGGTGAGCGGACTGAGATGGGAAGGGTAAGATATGACCAACTGACGACCCTTTCTACTTGTACGATTTGACCAATTGATCACCTATCGTTTGGATGAACTTAAGAATTTGGGGGTGTAGTGTCTAAGTTCCTAACGGCCGGGCACTCACTATTTAGAATCTAGCATGTAGCGATACTTAATGACTCGGCTTAGGGGACCAGGAACAACAGGACTTATGACGGTGTGCCTGATTTCTCCTGTGGTGGCATCTTTGCTGATAGGTTAGGGCGAATTGACCAAATGCTGTCCTCTCGAATTTGACCCCACCTGAAGTAATTGGAAGTAGGTAGACGTAGACATAACTAACTAGGAGGATTGACTAGGTTAGCACCACATTTCCTTAATGATTTCCCTTCACACATTTATCTGCTTTTATTTTATATTCTGCTTTAGTAGTTTAATTAATTAAATCCCTATCAAAACCATTATTATTCTGTGACAATTAGACTTAGTAATAATCCAACACACATAGCTCTTGGGACGACCTCGGCTTTACCATTTACTACACTACACACGACCGGGTACACTGCCCGTTAGTGCATTAGGGTAGACCATAGGTATAGCGAGACACTATAAATATTAAGACCTGGTCAGTAAAACCTGCATCACATAGCCATTCTATGTGACAAAAAAGGTGCCATCGACTTAAGCAAGAATCCGGTATTGGATTCTCGCACCAAGCATATAGAGAGTCGTCATCACTTCTTAAGAGACAATGTTCAAAAGGGGAACATCTCTATTGAGAAGGTAGCGTCCGAAGACAACATAGCCGACGTCCTCACCAAACCGTTGAAGTGGGAACAATTCAACCTACTTCGTCTTGGTCTTGGTCTCATGGAAAAATCGTCGTAATTAGCTTTTAAACTCTACAAGGTATGTAAACACTAGCCTTCTTCTTTCTGAGTCTAGGATCTCTATTTCACGCACAACTCACAAGCAATACGGGATTTTCCAAAACCCAAGATAAGTTTTTACTTATAACTCGTACTTTCATAGTCTTCTCTTATTTTTCAAGAAAAGTACCTCTTGCAAACACGTAATTGCATTTTTTTTATTCACACAAAGAAATCTCTTTTCAAAGCATTTTCTAAAAGGATACCTCTTCCCGTATCACTTTCATAAAAGCCATTTCTCACGTGTAGGACAAATCTCTTTTTCATTATTAATACAAAGTAAAAACTCGTTTTCATTGCATCTCATGTTTTTGAATGCTAAAGAGGACACATAACTAATATGTGTTTTCGGGTACATTCATTTAAGCAACAATGAATTAGGAGCACTCGGGTTATCTCACATAATAATGTGCATTTTCACTTCTAGTTTATTTTTCTTTTCCTTTTAGGAGTCGAGATAACCGCAACTCCAAATGGTTTGCATATAGGCACAAACTAGGCACAAATGTTTCCATAAGGAAATTTTTGAGCTGCCTGAATCACTAGTACTACGGATCCCAACCTTAATGCTGGACGAATCCCTCAAGGGAAGGATTTGTGGGATCCGTGAGACAGAAGCTAATTTTATCTTCTATTTTTTCTCACTTTGGATGAAAACTTCAATATTTTCATCATTTCTTTTATATTTTTTGGAGTATGCTATTTAATGTTTGTGTTCTCATGATCACGCGCCTTAAATTCATATCTAATCATTAGATTTTAATCCACATTTTGGGTCAAACATTCATTACAATACATTATTTTTCTATAAATAGGATTCCCAAAATGCTTGCATATTCATCACTCTCAACCTCACAAACAAACATCATCATGTCACCCAAAAGATCTTCCAACATAAATGAATCACCTAGTGCAAACAACCCCTTTCAAGAAATCTAAAACTTTGTCCTCCCACCTTCCAAAGTACCACCATCCAAATCTAGAAAAACCGCACGGATTAGCATCTGGCCTTGTTGCTTAGCAAAACCATCTTCAAATGGTTCATCACCAACCACTCATTCACCACAAGATGCCTCCATTATAGCACCTCCTTAATCACCAACAAGTACACCAACTTCATCACCCATCAAATCACCACCTAAGGTCACTCTTTTGGAACTTCTTAAGACTCCAACAAGATCTCACTACCTTTAGCTCTCATTGTGTTACAAGAACATCTAGGCTCTTTTCCACCACCACTTCCAACCATTCCGGACTTTGATCCGTATTTTCCAACTTTTCCACCACAACTTCCGCATCTCACAAATCAAAGTCACCTGGAAAACTTCTGCACTCATTACCCACATCACTTACATTGTGAACATTTCCAATCCACTAGGGATAATGCAATAGAGATTAGGGAAGAAATGTGAGTCATACTTAACCCCATCCTTGATCGCATCAACATCATTACTCACCAAAACTTCCATCCATAACCTTATGCAAGCATGGAAGGAATCATTTTTATTAATTTTAGTATTTTACTTTTCAGTCATTTTTTTTGAACAAGTCTTGTTCTTACTTTTACATGCTTGTATGTGGCATAAAGACCACTACATTTTTTTGTTTTATTACAAGGCCTTGTTTACATACCTTGGCTCCCAATCTTGATTCTCGTCAATCACAAGATTATTTCTGCATGTTACTACTAACCCTTTCTTTGTAGGATTTTTTTATTTTTCTCACTTGACGCCCCATTCTAGGGGGAGCTACCGTCAAGGGGGAGTTAGCGATACGTGGACTATTTTTCCACATTTTATTTCTTCGTTGGGGTAACTTTTTGTTTCGACAAAAAATGGGAGAAGAAGTAAAACTTAGGCTTTCAAAACATACATCTGATCTTAAGTTTTACTCATCATAATATTATGTTTTGTCATCAACAAAAGGGGAAGACTGTTAATATAAATAAACCGTAAAAACGTTTATTAATATTTAGCGATCTCTTTGTGTTTTGTTGATAACAAATATAATGTTATCATAAGTAAAATTATAAGGATACATGTTATTTTTGTAAAGCATTTACATATAGTCATTTAATACAAATTGTTGTAATAAATCATTTGTTGTAGTAGTTTATTAGGATGGGTAAAAACTACAACCCATGGAGCATATCCATAACCCATGGTATTGACCCATATCCATTTGACTAGATGCATTGCATCTATTAGATACACTATATCTAATGAAATACCCATAGACCAACCCATAACCCATGACCCATGACCCATAACCAAAAAACCCATGGGCAAAGAGGAGCGTCCCACGGATCCCTGAAGTTACACTAGACGGATCCCTTGAGCAAGGGATCCGTGCAACAGTGGCAAGATTTTGCCTATAAATAGATAGCCATTTCTTCATTTTTACTCACCCCTCTTCTTACTAACTCTCTCATATATTCTTATACTTTTCAAACAAAAGATCACTTGATCTAGAGAGTTGTTATTCTTTCTTTTGTGATTCTCATATAGGTCCTTCTCTAAGGCGAGATCACGAGCTTTCTACAAGTCATCCAAGCAAGGGGTCCTTGATTGATTTGTTCCTTCACAAGATTTCTGTAGCAAAGATCTTGTACTTGATATTTCACATATTTGTTGTGTAATAGTCGTGTTGGTTTGGTCCTCCGTGTTACGGACTCGCTATTTAGCATTGTACCGGAAAAAGGTGTAAGCAACGTTGTGAAGGCTTCTCCGCCAAGTTGAAGGAGTTTGTTGACATAGTGCTTGAACTCTCGAGTAGGTGACTCGGGGAGTGGAGTAGGGCAAGGAAGGTGTCCTTGTAGCCGTACCACTATAAATTAGTTGTGTCATTTCTATCCCTTACTTTACTTTCTTTACTTGCATTACTCTTAGATCTATACTTTATCTTCATCCATACAATTTCACATAACATCGAATCTAAAGTTTTTAGAAACTAACTTAAAATCGGCAAAACTATTCAACCCCCCCCCCCTTCTAGTTTTCACCAAAATAGACATAGACTACCCCTTAGTTTAGATAATTAGATAAGTTGAGTAATCGGTAGAAGTACCAACCCCCAAATCCAAACCCCGAGATTTTACCCTTAGCTTTTTAAAAAAATATAAAAAGATAAAAAAATAATCTTCCTCAACCTTAAACCTTAGCGTAGTACATCTCTCACTAGCATTCCTATTCCCCTAGAGAACGATATCAATACCCGAGGCTTACCCAATGCTACACTACAACGATTAGGTTCACTGCCTAGGGTGTTGAAAAACTTGCTCGACGAAAAGGAAGTTCCTTTGACCCCGAACGCGTTATACGCGCATCAAGTTTTTGGCACCGCTGTCGGGGAATAGAATAGCTAGTTTGATTTCCATCTCGTTTAGGTTTCCTTGCTTGGTTCCTATCAAGTAAGATTTTTTCTCATTTTTAGCTTCCTCGTAGTCTATCCCCCTTTTTCGTGAATTTGTTCGTAGCCCCATCACTTTTCATCATGGAAGGTGATAACCCGCCACCACTCATCGATCCACCAATCATTGTCCCGCCAAAAGGCCGTACTCTTGGTGAATACTCTAGACCAAGCCACCAAGGATATAGGAACACTATTGAGCTCCCCGATCAAGCTCAAACTACGACCCTGTGATCCGACACCATCCGGTTGGTGCAAAACGGATGTGCATTCCATGGACTTCATTCCGAAAATCCTAATCAGCATCTCAAGGATTTCCTTAAAATAGTCGATTCCATCGACCTTGATGCTACTACTCGGGAGACCACGTGCTTGCGTCTCTTCCAATTCTCTCTACCGGACCAAGCTAGTAATTGGCTTGAGCGACTTCCCGCCAGATCCATCTCAAGTTGGGATGATCTCACTATTCGTTTCCTTGCCCAATTTTTCCCACCGGGGAGAACTACTAAACTTAGGAAGGATATCTTGACGTTCCAACAACATCAAGGTGAATCTCTCTATGAGGCATGGACTCGATTCAAGGACTTGCTCCATAAAGTCCGTCATCACAGTATTGATCTTTGGCTTCAAGTCCAAATCTTTTACGATCATACCAATTTCCTCACCAAGCGATCCATTGATCGAGCGGCCGAAGGAAGGCTCAGCGATTTCAACATAGAAGAATCATGGGATATAATAGAAGAGCTTGCCAATAAAAGCTACGGAGATTGGAGCGAATCCCATGAAACCCCCGTGAGAATGGTTAATGCCATATCAATTCCTCATGAGCATTTTAACATTACTGAAGAGCAAATGAGTGCTCTTGAAAGAAGGATCGACTATCTAATTGAGAGGCAAAAGAGAGTACCTAGACCAATCCCTCAAGCATCGGTTAACTCCATTAACTCCGTCAACCACCCAACACCTCTCTCTGAATCACCAAGCCGTGAGCAAAATCCCAATTCCGTACGACGCTTCCTGTCTACCTCTCCAATTCCACTCTCACCAAGCTTCAAGGAATGAATGAGAGAGTACATGGCGGCCCATTCGGAAAGATTAGACAAATTTGAAGAAGAGGTTTATAGGCAAAGGGAGGAAATGCAGGCAAAAATGACGGAGATGATGAACTTGGTGAAATAATATACTAAGACGAAGGTTCCCGAGAAGGTGCTAGTGAGAAGCGATGATCACCCTCCCCCCACTTCGTTTGTTAATGTCATTTCCATTGTTTCCGATGAAGGTGGAGTAGTTGAGAGGTAGGAGACTGAGAGAAGCAAGGATAGTAAGGAAAAGGAGGAGGCTGAAACTAATAATGAACCCGAGATCATTGAATACTACCTAAAGCATGAGATTATTAAGAAAACAATTGTTAACCAAGTGAACAACTTTAGGTACAATGAAGTTCTTAGGAAAGCCCTCGAAGGAGAAATAAAAGAAGAAGAATATGACACCATGCCTATGGGACCTATGTACGAGCTGGTTCTAAAAAAACCAGTGACTAAAAAATGAGAAACCTCGTGGAACTTCATAATACCATGTAGCATAGGCGACATCCAGAATACAAATGCCTTAGCCGATCAGGGATCCGATGTAAACATAATTCCGCTATCAGTCTATAGTAAGTTGACTAATGAGGAACCAACCAAGACCAATCTTAGACTTTCCTTAGCAAATCACACATATGTTTATCCCGTAGGAATAGAGGAGGATGTCTTAATTGAGGTGGCCAATATTGTTTGTTAATACAAATAAGCCGTAAAAACATTTATTTATATTTTACGATCTTCTAAAGTTTTGTCGATAACAAACGTAAAATCATTTTAACGAAACAAATAAAATACATAAATGGTTTGAGCCAATAGTTTACTAACACACTTACGTTTTCACATAAAACACTAAACAAGTAATAGTGATTTTATGATTTAGTAATACATATGTACAACAACTAGTGTTTACATATTTGGTAGATATATACATAATTACTATGTATTATAATGAGTAATAAAATGGGTAGAAGTTGAAGTATTTGACCCATTGACTAAATACATTGAATTTAGTTGGGTATAACCCAAAGTCCATTACCCATACCCATGGGGCATAACACATAACCCATTGCATGACATCATGCATAAGTCATATATGGATATTATCCATGACCCATGGTTTAACCCATGACCCATGGACTAGATACATAGCATCTTGTAGATACATTGTATCTACTTGGATACCCATGGTCCAAAGTTTAGGACCCATGACCCATCCCATGGGCAAAGAGGAGTGTCCCACGGATCCCTAGGATTACACTGGAGGGATCCCTCAAGTGAGGGATCCGTGGAGCAGTAGCATTTTCTCCTCTATAAATAGTGAGCCATTTCTTCATTGCTACTCACCCCTTTCACATATATTTTCTCTTTGAGTTATAAACTCTCTAACCTCAGATCCAAGTGATCTATGTATGTAGTTTTGTTTTTGTGTGATTCTCTAGGTTCCTCTTAAAGGCGAGATCACCACCTTTTGAAGTCGAGCAAGCTCAAGTCCATGAGTTGCCATACTTTGTCATCATCAAGACTACTGAGGTTCTCTTGTTGATAGTTCTCTTCTTTCTCATTAGAAGTGTAGTGTCGAAGATATAAGTGAAAGATGTCTAAAGGGTCAAGACGAAGACATTAGTGAAAGGTGTCGAACGTCCATATTGAAAGCACTTGTAAAGGGTGCTTAGACGTCAAGGCGAAAGGCATTAGTGAAGGGTATCTAGAAGTCAAGTCACAAGGCATTAGTGAAGGGTGCCTAGAGGTCGAGTCAAAGGCATTAGTGAAAGGTGCCTAAGGTGTACATTCGATATTGTGTGTTCGATGTACAAGATAGATTTGTATTGGGTTAAAGGATATTGATATCCTTGTTGATGTTGTCATAAGGAGTGGATCTCCTTAGAGATAGGATTTGTGTAGTGTTGGGTAGTAGTTCCTCCATAGTAATAGAACTCGATATCTAGCCTAGTACCGGATAAAGGGTAGGCGACGTTGTGATAGGTTTGGTTCTACCTTGTGGAAGAACCCGGTATCTAGCCTTGTACCGGATAAAGAGTAGGAAATGTTGTGAAGGCTTCTCCGCCATAAGGAGTTGGTGTCGTGTAGTGTTTACGAACTCTTGAGTAGGTGACTCAGGGAGTGGAGTAGGGAAAGGAAGGTGTCCTTGTAGCCGAACCACTATAAATACTCGCGTTGTGGTTTTGTGCTTCTTACTCCTTATTCTTTCATTACATATTTATATATGATTGTCTACCAACATCCAACACACATGTTTAAATAGATTGACATAAGTCGATCTAAATAGTTTAAAACCATGTTTTAATCGGTAAAACTATTCAACCCCCCCCCCCTTCTAGTTTTCCACAATTGGCATCAGAGCTTCGTTACCAAGTTTCTTAGAGTATGTTGTACTTTAAAAACTTGATACGATCCATGTTTAATTGAAAACTACAAAGAAGGTCTTTTACAAAAACAAACACCATGTTTTTAAAACACTTTTGTTGGATGTTGATTATATGACAACATTTTGTTTCTTTCTTACTAAATTGCACTAACCTTCCTTGTCATGTTGCTTAGTTAAAGCTCATACCTATCAAGCCATAGGAATTGCTTGGTAACAAGAATACCTTCCCTAAGAAGGTATCTTAAAAACGAAGGAACCGGATTTGTCTACTGACATTTGTTTTGTCATTAGTAAAGACACTCCTAAGTACATTAGAGGTATGATTTCACACTTATCTCTAAATAACATTAGCTCAAATAATAAGTATGCTTACATAGGAATTTATATGATTATCTTTTCACATACTCATATATTACACGTAGCTTCGTTAGGAAACTTTTCGTGCATACGTGTTACTCTTTTGTCTAAAGTCTAGGTTTATAAAATTTGTGTCTTATTTCACTTAATCCAAAAATCATATCTTTCTAATAATAAAAAAAACAAAAATCTCAAAAATTCCTCCTTCCCCATAAATATCCCCTCCGATCGTTCACTCCACCAAACCCTCATTTTTCAAATCTTTCACTTTCAAAAATTACCTCTCATTCAAAACTTCATATTCCTTCTCATCTCATCTCATCTCAAACCGAAACCAAGAAAGATCTTCATCATCATGGTTTACATCGCCTTCGTACTCATCGTCTTGACACTCATCGCTCTCGTGTTCCCCATGATTAAGTTTTCTTGTGGAGACATGTACTTTGTGTTGTTAATCTACATTGGTGTTATATACCCAATCCTTTGTATCGTTCTTAGCATTGAAATGAAATATTACTAATGTTCTAGTTTATCTAGTTTATTTTTTTCATAATGTGTTTGACATTTCTTTAACTTTATATCTTTCATATTTTTGGTCTTGAGATACGTTAGAAACTGATAATGCATGCTAAAAGTAAAAATTGGCTAATATACATATCTTGGTATAAAACTATAAGATGCAAAAACCTATGTTTTTATCAAAACCCTTTTTCTGTCACTACAGATCCACGGATCCCTATAGTTCTATTAGCTGGATCCCTAATGGAAGGGAACCGTGAGAACCGTCATTCTGGAAGACAGTTTCTCATGCAATATAAAAACTGCTTTCATCCTAAAAAGGAATACTCCACTAGATTGTTAAAATACTAAGTTATTTAATTGTCATTGTTAATAAATATCTAGTAAAAATGTTAGGTGATCATCCTTTGTGCTTTAACGAGTCTCATCATTTTCTTTTCACTTCCATAGGTCTCGTCATGTCTCATGAGTATGAGTTCGACTTTTCACTCACTTATGTTTACATTCCTAATATCTCTCTTGAGCCCAACACACCTGGCAATCATGTCCATGGGTTCAATAATCTCGAAACTCGTCACTTCCATGAAGGACGTATTGTCGACACTCCTCTACAATACGAAGAAGGTATCAATACATCTTTCCGAACCATAGGACTGGAATGTCTTCTCGGAATTAACCAGAAAATCTGTCCGAGGTTTGTATTGGAATTCTTCCGTCAAGTCGAACTCATTCGTAACGAGGATCGATCTCTATCTCTTTGGTTTTGGATCAAAAACCAAAAGTTTTTTTTAACCCTTGAGCAATTTGCTCACATTCTTCGAATTCCAAATCATGGAAAATATGCCTTCACTGAAGATTGGTCTCTTGATTCTCTCTTCAACTATCGTAAAGAAAATAGTCCATATTGTTCACACATACCTTCCCCTCAAGACTTGACTCGCATGTTATGCAAACCTCGACCCTATTACTCTGATCCAAACATTATCTGTACACGGGATATCCGAGAAGAGTACAAGCCTCTCACCCTCATCCTACGTGAAAATGTTTGGAGTCTTAGGGAAAATCGAGAAATCCTTCCCGCTTGTTGTGCTCACATAATGTATTGTTTGCTAACTGTGGAAAACTAGAAGGGGGGTTGAATAGTTTTGCCGATTTTAAGTGGGTTTCAAAAACTTTAGATTCGATATTATGTGAAATCGTATGGATGTTGAGAAAGTATAGATCTAATGATAAAGCAAGTAAATAAAGTAAAGCAAGGGATAGTGTTGGGTTTATTGATTCGATGATACAAAACAATAAAGAATGAAACATCAAGGGCTTAAAGTGACAAAGATGAAACCTACAAAAAGATGGAGGGACTTGCTTGCAAAAGAAGATTTATTTATTAGTCCTTTGTAGAGATTTGTAAACCCTAATCCTCTAGTATATAAAGAGGACATGGGGTGTAGGTTTCATATACATGTCTTCCAAGATGTAGTCGACTTAAAGGTGTGTGTGTGTGTCCTAGGCGTATAGTCTTGTAAACGCCTAGGTAAGTAGGTTAGTTAACCTCCAAGATCAAGTCTTTAATCCTTGTTATAGTTAGTTAGTTAGTTAGTTAATGGTGAATGAAACCTTGTGTCAATAACAATTATGTTTTGATTTATCCGCTGCGTATTGTCATTGTTATTGTTAAACCCTAAGGCTCAAAACGATCTCATGAAGTCCTATCAAACTCCACAATTGGTATCAGAGCTTGGGAGCTCGTTACCTAGGGATTCGCAAGGTTTTATTGGTCGAAGAATGGCGAAAAGAAAACAAAATTCGAATCTGGAATTTTTCGTATATGTTTCTGCAGCACTGTTTTGAAACGATCATAACTTTTTCGTTAACCGTTGGATCGTGACGAAATTGTTGGTGGAGCTTCTCTATATATCTATATAACTTTTCACCGGAGGGATCGTTGATCTGAGCTTTTATGTGGAAGTTATTCAGTGTCGAAGTTGGCTGCAGAAAAAGGTTTAAAATTCGAATTTTTAAGGTTTTTTTATCGACCTTCTTATATTCGGTTTTATTTGCTTTAATTCATCAAGGTATAATTGGTCAATGCTATGTTGTTTGGTGACTCTTATCTTAAATTCTTATTGGTTGAAGCTAAGTTTTGTCAAATAACTCTCTGGTGATAAACGATCATACAATTTCCTAACTCTAAAATCTTATTGGTCAATCATTGATTATTTGCATGCAACACCGTCCATAGTGAATGATTTATGTCATTTGCTACATGATTATTATTCTCCTAATTTGCTGATTCGACAAGGATTGAACCTAGTATTATTGATTGGTGGATCACTATAATAAACTTATATTGGAAGAACATGGGTCGGTGGTTTGTCTTTTTGTGTTTGTGATTAGTAGGCTATCTGATCCTTTGCTTCTTTTCTCAATTCATTCACAATTATCATGGTTTGTTTGTTCATAGTTAATGCTTTATTATTGGATATCATGGTTGATCGCTGCTACTGTGTTCGAATTATTTTGGAGTGTTAAGGGTTACTACTGCCATCACAACGTTTCCACTGCTAGGCTTCTTGTTCCACTGCTATTATGACTCGATAACCACTGCTAGCTTTGCGCAACTTACCACTGCTCGTACTTTGAGTTACCACTGCTAGTTAACGCGTTACCACAACAAGTTTTCTCGATTCCACTGCTAGTATGTTTGTTACCACTGCTATGCTTCTTGGTTACTGCTGCTCGCGTCGGTTACTACTGCTACTTGACTGCTGGTACGAGGGGTTCAACAAATTGTTTCGAATAATGATGGAATATGTAGCATGCCAAAACGACCTTCTATTTATTATTATACTAGTTGATGAGTTTTTTTTCACAAGGTCTTGTAGTGTACGAAATTCCTACTTCTTTATTGGTCTTCATATACGAGGGTTTTCTTACCAAAGTTAATGATTGGCTCCAAGGAATTAACAAAGTACATGGCATGGACGGTGGGTAGCATGACATAACTGACCAAGGATATGGTTACTATGATCAGTGCATGGTTTGGTTTTTTATTGATCGATCTTGGATATTTATGTTTAGAGGTCAGTTGGATTTTTTGAAGTATATATTGGTCAAGCATGTTAAATAGGATTTGATTGAATGGTTGGTACCGCTACTTGTTTATTGGCTACCAGTTTGTATCGCTCAGTTTACTCGAGAAAGATTTGTTTGTACTGCTTGTTTTGATCGATATCGGATGATACTTGATTTTTGGTTCTCGAATAGTTTTTGGAATTGAGGGGAAGTTGTACAAGTTTTTGGTACTGAGATTTTTGGCGACACACACAGGAGATTGGTTCACACACACAAGAAGTTTGGAGTTTGGTTATTTATTCTTAAACGTTTTAAAAGGCTCGTATTTTTTTAGGTTTGATTGAATAGGAGATTACGAAGATGATTGATCATAACCTATTTGATATTGTAGTTGAGTTACACAGATTCGTGCTCTTATTATATCTCAAAGTGGGTGTTGCACTTTGTAGATAACTTTTTCGTGCTTAAAGGATGTTGACGAAGACTTGCAAAATTTAGTTTTCATAGGTCAAGGGGTGGATGGATGAAGACCTAGTTAACTATCACTTAAAGGAGTTACATTGTAGTGCTCAGTGTCTCATTGAAGATGAGGATTTTGTCAAGAGATTGCGGTCTACTTATATGGTGTTAGTATAAGTTCAACGTCACGTGGATAAACAAGACATAAGATACAAGTTTGGGTTATTTTACTTCTTCATCAAATTCGTTATATTTGGTTTTCTTCACAAGTGATCATTATAAGGAGCTTACAGATTTGAAGAATCATTTGATGTTCATGCACCATTCAAGGGGAAGTGTTTGATTCTTACTACTATTGATTAGTATTACTACTGATGGTTTAGATTTCTATTGTTTCAAGTTCATTTTTAGTTGCGGAAAACTTCATGGAGGGTAATTTGAGACATTGGAAGGGTGAATTGGATGTGTGGTATTGATTTGTGGTGGTCAAGATCAAGTTTGCATATGTTCTCTATTTGTTGATAACAAAAAGGGGAAGAGATGTTGGAGTGGCGTGGCATGGATTAAGGGGAAGACAAAGGAAGACAAGATTGTTTCATTCATGGTGAGATTTAATTATCTCAACTTCTGTTACTCCATCTAGGGAAGTTCGTACAAGAACTGTGTTTGTTTTGTCATCATCAAATAGGGGAAGATTGTTGGGTTTATTGATTCGATGATACAAAACAATAAAGAATGAAACATCAAGGGCTTAAAGTGACAAAGATGAAACCTACAAAAAGATGGAGGGACTTGCTTGCAAAATAAGATTTATTTATTAGTACTTTGTAGAGATTTGTAAACCCTAATCCTCTAGTATATAAAGAGGACATGGGGTGTAGGTTTCATATACATGTCTTTCAAGATGTAGTCGACTTAAAGGTGTGTGTGTGTGTCCTAGGCGTATAGTCTTGTAAACGCCTAGGTAAGTAGGTTAGTTAGTGTTAGTTAACCTCCAAGATCAAGTCTTTGATCCTTGTTATAGTTAGTTAGTTAGTTAGTTAGTTAATGGTGAATGAAACCTTGTGTCAATAACAATTATGTTTTGATTTATCCGCTGTGTATTGTCATTGTTATTGTTAAACCCTAAGGCTCAAAACGATCTCATGGAGTCCTACTCCACTCCCCGATTTATAGTGGTTCGGCTACAAGGACACCTTCCTTGCCCTACTCCACTCCCCGAGTCACCTACTCGAGAGTTCAAGCACTATGTCAACAAACTCCTTCAACTTGGCGGAGAAGCCTTCACAACGTTGCTTACACCTTTTTCCGGTACAAAGCTAAATACTGAGTCCGTAACACGGTGGACCAAACCAACACGACTATTACACAACAAATATGTGAAATATCAAATACAAGATCTTCGCTACAGAAATCTTGCGAAGGAACAAATCAATCAAGGACCCCTTGCTTGGATGACTTGTAGAATGCTCGTGATCTCGCCTTAGAGAAGGACCTATATGAGAATCACTAAAGAAAGAAAGAAGAAAGTACTCTCTAGATCAAGTGATCTTTTGTTAGAAGAGAATGAGAGTATATGAGAGAATTAGTAAGAAGAGGGGTGAGTTAGAATGAAGAAATGGCTCTCTATTTATAGGCAAATTATGCCACTGTTCCCCGGATCCCACGGATCCCTCCCACAAGGGATCCGTCTAGTGTAATCCTAGGGATCCGTGGGACGCTCCTCTTTGCCCATAGGTTTTTTGGTTATGGGTCATGGGTCATGGGTTATGGGTTGGTCCATGGGTATTCTTTTAGATTCAATGTATCTAATGAGTACATTGTATCTAGTTTTGTGGGTATGGGTCAATACTATGGGTTATGGATATGATCCATGGGTTATGATTTTTACCCATCCTAATAAACTATTACAACAAATGATTAATTAAAACATTTTTGTATTAGATGGCTATATGTAATTGCTTTACAAAAATAACATGTATCCTTATAATTGTACTTAAGATAACATTATATTTGTTATCAACAAAACACAAAGAGATCGCAAAATATTTAATAAACGTTTTTACGGTTTATTTGTATTAACAATCTCCCCTTTTTTGTTGATGACAAAACATAATGTTATGATGAGTAAAACTTAAGAATAGATGTATGTTTTGAAAGCCCCTAAGTTTTACTTCTTCTTCCCCTTTTTGTCGAAACAAAAAGTGAACCCATCGAAGAAATGAAAGTGTGGAAAAAAAAATGGTCCACGTATCGCTTACTCCCCCTTGACGGTAGCTCCTCCTAGTTTGGGGCGTCAAGTGAAAAAATAAATAAAATCCAACAAAGAGGAAGGTTAGTAACATGCTTAAATAATCTTGTGATAGACGAGAATCAAGATTGGGAGCCAAGGTATGTAAACAAGGCCTTGTAATAAAACAACAAAGTGTAGTGGTATGTATGCCACCTACAAGCATGTAAAAATAAGAACAAGACTTGTTCTTGAAAATGACTTCAAAAGAAAAGTACTAAAAATAGAAAATAGTTGTAATGATTCCGTCCATGCTTGCATAAAGTTATGGATGGAGGTTTTGATGAGTAATGGTATTGATGCGATCAAGGATGAGGTTGAGTATGAATCGCATTTCTTTCCTAACTTCTATTGCAATTTCCCTAGTGGATTGGCAATGTTCACAATGTAAGTGATGTGGGTAATGAGTGCGGAAGTTTTCCGGGTTGATTTGATTTGTGAGTTGCGGAATATGTGGTGGAAAAATAAGAAAATATGGATCAAAGTCCAGAATAGTTGGAAGTGGTGGTGGAAAAGAACCTAGATGTTCTTGTAGTTTAATGGGAGCTAAGGGTGGTGATGTTTCAAGATCATTGAATATTGTGTTTGGAGAAGTTGGAGGTGTCAAAAAGGCTATTTATTTTTGTTTTGGTTGTTGAGATCTTGTTGGAGTCGTAAGGAGCTCCAAAAGAGTGACTTTAGGTAATGAAGATGGTGTACTTGATGGTGATGAAGGAGGTGCTATAATGGAAGCATCTTGTGGTGAGTTATTTGGTGGTGATGAGCCATTTGATAATGGTGTTGCTAAGCAACAAGATCGGATGCTAATCTGTGCGGATATCCTAGAGTTTGATTGTGGCATTTTGGAAGGTGGTTGTACAAAATTTTGGGTTTCATGAAGAGGATTGTTTGTACTAGTTGAGTCATCTAAGTTGTAAGAGCTTGTGAATGACATGGTGTTGTTTGTTTGTGAGATGAATTATGCAAGCATTTTGGGAGTTCTATATATAGAAAAATAATGCATTGTAATAAATGCTTGACCCAAAATGTGGATTAAAATCTAATGACTAGATATGAATTTAAGGCATGTGATCATGAGAACACAAGCATTAAAGTACATACTCCAAAGAAAAATAAAGAAAATATGTTGGAGTTTTCATCCAAAGTGAGAAAAATAGAAGGTAAAAAACAGCTTCTGTCTCACGGATCCCACGGATCCTTCCCTTGAGGGATCCGTCCAGCATGAAAGCTGGGATCCGTGGGTCTGGTGATTCAGGTAGCACAAAATTTTCCTTTTGGAAACATTTTTGCCTAGTGTGTGCCTATATGCAAACTATTTGGAATTGCGGTTATCTCGACTCCTAAGAAGAAAAGAAAAATAAACTAGAAGTGAAAAAGCATACTATTATGTGAGATAACTCGAAAACATATATTTAGTACTTGAGTACGTAAGTCAGTGCTACCAATGCTCCTAATTCATTGTGGCTTAAATGAATGTACCCGAAAACACATATTAGTTATGTATCCCCTTTAGCATTCAAAAGACATGAGATGCAATGAAAACGGGGTTTTACTTTGTATTAATAATGAAAAAGTGATTTGTCCTAATCGTGAGAAATTGCTTTTGTGAGTTTGATACGGGAAGAAGTATCATTTTTAGAAAGCAAGAAAGATTGCTAAAAATTGTTTTATCCTTTGAAAAGAGGATGTGTATGTAATTTTGTGTTTGCAACTTGTACTTATTTTTGAAAGAAAAAAAATATGAGTTATAAGTGAACAACTTATCTTGGGTTTTGAAAATTCCCGTATTGTTTGTGAGTTGTGCGTGAAATAGAGATCCTAGACTCAGAAAGAAGAAGGCTAGTGTTTACATACCTTGTAGAGTCAAAAAATAAATTACGACGTTTGTTCCATGAGACTAAGACCAAGACGAAGTAGGTTGAATTGTTCTCGTTTCAACGGTTTGGTGAGGACGTCGGCTATGTTGTCTTCGGACGCTACCTTCTCAATAGAGATGTTCCCCTTTTGAACATTGTCTCTTAAGAAGTGATGACGAATCTCTATATGCTTTGTGCGAGAATGTAATACCGGATTCTTGCTTAAATCTATGGCACCCTTGTTATCACATAGAATGGCTATGTCACTTAGATGAATGTCGTAGTCAACTAACGCTTGTTTCATCCATAGTGCTTGTTGGCATGCTTTGCCGGCGGAGACGTATTCGGCTTTGGTTGTTGATATTGCTAATGCCGTTTGTTTCTTTGAAAACCAAGATGTTAGGAATTAGAAAATTCCATGTTAAAGAGTCGGTCACCCCAATAATGGTCTAGCATATGTTAGCTCGTAGACTTGTCGTTATTTATGTTTTTATGTAGTTAATTAGTTAGTCAGTAGCGTAAAATAGTTTAGTGCAACACCGTGGAGGAAGGACGGGTCTTCACCACTGTATCCCTGATCCACAGGCCGATAGGAGGTCGTGTATTTGTAAGTATAAATACCCCTTCCAACCATGGAAGGGGTGGTGCTTCATTTTCAATCTAATCTTTCATTTGTGTAAACCTCTAGCAAGAACACCCTCTCTCTCTACTTTCTCTCTCTAAAATGGAAAACATGTATTTTGATCATCCAAGACCACCCGAATCATCAAACACAATAAAAATAACGATCCTATAATTGGTACCAGAGCCAAGGTTATGTTGTTCTTGATGATTCATATGGTTTTTGAGTGGTTTTTTAATGCATGTTGTACACGTCTTATATGTGGTTTGTGATGTTTGGCTATGGTTTTTGTTGTTGTTTATCTCGTATGGTTTTTTTTAAAGTGATTTGATATGGTTACTATGGGTCGTTAAAGCAGATTTGTTATGGATTTGGCTTTACTTTGTGGATAAGCTGATTTGAATATGGGTTTTCATGGGTTGATAAAACTGTTTTATTAAAATGATTTCTTGTCTTAAAAGGTTTTTTACTCGAAATGAGATCATTTGCAGTTTTACATGTACTGGTTTTGATATGGTTTCTTAATCTGCTTATGACTTTTTTTTTTTAAGTTCTTGGTAGAGACTTGGTCATGTTCTTGGTAGAGACTTGTCCTCATTTATGTCCAGATTCAATGAATGGTCAAACATAGTCATATGGTCAGATTTTCAAGTCCAAACAGTGGTCAAATGGGTCAAATAAAAGTGTATCCTTCATATACAGTTCTCTGGGTTTGGGTTTGTTTTATGGGTTTGTATGTTTGGCATTCTTGGTGGCGACTTGGTGAGTTTGGTGTCTCATTTTGGTAGCGAGTTGTTAACCATTTTCTTGCTAGCGACTTATATTTATAAGTTAGCGATTTGTGCGTTGAAAGATGTAGCGACTTGTGGTTATTTGACTATTGAGTCAAATAAAAGTTCTGGCGACTAGACCTAGCGAGTTAGACCTAGCGAGTTAGACCTAGCGACTTGTCTTTACAAGTCGTAGCAACTTGTGCTAGCGACTTGGGTTAGCGACTTGGTGCAACTTATGGTCTAGCAACTTGACTTTTGACTACGGCTTAAGATCAGACAGAAAAGATGAAGAAGAATCAACCATACAACACCATGACAACATAACAACATACCATATACCAACTACTTGTGACCTCATTATTTCACCATCATCAGTCCTTGTCCAACATTAATTTGATTGATATAAAACAGTTCAGATATTTCGATCCAAAACCAATAACAATCTCAACCGTCAATCATATTCAAAGACTCAATCAGAAACTTAACAAGTAATGGATCTCAGAATTAAATTCGTGTATATCAAATGACTTTGAGACCTTCAAAAGATCTAAATCACGAATTTTGTATCATCATTGATCTCAAGTTCTTGACTAATATCCGAAATACAAAAAGTAAAGAGTTATAACAATGTGGATGTTATAATCTGTTTCGGTTGATCTCAATTTGTGTGTCAAGACTAAAACCATCTCTATAACGTGTTAACACATGAAATATCACTGATCTATGAGTATCTACTCCTTTCATTATTCGAACCCAATGAAGAAAGAACAAAACCATTAAGGGTTTCATCCTCCTCCTTGTTCGGTTATAAGGAATACGAAAGACATGATAAAACCTACCCATGATTGTTGAAGATCTTGATATCATAACTCATGCCATCCCTGTGGCGAGTTAGTAGTGGTTATGGTAGTGTCAATAACTTGTTTTTGTTCTTAGATAACACGGTCTCATCTAATATTAGATGAGAGGATGATTCACCTGTGTGATTGGTTTGGAAAAGAGGCTGTCTAATATTGTTTGTGTACATTTAGGGTTTGTAATGAGATGTGTGAGTAACTACTGAAGTTGGGGGCGGATAAGTTATGAGTGATATTAGGGTATGAGTATGATTTCAGTAGCATCTTATATTACCGATAATTGGGGTTAATTTATGAAGGCTTCGTGATTTATTTTTCAGTGGGCCGTGTACTATGATTAGATCAGATTTCACGGGCCTCTTTGGCTATTCATATTATGGGCTGAATGGATTGGTTAGAATATTGACTTGATATCTTGGACCAGCTGGGTGGAATTGAGACTATCATGGGCCGAATTGGTGTTATTAACGTGGTGCCTTTGGCATAAGTATTGCTATGTCAATCGTTTATGGAGTGTGAATTTACTAAGCTTTCGTTGGTCTTAAGAATACTTGGTTCGATATCAATTGGACTGGATAT
The DNA here is from genome assembly GCA_019973895.1 of Chrysanthemum seticuspe. NCBI lineage: Eukaryota > Viridiplantae > Streptophyta > Magnoliopsida > Asterales > Asteraceae > Chrysanthemum > Chrysanthemum seticuspe. The sequence continues at coordinate 157,733,451 of BPTQ01000005.1, read as the reverse complement.
CGGTTTTGAACTAAGTCAAGTTATTATCCTTTACTTGGGACTCGATTTTTGGAACGAACGTGGGTTTGTGTGGGAACCGGATTTTTTTTATTATTGGATATTGGACTTGGACTCGTAATCTGGTTTGAATAATAGACTGATGGGCTTTTCAAACTCAAGATTATATGAGATTTGGATTTTGTGTGCTCTGTTGATGAAAAGTGGTTTGATAATGATCTATGAGACGTAAAATTTGATGATACGATTTGTGAACTGATGAAAGTTGATAATGAGTCTTGTTGTGATATAAGATTGGATGATGAGATTTGTGGTCATGTGCAGCTGGATGCTTTGGTTTATTCATTCTCTCGGGATATTTTGTAGCACGGCTTGAATTAATGTATGTACTAAGCTGACTGGAGGGTTGTGTGTACGGTATTTCTTAATTGACTTTGAAGTTAGATTTTCTGGGCGCGTTTACTTATTTTTGTCTTCTTTCTTTCTACCCTTCCGCGAAGATGACTTGTTTGGGCATTTATAGAGGGTGATAAAGACTTGGCTATTTAGTTACGGTTGTGATTCTTTCTCGCTTAACCCACAACGTAGCTATCACTTCGGTGTCTCACGCAGTTGAGGATATGTCAAGAGGTTTTGTACATTGGGTACACCGTTTCTTCTTCACAAGGATTAGTACAAGTTTAAGTAACAAATCTGGGAAATTTTACTTCATGATCAAGTTTGGCATATCGGGTTTACTTCGCCATATGGTCACTATAATAGCCGACAGACTGCGTGAATGATGTGTGTACCAAAGTGGGTATTGGATAGTTGATGATGTTGATGATGTTGGATAACGAACCGTTGATGAACCGCTGCATATTCCCCTAAAACAGATATTCACTGAAATCAAAGTCGTCATAACACATTCAAGCTGACATTGTTTACGGTTTTGTCTTGATTTTGTAAAATCCCGCGAAAGAACCTATTTCTCGGTTTAAATCATAGACTCGTAAAATCCCGTGACAATGGAAACATCCTGGTATTAGTAAAGTACATTTCCGGATCTATCTTACGGTTTATTCTTGGTTTTGTAAAATTCCGTGAAAGAAACTATTTTCTCGGTTTAAACCATAGAGTTGTAAAATTCCGCATTGATGGAACCATCTTGGAGAAAGGAAAATGTATTTCAGGATCTTATTTGATGCTGGTGCTACAGTTTCTGTTTTGAAGAAGAGATAAAAGGGTGTACTTCATGAATTGGATGTGTGTTTGGATATTCGTCATGGCAGTTTGGTTATTACGTGGTTTTACGGGGTTATGTGCTTTTAACCATGGTCGGGATGAAACCATTATCAAAGTTCACTTTTAAGATCAAAGGAGGGTAGATTTGAGCTTTTAACAAGATGTGACAACGGCGTTAATTCAGTATTATTTATTTGAGGTTGAAGTGAATTATCATGGGCAAGTGTACTTAGTATCTGAAGATATCGGGGATGGATGGATGAAGATTCTTCGAGATCCTTGTTCGAGCTTATTATCAAAAATGAAGACTTGGAAATCTAGTTATTGTTGGGTGTCTTTTACCTTTTCTTTTACCACTTGGGGGAATTGGGCTCTTATCACCTCAAAATAACTATCACTTAAAGGAGTTACGTTGTAGTGCTCAGTGTCACATTCAATTGTGGATTTTCAAGAGGTGATATACGTCTTATACTCCATGGTTGGTTGGTTGAAGAGTATAGAGTACTTAGAGATTCAAATGGGCATGAAGTCTCGACACCGCTCTTTGTTACATATGTGCAAGTTTAAGTCACGAGTTCGGGTTAGTTTACTTCAAGGTCAAATTCATCATATTGGGTCATCTCCATCAGCTGTCACGACAAAAAGCCTACTGAATGATAATGGTGATGATTACATGTTTTTGCTAAGAGTGTTGAAAAGAGAGAGATTATGACGTTTGAATACTTCAGTTCAAACCTCGTTCTCTAAAGAAAAGAAAAGTGTACGTTTCAGTGCGCTTTATCTTTAACAGAAGAGAAATCTTCTTATGACGTATGAACACAACAGTTCATGCCTCGTTCTCCAAAGAAAAGAAAAGTGTACGTGTCAGTGCGCTTTATCTTCTGAAGAAGAGAAATCTTCTTATTATGACCATTCTCATCAACATGCTTCATACTTTTTCCATGCGCTTCAGTCATCAAGTGAACCGGGCTACCACTGATTGTTTTCTCATTCCACTTGCTCGATTATAATGAAGATGGCGACATCATGTGCTGATTTTGCGGGAGAGAAGTGTGAATAGAACATTCGGATGATTTTCACTTATTTAGTCAAGAATGGCATCTCCGTATGCAACTCTTGAGGGGGAGAAGAAGTGTGAATTTTTTGCATTGATGATTGATATTTGAGAATATAAATGGTCATACGGCTCTAAACTCATGTAAGAACCAAACTTCTTCTTATCGGGTCATCTTCACATGGAGTTGTTCTTCTAAGAGCTGTTGGTTGACATCTTCACTCGGATTGATGAGTTTATCGACTAAGTGCTTCCGGTTAATGCTTCACGTATACATCAACATGATGATTCCGAACAATCTTTCTGTTCTTGTTTGATTGGGAGGGATTTTAGCTAAGGGGATATGCAAGATGTAAGTTAATTGGGATGCTTTTTGGTGAGATGCTTTTTGGTGTGAGTTGAAGATGTTAATTATCTATTCCCCAACTGGACAATATTGAAGAAGGTCGAGTCTACAGTCTGTTCTACATTTTTCTGCTGCATGTTAGAAGACTAAAGACGAGTTGCATTTGATTATCCAAAGACTTCTTCATATCCCGGGCATTGTCAGTTTAGGGGAGAGCACTAATTGGGGGAATGTGATATGTCAGATTTAATCCCCAATTAGATTTGCTCACAATGTACTTCAGCAAGTTGATTCCCACAAGAGTTCAAGTGTTCTTCTCAACAAATTTCTAGTATACGGGCTTACAATGAGTTGCTGATTCTGAAGTGTCAAAACCAGCAAGGAGAAAGGAGACTCACATATAAACACAAAGCGAGTAAACTTGATGAACTTAATTCTTCTAAGTGATTGAAGATATCCCGGGAAGACAAATGTCATGACCGCAGAGAAACTCAAGGTTTTGCTCATGAAGGCTTTTGTGTTATTATTCCAATGACGTGGGGGAAGAGATGGAAGAGTTAGTTTCTGAAGATGAAAGAGGTACACAAGTGTGTGATGATTTTGATTTTATCACAATCATCAGGGGATAGAGATTGTGTGCATTGGGGATGCTCAGCTGTTTTACCTGAGGGCTTAATCTGTGATTCAGAGATATAATCACTTATTCCGGTGTTGACATCCGCAGAGATTGTCACCCGCAGAGATAATCAGTGATTCGGCCTGCTTCTTCAATGTTATCGGTTATTCTCTCTTTGGGCATTCGGGTACTTCGGGTTCTTGAGCTTCATACACTTTCTTCAGGGGAGAGAAAAGTATACATCGGGGTTATTCTTTGGCTATTGGACTTAATCTGCTACTTCGATGGTATAAGTTTCTTTGTCTTCGGGTATGTGTATTCGGGTTCGTGAGCTCTAGTCTAAGAGATTGACTGCATCAATTCAACTACTTGGGGGAAGTGGTCTCTTGACACCTTTTTGGAATGGATTGCTTCAGACTTCAGTGGAAAAGAAATTTGAGAAGATTATTTAAGTGTGGGATGAAACATTGCTGGTGTTCTATTGGATGATATAACCTCGAACGAAGAATCACGGTGATTATTCTTAAAAGGAGCAGCAAGTTCGATGATAATGGTGTGCTTCTTTGTGCACCTGGCTAAGAGAAGCTTGAAAGAAAGCTTTGAATCTGCTCAGCTAAAGGATTTTCGGTTTGGGGGGAAGCTGCCAAAGTCTCTCTTTCTCAAAGGCTCATGTTCTATCTTCTATTCTGGAGCCCTGGAAGCTTTGGTGGTGAATGTTTAAGGGATGATGACTTCTATCTTCTACAACGGGGCTGCTTGATATCCTTATCTCGGTACTCGTATCATCATCTTCTTTAACTATATCATCTATTCTATCCTTGTAAATATTTATTCGAAAAACAAAATACAAAAATATAAAACCAACAAAAAGAAAATAGAAAAATATAAAACCAACAAAAGAAAATAGAAAAATATAAAACCTTCAAAAACCCATAAAAATTATAAAATTTCAAAAATTCCAAAAATATGTTTTCTAAAGACATGTCTTCTGGTATCGATAACATCTGCGGTCTTAGAAATGTCATTCAATAATGGCACGGGACCATAGATGAAGTTCGAGCAGGAGGTGTAAATATTTTTTTCAAAACATGTCACAAACTATGGCTTGCTATCATTTCAGATAGCAACCCGCTCTTAAAAGGAAGGAAAGTGCTACGCTTAAACGTTTTTCAAAAATATCATGCACTTATCCTAAAACACTTTGAGGAAAGTATGTCGAAGGACTGCTGTTCCTACACAAATGTTTTTCCGTCTAAAATTCTTCAGAAAAATATTTGTTGTTTTCCAAAAATGGTGGTAGAATGAGTTGCTATTAAATCAATCAGTATCAGAGTTTTCGTATTAATTTGCAAACTCAATCAATGACTTCTGCACTTTTAAAATTTTTCAAAAAAAACGAGTCATTGATTGAGGGGGAGAATGTTTTCAAATCTATATCATCTAACGAGCTTTCTTAATTATCCTACGTGCTTAATTAAAAATGATATTTGCCTGTGTCGAAGGACTAGGAATTTAGGATATGATTGTTAGGTTTAGATGATTAGAGTTTGATTAACACATAAACCCTATGCCTTATATGATTTGATTGATATGTTGCATAGAATTTTATTAGTCGATTACTGTTTGGGTGATGTCGACCACCATATATCTGTGTATGTGTTCACTAACGTATGCAGGTATATTGGTATAAAAGAATGTTCCCGATCCGGATCCCACAACTAAAGATGATTGGATGCCGAAAGGAAAGGGTAACTATTTCTTGGGTTGACAAATGAAGAAACGGAGCTTAATTGGACTTCTATGGAGAGTTGGCATAAATGCAACGAAAGAGGTCTCACTGCATCAGCAGATGGTTTTCTTCTAAGTGATTGAAGAAACGGAGCTTAATTTGACCTCAGTTGGCATTCAAAATGCAACGTAAGAAGAAGTCTCACTGCATTAGCAGACGGTTTTTCTTCCAAGCCCTACAGCAGCAACATCAACAAAAGCAGCTCAACCACCTAACGTATCTTTGTGCAGGATACCATTCTTAAACAATTTTCTAAAAACTTTGATTAAAATTGTTTTGAAAAATGGAAAAATACATGTTTTGAAAATAAATTGGACTTAATTTTGAAAATCACCGGACTTCATTTTTATCAAAATCTAAGTCACTCAATCAACGACTACGGTCATCGATTGAGGGGGAGAGTGATTTAAAATAAATTATTTTCAAACAATATTGCTTCATAAAAGTCCGGATTGTACAAAATAAGTGGTGATCTAAAGATTTAATGTTATGTCATGGTATGATTTTTTCTTTAGAATCAAGGTCTTTCAAAATGAAATTTTTTCTGTTCTTGTTTGATTGTGAAATTGTTTTGTTTTACTTAAAAGATCTCTTAAAAACTATCATACTTGACACTAACAATCTTTAATGTCTTAAAATGGTCCTTATTTGTGATCTTTCAAAATTGAATCTTGCCACGTCTTTCCCCAAATTTTTCTAAATGATTTAAATCAGTTGGGATCACAAATCTCAAATGGTTTGATATTTCTGATCGGGGTAGAGATCGTGATTTAAATCTCAAATCTGTGTTTAATGGAATTGGTTTTAGTCCTTAAAAGGCACTCCTGCCTCCATGTGCCAAACGATTTCAAATACACAATGCACATGTGGAGGAGGAGGATTTATCCAAAAACCAGATGAGTATTTAAACAAGGCCACATTTTCTCCCATGTTTTCTAAACCTAATTAAATCACTTGGGATCCAAAATCTCAAAGGGTTTGATATTTTTTGATCGGGGGAGAATTTGTGATTTAATAATGAAATTTGATAAAAGGTGATCGTTTTGATTTAATTGTGCAGGCTGCTCTCTCATATGTGCTAAACGCTTTCGAATCTCGAAGCACATATTGAGGAGGAGCATAATTATCGAGGTACAAAAACTTTTTAAAGTTATTTATAAAGTACCTTGATTGTGTTATCAAATGGTTTCTTAATGGCTCTTGTGATTGTGGATGTGCTTCAAATTAACTCTTGCCTCTATGTGATAAAATTATTTCAAATATCCTATGCACATATTGAGGGGGAGAATTTACCAAAGAAAATCAAATGGCTTTTTCTATGAAAATTGTGATCAAAGAAAATATTTCAAAGTCCTCTTGCCTCCTTGTGCTAAACAATTTCTAAATCATACGCACATGTTGAGGGGGAGGTTTTCTAAATGATCAAAACTATTAGGGTACAAAATGCTTTGATCTCGTATCACAAGTACCTTGATTGTTTTTCCAAATGATTTTTCAATTGGTTTCAAGGAAGAATGAACTGTACCAAAAGACCGACCATTTTACTTTATGTATGGAGTTATAAGGATGGTGAGGTTAGGTATTTGTTCCCACGATCCGCCAGAACCGGAGGGATCTACCCAGGGACAATCCACTAGATAGTGTAGAGTCCTTAGGTATATTGAAAAAAGGAGAAAAGTGAGGAATGGGAAGAGTGCAGACTGAGACTGAGCTAGTACTGGAATAAACCTAAAAAGGTTCTAGTTATGAAGTCTCGGTAAGCACTGAAGGGGTTGAAGAATGAAAAAGAAATGAATGATAAAAGGGTGAAAAGAAATAGCCCTCCATCAATTCAACCTTAGGGCAGAAACCGGGTTCAATTCATATGCTACTGGTGGTTACTAAGGTAACACTGGTATTGAAGACAACACATCATGGACCCAGTGATGCACTGAACTAAACTTCCCAAACCACTCAAGTTCCTCTTAAAAGGGCTTGTTTCATTCTCACGGGGAACCTACATAATCTATCGACTTTCTCTTAGAGATTGTTGATATTGAAGAAGGAGACCCTCTCCCTAGTCTCCGGCAAAGGAACCAAAAATGCACTATTGAGTCTAGAGCCAAGAGATCATCCACAATATCTCGTTAGGACACTAAATTCTTGAAGACTTGCTTTTTCACACAATGTGGAAAGTAAGTATATATTAAGAGTCCTACGCATTATCCTTGTGATATTGCCAGAACATCCGAGTGATATGTAAAAATATTCACAATGAAGATGGAAATCCTTCTAGAGCCAACATCAAACAAGCTCTTGGTGGGTGACATGTGAAATCTTGCAAAAGATCAAGCTTGTGACAACTGGATAGAAACGATGGGGCGATTCATTATTGAATCAACCTTGGTCCAGGAATGGAATTGACGAATACTTTTGGAAAAACCGTTCGATGTGCAAACCTTCTTTTCTCTAGAACGTCGAATGTGTACTTATGTTTTCAAATTCAAAAAGTATCTCTGATTGAAAATTACTTTTAGAAAAACCGTTCGATGTGCGAATCTCTTCTTTTCGCTAGCACGTCGAATGTGTACTCATTCTCTAATACAAAAAGTATTTTGATTGAAAATTGATATTTCTCATAAAACCTTCGTCGTATTGCAAAACTCTTTCTTCAAGCAATATGCGATTGTTTTTCAAATCATTTTTCATCAATCAGTGAATCTCAATTTGCTGGTTCACTCACTCCGTGTTGTCTTCTTTGAGACGTTCCGGTTTGAGAACAGCTAGAACAACTGCGAAACCCTGTCAAGGAGATTCTTAGGAATCCTACCTGATCACAGGCAGTATTTATACTGATCAACGGGGAACCGTGGGCCGTGTACCTCAATTCAACGAAAGTGATCAAAGATACTTTCGTGTGTTTTATTGCTAACTGTTGTTTGCAGGTACATTTGGACGGTTGCAGCTGATCAGAATTGAGGAGTCAATCCAAAGCCACATGCTCACAACATCCACACTTAACTGAAGAAATCATGACTGGTGCATAATCTACATAACCTGGTTCTGATATTTCTATACTATGCTTCTGCTACGCTGCTGCAAATATCATGAACCAGTAAGGCTTCCGCTACTCTGATGGAAAGATGTCATGATTCAAAAGTGTGAGCATGTCGGTCCAAAAGTCACAACATCACATGAAGGCAACACAACTATGGATGATCCAGAGAGATTTACTGTGGCTGATGATCTCAATGAAAGCTCGAAGATCATCAAAGATGTGGATCAGTTAAAGGCCTCCACTGAAAGTACAAATCAATGCGGACTTTGAAGAATCACTACAAAAGCACAAAGATTGCATAAATTGAAGAATTCAAGTCTATGAGCTCCAGAACGAAGTCAAAGATAGAATGCTAGGAAGAAAAAATGTATTTCATGGGGTGACCTCCCTTAGGGGGAGATTGTTAGGAATTAGAAAATTCCATGTTAAAGAGTCGGTCACCCCAATAATGGTCTAGCATATGTTAGCTCGTAGACTTGTCGTTATTTACGTTTTTATGTAGTTAATTAGTTAGTCAGTAGCGTAAAATAGTTTAGTGCAACACCGTGGAGGAAGGGCGGGTATTCACCCACTGTATCCCTGATCCACAAGCCGATAGGAGGTCGTGTATTTGTAAGTATAAATACCCCTTCCAACCATGGAAGGGGTGGTGCTTCATTTTCAATCTAATCTTTCATTTGTGTAAACCTCTAGCAAGAACACCCTCTCTCTCTACTTTCTCTCTCTAAAATGGAAAACATGTATTTTGATCATCCAAGACCACCCGAATCATCAAACACAATAAAAATAACGATCCTACACAAGATGTTAAACAACATCCCATAAAAGTACATACCCCACTTGTACTTTTTCGGTCAACATAATCACCTGCATGGTCAGAATCTGCATATACAATTGTTTCTACTCCCGTGCCCTTAGGATACCATAATTCTAATTGTGTTGTACCCTTAATATATCTAAATATTCTATTTACGGCTTCTAGGTGTGATGTTTTAGGGTCTTCTTGAAACCTAGCACATAAGCAGACACTAAACATGATATCCGGCCTACTAGCTGTGAGGTAGAGAAGACTACCAATCATGCCACGATATTTAGTATTTTCTACAGATTCTCCGTCTTCATCTTTAGTGAGTCTGGTGTCGGATGACATTGGTGTCCTAATTGGTTTTGACTCTTCTAATCCGAATTTCTTTAACATCTCTTTTATGTATTTTGGATTGATTAAAGAAGATATCATCTTCTACTTGTTTGATTTGTAGACCAAGAAAGAAACTAAGTTCTACCATCATACTCATCTCGAACTCGTCATGCATGATTTTAGAGAAATCATCACACATGTCTTGACAAGTGGATCCGAATATAATATCATCTACATATATTTGAACTATGATTATATGTGACTCTCTTTTCTTAGTAAAAAGTGTGTTGTCAACTAACCCCATGGTATAGTTGTGTTTAATTAAAAATGACTTGAGTCTATCATACCAAGCTTTTGGAGCTTGTTTAAGACCGTAAAGGACTTTCTTTAACTTATACACATGTTTTGGTTTTTCAAAATCGATGAAGCCCGGAGGTTGAGCTACATATACTTCTTCATTAATAACACCATTTAGAAAAGCACTTTTGACATCCATTTGATAAAGCTTTAGATCATTAGCACAAGCATACGCAAGAAGTATTCTTATAGACTCTAATCTAGCCACGGGGGCATAGGTCTCATCAAAGTCTATTCCTTATTGTTGGTTATACCCTTGGGCAAAGAGTCTAGCCTTGTTTCTAGACACTACTCCGTTTGCATCTAATTTGTTTTTATAAACCCATTTGGTTCCTATTATGGTTTGATTACTAGGTGGAGGGACAAGTGTCCAAACATCATTAGAAACAAATTGATTTAATTCTTCTTGCATAGCCATTACCCAACTTTCATCTTTTATGGCTTCTTGTGTATTCTTAGGTTCTATGGTCGAAACAAAACAAAATAAGCTACTTTGGTTTTGAACTTGAGACCTTAATGTTCTTTCGTTTAGCTTTCCTATGACCTTATCTACGGGGTGATCTTTGGACTCTTTAATGTTTATGATTATTTAAGGGTTCTTCCTCTTCATTTATCTTTTTCTTTATTACTATAGCTTCGCTTTCTACAATCTTGTCATCGACAAGAGGTGGAGAGGGTTTGGGTGGACTTTCATCAAATTTTACATTTAATGATTCTTCTACCTTCATTGTTTCTTTATTAAGTATGACGTAGGATTTGCTATTAGGGGAGTAACCTAGAAAGATACCTTCGGTTGATTTAGGATCAAATTTTGTAAGGTAATCTTTAGTGTTGAGAAGTAAACATTTGCTACCAAAGACTCTAAAATGATTTAACGTAGGCTTTTTTCCTCGAAGTAACTCATATGGAGTTTTACCTAAGAATGGTCTAATTGAGACTCGATTAAGTATGTACGTTGAAGTATCAACGGCATTGCACCAAAACTTTTGAGGTATTGATTGCTCATTGAGCATTGTGCGAATCATTTCTTGTAGGGTTCTATTCTTTCTTTCAACTACCCCATTCTATTGTGGAGTGCGCGGAGCCGAGAAGTTGTGAGTAATACCATTAGCGTCACAAAAGGCTCCAAATTGCACTTCATTATCGAATTCCCTACCATGATTCGTTCTAATAGACACTATAGGACTTCCTAGTTGTCTTTGGATTTTCTTGCTTAATATTTCAAAATAATTAAACGCTTCCGTTTTGTTCTTTAAGAATTTTGTCCATGTGTACCTAGAGTAATCATCCACTATGACCAAAGTGTAGTAGTTGCCTCCATAACTTTGGATAGCGGATGGACCAAATAAATCCATGTGTAGTAATTCTAGACACTTAGTTGTAGACACCATGTTTTTAGCTTTATGACTAGAATGAACTTGTTTTCCTACATTACAAGCATCACAAAAGCGATGTTCATATTTTAACTTAGGTAGATCTCTTACTAGATCTTTGGATGATAGCGATTGAAGAAGTCGCATATTGGCATGACCTAATCTTCGATGCCATAAGGTCAAAGTATCATCCATAGAGGTAAGACACAGTTTGTCTTTAGGTTCATTACCGATTTTAATGACATAGACTCCATGTTTCCTAATTCTTCTTCCTATGGTTATGCCATTTTTTAATATCTTACTACCGGTTTTGGTAAAAAGTACATTGCACTTTTTATCACAGATTTGTCATATACTTAAGAGATTAAAGTTTAGGTTTTCTACGTGACACACATTGTTAATGGTTAGAGATTTGTTAGAAATCATACCTTTACCGATGATTTTACTTTTGCTATTTCCAAACACCACATTACCTCCATTGAAGGATTCATATGTGGAGAATAGATCTTTATTGCCGGTCTTGTGCCTCGTGCACCCGCTATCCTTGACCCATTCATCCGGGTCTAGGTCAACCTTTAAGCACACCTAAGAAAACAATTAACTCAAAAGTTTGGTCCCCATTTGTTCATGGGCCCATTAGTGTTAAACATTCCATTCATGTTAGACATGTATGGATAAGGTGAGTATGCGTTCCATGGTGCCAAGTTTTGAAAAGGAAATCCATTTTGCATATTTGGGTTCCATCCCATTTGATGGTTACTTCTCGGGTAAACATTATTAGGTCTGCTAGATGGGTTAGGTTTTGAAAAAGATGGAGCCTTGTTTCTTGCAAAAATGGGATTATATTTTGGAGGTGGTTGTCTAGTGGTGAAATGAGTTGGTTTCTTCTTATTAATGATAACAAAATCAGTTCTAGATGAAGAAGCTACGTTATTACCACTGTTTGCTACAACAGACCCACGGATCCCTGGCTTAACACTAGCCGGTTCCCTTTTAATGGGATCCGTGGGATCCGCCACAACAGTGGCTGGTTTTTCTAGTGCCTTAACAAATTGTGTTTCTTTGTTTTCACTAGTTGATGGATCAAGTTGTTGAATACCTAAGCCTTTTTGGTTGTTACCGGTTTTAACACTATCTAATATATCTAAAGTATTCATACTCATTCTAGCAATTTTAGAATCTAGTTGATCAACTAGTGTTTGAAGTTGAACGCAAAGATCACATTCACCACTTGCTATTTTACCCTTTTCTAGACGTTTCAATTTTGCTTTTAATTCTATGACTTCTTTATCTAAACGTTGGTTTTGACTTTTTAAAAGCTTGTTTTTGTTAATTAGTTTTAAGCTAATATTCCACAGTTTGTCATATTCATTATGCAATGAGTCGTCATCTAGTGATGAGCTACTATAGTATTCATGACATACCTTGTCATTTGCCATGAGACAAATTTCTTCGTCCTCCTCATCGCTCATTCCCCACGTGCCGCTCACGAACGCCTTTTGATCATCCCGTTTGGGACACTTACTAATAAAGTGGTTTGGGTCCCCACATTTAAAGCAAGTACGATTATCCCTTGGCTTCTCATCCTCTTTGCTTTTCGGGAATCCTTTCTTGTCGTCATATGGTTGTTTGACGTATCTTCCCTTCCTTCTAAAGAACTTTCTAAAGTCCCTTACCGCCATAGCATACTCCTCGTCGTCACTATCCGAAGAGGAGTTCTCTTCATCGCTTGAAGCCTTTTTGGCTTTAAGGGCAAGAGATTTGTGTTTCTCTTTCACCTTTGAGGCTTCGGAATCTTTAGCAAGGACAAGCTCGTAGACTTTCAAGTTTCCTATGAGTTCATCAAGGGTGAGGATTGTCAAATCTTTTGACTCTTCGATCGCCGTCACCTTGGATCTCCACTTGGATGGAAGTGCCCTTAGATATCTCCTAACATGGTTACGGCAAGAAAAAGATTCATCAAGTGCTTGTAAAGATGTAATAATAGTATTAAAATTAGCAAATGAATGATCTATAGTTTCCTCATCCGATATTGAAAATTCTTCATATTGTTGAACAATTAAATCAATTTTATTATTTTTAACTTGTTGATTACCTTGATGAGTTACAACTAAAGAATTCCAAATTTCTTTAGAGGTTTTAAGCATAGAAATTCTTTCGAATTCCTTTTTGGGTAAAGCATTGTACAAAACCATTTTAGCTTCACTATTTTTAGAAAGCTATTTCTTCATTTCATCATTTAGTTTATCATGAGGTATGTTAACTAAATTTCCTTTATCATCTTTTGAGGTAGCCTCAAAATCGCCTTCAACAATAATGTACCAAAGATCAATATCTTTAGACTTCACATACGTTTCGAATCTATTTTTCTAATATATAAAACGATTAGTTTCAAGTAGTGGTGGTCGTTGCATATATTGCCCTTCCTTATAATTTTCAGAACCCATAGTGATCGAAAAGTTTTTAAAATACGGTTTACTTTAAAACTTTTATAAACTTAGCTCTTGATGCCAATTGTGGAAAACTAGAAGGGGGGTTGAATAGTTTTGCCGATTTTAAGTTAGTTTCAAAAACTTTAGATTCGATATTATGTGAAATCGTATGGATGTTGAGAAAGTATAGATCTAATGATAAAGCAAGTAAATAAAGTAAAGTAAGGGATAGAAATGACACAACCGATTTATAGTGGTTCGGTTACAAGGACACCTTCCTTGCCCTACTCTACTCCCCGAGTCACCTACTCGAGAGTTCAAGCACTATGTCAACAAACTCCTTCAACTTGGCGGAGAAGCCTTCACAACGTTGCTTACACCTTTTTCCGGTACAAAGCTAAATACCGAGTCCGTAACACAGTGGACCAAACCAACACGACTATTACACAAAAATATGTGAAATATCAAATACAAGATCTTCGCTACAGAAATCTTGCGGAGGAACAAATCAATCAAGGACCCCTTGCTTGGATGACTTGTAGAATGCTCGTGATCTCGCCTTAGAGAAGGACCTATATGAGAATCACTAAAGAAAGAAAGAAGAAAGTACTCTCTAGATCAAGTGATCTTTTGTTAGAAGAGAATGAGAGTATATGAGAGAAGTAGTAAGAAGAGGGGTGAGTTAGAATGAAGAAATGGCTCTCTATTTATAGGCAAATTCTGCCACTGTTCCCCGGATCCCACGGATCCCTCCCACAAGGGATCCGTCTAGTGTAATCCTAGGGATCCGTGGGACGCTCCTCTTTGCCCATGGGTTTTTTGGTTATGGGTCATGGGTTATGGGTTATGGGTTGGTCCATGGGTATTCTTTTAGATTCAATGAATCTAATGAGTACATTGTATCTAGTCTTGTGGGTATGGGTCAATACCATGGGTTATGAATATGATCCATGGGTTGTGATTTTTACCCATCCTAATAAACTATTACAACAAATTATTAATTACAACATTTTTGTATTAGATGGCTATATGTAATTGTTTTACAAAAATAACATGTATCCTTATAATTGTACTTAAGATAACATTATATTTGTTATCAACAAAACACAAAGAGATCGCAAAATATTTAATAAATGTTTTTACGGTTTATTTGTATTAACACTAACAAAACAACCATACAATCTAGCCTATTTCTTCGCAACGCGAATTATAAATCTTCAAGGCTCCAAGAACAAACTAATCCCTTATGGAATGTTCTTGACACGCCTTTATCATCACATCATGTAGTTCCACCTTCAATTTCAAAGTCCGTTGTACGTACTTGTGAATAAGATGATGGAACCTCTAAACACATCCCTCATGAACACTTTCTTCATCCCTGAATCGGCAAATACTCATCAACCGTTTGATGATCCATCTAGCGAAAACGCTCAAGAAACTTAGTTTCTTTTCAAAATAGGGTCAAACCTTAGTACTCATGCCTTATCATTGTAATGTAATTTCTCTTATGAAATAAAACATTTAACATTTGATGTCCCAACTATACTATCGTTCAAATTTCTTAAACACTAGCTTTGAAATATGATGCATTGTGCAACCCTTGCATACCTTTTGTAAAGGTATTGTTTTGCAGGTGACGGATCCCTCAGTTTGTGCTAGACGGATCCCTCCACTTAGGAAACCGTGGGATCCGGGCAAACAGAAATGCAGTTTCAGTCCTTATACTTCAAACCATGTCCTTAGATCACTTCACACTAGCCAAACATAGTGCCTTAGGATCAATTAAGTCTTTCTCAAGCTTAGTAAAGCTTCACACTCACTCGTAGCTCATTTAGGATCACACTCAAAGTGTTTTTTAATTTGTCAAATCACCAAAACTCATCATCCTTCCGCTATTATACTCACACATCATCTCTCACATATCAACACATCTAGTTTTATAAATCCATCAATTTTAGCAAATTGATCTTTACCTCAAAATGGGTCAAAGTCTAGTTTTTCCATTTTCTATAACTTTTAAGATATTTTCTAAAATTATCTTAAGTTAGTATCTGGTCCTTGGGATCATTTAGCTCCACTTGACACTTCAAATTTTTTTAGTTTCATCCTTGGTCATTCATTGGTACTCATAGAAGTTCCATTTTTCTTTCATAAAAGGCAATCATTAGCTACATCACTCATTTACCTTGATCACTTAAGTACTCTTTCATTTAAGACACTTAGGAAGACTGAAACACTCAAGGAGGTATAGGTATTAGACTTCACAAACATCATTTTTTCCCTTTTCTTAGCTGCTGAGAGCCGGATCCCTAGGATTAGCCTAGACGGCTCCCGGGTGACAGATTCATGGGATCCGGGTGACAGATTCATGCTAACTCTAGCTAAAACAATCATTTCAAGCTCATCTTGCTAACTTGAACACTCCATCTCATCTTAATTAAGTCCCTAGATCAGTACAACTCTGAAGTTGACTCTTGTGCATGCTAATCATCACATTCCAAAGGATCTTAGTAGCTTAAGTCTTGAATGCACTTGCCAAATCCCTTTCTTTATAAACCACCTTGTTAAGACTCCTAAAGTCATCATCTACATTCCCAGCACTTAGAAACTTTTACAAACCTCTTTTAATCATCTCATCATGAGGAAAGCTCCTAGTGGTAACTCATCCACCAAAGAACCACCCAAGAAAATTGCTCGTGTTGTACACGAAATTTCCTCAACCGAATCATCTCCCGTTAAATCCATAAATAGTAGGATCTCCCCTCCACCTATCAAACCAATTCCCAAAACGATTGTTCCCAAAAAACTACCAATGCCAAACACCACCATACCTCCTAAACCAAAAAACCCCATTTCCACTAAACCATCACCCTTGGTTCTTAGAGCCCTATCATTCACCACCCCACTCTCATCACCACACCTCTACAATCTAGAGGATTTACCTCATAGGCCATCCCATCCTCCAACACCGCCAACATTCTCCTCTTTAGGAGGAATAGTGGAACAAAATCAAGGTGTTGAGTCAACACTAGCTCCTGCTTCTTTTTCTCCATCACCATCAAATAATCCATTTTGGATTATGAGAAATCATCAAAGTCAACCACCCGACCACATGGAAGTTAACACCTTTCAACCACCACCATCATTCTTAGTTGAGCCATCCTCGAATGCGCCTCTGCCAATCCCTCCTTCTTTTGAGGCTCCTCAGCCCTCTTCACTTGATCCTTCACATCAAGTCATTTCCTTTCTACCACCACCACTACCGATCCATGACAAAGATTGTTATCATTGTCAACATGTTGAAAGTTTGATACATGAAGTACATGAAGATCAACATTTCATGTTTATCACCTCCTCGAATGTTTCAACGAGATTAAACCTAAACAAACTTGAGCTAGAGGATTCAAGTGGTATCCTAGTATCAAGCGCGACTTATATAGCCTAGTAATCCAAAGTCATGTATTGGTCATTTTCTTAGTTTTTAGAGTCATGTACATCATATCTCTAGTTTTATTAAATGAAATTACATGATATTTGCCACGTTACTCTGAGTATTTGCTTGTTGCTCTAATACATATCCCACTTTGATGATAACATCACTTGTTACATTACCTTTGCTGTATTTTTGTTTACAGTCAGGCGGATCCCTACGTCTTGCCTAGACGGATCCCTCCAAGGAGGGAACCGTGGGATCCGTACAACAGAAGACTAGTTTTCTACAAATTTGAGTCTTATTTGCAGGAAATTATGCATTATATACTTTTTTTCTAGCCTTGGTTTTGTAGATTTTCAATTTACACATGAAGACTTTGACACCCTAAGCTAGAGGAGCTTTGTGTCAAAGCAATACATTGCAAAATCATTTGCAATATTAGGATTACATGTCATGACGTCCCTTTGCAAAATTGCAATCATCAAGGGGGAGCATATTCGTCACATGGACGAAATCTTTTGCAAACATAGTTGCAAATAAACTAGCCTAGTAATTTTTTCTTGCTTAACGCCCTCACAAAGGGATGAACTCGTTAAGGGGGAGTTAAGTCGAGAACACCTCTCATCACTTGCTCTCTAGTTTTTCACATTATCTTTTTCCTTTACATGTTTTTCTTAAAACAATGTGTTAGTTCCTTTTCGAAGCTCTTTTTGTTTCGACAAAAAGGGGGAGAAGAGAGTAAAAACTACAATTCAAACTTTTACGAATTTTAGTTTTTACTTAAAATAGTTTTATGTTTTGTCATCAATAAAAAGGGGGAGATTGTTAATACAAATAAGCCGTAAAAACGTTTATTTATATTTTACGATCTTCTAAAGTTTTGTCGATAACAAACGTAAAATCATTTTAACGAAACAAATAAAATACATAAATGGTTTGAGCCAATAGTTTACTAACACACTTACGTTTTCACATAAAACACTAAACAAGTAATAGTGATTTTATGATTTAGTAATACATATGTACAACAACTAGTGTTTACATATTGGCTAGATATATACATAATTAGTATGTATTATAATGGGTAATATAATGGGTAGAAGTTTAAGTATTTGACCCATTGACTAAATACATTGAATGTAGTTGGGTATAACCCAAAGTCCATGACCTATACCCATGGGGCATAACCCATAACCCATTGCATGACATCATGCATAAGTCATATATGGATATTATCCATGACCCATGGTTTAACCCATGACCCATGGACTAGATACATTGCATCTTGTAGATACATTGTATCTACTTGGATACCCATGGTCCAAAGTTTAGGACCCATGACCCATAACCCATGACCCATAACCCAAAACCCATGGGCAAAGAGGAGCGTCCCACGGATCCCTAGGATTACACTGGAGGGATCCCTCAAGTGAGGGATCCGTGGAACAGTAGCATTTTCTCCTCTATAAATAGTGAGCCATTTCTTCATTGTTACTCACCCCTTTCACATATATTTTCTCTTTGAGTTATAAACTCTCTAACCTCAGATCCAAGTGATCTATGTATGTAGTTTTGTTTTTGTGTGATTCTCTAGGTTCCTCTTAAAGGCGAGATCACCGCCTTTTGAAGTCGAGCAAGCTCAAGTCTATGAGTTGCCATACTTTGTCATCATCAAGACTACTGAGGTTCTCTTGTTGATAGTTCTCTTCTTTCTTATTAGAAGTATAGCGTCGAAGATATAAGTGAAAGATGTCTAAAGGGTCAAGACGAAGACATTAGTGAAAGGTGTCGAACGTCCATATTGAAAGCACTTGTAAAGGGTGCTTAGACGTCAAGGCGAAAGGCATTAGTGAATGGTGTCTAGAATTCAAGTCACAAGGCATTAGTGAAGGGTGCCTAGAGGTCGAGTCAAAGGCATTAGTTAAAGGTGCCTAAGGTGTACATTCGATATGGTGTGTTCGATGTACAAGATAGATTTGTATTAGGTTAAAGGATATTGATATCCTTGTTGATGTTGTCATAAGGAGTGGATCTCCTTAGAGATAGGATTTGTGTAGTGTTGAGTAGTAGTTCCTCCATAGTAATGGAACTCGGTATCTAGCCTAGTACCGGATAAAGGGTAGGCGACGTTGACATAGGTTTGGTTCTACCTTGTGGAAGAACCCGGTATCTAGCCTTGTACTGGATAAAGAGTAGGCAACGTTGTGAAGGCTTCTCCGCCATAAGGAGTTGGTGTCGTGTAGTGTTTACGAACTCTCGATTAGGTGACTCGGGGAGTGGAGTAGGGTAAGGAAGGTGTCCTTGTAGCCGAACCACTATAAATACTCGCGTTGTGGTTTTGTGCTTCTTACTCCTTATTCTTTCATTACATACTTATATATGCTTGTCTATCAACATCCAACACACATGTTTAAATAGATTGACATAAGTCGATCAAAATAGTTTAAAACCAAGTTTTAATCGGTAAACTATTCAACCCCCCCCCCCCTTTTAGTTTTCCACATTGTCTATCTGGTGGACTTCGTGATCTTAGACATTGAGAAAGATAGAAACATGCCACTCATTCTTGGAATACCTTTTTTGGCCACCGCCAAGGCAACCATCAAATGCGGTGAGGGTATCATGATACTCAAAAGTGGCAAAGGGTATATTAGGATACCTATTGTTCTGAGATACCTGTTGAAATATATGGAGAAGATCAATGATGAGAATCCACAGGTCTCCAATAATACTGTTAAGAAGAAGATTAATGAATGGGAAAGAGGACTTAGAGAATTCATGGGTCAAGGGTTAAACGCGACATTGTGGAAACGTGATAAAAAAATTAGGAAACATAAACATGACAAAGCCACAACCTCAAAAGAACCCTAGAGAATTTTTGAATGGAGAAAAGGTGCTTTTGTATAGATCAAGAATAAAAGCATTAAGAGGAAGGAATAAGCAAAGATGGTTTGGACCTTATACGGTGAAAGAAACTAATCTAAAAAATAAAACCGTTATCATAATGGATAGCGTTGGAGGAGAATTCACGGTGAGCATACAACGTCTACAACCTTATGATAAGGGCTTAGTGGAAGAAAAGAAGGACGGAAATGAAGTTACGTAGGAGCACAACTTCGAATCTAGCTACAAGACTCATAAATAAAGAAAAGCGCTTCGTGGGAGGCAACCCATGCTTAATTGTTTGCTTGTTTGTGTGTCATATATCTTTCCATTATTGTTTGTTCTCATGTTTAAATTTGTGATAATGCTTTATTTTGTCTTTAACCTCGTCTTAATTACATATAAAGGTATTTTACAAAAAGGATAAGTGTAGGGAAGATTACACACGTTTTCAAAAGAACGTGAACATGAGAACTACGATTATTGAAAAAGATATATATGTGTGTTTGTTAGAGTCAAATGCTTGTATCGAGTCATAATGGATGTTTTGCATGAATTTTTCCAGATTTTAAAGGTGTAATTTTTCTAGAATTTTTCCAGAAAAACGCAGCAGACCAGTTTCTGTCAGGATAACCTGACGGCGTCAGGATTGCAACCTGACGACGTCAGGAGGAGTAGAAACTTCTTATTACTTTCTCTCGTTTTCTGTGCTACTTATAAATTTTTGGAAATTCTCAGGTCTTAATTTTCCAGAAAATCTGCAAACATCCATTCCACAAGCATTATATCCTAATTTAGTAGAGTCATATATAGTTTTACCACTGATTTTACGCGAATGTTTTGTCTATTTTCTTAAAGTGTGCAGGTTTGATTTATCAAGAAGAAGAAACATAAGATTGGATGGAGCTTTTCACGCATATATTCTTCTTGGAAAGAATTTAACCACTACTTCACACGGATCCTACCGAGCTAATCAGGGGAGTATTAGTTTCTTTCTCTTTTAATTACCTTCCATTATCATAACTTTGATACTTTCGGGGAACATTGGGGACAATGTTCAGTTTAAGTGTAGGAAGGGAGAATAAAACGGGAACTTTGAAACTATGCTTATCCTTGATCATTTGTTTTATCCTATTTCATTTGTGTATTAAACCATGAGAGATATTTGTTAGGGCAATTTTAGGGGCAATTTTAAAATTTTTCATGACTTGTACGGGTGGGACTTTAGTCTTAATAAAGCGTCTCATGGATAGGAGTTATATGACTAGCACAAAAACCTTTTACCACTCAAATTCCACCCCAAAAATGTGAGGTTCGCCCCTAGATCTATAAGAATTAAAGCATTCACCTTTAATGCTTCGAGAGTGTACCGGTAGTATAATAGATTCTACAACTTATTTTGTGATGCATTCCGAGATCGCTAGTGAGACTAAACTTGTGTAGTTAGGAATAACTAAATGATAAGAGGCATTAGAATAACCCTTGTTTAATACCCGTATTATAATTACTTCTTACACATCGGTTGAGTAATTCCCCTACACCCTTGCGATGTACTCATCTATAGTACACGATACCCCTAGTTAACCCCTCAGAGCCTATCCTTTTCGCGGTTCTCGTGATGTTTTGGTTTTCCGAAATATCAATGAAGAGCATTATTTACAATCCACCCCTAAATGTACACCCAAATCGCCTTAGCCTACCTTGTATGCACTCACTTTTAGTGCATTATTTTTATCATACTAAACTCTTAGTTCAATTATCTAGTTACTTGCATGGTTGCTAAGTCGAGTCATATATTTTGTACACAGTTTTGGGACGATTGGGACTCATTGGTAAAGTTAAATTTTATGGAGTGACGGGAAAGAACGTTAAATTCAAATTCCCTTTATTTACGTAATAATGTACTCCAAGTGTTTTGATCTTTTCAATTCGGGTCAAATTAGTGTTAGAGTAATAAAAACTCAAGTGTAGGGATGTGCTTATAAATCTCTTATATTTTGATGTTATCATAGAGGATGGTAGAGTAAAAGTGTATGAAAAAAAATCGAAAAAAAAAGTGTTAGCCTTAATAGTTTTATTAGAAGTGATGGTCATTCACATTTAGGAACTTTGTATCGTGTGTTAGATATCGTGATAGAATAGTCAAAGGGCTCATGGATTGGGCTAAGCTAATTGGTTAAACGTTAGGGTATGTTAGCCGTTTGTATGCTCATATATCCCAAGCCCAATCCAAGTCCCACGAAAAGCCCAAGCAAAGCCTTTTAGGGTTTTAAGTTACTTGTACTATAAATACCCCTCAAATGGTCATTTGAGGGGTGTGCTTGAAAGTGTGTGTGTGTGTGTTTTTCCTTTGGAATATACAACTTTATTGTGTTTATCTTTATCTCACATATACACGGTTTATAACATCAAGTCACCATCTTTCTCATCTTATTTCTAAGCTTTGTTTGTGTTTGTGTTTGTGTTTAACGTGTTTATACGCGTAACTTGGGTTACGTGTGTTGGGTTTGCTTGGTAAAGTGATAAGGTTGATATTTGTAAGGTCCTACAATTGGTATCAATCGCCTAACAATGGTTTAGGAGTGTTTGTGTTTGTTTTGAAGGTTGGTACTTACGCGTAGCTTTGTTATAAAAGTTGTCACGCTTAAAGCTTTAATTTTTGCACTTAAAAATTCAAGATTCTTGTGGTTTAAGGTTTATTTGGTGCTAAAGTTTCAGTTTTTTGCAAAAAGTTCGAAGCTTTACGCGTTTTGGTTAAGTTTTGAACTCGTTTTTGGTTCATTGGTCATTTCTACTCGTAACTTTTCTAAGCACTTTGGGTGAAAAAGGTCAACATTTTTGGGTTATTCGAGTGTTTTTAAGGATATCTGTGCAAGCGAAATTGTTTGAATCGTTGGAAATTTTTTACGAGTAGGTCAAAACCCTAGTTCTACGCGTAAGAAAGTCAACTACGCATAAGGTTCTACTCATAACTTTTTGGTGCAGATTCTTCGAGCTTAAACGGTGACTCAGTGCTTCCCTCACTTGGATAAGTGTGTGGAACACTTCGACTTTTGGATATCCCTTACGCTGTGACAGTGTAAAGGATTTTTGGTTCTTAACCATAGTTTACGCATAAGCTAAAAGCTTACGAGTAACTCTACGCATAACTTCACAATTACGCGTAAGGTTTACGAGTAACTTTTTGTCTACGCATAAGCTTAAGGTTACGCGTAAGATACTGTTTACGCATAAGGATTCCTACGCCTAAGCTGATTACGCATAAGATCCTACGCATAAGCCTCGTCTACTCGTAACTTCTGTTGTCTACGCCTAAGCTCTTTCTACGCATAAAGAGTTTTTTGGCGGGAAATCTTGAGTAAAATTTAAATTTTTGAGGAGACTAAACGTTCAATTTTTACGCGAGATTCAAATTTTGGTTTAACTGTGAAAATTTTGGTCAAAAATTCAAATTTTTGGGCCTAAATTCAAATTTTTCGGGTCAAATTTGGCGTCAAAATTGTCATAACTCAAAATTTTCATACGATCTTAGAATTGATTTTTATAGTGAATTTCAAATTTTGGGCGAAAATTTTTTAAGAACCAAGGTTACGAGTACGACTTTCGGAAACACCTCAACTGAGCTTAATCTTCATCAACCACAACTCCTTTATCGTTGAATCGATCCTACATCAACTTTATCAGATCATACCTTCATCAATGGCAACTCAACAAGACATTCATGCAGCCGGTGCCGAAAACCGTCCTCCTATGTTGGAAAAAGGTGGTTATCTTCAATGGACAAGTCGAATGCTTCGTTACATCAAGACAAAACCTAATGGAAAATTGATGATCAAATCTATTCAGGATGGACCCTTCATACCTCGACAAGTCCAAGACCCTGGAAATGCTGATGCAACACCTCCCGTCCCACCATTTTTTCGTCTTCAAAAAGAATCGGAATACTCTGAAGAGGATCAGAAGAAAGTCGAAGCAGATGACATGGCAATTCATATTATCCAACTGGGTTTACCAAGAGACATCTTTGCTGCTGTAGACAGTTGTGAAACTGCTTTCGATATGTGGGAACGTGTTAGACGACTTTGTCATGGAACAGAAATTGGTCAACAAGACACGGAGAACAAGCTGCTAACTGCTTGGGAGAAGTTTACATCTACTCCAGGAGAATCCATTGAATCCTACTATGGAAGGTTTTGCACTTTAATGAATGAGCTGATCAGAAACAAGTTGACACCCAGAACTATCGTGAGCAACATCAAGTTCTTGAACAATCTACCAGAAGAATGGGGACGATATGTCACTATTGTCAACCAAACAAAAGACTTACATCAAGTGAACTTTGATCAACTCAACGATTTTCTGAAACAAAATCAAGCTGAAGTGAATGAAGTCAGGCAAGAAAGATTAGCAAATAATCATGATCCATTGGCACTCATTGCAAAGACTCAAACTCCAGTGAATACACAACAACAAGCTTCATCATCTTCCAATAACAACAACTTGCAGCAATACATCCCTCAACAACAAAACTATCCACCTGAACAACATCATTACCATGAACAAGGAATCACTGATCTTGAAATGGAACCAGAAGAAGCTTTGTCACAAGCATTTGGTAATCTATGTACTATGACCGATTAATGAGTGTTTATCTTCCATTTCCATTTGATATATTTCATATACACCCGAGAGATGAGAAAATCCAAACACCACTTGTGAGGTGCTAGTATATAATTTCCGTGCTTGTTATGACTATTTCGATGCTTGTACTCGTTGTGAATTATGTTAAACCAATGCTTTATGCCCCCTAACTTATAAATTGATTGGCCAAAAGCACATTTGCTTGAGGACAAGCAAATACCAAGTGTAGGGATATTTAATAAGGATTTAAAACGTACACTTTTAAGGGGTCATTTAAGCCCTTAATCACCCACTTTTATATCCGTTACTGCCTAATTTCGTTCCTTTTCACTTTTTAGGTCTCTTGGAAGCAAAATGCTGGAATGATGCATTTTTAGACGAAAAGGAGTGAATATATGAAGAAAATGGCCAAGTCAAGATCAAGACACTCAAGCTGTTGGAATTACACCTGACGGCATCCTAAACAGAGGGCGACACTGTCCCTATTTTGTGACGACTCAGGAGCGAATTTGCTATTTTACACCTGACGGCGTCAGGCTTTGAAGAGTAAGGGCGTCACGAAGACTTTTCTTCTCAGACGGCCTAGATCCAGATTTAGACGACGTAACTGCTGAAGACTGACGGTGTCACAACCACAACGTGACATCGTCCCATTGATGACTTGGCCAAGACGAAACCCTAATGGCGGCAATCTGACGGCGTCCCATCTAAGGTGACGCCGTCGCAGTTGTAAAATTATATATAGAAATCAAATTTTTAGAATTTTGGGGGGTAGACTTCTGGAGTAAAAACCTAAAACGATTTTGGTCCGGTTTGGAAAATATTTTAGGGTTCTCATACCCTATTTTATATCAAGATAAGTAATTTACTTCATTGATTTCATTATGTGTTTGATTGTATGTGTGTATGCTTGCATGTTTAACATGTCCGGATAAATTTCTTGTGTGTTTGCTTAGATCTATAAAACCTAGTTATTAATTATTGATTGGTTGTCTCTTATCTTAATTGTAATTGGCTTAGGATTGCACTAGGTCATCGTTGTGTTTTTAATGCTTGAGTAAACTTTGTGATCCTTAGTTTATAACCACCTAGCGTAATTGTAGGCTAAATATCCAAAGATAACCTTAGTGTTAGTTTATGAATCCTAGAGATCTCGTAGGCAATAACCTTAAGGTATACTTAAAGAGTTAGGGATAAAAGCATACCCTACGACCTTAGAAGACACAACGCGTTAAGAATAAGGACGTGACAATTTAACCACCAATAAAAGATAACTAGGGAGTAATAATATCTAGGTAAACAAATTTTTAATCATCATACAAACACACATCAAATAGACATAGACTACCCCTTAGTTTAGATAATTAGATAAGTAGAGTAATCGGTAGAAGTACCAACCCCCAAATCCAAACCCCGAGATTTTACCCTTAGCTTTCTAAAAAAAATATAAAAAGATAAAAAAAAAAAAATCTTCCTCAACCTCAAACCTTAGCGTAGTACATCTCTCACTAGCATTCCTATTCCCCTAAAGAATGATATCAATACCCGAGGCTTGCCCAATGCTACACTATAACGATTAGGTTCACTGCCTAGGGTTTTGAAAAACTTGCTCGACGAAAAGGAAGTTCCTTTGACCCCGAACGCGTTATACGCGCATCAACTAAACTGATAAACAAAAAGGATAAAATAAAATTGAAAAAATTGTGAATAAGTTTTCTAATTTTTAAATACCAAAGTTTTGAAATTTTTTGAAAACGATAGTTATCTTTCCAATATCTTTTCTATAGTTAAGTTACGACCTAATGGGCTTTATAAACATTTACCAAATTATGTCTATATAAACACAAAGTCATTAATACATACACGTTTTATGCGATTTTAAGTGTGTCAGGTTTGTTCAATATAGTTTTTATCAATAATTATTGTTTAATTATGATTATCGGTCTCTGATTGATATATTTTTTTGTTATAAATGTGTCAAACTGTGTTTGCAATAAAATTCTTATTGATGTCATGCAAATACTTTACTTTCATAATTGGAGTTTACCATAAGAATCACTAACATCGATTCGAATTTGAAAGTTAATGATACAAATTCGGATTTGAAAATTAATGATACAAAGAAAATAGATAATTCTAATATTGTTGATGCTGAACTACAAACTTTTGAAGATTCGAGGAAAAGTATAAAGTGGGTAAATGATTGGGATTGGATAGATTGCGACTATTATTATGAAAATGATGATTTCCCTCCAAAGGATCCTGCATTTTTTTGTTTTCGTCTGACGTGTTATGGGTATTGTCAATGTGAGTGCATTGACGATGAATGTAGTTGCCTAATAAATGCTTGCAACAGTTCATGCGAAAAAGAGGTATTTATATATGTTTTGAATTTCATTTTAATTTTATTTAAAAAAAAAAACATTAGTTTTATGTTCAGAATTTATCTTTTTTCAGACTCAAGCGAAGTAGGAAAAACACTGCAAAAACTGAACAAGATGATAGTCAATTTTTGAGATTTAAACAATTATATTATGAATTTGTTTATTTGTGTTTTGGTATGCATATTAGAATTATATTTGTTTCTTATATGATAATTTGTTTTTAATATTATGGAATTCTTATATTATGTTTCATTATATTATCTTATTTCATTCATATTATTTTATTTTAATGACTATCATTGTACTTGCACAATACCGCTTATATATATTTGTTAATACAAATAAGCCGTAAAAACGTTTATTTATATTTTACGGTCTTCTAATATTTTGTCGATAACAAACGAAATTTCATTTTAACGAAACAAATAAAATACGTAAATGGTTTGAGCAAATAGTTTACTAACACACTTACATTTTCATATAAAACACTAAACAAGTAATAGTGTTTACATCTTAAAGAAATACATATGTATAACAACTAGCGTTTACATAATATAGAAATGTGTATATGTTGTAATGGGTAAAAATCTAAGTACTTGACCTATTGACTAGATACATTGAATATTGTTGGGTAAAACCCAAAGTCCATGACCCATACCCATGGAGCTTGATCCATAACCCATGGAGCTTGATCCGTAACCCGTGACCCATTACATGACATCATGCATGAAGTCATGTTGGGTATTATCCTTGACCCATGACCCAATGTCTAGATACATTGCATCTTGTATAACCCATGGTTCATAACCTATAACCCGGTTTGCAACCCAAAATCCGGACTTAAGCTGACCCAGCTGCCAGATCCCTTGGATTGCACTAGCCGGATCCCTCTGGGGAGGGATCTGTGGGAACCGGGGAACAGTAGAGAAATTTTCCTATAAATAGTGAGCCATTTCTCTCTTGCAACTCACCCTTTTTTACACATACTCTCTCTTAGTATTGTAAACTCTCTAACCTCAGATCCAAAGGATCTTTCTATGTAGTTTTGTGTTTGTGTGATTCTCTAGGTTCCTCTTAAAGGCGAGATCACCACCTCTTGAAGTCGAGCAAGCTCAAGTCCGTGAGTTGCCAAGCTTCGTCATCATCAAGACTACTGAAGTTATCTTGTTGATAGTTCTTTCCTCCCTTCTTAGAAGTGTTGTGTTGAAGGCATTAGTGAAAGGTTCCAAAGGGTCAAGTCAAAGGCATTAGTGAAAGGTGCCAAAGGGTCAAGTCGAAGGCATTAGTGAAAGGTGCAAAGGGTCAAGTCGAAGGCATTAGTGAAAGGTGCCAAAGGGTCAAGTCGAAGGCATTAGTGAAAGGTGCCAAAGGGTCGTGTCAAAGGCATTAGTGAAAGGTGCCAAGGGAGTACATTCGATATGGTGCATCGATGTATAAGATAGATAGTTTGGGTTAAAGGATATTGATATCCTTATGATGTTGTAATAAGGAGTGTGTCTCCTTTGGGTTAGTTGTGTAGTGTTGGGTAGTAGTTCCTTCTTTGTAATGGAAATCGGTATCTAGCCTTGTACCAGATAAAGTGTAGGCGACGTTGTGATAGGTTTGGTTCTACCTCGTGGAAGAACCCGGTGTCTAGCCTTATACCGGATAAAGAGTAGGCGACGTTGTGAAGGCTTCTCCGCCACATTAAGGAGCTTGTGTTGTGTAGTGCTTACGAACTCTCGAGTGGGGAACTCGGGGAGTGGAGTAGGGCAAGGAAGATGTCCTTGTAGTCGAACCACTATAAACACTCGTGTCGTGGTTTTGTGTTCCTTACTCTTTATCTTTGCATTACTTGTTTATATGCTTTATCTATCATCATCCAACACACACATTAAATAGATTGACATAAGTTGATCTAAAATTGTTTAAAACAAAGTTTTAATCGGTAACTATTCAACCCCTTTCTAGTTTTCACAATATTTATTAAATCAAAACTAATATAACAAAAATTAAACCCAAAGCCCCGTGCGTACACGGGGATCTAAAACTGGTTAGTTAAAATGTAATTAATTATTCAACTAAAATGAATATTAGATTTTTTTTTAATTTTTAAATAAATATTTAATTGATATTAAAATAGGATTTACATAGTGGTAGAAGGAAAACGAGCAACAAGCTGCGCCTCTAGCCTTTTTTGGATTGTAAAACTAACTCTTTTAAAAACAACATTTGTGGATCTAGGTGTCATAAAATTGCTGTTCATAACTCGTTGGACTCTGTTGAGTAGCTCCACAGCCTCAGGTGTAAGAAAACCAATATATCAAACGTGAAAGGAGTAAACACGTGTTGATTTTCAATGCATGCTTTCTCGTGTTTTGTCACTTTGCATGAGGCGGCTTTCACAACAACATGTCCAACTGTAAAACCACGGTTACTCAAACCCATGACAGGAAAAATGCCAGTTAGATTCACACAAGCATGTTTCCCTCCAACCTATCCAAAAACCAAAATGTCAGCCGATCTCAACGTGGATCTTCCATCCGATGGGTCAGTCAAAAAGTTCACAAGTGCTTCTTTCTTGGCGGAGATCCTGGCAGGGACGTCTCTAACCATATCATGTCTGTACTTGAAGCCCGATAGCGCTTTACAATGAACTGCATGTTCCCCAAAGGAATCCAAACATTCCTTGTGACAAACAGAGCATATCTCATCAACCAGAAATAATGGGATCATAAGACGATACTTAAAAATAGTAGGATATTCAATCGGTGACATGTGTTGACCTAACCCATCTCTGGGGATAACTAGTGGAAAATCCTGAACATGTGGTGCACATAAACACTCAAAAATAGCTTTCTGTCTCACATTCATGTCAAAGTGAACTTCCATATCCTTGATCATTTCGCTAAAAGGGCACTCGCCGGTGTTTGTTTTGCTTTAGAGAGGCCAAAGTCCTTATTAGTAAAACCACTGAAATCAAAGCTTAGAATCGTATCACGAAAACAAGCCACGGCACAAACATAATCATCATTCATACCACATATGCTACTGTCACATAAGATGTGATCTTGTAACACCCAAGATTGGGCCCTCAAGGCCACAAAAGCATAAGATGAAACCACTTCTGTCGAGTACAAACCCAAACCACCAAATCAAATGGGTAAAGAAGCAAGTAGACACTGTAAGTCTCCAAAGAAAGGCCCTTTACAAACCAATATGTTTTCGATCGACTCACGCAACCCTTTGTCAATGAATAAGGTCAACATCATTCGCGGCTTTTCTCATAACCAACACAGTAATAAAATCTACGTCTCTGCTAATAGCTCTCCCAAGAAGCTTTACTCCAATGACGGCCTCCGAATATCGACAGGAAATAAACCCTCACGAAACTTCATACCATTACACGATGGCCAAAATATCTCTGTTTTCTTGATATTAAGTTCAAGACTCAAACCTGGACCACTAACCTTTATAATTTCTAACACCTTGGTCACCTTTTTTGAGTCTCCAATAATGGTCCCATCATCACGATACCGGGCATAATCGAGAAGCTTGCAACTGTCTGTGATCTTATGTTGTTAGCATTTAGAAAATCCAGTCGTTAAAGAGTCGGTCACCTCAAGTATATGTATACGTTAGAAAGCTCGTAGTCGTAGTCAAGTTATGTTAATAAGTAGTTAGTTAAGTAACACCGTGGAGGACGGACGGGTCTTTACCCACTGTATGCCTGATCCACAGCCCGTAGGTGGCGTTTATTGTAAGACACTATAAATACCCTCTACCTCCCAAGGTAGAGGGTTGGAGCTTCAATACCATTTTTCTTTGTTTCACATAGTTCCTAACTCTCTTCCCTTTCTCTCTCTAGAACTTTCTCTCTCTATAACTTTCTCTCTCTAGAACTTTCTCTCTCTAAAACTTGTAAACGCTCTATATGTTATTGGTTTGATTTGTTTGTGAAATCATATATCTTACAATTGGTATCAAGAGCCATGGTTTGATCACTCATCTTTCATGCTCTTTGTTTTAGTGGATTTCATAAAGTTTTTGGGGTTATAAGTGTTTAGGAGAGTTTGAATCATTTGGTCAATTTCTAGTGTTAAAGTTTGAATTTTGATAGTACTTTTGTATTTAGGATCATCATATGTGCTTAGGTTTCGAATTGGAAGGCTTGAATCATCGTGGTTGGGATGTTTTTGATTGTTAAAGTGGTTGTTTTTGAATATTGTACTTAGCGAGTTGAGCCACGGTAAAACGTTTCTTCGAAGCGAGTTGCTTTGTCATTCGGAAGCGAGTTGCTTTATTATTGGAAGCGAGTTGGTTTATGCAACTTGGCTATTAAGCGAGTTGATTCTTTAAGCGACTTGAGTTCTAAAGCGACTTGGCTATTAAGCGAGTTGGTTTATGCGACTTGGTTGTTAAGTGGGTTGTCCCTGTATGCGACTTGGCTATTTAGCGAGTTGACTCTTTAAGCGACTTGGGTTTTAAGCGAGTTGTTTCTTTAAGCGACTTGTCTTTGAAGCGAGTTGACTGTTTAGCGAGTTGATACCAAAGCGAGTTGACTGTTTAGCTACTTGTCTATTGAGACTTGTCACTTCTTCATGATACATTTTTACGGTTGTTCTTTTGGTTTAGTAAAATCCCGTGAAAGAATCAATTTCCCGGTTTAATCAAAGAATAGTAAAATTCCGTAGAAATTGTAATCATGTCTAACAACGTACCTACTATCGTTTCGACTGTAGCTGAGGACGTTCAAGCAGCTGGATCAGATACTCGTCCACCTATGCTTGACAGAACTTATTATGACTCATGGGCTCAACGAATTAGGTTGTATTGCTTGGGAAAGGAAAATGGAGTTAACATTCTCAAGTCAATTGATGAAGGACCTTATCAAATCGAGACTACCAGAGATGTTCTTGAAATTGCTGCAGATGGTACAGTGACCTTAGGATTGGACAGACCAAAGATGTATGATGAGCTCAGTGATAAGGAGAAGAAGAGATACGATGCTGATATCATGGCTTCAAACATTATACTTCAGGGTCTTCCAAAAGATATCTACAAGCTTATCAATCACAACACTGAAGCCAAGGCTGTTTGGGATAATGTCAAAATGCTTCTCTTGGGTTCTGAATTAACTAAGGAAGAAAGAGAATCACAACTGTATGATGAATTTGAGCACTTTAAGATGAAACCAGAAGAAAGTGTCTATGAATATTACGTGAGATTCCACAAGCTTGTGAATGACATGAGGAATATCAAAATGACCATGCCAAATATTCAACTGAACTCAAAGTTTGTGAACAACATGAATCCCGAATGGCACAAATTTGTCACCTTTGTGAAGCTAACCAAAGGATTAAAGAACACCAACTATGAGCAACTGTATGCCTTCCTTCTTCAGGATAAGAGACATGCTATGTTTGAACGAATGATTCTTGATCAGTTCAAATCCAAACAGGGAGAAGCAAGCTCATCAAATGATTCCACAGCATTCTACACAAATGTAGGGATTACCACCAAAGATTCACAAGTCATACCTACTGGAAACGGTAATCATAAACTCATTCCCGATCCGAGGTTCAAGCAACCTGATGCTGATTCAGTCATGGAACACTTCATCAATCAACTGGCTCTTATGGTTAAACAAAACTTGACCCTTACTACACATACTAACAGTCTTCACACTAACAATGAAATCAGAGCTGCATCCAATCTACACAATCATGCTATTGTCAGAGATGGAAAGGTTATGGTGCAACCAGTTCAAGGAAGGCAGTATGAACAGGGAAGAGGTGGAGTTGGTGGAGGGTATGTGGCTAATCATTATCATGGAAGGAATGCCAATCAAGGACAAGTAAATCCAATCAAGTGCTACAACTGTGGTGGTGATGGACACATTGCAAGAAACTGCACATCTCCTAAACGCCCTCAAAATGCAGAGTATTTCAGGGACAAGATGTTGCTGGTGCAAGCTCAGGACAGTGGTGCGGTTTTGGATGAAGAGGAATTGTTGTTTCTTGCTGAGGGAAATGCCAAGACCTATGATGCTGATGTGGATGAACATCCAGTGCAGGACATGGGTCAAAATCATCCTAATGCATTTCAGGTAGCTGATTGTGATGCATATGACTCAGATGTTGATGATGAACCAACTGCCCCAAACCATCTTCATGGCTAGCATTTCACCAATGGTCTCACCAAAGGTTTCATCACCACAGCAGGCTGGTCCTTCCAAAGATTCAATCATCTCTTAGGTATTAAAACTATACGATGAAGTTGATGTGCAAGAGATTCTTAACAAAGTACAATCACATGTAACTAATGAATCAGATATGGATAATGTGGGTAATAGTAATATTGTCCCATATGATCAATATGTGATACAAAGTGAAAGTGAGATTGTACCAAGTGATGCATCTTCTGCAGTCAATGATGACTATGTTTTTTATGAATACACTCCATGTGCCCCTGATGATTCGGTTATCTCTAAACTTAATGCCTATAAAGAACAAGTTGCTATTTATGAACAACGTGCCAAGTTTGAGTTAACTACCCGTGAGCAGGAAATGGATGACCAAATGCGTGCAATTATTAGAAAAAGTAATTTTAGGGAAGAAATATTAAAACAAGAGCTAGATTCCTTAAAAGAAAAGCTTTCTAAAACTGTTAAGCAAAAGCAAGAACTTCAAGATAATGTTAAAGTGCTTAAACAAGAATTTAATGCTAAGGAATCAAAACTTTTGAATGATTTTTCCAATCTAAAAACTTTGAAAAACAAGCTTGAAAATAAGTTGTACGTACAAGGGAATACCATTCAGACTGCTCACATGATCACTAAGCACAGAGTTTTAAGCGATAAGCATAGTATTCCCCTCGTTGAGAAACCAAATCCTAAGTATAGTGAAATGGCAAGAGAGGCTCACAAGGTAATATATGATGGTAATGAAATCCTTAAGCCTAGGCAGAAACCTTGTTGCGCTGAGTGCATTGAGGAAGATAGAAAATTAGATGAAGTCACTAGGGAGAAAATGAATAAGAAGCTAAAAGATCATGAGTGTGAAAAGCAAAACATAACGTTCAAACCCCATGATTACACTAAAGAAAATTGGATTTACCTGAACAGATTTAAGCCTCAAACTCTATTAACCCCAGAACAAGTTTTTTGGAAAAAGGACATAGATATGAAAAAGGCTAATGCACTTGTTAAAATGAACACTCCCCTTACGAAAATGCCTCCAGCAACTGTATATCCTCCGAATACACCCATGCATTTAGTTCCTAGATCTATTCCCACTAAGAGCAAGACCTTAATCAGCCTATATGTTGTTTATCAACTATTTGCTGATTTTGAGAAGACATGTAAGAAAAGGATCACACCTACTGGGATAACTGAAGGGGAAAGGGGTTTTGAGCAAACTAAAGAATGTTATTTAACTGAGGTCATGCCTTTCTTTAAACAATTAAAAGGTCAATTTGAAAGTCTTCAAAAAGGAATAAACTCGGATATTAAAGAAATGGAAAAGGAATTTGATGCAATGATTGTTGAGGTCAATGACTATGAACGGGAACACAAATATAATGAAATTGAAAGGAAAAATCTGCATATCTTAAATGAGAATTTAGTATTGAGTTGTGTGGCTCAAGATGTGTTTTATATTGTTACTAGGCACTCTATTACTGCTTCTCAATTTCATGAATTATCTGTTGCTTTGAAAGTATCCCATGATCGTGTCATTGAGCTTGAAACAGCAAATTCAAAAATGCATGATAAAATTGAACAGGATGATCATGATAACTTGGTCAAACATTTTTCTAAATTGGAAGTTGAACATTTTGCTTTGCAATTAAAAAATCAACATCTCAAAGAAAATGTTGAAACCTCAAATATCAAGACATCCTCAGATGCTCCTGAATTTGATGCAGTTTTTGAAATAAACAAACGTGGTGAACAGATTCAAGCTCACTGTAACACGATCAGAAAGTTGAAAGCCCAAATTTCACAATTAAAGGGTGAAAAGAACAATGTGATTGGCTCCCAAATGCCTCCTCATTTAGATTCTCGATCTTCTCAAACTTTTCATCTTCAAAACCTTGTTAATGTTTTACAAAAGGAAAATGAGAGTTTTCTAGAAGAAAATGAAAAGGTTAAACAACACTTTAAAGAGTTATATGATTCAATGAAAGTCACTCGTGACAAAAACAACGAAAAAATAACTTCTTTACAAAAAGAAATTGAGAATCTGAAGAAACATGAAAGAGGGAAAATGCCACTTGTCTTTAATGAGAATGTTGCATCAAAGTCATTTGCAGATTCTAAATATACTGTGACTGTTAAATACATTCCTCCTCATATTAGAAATAACGAACTGGCATTCCATAACTATTTCGTTCATCTTAAGGATAGTCTAGAATATCTTCGTGAAATTGTAGAGGAGGATTTCATAAATAAGCCCCTTGATAGTGAAATTAGGCCCCGTGTGTTGCTCTGCTCTGCTCTGTGTGCTTAGGCTTGCCTGCTTTTTTCCCGCCCTGCTTTTGTTTTTGGTGCTTTGTTGTGCTTTGCCTTAGCTTTAGGCCCTGCGCGTTGTTATTGCCTTGCTCTTTGTTGCCCCTTTTGCTCTGCCTGCTTTCCTTTGTGCTTTGGTTATATATTTTGTTTTGGGTCTCTTTATGTGCTTTCCTACTTGCTTGCCTGCCTGACTTTTTCCTGTGCTTATTGTTGTCTGTCTTCCGCTTTCTCTTCTCTTCTTTCTCACCCGCACACTCGCACTTGCCGGAGGTCTCGTTGGAAGCAGTCTCTCTACTCCCAGGTTTATTCCTAGGGTAGGGGTAGGATATGTCTACATTTTTACCTCCCCCTTACCCCGCTCCGGCGGGATTGGGTTTGTTGTTGTTGTTGTTGTTGTATAGTGAAATTAGGTTCGCTTGCATTCAGGCCAAACGATCTCAAGAGCTGTTAGAATGCTTAAGAGCAACATGCCCTAAATCCGATGGGAAGAAGGATAAAATAGTTGTGCCTTGTTCTATGCCTGATTTTAAGAATGCCAATCTTTCTCACTCAGTGCCTAAAGTTAAGCATGTAAGCTTCAATGTGCCTTCAAGTAGTTCAGATCCCAACACTTCTAAACCTAAAATTCAAAAGGTAGCAAAACCAACTAATGTTCCCATTCCCTCTACAGGAGTAAAAAGTGACACCAAAGCAAGCAGGTCAAAGCCTCAAGGCAATACAGAGCAAGATAGGACCTCGCAAGCTAAGTGTAATCAATGGAGGAAAGTAGAAGACCACCCTAGGAACCTTAAATTGGAATTGAATAAAACGAATCGTGTTGATTCTAGTATTAGCTTTAAGCGTACTGTAATTAATTCGAATTCTACTACTACTTGCAAAACATGTAATGAATGTTTGATTTCTGGTGTTAATCATGAATGTGTTGTGAATGATGTGAGTAATGGGGTTAAATACCCAGTTAAGAATGTTAATGCTATCAAACAGGTTAAAAAGGCTAGAAAGCAATGGTGGAAGAAGGTTAGAAAACATTGGAAACCCACAGGAAGAAAATTTAGTAATGTAGGTTATCAATGGATACCTACTGGCTGTAAATTCAATCTTAATGAGTTGTGCCCTAAATTATCTAGACCAATGCCCGTTAGGAAATGGATGCCTACTACTAGAACTATTCCTTTAAGAAGTGAACATACTTTGAATAGGTCTAATGCACACACTAGCACAACATCTACCCCTAATGATTTCATTGTTTCTACTTCCGATGTTGATGTTCCAATCATTGTTACTAACCAAATGGAACCCATTCTTGCATGGGGATCCCAATTATCCAGTTATCCATTCTTGTCTGTGTTCAACTGCAGATCGTTCAAATCGTTCTGTGGTACCTGGACTCCGGCTGTTCCAAGCATATGACTGGAGACCGGTCGCGGCTCATGAACTTCGTGAGTAAATTCATCGGGACTATTCGATTTGGGAACGATCATTTCGGTGCTATTATGGGTTATGGAGACTATGTTGTTGGTGATAGTGTAATCTCCAGGGTATATTATGTAGAAGGTCTTGGTCATAATCTGTTTTCTGTTGGTCAATTCTGTGATTCCTATCTAGAGGTGGCTTTTAGAAAACATACTTGTTTCGTTAGAGAACTTGATGGTGTGGAACTTTTAAAAGGAACACGGGGTTCAAATCTATACACCATCTCTATCGAAGACATGATGAAGTCTTCTCCAATCTGCTTGTTGTCAAAGGCCTCGAAAACAAAGTCATGGTTATGGCATCGTCGTCTCAATCACTTGAACTTCGGCACCATAAATGATCTTTCCAGAAAGGACTTAGTAATAGGCTTACCTAGACTAAAGTATGAAAAGGATCATCTTTGTTCAGCATGCCAATTGGGAAAAAGCAAGAAGTATGCCCACAAACCCAAACCTACAAACTTAGTTATGGAAGTTCTTCATACCATTCACATGGATTTATGTGGACCCATGAGAGTGCAGAATATTTTCGGGACGAAATATGTGTTAGTTGTGGTTGATGATTACTCTCGGTTTACTTGGGTTAAGTTCTTAAGGACAAAGGATGAAACTCCAGATATCATCATTAAACTTATCAAACAGCTGCAGGTTCGACTTAACAAAACTGTCAGAATCATCCGAACAGACAATGGAACTGAGTTTGTTAATAAAGAACTTAGTGAGTTTTATGAAAGTGTTGGAATTAGTCATCAAAGAAGTGTTCCACGAACTCCTCAACAGAACGGTGTAGTTGAAAGACGAAATCGAACTCTTGTGGAAGCCGCAAGAACAATGCTGATTTACTCAAAGGTTCTAATGTTTCTTTGGGCTGAAGCCATTGTCACTGCGTGCTACACTCAAAATCGATCCCTAATTCACACATCTCATGGAAAAACTCCATATGAACTTGTCCACAATCGAAAACCTAATCTTTCATTACTTCGTGTGTTTGGTGCATTATGTTATCCAACTAATAAGGGTCAAGACTTAGGCAAACTTAAAGCTAAAGCGGACATTGGAGTATTTGTAGGATATGCACCAAGCAGAAAAGGATACCGAATCTACAACAAAAGAACCCGAAATATCATGGAAATAATTCACGTTACGTTCGATGAGCTGACCGGTCAAATGGCTCCAGGACAACCCAGTTCTGGACCCGCGTCACAACCTTCATCAAGTAGTCCCAATATTTCTACTCTTGTATACAATCCCTCACCAGCAACTCCATATGTACCACCTTCAGAAGATGATTTGAAGAAATTATTTGATCCAATGTTTGATGAACATTATGAGCCAATTGCTAATGATCTGTCAAATCCATCAACAGAGGCTGCTCCTATCCCTATCAACGTAGATAACCCTTCAGTTTCTATGACATTGAGTCAAGAAGCACATGCTGATGATCACTCGGTATCATCTTCAATTCATCAATCTTCAAGTGTACATCATGGAATTGTTTCTGGCACCTATGATGGAGATAACCCCTTTACTACTCCCGAAGATGCTCCCTTTGAAAACATATTTGCTTCTGAACCATCATCAGAACCATCTTCATCAGGAGAAAACGACTCTGCTACTTCAGTTCCTCAACAACTACCACACGAACACCTTAGAAAATGGACACATGATCATCCATTGGACAACATCATTGGAAATCCCTCTCGTCCAGTATCAACACGTAAACAACTTGCAACTGATGCCTTATGGTGCTTCTTCAACTCTGTACTATCCAAGGTCGAACCAAAAGACTTTAAAACTGCCATGAATGAAGACAGCTGGTTCAATGCCATGCAAGAAGAAATTCATGAGTTTGATTGACTAGATGTATGGGAATTAGTACCTGCTCCTGACTGTGCTATGATCATTGCTCTAAAGTGGATCTTCAAAGTAAAACTTGATGAGCATGGCGATGTATTAAAGAACAAGGCTAGATTGGTTGCAAAAGGATACCGTCAAGAGGAAGGTATTGACTTTGAAGAATCATTTGCTCCAGTTGTACGCATCGAGGCAATCAGAATCTTCCTGGCTAATGTTGCAAGTAAGAATATGATAGTCTATCAGATGGATGTAAAGACGGCTTTTCTTAACGGAGATCTTAAAGAAGTCGTATACGTCAGCCAACCAGAAGGTTTCGTGAATCCAGAGCATCCTACTCATGTATATCGCTTGAAGAAGGCTCTTTACGGCTTGAAGCAAGCTCCAAGGGCATGGTATGATACGCTATCAAAGTTTCTTCTATCTACTGGATTCAACAAAGGAGCAGTTGATCCGACATTATTCACCAGAAAGTCAGGCAAACATTTAATACACGTTCAAATCTATGTTGATGATATTATTTTTGCCTCGACTGACCCCAATGAATGTAACCGTTTTTCTAAGGAGATGAGCTCCAAATTTCAAATGTCAATGATGGGACAAATGTCATTTTTCTTGGGATTACAAATTTCACAAAGTCCCGGAGGCATTTTTATCAATCAATCTAAATATGCTAATGAAATTTAAAGAAATTTGGATTTGACACTTGTGACACCGTTGACACTCCCATGGTAGAGCGTACCAAACTGGATGAGGACCACTCAGGGATCATGGTAGATCAAACAAAATATCGAAGTATGATTGGATCCCTGATGTACCTCACAGCCAGTAGACCTGATATTCTGTTCGTTGTATGCATGTGTGCTAGATACCAGGCTAAGCCTACCAAAAAGCACCTTGAAGCGGTTAAACGGGTCTTTCGGTATCTCCAAGGAACCATCAACATGGGACTTTGGTCCCCGAAGGACACCGGAATGTCACTAACAGCCTATGCAGATGCTGACCATGCAGGATGTCAAGATACACGTCGAAGTACGTCTGGAGGTGCTCAGTTTTTGGGTGATAAGCTTGTGAGATGGTCTTCAAAGAAACAAATGAGTACTTCTATATCATCTACAGAGGCTGAATACATAGCCATGTCATCTTGTTGTGCTCAAATCCTATGGATGAGATCCCAATTATCTGACTATGGCTTTGAATTCAACAAAATCCCTCTGTATTGTGATAACAAAAGTGCCATTGCTCTCTCTTGCAACAACGTTCAACATTCAAGAGCAAAGCACATCGACATTCGACATCATTTCATTCGGGAACAAGTGGAAAAAGGTGTGGTAGAACTATATTTTGTGAGGTCTGAATACCAGTTAGCAGACATCTTCACCAAAGCTCTTCCTAGAGAACGTTTTGAGTTTATCCTTCCACGACTTGGTCTAAAGAGTCTTCAATCGGAAACACTCAAACGCCTTCAAGAGGAAGACGAGGAGTAAATGGTTTTCTTCATCTATCTCTTGTATATATTTTTTTCAAAAAGCAAATACAAAATTTCAAAACCCACAAAAGAAAATAGAAAAATATAAAATTTTCAAAATCCATAAAAATTAGAAAATCTTGAAAAATCCCAAAAATATTGTTATTTTGTCATGTTTTTCTTTATTCGATATCATCTACGGACTTTGTGTTGACATTCAAAGAATGTCACGGGTTTTTAGATGTTCTTCGAATGTACATAAATTGCTTAAAAAAAAGACGGAGAGAAAATGGTGGTTTATTGTCATTTCAGGCAGTAACCCGTTTTAAAAGGAAAGAACAGAGCCATGGTTAATCTTATTTTTCAAATCTCATGCTCTG
The DNA here is from genome assembly GCA_019973895.1 of Chrysanthemum seticuspe. Classification (NCBI taxonomy): domain Eukaryota; kingdom Viridiplantae; phylum Streptophyta; class Magnoliopsida; order Asterales; family Asteraceae; genus Chrysanthemum; species Chrysanthemum seticuspe. Next base: position 157,693,082 of record BPTQ01000005.1, on the reverse strand, counting down.
ATTCTTAAAACAAATGTTTGTCACCAAAAAGACAAATGTTTTCTTTCCAAATATTTTTCCGTCTAATGATTCTTCTGAAAAATATTTGTCATCTAATGAAAACAAAATTGCTTTGAAAATACTTCGGACTCTATTTTTGAAAATCATCCGGGCTTATCTTTGTCAAAATTTCTAACACTCAATCAACAACTCATGTCATTGATTGAGGGGGAGAATGATTTCAATTCAATAAAAAAGGTTATTTTTCAAACAATTAACACGTAAAAGAGCAAGGTCTACTTTTGGAAAATCAAAAAGAACAATGTTTTATACATTTAATTCTAGACCTTGGCTAATGTTATGTTTTCATAAGATATTTATGCATGATTGGTCAATGGAGTTTAAAGTCTCAAAATCTAATCCTTTATCAGTTAAAATATCTTTCAAAAGCAAGTCATTATTCTCCTCAAAAGCTCTCAATATTTAATTTAAATCAATAGAGATCACAACTCTCAAAGGATTTGAAAATTGTGATCGGGGGAGAATTTGTGATTTAAATTGGATTTAAACTGATAATTCGATAAATGGTTTTATACGTGATTAACAAGCTCTCCTCCCTGCATGTGCCAAAACGATTTCAAATTTTCCATGCACATGTTAAGGGGGAGCATCTATATCAAACCAAAATGGATTGAAACGTGATTGATTTGTCTCTAAGTGCAGGTTTTCCCTAATATGTGCTAAACAATTTCAAAATCAGATGCACATATTGAGGGGGAGCAAATGTTTGAAAACCACATTCTTTCCCAAAAATATCTTTAACTCTATGTGAAACACTGATTTTGATCGGGAAAGTGATGTCGATATTTTTAGAAAATATTTATCAAAGAAGTGAATTCTTCCTCTTGCCTCCATGTGCCAAAATGATTTCAAACATATGATGCACATGTTGAGGGGGAGCTGTTTTCAAAAATATCAAAAATGATTCAGGTACAAAATGCTTTGATAATATATCACAAGTACCTGGATTGATTTTCAAATGGTTTTCAATTGGTTCCAATGGCTGATGAACAATACCAAAAAGACCGAACAAATTTACTTTATGTATGGTGATATAAGGATGGTTAGGTTAGGTATTCGTTCCCACGATCCCACCAGAGCCGGAGGGATCTACCCAGGGACAATCCACTAGAGTCCTTAGGTATGACCAAAAAAGGAGAAAAGTGAGATATGGGAAGAGTGCGGACTGAGATAGAGCTAGAAATGGAATAAACCCAACAAGGTTCTAGTAATGAAGTCTCGGTAAGCACTGAAGGGGTTGAAAAATGAAAAAGAAATAAATGTGAAAAGGGTGAAAAGAAATAGCCCTCCATTATTTCAACCTTAGTTCAGAAACCGGGTTCAATTCATATGCTACTGGCTGTTACCTTGGTAACACCGGTATTGAAGACAAGACGTCATGGACCCAGTGACGCACTGCACTACATCTTTCCAAGCTACTCAAGTTCCTCTTAAAAGGACTTGTTTCATTCTCACAGGGGAACCTACATTATCTATCGAATTTCTTTTAGAGATTGTTGATATTGAAGAAGGAGACCCTCTCCCTAGTCTCCGGCATATAAACCAAATGTGCACAATTGAGTCTAGAGCCACGAGATCAACAATAAATCTCATTAATGACACAATCAATGAAGACTCTCTGTTTCACACAATGTGGAAAGAGAGAATATATTGTAAGAGTCCTACGCATTATCCTTGTGGTATTGCCAGAACATCTGAGTGATATGCAAACATATTCACAATGAAGATGGAAAGCCTTCTAGAGCCAACATCAAACAAGCTCTTGGTAGGTGGCATGTGAGATCTATCCAATAGATCAACCATGTGACAACTGAACAGAAACAATGGGGCGATTCATAATTTTGAATCAATCCTGGTTCAGGATATGGATTGACGAATACCTTTGAAAAACTGGTCGTTGTGCTTAAAATTCTTTTCTCTAGCACATCGACTGTGTATTAATATTTCAAAATTAAAAGGTGTTTATGATTAATAATTGATTTTCCTTAAAACCTTCGTTGTATTGCAAAAACACTTTATTTTGAGCAGTACACGATTGTTTGTCAAATCATTTTTCATCAATCAGTGAATCTCAAATTCGCTGGTTCACTCACTCCGTGTTGTCTTCTTTGAGACGTTTCGGTTTGAGAACAGCTAAAGCAGCTGCGAAACCCTGTCAAGGAGATTCTTCAGAATTATACCTTATCACAGGCAGTACTTGTACTGATCAACGGGGAACCGTGGGCCGTGTACCTCAATTCAACGAAAGTGATCAAAGAAACTTTCGTGCGCTTTATTGCTAACTGTTGTATGCAGGTACACACAACATTTGCAGCTGATCAGAATTGAGAGGTCAATCCATAGCCGCATGCTCACACATCACATTCATTTCAAAAGAAATCATGATTAGTGCATCAATGACTCTGATATTCTCACTCCATGCTTCTGCTACGCTGCTGCAAATATCATGAATCAACTAAAGCTTCCGCTACTCTGATGAAAAGAAATCATGATCCAGAATGTGAGCATGTCGGTCCACTGTCACAACATCACATAATGTCTACACTACAATGGAAGAGTCAGAGATTTATGCAAGCTGATGATCTCAAAACTGGCTCAAAACTCATCATCACGTGGATCAGTTAAAGACCTCCACTTGAATTGTCCAAACAAGCAAAACATGAAGAATTAAAGACTACGAGCTACAGAGCAATGAACTTAAACAAGAATCCAAGAACAATCTTAATGTAATATCTGTTTGTATTATGTGTAATTTGAGGTGACCTCCCTTAAGGGGAGATTGTTAGGATTTAGAAAATTCAGTCGTTAAAGAGTCGGTCACCTCAAGTATATGTATACGTTAGAAAGCTCGTAGTCGTAGTCAAGTTATGTTAATAAGTAGTTAGTTAAGTAACACCGTGGAGGACGGACGGGTCTTTACCCACTGTATGCCTGATCCACAGCCCGTAGGTGGTGTTTATTGTAAGACACTATAAATACCCTCTACCTCCCAAGGTAGAGGGTTGGAGCTTCAATACCATTTTTCTTTGTTTCACATAGTTCCCAACTCTCTTCCCTTTCTCTCTCTAGAACTTTTTCTCTCTAAAACTTGTAAACGCTCCATATGTTATTGGTTTGATTTGTTTGTGAAATCGTATATCTTACATATGTACTAACGGGTACAATACAAGAGTAAAATAAAAGATCCCAATGAGTCGCCTTGCTTTATTACTTGTAAAAGCGACTATAGATTATATTGCTTTTACAGCAAACGGTATCGTAACCATTAACACGTTATTCTACTTGATTCTTGCACAATGGCGCGCCATCTCCATACCAGCCCAGGCGCTATTCGTGAGTCATTCGTGTTTGAGCCAGTGAAATAACTTACGCCACCGTTTATTTGTGCTGTTTTTTTAGGACCACCTTGGGCTTAAGTTGAAAGAAGAAAGGAAAAAAAATGAAATCGGAATAGCAGGTCGATGACATTTTACTAACGGAATAAATGAGAAAGATGAAGTGAGTAGGTGTGCATTTTTATTCTTGATATTGCATCAAAAATAGTACTTTTATTATTGGAAATAGCAATCTAGGTGTTTGGTGCCACTTATTTAATTTACATTAATTTTAATAAAAGTGTGTTTGTTTATGTATTGTAATTTTATTTTATGTTTTGTAATTTTATTTTATTTTTAATAAAATGTGTTATTTTTAAATAAAATAAAAAATAAAATAGTGTGTTCTAATAACATGTTATTGGTGTGTTATGAGGGAAGGTGTTTGAGTTATTAATGAGTTATTGGGAGGTGTATGATGTGGTGATGAGGTGTTATTTGTATCCCTGATAACTTGTGCTCTTATAAGTGATTGTATTCTCACGTTTTAAGTTTTGAGAAATTTTGTTTTCTGTTACTAAAGATAAAGTTTAAAGTTTATAAAACTTTCATTTTTTAAGAATAAAGCATGTATTTTGATAAAGTTGTGAGCCAAAAAAACGTTTTATTAATCGGTTTCACGATTTTGCTCGTTTTTACAAAGCGGTGGCGACTGTTTTTCATTAATGAGGTAGGACAATCGTATATAAATCCCCATTCATTCAACACCTCCTACATCACCCTCACCAAAAACAAACTCCTTCAATAATAAAATAAAAAAGCATGTCAGGCTACCCTCAAAACCCCTCAGGCTACGGCACTCCACCCGCCCAACCTTACGGTGCCCCACCCCAACAACCTTACGGTCAACCCCCTCAACAATCCTACGGTCAACCCCCACCAGCCCAACCCTACGGCGCACCACCTGCCCAACCTTACGGTGCACCTGCACAGCCCTACGGTGCACCCGCACAGCCTTACGGTGCTCCCTCAGCCCCATACGGCCAAAACCCCAACAAACCTCCTAAAGAAAACAAACCACAGGGAAGTGGTGGGTACGGTGCTGCTCCTCCACCTGGTGGCGCGTACGGCCAGGGAGGGGCGCCGTACGGGAGTCCGTTCGCGGCGTTGTTGCCGTCGACGTTCCCGCCAGGGACTGATCCGAACGTGGTGGCGTGTTTTCAGGTGGCGGATCAGGATGGGAGTGGTGTGATTGATGATAAGGAGCTGCAGAGGGCTTTGAGTAGCTATAATCAGAGCTTTAGTCTCCGTACTGTTCATTTGCTCATGTATCTTTTCACCAATACTAACACCAGGAAGATCGGTAACTATCTATTCTTTTTTACTTTTTACTATTTCTCTCTCACATGGTAGTAAGGTAATTAATTAATTACACGCGTTGGGGTAAAAGTGAAACACCACCGCGTATATATTTAGTACAAGTCGTTTTAATTGGACGTAAAGCATAAATGCTAAAACGCGTGGGGATGGGGCCAAACTGGTTTTCATCCACATTTAAGAAAACGTGATATTAAATTATTAAGATTTTCTTTTTTTTAATCTGCGTGTCAAGTTAATTACCAAAATTAGCGTTATGCAGTGAAAATATAAAATCTATGGTTGTGATGTGGGCCCTGTATTAGATGAACCACTTTACTACAAGTGTGTGACGTGTGGGTTTGAATTTAGCCTCAAATATCTGATGACTATTACACGACAAAATTTTAACTTATTTTGGTAGTATTGTTTAAATAATTAAATATAGTAAGCAGATATTGGAGGCTAGCAAGTCATAGCAGATTTTGGATCAGTTAAAATAACTAGAGTGAAACTATCTTGGACTTTACTTAGCAATGGGAACTTTTGACTTATTTCGTACTTTGATTATAACCATGAAGACACTTGTGTAATAATGTCATTTGCTTTTGAAATCTTTTCAAGAAGGCATTATTTGGATGGTCAATTGGTTCTGACCCAGCTCATTATCAACGTGTCATTTACTCATTTTGGCCCGTTACAGTCCATAGTGCATTCTTTAAGAAAAGATTGGACGTAATGACAGACTTTTGAATCATTTGAAATGCCATCTATATTTTATTATTTTATCATGACTACGGGTTTTTATCTTTCTAAAATATATTTATAAGTATGGAACTGTTGATGCAATCTATATATTACACGATGGTTAAATGACAAGTAAATATGACCGTGTAAGTTATGGTAATGGCTAGTTTCTGTATTGACTTCTTGTTGTTCTTTATGCTATCAGGACCCAAGGAGTTCATTCAAGTTTTCTACAGCTTGCAGAACTGGAGGGTGAGTCTCAACAGGAATTTCCTCATTATTGTTTTGAGTGTTCTACCCATTATTTTATAGATCAGTCGTTATTAGGTTATGGTTTACCTTTAAACCCGATTAAATTAAAGAGTTTAGCTAAATAAGTTATGGGAGAATTCAGAATTGTGTCAAAAGTGGTTGAAACTTGAAAGTAGCCTTTTCTAAATTGTTTTTATTTTTCATTATAAAAGTTATTATCATAATAACATCCTTCTTATAACCATATTTAACAGATTATATAGTTATGGAAAATGACCAAAATATGTCGTGGGTCAAATCATACTGACCCAATTAGTAACCTGTAATAAGAACGGCTTTTTCTAACCTAATTTTTTACAGTGACAACGTGACAAACTGATGGACATGGTATTTCTTGTACGTTTTACAGGCAAACTTTGAGAAATTTGACAGAGATCGCAGTGGCAAGATTGATATCAATGAATTGCGAGAGGCCCTCATGAGCCTTGGCTTTGCAGTTTCACCTGTGGTTTTGGATTTGCTAGTGTCCAAGTTTGACAAGAGTGGTGGAAAAAACAAGGCTATTGAATATGACAACTTCATCGAGTATGTTTCTGGAAACAGATTATCTATATATATCCTTATACATTTGCAATTTTTTTGGTTAGTTGTCTAATAAATTTCACGTTTTGTGATTTCAGGTGCTGCTTGACTGTTAAGGTATGTAACAAATGTTTATGTTAAAAACAACTGCTTTGTTTGGTCAAACATAGCATGCTAAGCTCGACTACTACATTCGTTGTCGTCTTTTCTCCTTTATATATGTGATTTTTTTATCAAGTATTCTTTAAAAATTTAGCAGTTTGGCAAAGTTTTGAAATTGTAAAGATGGTTGAGTGTAAAATTCCAAGTGTCCTTACAGTCGTCTATGAGTTGCAGAATAGCAGAGTGGAGGATTAAAGGATTGGTTCGGTAAAGGGTCAATATGGGATAATATTTAATAGAGTTGCGATCAGGTCATGGTTGTAAATAATTAATGTGTTGCAAAACTAACCTCGGAAACTTTAAGCTTCACCCACTTGGCTAAAATAACAACTCGACCCTTATGCACTATAATGAATTATTGAAATGTATGCTAAACAGCTACGAAACATTATTCTCAAGGTGTGTTTTTTGGTGATTGCAGGGCCTAACAGAAAAGTTCAAGGAGAAGGACACATCGTACTCAGGGAATGCTACCTTTACGTATGAGGCGTTCATGTTGACTGTTTTGCCCTTCCTCATTGCTTAGGGGGTTGTATCTACTCTACAAGCTCTTTTCTCTTTAACCTTCTCATGAGAGGAAGATAAGGATTGTTCTTTTGATGTTTTTTTCTTTTTCAGTTAATCTACTATGTCTGTTTCCGAATTTCTTATTTCTGTTGTGAAAATCTGGTTGTTAATAAATGTTCTCAACTTCTTAAATGTTCTGATGTAAATGGCATATCAGTAAGTTATGGAAGGCTGTAGGTTTGAATCTTGAATTTTTCATTTTACGACAACTGTAAGAAAAATTACAAATACAAAGAACTGTTTTCTTACTTGAGTATTTACACAGACCATTTGTACAAAAAAGTATTGAAATTCTTTGTTAAAGGATTGCGTTCTTATGGATCTCAAAAAATAAAACTTCCTTCAATTTTGTTCTTGATATAAATCTTTGATAAATAGATTTATAGAGATGGTACATCACAAAAGGAGGCCTAAAACCGTCGGTCTAGATAGCTATAGTAACTCGTATGTAGGACTAGAATCTAATTTCTTTGTCTTGTTTGGATATATAGCGTGTTTGTTATTGAGACACGCAAGCTATGTTCATTTTTTTTTTACTGGTATAGTACTTGACAAAACCCACCTAGCAACCTACATTTTTTCAATTTGTCTTTCGGTTATGTTACCAGTTAACACCCTCAAGAAGGGTTCTGCTAAGTGATCTTATAAAGGATTCTTTAGCGTTGTTCCAACCTGTAAAGCTAATGCATAGGTTGCTTTACTAATTTGGTAGTTATTAAACAAAAACTTACTACTAGATATCCTAAATAACTTGAGCCAAAACGATCATTTGAGGCATTTTATTACTCTCTGTTGAGGTAATTTCTCGCCGCCTGGTCAAGCTAGAGAGTCCTGCCTCAGTCAACGGTGCCGGAAGAAGAGAGTCTTCTTTCCTGCACAACAAGTAATCACACGTTAGCCTCGCCCTGGACGATGTCCAGGACCAAGCTCCGGCGTGAGAGTAAGCTGGAGGGTAAAGGTAGCAATAAATGCAGTGATTAATGTATGTGTGTGTATTTATCTGTCCCGAATCATTAAATGTGTTGGGGTATTTATATTACCCCAACTATGTACCTTCGTCACTGTAGAGATACTATTCGTGCAGACCTATATTACCTGTTTGCAAGCCTATAGCCACCCTAGTTGATAGGCCACGTGGTAGGAATCCCTTAAAAGCTGGATACTGTCGTTTGTCGTCCGGACAGTTCGGTCAATGCCGTCCGGCTAGTGGCGATGTCGGACTGCGTACCTTCCGGACATATACGTCAACATGTCCCCCCCAGTATTGGGTTACCGGGTGAAAACCGGCGACACAATGCTTGAGAGTGTGCAATGTTCCGGAATGCGTTCCTCACGGTGAGTTTTAATGATATTTGCGGATTTTGGGCCGCTCTGGTGGGCCTGCCCGCCTAATGGGCTTTCATCCGTGTGTTTTCGTCTCCCGAGATTGACGTGGACGGGCCAGATGAGGCCACGTCACCTCTTGCTGACTGATGGGACGTTTGTCAGCCCATTAGGGTTTTTCCCTTCGCCTATAAAAGGGGTTTTTTACCACAGTTATTTTCTCACACACTTTTCTGTCTTTTTACATTGCTCTTGCTCTCCGGAATATATTCTTCTTCGCATTTAAAAGGTTCGTCTCGTTCTTCTCTGTAATTATTTGTATATCCCTTTCGGCATCCTTTTAGAAATGGCCGAACAGTTGATCGAAGAAACGAGTACCCCTATTTCGACCGAAGTTATGCAACTTCCGGTAGTCCCGAAGTTTGATATGCATATCTATACATCTAAATTGACACAACCCGAACTGGACAATATAATCGTAGAATATGGTATTCCTCTTGACCTTCGTCCCCGTCTTCCTCCGGACAACATGACAATGGACCAACTTCCGGAGGATACGATAGGCATATATCCTCAACAGCTGGATACCGGAGGTGTTAGGATTCCCTTCTCTACCTTTCTGTTGAATGTGATTAGACATTTTAGAGTTCACTTTTCCCAACTGGTGCCCCTGGGTTTGAACAGAGTGACCCTTTTTGAGATTAGGTGTTATAGTTTGGGCGTTCGTCCTAGGGTTTCCCTGTTCCGGGCATTCTATCGTTTGTGCAAGCAGGGGCATTGGTTTTCTTTTGAGAGTAGGACAGGCAAAAAGGCTTATAAATGCTTTAAAGAAGTGTTGACCGGCCTTAAACATTGGAAAGAGAAATTTTTCTTGATTGACCGTAGGGCGATTCCGCATGCCATGGCCTGGAGGCATAAAGACTCCAAGATAACGGATCCCTTTCCTGTCGGGTTTTCCGAGTCGGATGCCGAGAGGTTGAGCGGTACTCCCATTTTGCTACGGAAACCCACTATAAGCTTATTATGGATGTGTCATCTGTCTTCGGTCTTCAAGAATCCGGGGTTCGAGCCTCTTCTAAAGGATGCCGAGGGTCATGGTAATAATTTGTCTTGTCCTAGGTTTTGTCGTGCTTACTATCTTGTGTTTTGCTTTTAACGAACTTTTTCTTGCAGTTGTCAACATGTCCGAATTTCTTGAGCTTCCTGAATGGGATGACACTGTGGTGAGTAAAGGGCCAGCCGTTGACCCAACTCGGGAGGTGCCAAAGAGGACGTCGGATCCTCTTCAATTTGGTGCCACTCTTCCCCCCAAGGATCCCTTAACCCTCCAAGCAGAGGAAGCCGACCCGGATGTGGTTGCGGCCCGGGAGAAAAAAGAGAAAGAAGCCCGAGAGAAAAGAGAAAGAGAGGCGGGTAAGAAGAGAGGTGGTGAGGGTACATCCAAGGCCCAAAGCAAGCGAAGGAAGACAAGGAAGACAGGTTTTGTCGAGCAGTTTTCCTCGGGCTCTCCGGTGGTAAATGCGGATCCCATTAATCAAGCTAATCCGAACGAACAGGGGGTAAATCTGAACCCTGCCGCAGAGCAGGGAACTCCTGCTGTTGCCGCGGGAGGGGGCGTGGTTGTGACCCGAGAAGGCATGGGCGAAAACGAAGCTGGGGGCGGTGGTCAATTACAACAGCCGCCGCCGTCTCAAGGAGGAGGACCGATTCCTCCGGTGGACTCTCCTCTTCACGACTCCGTCGGTAAGTACTCGGAGTACGCATTTCTTTCTTTCATTCTATTGCCTCTAACTTGCTAAGTTAGTTTTTTTTTTTTTTTTTTTTTTTTTTTTCTTTTTGATGTGTTTTAGGACAATCGGCCCCTCGTAGTCATGGTCCCGACCACATTGAGAGGGTCAACTTGTTGGATTCAGGTATGTTTAAATCTTTCTCTCGTCTGTATCTAGCTGAAGTTTTTTCTCTTATTACCCCCTTTGTTTTTTGCTGCAGATGAAGCCACAAATGTTTTCTTTCCCCAGTGGGGCCTCCGCGACGACGTCCGGATAAACACATATCGGGCCTGCCGAGAGATGATTGATAACGTTGCCACTCCGGCCGAGAGAGAGGCTTTGGAACAAATAAACAATATAGATCTCATTCGGCAGGCATACGAAGATTTCGGAAAAAGTGTGATTGTCCAAGGGGAATTGTTAAGGAGGTTCCGGGATCTTTCCAACGGCTACTTCTATCTGAACGAAGCTCACAAAGATTGCGAAGGGCTCGCGGAAAAACTCCGAGCTGCCGAAGGTGAGAACAACAGGTTGACGGAGGATATGAAGAAGCTAGACTCCGATCTGAAAGCCCGTGCCGGTAAAGAGAAAGATCTGGAGGAAGAGGTTGATAGGGTGACCCGTGACCGGAATGAGTGGATGGAGACTTCAAGGGCTCAGGCTGAGAAAATAAGGAAACTGGAAAGCGAGTTGGCCGTTAAGGACCAGTCTCTGGCCGCCCTGCAGACGGAGAATGGCAAGTTGGCAGCCGAGGTTGCACAGAGTGAGGTGGTTAAGCAAAATGCTGTTCGGATGCTGTTACCTTCGGCTGTCCGCCGTTTGTTTGGTAGCGTTGAGTACAAGAAGAGCATGGCTAAAGTGTATAGCTTGACCTACCAAGCAGGGTTTGTGACCGGGGCCAAGGTGAATAGGACCGAGGAGGAAACAGAGGCCGCCCTGCAGAAGATCCGGAAGGTCAACAGGGATGCTCCGAGCTTGTGGAGGGCTGAATATGATAAACTTTTCGAAGCCGAGTATCCTTTCATTCAGAAGCTCGCTGATTCTTGTCGCTTGCCTCTAGGGGACCTGATGAACCTTGAACCGGAGGTTCCCGTTAACAAGGACATGCCTGGACCATCAGGGGCTCCTCTTATCACCGAGACTCCGGTAGACACCGCGGAGGAAAATGCTTAAGTATGGATATTTTTGGGACTTGTATTTTTGTAAACAATTGTTCGTATGACTTTCTTGTAATAACTAACAATGTTCGTTCACTGTTTAACTAGCGTTGTAAATGTATGATTGTTCGTATGATATGTGTTGTTTTGTAATACCCTCCTTAGGTTATTCTAAGGGCATCCGGCCGCGTTAGGCCGTGCATCCGGTGCCCGGGCATCCTCGTGAAGTTAGAGGGCATCCATTACGTGGGTATGCGCCTTCCTTAGGTTATTCTAAGGGCATCCGGCCGAGTCGGCCGTGCATCCGGTGTCCGGGCATCCTCGTGAAGTTAGAGGGCATCCATTACGTGGGTATGCGCCTTCCTTAGGTTATTCTAAGGGCATCCGGCCGAGTCGGCCGTGCATCCGGTGTCCGGGCATCCTCGTGAAGTTAGAGGGCATCCATTACGTGGGTATTTTACGTTTTCATACTCGACGGGGACCAACCGTCGGAATTGTTGTATTAGCATCAATTGTTATTTTTCGTACTCGACGGGGGCCAACCGTCGGAATTGTTTGACTATCATCAATATTTGGAAAATCGCCTCCCTACTATGGGGAAACTTTCATCATTTAGTTGATTATACATAGTCATTTCGGATTACAATATGACGATAGGATTCCTGTCACAATAACAACTATAAGAAGCAGTTTCTAAGATTTGTAGCGTGCCAGGTCCGGGGGACCTCCTTCTCCTCCATCGTCTGCAACTTATAAGAGCCATTCTCACTTGCTCCTATTATACGGTAGGGCCCTTCCCAATTGGGTCCTAACTTTCCTAGGTTTTCCACCCGGCTTGCTTCGTTCTTGCGGTAGACAAAGTCTCCTATTTTGAAATTCATTGGCTTGACCCTCCGGTTGTAGTATTGCTCCACTTGCGTTTTGTACTTAGCTTCTTGAATAGCAGCGTTTTCCCTTCTTTCTTGTAAAAGGTCTAAGTTCAGACGTTGTTGTTCCTCGTTCTGATCCTCTCGAAACATCATCGTCCGGTGTGTGGGCATCCCTATTTCCGCTGGGATTACAGCCTCACTGCCATACGTTAGGCTGAAAGGGGTTTCTCCATTACATGTTTTGAGGGTCGTCCGGTGTGCCCATAAAACGTTGGGCAGCTCATCTAGCCATCCTGATCTTTCTCTGCCCAATCTTGTTTTTATCCCATCCATCAGGCTTCGGTTCGCTCGTTCTACCAGCCCATTAGCTTGTGGGTGTGCCACGGCTGTATTCACTTGTTTGATCTTCAACCCCTCGCACCATTTCTTAAACGGGTCGTTTACGAAATTGGTTCCATTGTCCGTGACTATGATCTTCGGCAAACCATACCGGCATACAATGTTCTCGTACACAAATTTTATGACATCCTTGCCCGTCGTTTTGACCAACGGCTTCGCTTCTATCCACTTAGTGAAGTAGTCTATGGCCACAATTACATATTTGATGCGGCCGGGTGCTTCCGGGAAGGGGCCTAACACGTCCATTCCCCATTGGTAAAAGGGCCACGGGGACATGATCGACGTCAGTGGCATTTTAGGTAGTTTGGGTACCGGAGAATGTATCTGGCAAGAGTCGCATTTCCTGATTTCTTCTCGAGTATCTCGGTGCATGGTAGGCCAATAATATCCTTGCCTCATAAGTTTGGCCACGACGGTTCTCGGTCCGGCGTGCATCCCACAGCAGCCCTCATGCACTTCCCGGATGATGTAGTTCGCTTGCAACGGTCCTACACATCTCATCATCGGTACCAAATAGCCTTTCTTAAAGAGGACCCCTTCTTCCATAACGTACTGGGGAATTTTCATCCTTAAGCTTCTGGCTTCGTTTGGGTCCTCCGGCCACACTCCCTCCTCCAGACACCTGATGATCGGTGTCATCCAATTGTCCGTTTCTTCCTCTACTACGGTGTTAATTATCTCTTCATCTCTTGATGGCTTTTCTAGGACCTCTACGAGCACTTTTTTTTGTTAGGTGATCGAAGGCCACTGCCGCTAGTTTACTTAATATATCTGCCTTCTGATTTTGGGCCCTCGGAATGTTGCGGATCTTAAAGTTTTGGAAACCGGAGATGTATTTTCTAGCTTGAGCCAAGTACTTCTGCATGCTTTCCTTGGTAGCCGTGAATTCCCCGTTAATCTGACTAGCCACAAGTTTCGAGTCCACCCGCACGCTTAAAACCTTGATTTTAAGTTTTCTTGCGATCCTTAGGCCGGCTAGTAGGGCCTCATATTCTGCCTCGTTGTTGGTGCTAGGAAAGTTTAGCCGGAGGGCATAGGTCAGTTCTACCTTTTCTGGGCTGATAAGAACCAGACCAGCTCCGGATCCTTTGTTATTTGAAGCTCCGTCTGTGTACAACAACCATTCTCCTTCCTTTACCTCCAAAACGTTCGGACTTGTCCTACCTCTTGATTCCACCGGCACTTCTGTTAGGAAATCCGCTAGGACTTGCCCTTTGACTGCGTTGCGAGGGGCATAGGTGATGTTGTATGCTCCTAGCTCCACGGCATACTTGGCCAACTTTCCCGAGGCTTCTGGCTTGTTCAATATTTGTTTGATGGGTTGATCGGTGATGACCCTGATGGGGTGAGCCTCGAAATACCTCCTTAGCCTTCTGGATGCGTGTAGCAGACACAAAGCCAACTTCTCCATAGGAGCGTAGTACCTCTCTGCTTCATGTAGTTTCCGGCTAACATAGTGCACCGGCAGCTGTCTGCCATTTCTCTCTACCAGGAGCACTGCACTCACGGCTCCAGATGAGGCCGAGAGGTATATGCACAATTGTTCCTTTGCCTTCGGAGTGGATAAAGAAGGTAGTTCGAGTATCAATCTTTTCATCTCCTGAAAAGCCGACTCGGCTTCCTTCGTCCATCGGTATTCGTCCCTGTTCTCTTTAGTGATGTTCTTTAGTGTGTCGAAGAAGGGGAGGGCTCTTTCCGCTGACTTTGATAGGAATCTGTTTAAAGCCGCTAACTTTCCACTCAGGCTTTGCATTTCTTTTAATGTTTCCGGAGATTTCATTTCCATTATAGCCTTTGTTTTCCTCGGGTTAGCTCTTATTCCTTCCGATGTCACCATGTAGCCGAGGAACTTACCTTCCTCCACCCCAAAAGAACACTTTCGCGGGTTCAACTTCATGTTTATCCTCCTAAGGTTGTCAAAGGTTTCCGCGATGTCAGCAATCATTTCTCGTTCTGTTCGGCTTTTTATGACCATGTCGTCTACATACGCCTCTAAATTTCTCCCTATCTGCGACTGAAAAGCGAAGTCCACCAACCTTTGATAAGTTGCCCCAGCATTCTTTAGTCCGAAAGGCATTTTTGTATAGCAGTACGTCCCTCGGTCTGTGTAGAATGCCGTTTTCTCCTCATCGTCCCTGTTCATCTGAATTTGGTGATAGCCTTTGTAGGCGTCAAGGAAACACTTATATTTATACCCCATGACGGATTCGATCTTCCAGTCTATCTCTGGCAAAGGATAGTAATCCTTCGGGCATGAGGAGTTCAGATTTTTGAAGTCAATACACATTCTCCAACTTCCGTCACATTTCTTGACCAACACTGGATTGGCTATCCATGTCGGGTACCGTACGGGTCGGACTATGCCGGCTTTAACCCATTCTTCCACTTCTCTATTAATTACTTGGTTCTTTTCTCGTGAGAATATTCTCCTTTTTTGGGCCACCGGTGTGTCGGAGTTGTTCGCGCAGAGAGAGTGCTGTATGAGGCGTCTTGGCACTCCGGTCATGTCTACCGGTTCCCAAGCAAAAATATCTTTATTCTTCCTCAAGGTCTCGATGAGTTGCCTCCGGCATTCTCGTGAGAACTTGGTTCCTATGGTTACTCGCTGTTCTGGGTATGCTGCGTTAACTAGGATGTCCTCCGTTTGCTCTTGGCTTTCGTTTTCTTGATCCCAAGATTCTACTTCCCCTTCGGAAGAGCAGCTTCTCCGGGGATCCTGCTCTTCCTCAAATCTCCTGCATTCCATAAATACCGCCCGTTTGGCAAACAGGGTGGCTATCCCTCCCGGAGTGGGGAACTTCATCATTGCATGAATGGTAGAAGGTATGGCCCTTAATTCTTTGAGACCCGTTCGGCCCAGTATTATGTTATAGGGAGAAGGCGATCGTACTACTGTAAACGTCATCATCACCGTCCGGAAAAGGCCTTGATCCCCCATGCGGACCTCTAGTTCTATCTTCCCCATCGGCTGGATGACTTCGCCGGAAAATCCTACCAGCGGAGAACTAGTTTCTTTAAGCCGGGATTGAATGGAAGGACAAAAGTTCCTGAAACAATGTTCGTACATGACCTGGACGGAAGCGCCTTCATCTACGAACACCCTCCTTACAAAATATCCTTCTACTTCAGCTTCCACGATTAACGGCTCATCCGATAGGTCGTCTGTGGTTATTCGG
Source organism: Chrysanthemum seticuspe (assembly GCA_019973895.1). NCBI lineage: Eukaryota > Viridiplantae > Streptophyta > Magnoliopsida > Asterales > Asteraceae > Chrysanthemum > Chrysanthemum seticuspe. The sequence continues at coordinate 157,677,349 of BPTQ01000005.1, read as the reverse complement.
GGGAAAGTTATAGGGGTATTCATCCAGCTTTCATCATAGAACCTGCCTTTTCTTTTGCGGTCTTCCGAGTATTGGCGGACCATGTTGATCACCTTTCCTTTTCCGTTATGACCTCTCGGCCTCTCCCTTCCTTTTTGCTGGACGTTCTTGACCAAGTGATCCAACTTCCCTGATTCAAGGGCCACTTCCAATTGTCTCTTTAAGTGATAACAGTCGTTGGTGAGATGACCTCTTTCTCCATGGTATTCACAGAACCGATCTTCATTTTCTTTGCTTGGTTTTCCTTGTAACGGGGGTGGTGGAGGTAAGTTTAGATGGTGTTCGGTGGAAAGTATTTCTTTGGGTTGTTTGGTAAGGCTGGAGAGCAGGACCCGAGTACCATCCTGTTTGATGAAGTCGTTACGCTTGAACTCATTTCGGGGTCGTGTTTCAGCTTTAGGAGAGACGTAAGGGGAGAAGACTTCTCTCTGTCGAGGATCATTCCTCTCCCAAGGCCGCCGGTCATTCCTCTTCCTGTCGTTGAAGCTTCCCCTAAGGTTCCTATCTCTCGGGACCTGGATGCTCGGCTTCCGGGATAGGTCCGGGGCTTCTCCCCTCGGTAGCTCGGTGTTCTTGTAAGCCTCTTCAGCCCGGATATAATCGTCCACCCTGGTCATCATTTCTTTCACGGATTTTGGGACCTGATCAGAGAATTTTTTAGACAAGTCGGGGCACCGATGAGCGCTCATGAATGCCGATATTTTCATGAGCTCTGGTACTCCCGGGATCCGGCTGGCCTCGTCGGTCCACCTTTCTTTGAATACCGGAAGGGCCTCATTCGCTTGCCTAACAATCCGGGTGATTTCTGTAGGGTCTTTTAGGTTCTTCTGCCGAAGGGCAAACCTTGTGGTAAACTGGTCCCTCAGTTCACCCCATCCGTCAATGCTTCCTGGTTCCAAATTGCTAAACCAGGCCTGTGCCGCTCCGTCCATGGTTTGTTGGAACATTCGGCACCAAACTGGCATTGGCCACTCTCCTTGGTTGGCTGCCCCAACGAAGCGGTTAATATGGTCATCCGGATCGGCTGACCCATCGTACAGTTTTAAGTTAGTAGGCATTACACATTTAGGACCAGCAAACTCTACTATCCGTCTTGTAAATGGCGACCGGGCCACTTCCTTAAAGGGTTTGCTGAGATCGTCCTTGGGTTTTGGCGCGGTGTCTATCTCCATCTCGTCATCGTCTGTGAAGACGAGACGCGTTGGTTTGATAACTCCAGCCCCCGTGGCGTTGTACTTTCTGAAGAGAGCCTCCAAAGAGGCCATCTGGGCTTGTATTTCCTCCGGTAACCCACCAGTTTGAGTATTGAAAACCCCGCTTCCCCCTACATGTCCCGGAGGGGAATCGGGCTCCGGTGGAGGTGGTAGTCCGGCACCCGTCATCCGATCTTTGGGTAGAATGAATCAGGGTCCCACGGATGGCGCCAATTTGTTGAGGTAATTTCTCGCCGCCTGGTCAAGCTAGAGAGTCCTGCCTCAGTCAACGGTGCCGGAAGAAGAGAGTCTTCTTTCCTGCACAACAAGTAATCACACGTTAGCCTCGCCCTGGACGATGTCCAGGACCAAGCTCCGGCGTGAGAGTAAGCTGGAGGGTAAAGGTAGCAATAAATGTAGTGATTAATGTATGTGTGTGTATTTATCTGTCCCGAATCATTAAATGTGTTGGGGTATTTATATTACCCCAACTATGTACCTTCGTCACTGTAGAGATACTATTCGTGCAGACCTATATTACCTGTTTGCAAGCCTATAGCCACCCTAGTTGATAGGCCACGTGGTAGGAATCCCTTAAAAGCTGGATACTGTCGTTTGTCGTCCGGACAGTTCGGTCAATGCCGTCCGGCTAGTGGCGATGTCGGACTGCGTACCTTCCGGACATATACGTCAACACTCTCCTCGCTAGAAGACCGAGTTTTAAATTCTTAGGTATATGACACTTGACACATGACATTATCTTCCTTCTTGATAGCCTCATGCTCGAATCTTTGTGTATTTCTTGCATAGGTGACATCAACTCTCCTAATAAAGGACTTTGCTCCCCTTACGGTGTGGTCGTAAACTTGTAATTTGACGACGTATATGGCCGAATGGCCTACGCCGAATTACACTAGCCAAAGGAATGTTTCCCGCCTAGACGTTTCCCGCCTAGTTGTTTCCCGCCTAAATATTTCCCGCCTAGTTGTTTCCCGCCTAAATGTTTCCCTCCTAGATATGTCACTATCTATGTCACTCTCTATATATATGTCACTCTTTACACATTTAGGGTGTGTTTGGTGAAATTAGCAATAGCAGTTAGCAGTAGCAGTTAGCAGTAAGCAGTTAGCAATAGCAGTTACAGTAGCAGTTTAATTTATAAAAGTTTTTGGTAGAATAGCTGTAGCAGAAAATTTATTGTGTAAAATGGCATAATGCTAAATGCTAAATGCTATATGCTTATTCAAAGAGCATTTAGCATTTAGCGTTTTTTTGCTTATAAATGCTAACTGCTAATCATTCCAAACAAGCTTTTTTCAAAAACGCTAAATGCTAAATGCTAATTACTCCATTTATGCTCGCTACCAAACACACCCATAATGCATGATACTTTCACATACTACATGTCATCTCAATATACTACACACATAGGATACTGATATCTCACCTCTCACATATATATAACACCACATCTCTTATCTCATACATCATGACATATATATAACACATCTCATACATACATCACAGGCTTTACATATCAAACACATCATAATGCATATATAACATGCTTATACCTATATGATAAATCCTCTACCTGCGAGGTTCTGACTTGACCGTCGGAGGGTGGTTCCCGGGGCTTCGGCCTCGGGGCTCCTTCTAACGGGTTCTTTCATCTTTGTAGCACACCTCAAAGCTCGGGACAAGGATGACCGGTACGTGGGAGCCTTCAAGACCAACCCGACAGAAAAATGCTTCGACATTGGCGCCATCCGTGGGACCCGTCATTCACTCTACCGGAGCTAAGAATGATAGGTCTCGCTTCTAAACTTACAGCTTCGGAGGTGGTTCGTCCATCATCCGGAGGTGGTTCGTCCACCATCCTCCCTTCGATATGACTTCATCCGGAGGTGGTTCGTCATTCACTCTACCAAGAGTTAAGAATGATGGGTAGCATTTTCGGTCCGCTTATGGACGTTCAGTACAAACCTCCGGAACGGACGTTTGGTGTAAATATCCGGTATGGACGTCAAGTACAGACCACAGTACGAACCTACTAAGGGTCGTCCGGTGTGATTTCCTTCGGTCAAGTAGTCCGAAAATACTGCCGCTCGGAGATTTCGTGTTATTCATAGGTACCGCCTCGTTCGGTTGTACTTGTAACGGGTTTCATCCGTATCCCGAACAAAACGAGGGACGTCTGATATGACTTCCGGTATGTGCTCGTTTGTTTTCTGTGACATCTCACATCTTCATCTCCGTAAGTCCTTGAAACTCACCTTCATGCTTTCTTGCTTGGTATGTTAAATTAAAAGTAGTTATCCGATTTGTTGACGTAGCCAGTGCTGACTTTATCCTTTTGATGGGAACCAAAGCTAGTATGTACTAGTATAACCTATGTACTAGTATTAATTACTAGTATAGGCATTGTGGGTTTCTACTCCATTAATTTAGGAGAGCCACCCCACCATAGACTAATCATTACAAATAATCATTATCAGTTATTTCATTTATAAGATAACTCAATAATTAAACAATCATTGCTATTATATTTAATTATTTTTTTGTTTTTTTACAATTAATCATTATAATAATAAACTAATCATACTTTTATTCTTTTGTTTCTTTTACAATTAATCTTACAAGGGTAAGTTACACCGTTGGTCCCTGAACTCTACCCCGTTTTACAGTTAATCATTGTTTATCTTTTATTTTTTGTTATTTATTTATTTTTTTAACTATTTTTTACTTTTGTCATATATACATATACAAACATATATATAAATGAACAAATACTACAATTATTATTGAAAATAAATTATTAGAAATATATAATATAAAGAATTTTACATAATTACTTTGTTAGGTCAATATTTTTCGGAATACGATAGTAATATTCTCGAAACACATTTTGACGACTAACGTATGTGTCCTTTCAATGTAATGGTTACCATTCACATGAGCAATCACAATTGTCTCATGTAGTTCCGATTCTGGTGGACTCGACCAAAGGTATGTTCGAGCATGAAATAGAGAAAAAAGTATGTGGATATTTTTTGAGTACTATTTTTGACGAACGAGGGCTTTTGGATCGAATTGTTATCATTTTGTTTGTAACCCAAACTTATTTCGCAATAACTACATATTGAACTCGTAAGTTGCATCAAAGGTCACCTCAAAACACAAGTTTGCAAGTCTAATTATTTACCGATATGCATCGTGCCTTTGCACGAGTATTCGTCTAGATATAAAAGTTTTTCGTTGTTTACTTTCTTATATCTCAATTTGAAATAATTACTTAATATTAATAAATAATAATGTGAAAGAATAACTAAAAGAATAAAAGGAAGAAAGTTATTAAGTAGTAATTACTACGGAATACGTATCATTTACAAGGGAAGTGAAATGCATTTAATAGGTACTGGTATTAATTAAGGTATAACTAATCATTGTTTACATGTTAGAGGTTTCACGGTTATCAAGGTTAGATTTATTTTGATGCATTTAGTAGAACCCTTAATAATTTGGTTGAAACAACATTGATATTTGTACAAAAAAAAGTCAAGAATAGGTCAAAAGTTTTTAATGAGGTATAAACCATAGGACCCCTAGTATATTAGTAAAAGAAAAAAATGACCTATCACTAAAGTATTTTGGATCTCCTCGGTTCTCACCCTAGAATACTAGTCAAACATTATGTGAGTAAGTAGGATGATGTTGATTTATCTTATATACAAGTAATTGTTTTTGCTCTTTAATGTTGAAATTTGAAAATAAAGAAATTAGCATGAGTAATGTACTACTTCATGGCATTTATGCTAAACGAGTTATTAAAGCATATTAAAGTATATCCTAATAGGCAGAGTATGATATTTGACTAACTTTTGTTGAAAATGAATAATACTTTTATAAAAAAAATGCATGTTACGAAGGCCATGTTAAAATAGATGATTCACAATATTGAAGGTAATAAATAAGCATATTTGAGGGCAATATTGAGAATCTAGGATGATGTCACTGATTTCTCACATGAGTACAAATAATTGTCCTTATTAGTAGCATTAAAAATAATGTGCAAGTTGCTATGTGTGATGTACTACTACTTCATGATGTTTATATCTGATGTTTATATCTTCTATGTTGAGTGCAAATGAACAAGCATATTCGAAGACAATATTATTGCTTAGATGTGGAACTTCTATAAAGCACAAATTGTGACAAGTTATGTTATCACAATGTCGGTACCTTTCTATGGTTGCATATTTCATACACCTAGTATCTTAAAAAATGTATATGCGGCCATAAAGGTGCATAACATAAGTGACAACCTATAATGTGTTAAAATTACAACTCGTGGAACACTACATGCCAATACAAAAGCTTTAAAAAGTATTGATGCAATATAAAATAAGTTTAGAGAGCTCGCTTTTGTTAAGAATAAATAGGTTAACAGTTAACATATGTGTGCTACCTCTAAGCATTAGTTTTTTAAACGTTGAAAGGACAAACTAAAATTTGACAAAAGTGCTCGGATTTGTTTGCTAATTAATAAATAAATAATAAGGCACAAATGACCACATAAAAAAATATAGCTCAAATGCAACTGAGTGGGAGCAACCATTTTTTAAGTCCATAATAACCTATAGGTCAAAATTTATTCATGACCAAGAAGCACAAATTGTAGGCCTAGCTAACACTGGCAGCCAATGGTCAAATCACTGTTTTGAAAAAGGAAGAAAGCAACAAAACACTTTACCCAAGTATCTTTTAGTACAAGAGCATATCACATTTTTATATAGCCATAAAGCAAGTAAATGGTCACTGTCATGCTTTTAAGAAATTTTTTCTTTACTCATATTGAACATATATGTGTATTTGCTACCCCTATCATTTGTCTTATGGAATAGACTTGTATGTGTAAAAAGTATTTATTTTTAAACAAAAGTGAGGTATAAACAAAAACCAACATTTTTCTATACGCTTTTTGATAAGAAATTTATCCAGCTTCGTGATCACGTTTTTTCCAAATCATTTTTTATCAGTACGAAAAATAAAACAAATAAGACGATAGACGAGCGACAAAATGTTTGACAACTCAAAATTTTTTATCGTATGGCTTGTGATCAACTACATGTCATGAATTGCTACTTTCCGCACTAATTAGACATACATGATTATACTGCCTTGTTATGTCGAATACAATATATTTTACACATACACATATGCTAAGAACTCAGCCATACTAACTTAATTGGACAAGTGAATATTTAAAATGTTATGGGTACCTACCTTGTTGAACACTAAATAAAAAAAAATAATAAATAAATAAATAAATAATTGATGAAGGATTTTTGCGCGCATCATTTTACATCACTATTAGAATATTGCGAGAACACTTTAGATAAGATAAATGTGCATACTTAAAAATATAACTTTAAGTTACTCATATTCTATTATCGTATAGACCTTTGATAATATAGATCTCGATCACTGGTGTTTAGCACCTAAACATTATACATTAAGAAGTTGTATGACGAATTATTGAAAAGGTCACACAACGCTTAAGTTACTTTCTCAATACGTTAAAAGCACCTTTTGCTATATGAATCCAACGCTCCTAGTAAACTATAGCTAGCACCGTCGAATTCGCGAGATGATAATGATATGAGCATCCTTTTTGGTCAATTTCGCCTTCCGGGGGTTATACATCCGGAAATTGCGATAAGCAACCTTGCTCTAGTTGGCTCTATATTCTATAAATAACCCATATTGACCATAACATGAAAGGCGAACAATTTGTTCAACCTATAAGCTTGTGAAATGCCTATGGATTAAGAATAAGTGAAATATGGATTAAAACTAAATGTGATCTTACTCGTTCAAGTTTAATGCTTTTTAATTTTTGGAGGCTCAAGATGATGAGTCAGTAATTTTCTTGTCATGTGAAACATTGTCTTGAAGTGACAACATTTGGAACTTACTAATCAACGATTGATCTCTTATCTTCGGTACTAAAACGTTACATATGGATCTTTCGGTGTTTGAAAATCAGTATAAAGAAATGGTTCCGAGCCACTATTATTTACCATTACCAACAAGTGATATATATATATATATATATATATATATATATATATATATATATATATATATATATATATATATATATATATATATATATATATATATATATATATATATATATATATATATGTAACCGATGTCTTAAAGTATTGGAACATAATGTTGAATGAACGATAGTTGCCATTCAACCGCTGAGCATGAGAAACACCACATGTTTGACATTTGACATCCATGAGTAATGTCATTATCAATTGTTACTTATGTTATCTAATACTTTGCTCTTTTTAAGTTCAACGATATTAATAAACATCAGCACCATTGAACTGGAGGGAGTATAATGGTATAATACGTTCATAGGATGTTGCGGTCCTGCTATGACCTGATTTTTGTTTTGATAAAAACGAAATGATGTGTTTATCATATCTAACACGAAAAAGCAAAAGAGCTTTCATGTTTCACTTTGCAGGGACAATTGTATGAGGTTCCACATGCATAACATTTACAAGAAATAAGACATAACATCATAGTGACTCTGGCAGAGACTAGCTACCTCCGACCGTGCACCCAAAAACCCAACGGTTATAACTATTATACCCCCGTAAGTGCAACGACACTAGGGAAGGCCCATATACCATTCGGTTAGGCACCTGCGTACCCCCAAATAATGCTAAGTCATTAAGGGAAGAGCCGAGGCATATTCGTGTTGGAATCACTCCTAATCCATAATCAAGTGTTAGTGATTAATATGTAATAGTTAGCTTTATTATGGCCTTTATGTTTGTTATTAGCCTTAAGCTTATGTAGAAGGCCCATGAGCTTAGGCCCAAGCCCATAAAGGAAAGGAAGGGAACTAGGAGTGTTGCCCTAGCTTCCCTCCTATAAATACTCTTGTAAACCCTCATTTGAGGGTTGGTTGTTCAAGTTATTCTCTCTTCACATACTCTACGCGTAACCGGTCTTACTTTATCGTGTGTGTGTGTGTTTGGATCTTGTTCAATCGCCTTATCTCTTTCTATATTACTTGTGTTTGTAAAACTAGTGACCTAATAGTGGTATCAATCGCCTACTAGTTGGGTGAATCGTGTTTGTTTTTGAAGTGGGTTTCTGTCCTACGCTTAAAACACATGTTTGATACTTTGGTTCGCTTAAAAACTTGTTTTTTACACTTTTTAATCCAAGATTCTTGTACTTTCAACGTTTTAAGGTGTTAAAATACTTGTTTTTGGCAAAAAGTTTCAAACTTTATGCGTGGATAGTTGCTTTTCATCTAGTTTTTGAACGAGGGTTTCATCCTACGCGTAACTGTTTTAGAGGCTTTGGTTCATCAAGTTTCACACTTTTGAGTATTTTGGTGTTATTGAAGCTATTTTATCACACAAAAACTGGTTTAGAAACACTTTTGGACAGAATCAAAGTTACGAGCATTTCTACGCGTAGTAAAACCCTAAAACTACGCGTAAGTGCTTCCTTGGTTTGATCTTCATTTTCGTGGTTTATTCCGTGTTTTCTTACTTGGATAAGTCTGAAAATACGTCGACTTTGGATATCTTTTGCACTGTGATAGTGTAAAAGATCATTTGGGCAAAAACCCTAAAATTACGTATAAGCATAAGCTTACGCGTAGAAATTCTACGCCTAAGATTTTTCCTACGCCTAAGCCTAGTCTTACGCATAAGAAAATCCTACGCCTAACTTTCTACGCCTAACTTTTGTCTACGCCTAACTTTAGTGCTTTTCCCTACTTACGCGTAAGCTAAATCCTACGCGTAACTCCTTATTGTTATGCTTAACTTTGGTGTTTTTACGCATAAGTGCTACTTGGTTCTTGTCTTTTCTACGCCTAAGGACACTTCATCAACAAAGGTTCATTCGACTACAAAGATCCATTTTTACCAACACAAGTTTTCTACATGTCTCAACCACCATACTCTAATTATTTCCCTTACACTTATCCTCAACGACAACAGCAACTAAGTCCACAACATCAACAATGGAATCAACAACAATCAATTTATCAACAACAATTTAATCAACAACATACTCTACAACTTGGTGCAATTCCCCCACCACAAATGGTTCAAACACCGCCAAGTCTTCAAGTTCAACCCTACACAAATGAATTCAATCAACATCCATCCAGGAACACTATGAAGGAACCCACTTGGTTTGCAAAGATGTGTGAAGCTTTAAGCAGCCAACAATCAATTCATGAAGCTGGATCACTTGATAGACCTCCAATGCTCACTCCAGGAAACTACGATCAATGGGTGATAAGGTTCTTTAGGTTTTGTGATCTGAAGAAGCCACATGGAAAGTTCTTAAAGAAGGTTATCTTGGAAGGTCCATTTGAGATGCCTACTGTCATTGTACCCGGAGATCCTAATGATGTTCCACCAAGAGATGAACAAACCAACATTGCTACTGTTGCAGATCTAAATGCTACAGAACTTCTACACTATGAAGCTGATGAGCTTGCAATACAATATATCCTTTTAGGATTACCTAACCCAATTCTTCGAAGTGTTGATGCTCAAAAGACTGCAAAGGAAATGTGGGACCATATTCATCTTCTTATGGAAGGATCAGTACTCAATCAGGAGGATTTGGAATCCAAAATTTATTTGGCTTATGAACACTTCATGATTGAATCTGGAGAGACACTAGAGTCTTATCATCATTGATTTTCAGACATCATCAATGATTTGGATAAACACAACATCATCATGCCAAGAATTGCAGTGAATACTAAGTTCCTGAGTAGTCTTGGTCCTGAATGGGAGAAGTATGTCATCTTTCTCCGTCAAGCGAAGAATATGCATCATTCTACATATGGATTGTTGTACGATTACTTGAAGCCTCATGAAAAGGAAGTTGATCGGGAAAGGTTTCTTCGTGCTCAAATTGCTCCACCTACACATCCGGAAAATCAACAACTTGCCTTATATGCTCAACAAAGTTATCCTCCTCAACAAGCAACTCAACCAACTGCCTCAGTCACACCAAACGATCCATCACAGCAATCTCAACAAAATCAATTGGTTCCTTACAACAACAACAATGATCAAGCACTTCATAGTCAAACTAATGAGGAATCCGGTCCGTTCGAAGCATTGCAACAGGGGTTTGTTATGATTGCTAATGCTTTTAGCCATTATACAAACAAATCCAACAATCGTATTCGTTCCTCATCCAATACACGAAATCAGGCTGTTGTGAACAATGGACGAGTTGAAGTTCAGAATCGTGGTTATGGTCGTCAAATGGGAGGTGGTCAAGGGTTTAATGCTATGGGTAGGAATAACAATAGAGCTCAAGTGGTGGAACAGGGAAATGCTCAGAATGGTTTGAATGGTCTTCGATGCTACAACTGCAATGAGAAGGGACACCTGGCTAATGCATGCCCAAAGCCAAGGACTAGGGGCAGTGCTTATTTCAAAGAGGCTCTTCTTTTGGCTCTTAAGGATGAAGCTGGTGGATCTCTCACAAACAAAGAACAGATCTTTATGGCAGATGCAGACTCAGATGATGATATGGAGGACTTGCAGGCCAATGCAGCTGTTATGTTGATGGCTAATATGCATGAGTTACACATGAGTGACACAGTCCCAGTGTATGACACTGATGGCTTGTCTCAGGTACCCGAACAAACCATCATCATATCTGAACTAATATCTCCGCCAATATTTGAATCTGGCACGGCTCAGACTGTTCAAAATGAGTCATCTACATCTCATTCTGACGATTTTTAAATAAACCCTGTAGTTACATTTGACGATCAAGATGACCTTATGGTTTCCCTTGATAATCAAATTGACTCCGTGGTTGTACTTGAGGATCTAAATAATGATCATGTTGTGACTCACGTGAACAAGTCGAACTGTTGCCTCCTCCAGATTTTGCTCGGTTAATTCAAGACCATCAAATCAAAATGGAGGAATGTTATGCATTAAATAAGGACTTAAAAAGCAAAAATGCACTGTGAACCAAGGATTTTGAATGCTTACAAATGCAACTCAACTTTTTCAAAACTCAAGAAAACCGTGAAAAAGGTTTTGAAGCCGCTTTTGCTAAATCTCATCAAAACGAAAAATATTTAGAGAGACATATGCGTGATCTAGCCGCTTCGAAGAATGCTTTGTTGTCTGAAATAGAACAACTGAACATGAACATAAAAAACAAATTAACGCTCTCACCTTGGAAAATCAAAAAGCTAAGGCTGAGTTGTTAAATTGTCAAAAACAGTTCTCAGCATACAAAAAGCATTCAACGAATCGGGTAGATGACCTTCTTGCAGAAATTATTGGCTTGCAAAACAAAATTAAAGAGTTTAAAACTGTTGTTTACAAACATGGTGAATCAGTAACAGCTATTGAAAAGTTTACTTTAAAACCCAATCCAGAAGGATATGGACCAAATCTAGCTGATTACAAACCAAAGCTTTCACTCAAAACATTCAAACCAAATCCTGAAGTTTCCAGTGCAGAATATAAAATCAATGATACTGTTATGAGTGTTGTTGAATATCATCGTCAAGAGGAATTAGATGCAGAAGACGAGAGTCGATCAAAATTAAAAACGGTTGTTTACAACAAACCTTTTAATTATTCAAAACCGGTCACTTTCGTCACAACAACGGATTCTTCTAACACACCAAGGGTTATCATCAAAACTCCTGAGTCTTCTAATGTTAATCCCCAACCAGACTATGCACAAATTTATGGTCCTTTACCTTCAATCAGTGAAGTAAACTCAAAACCTGAAAATCGCAAAATTCTTAGATATTTTGATATTTTCATGGCTGACCTCAAAACCTTAGAGCATGAGATAGAACATCATTCTGAAATCAAAGTTCAACACTTTCAATCGCCTTTAGCGCGAGAACAAAGAGACGTTTTTCAGAAAAATCTTCTACCAAATGTTAAAAATTTGAAAAGTTGTGTATTAGCTTGGGAAAAGGATTTTCATAAGGAACTTGGAGTGATGAAGGTCGTTTTCGAGAAAACTGAAACATCTATTTCTAATACTAAACGCAAAAAGAAAATGTTGAGAAAAGATGTTGATCGACTCTTGGAAGATGTTATCTGTGTTGATATCCATAATGTTGTGTTATTCTATTCTTTGCCACATGCATCTGATTATATCTCTGCTGATACTGTTGACTCTGTGGTAACTGTTGAGAATATTGATAATGTGCTTCAGATCGAGTTTTTAAAAGCTGAAAATAAACGATTACTTAACGAACTTTACAATGCAAAATGTCGTCTTCATTGGTGTGAAAAAGATATTCACAACCATCAACTTAGTTTTCAAAAGAAAATCGCTCAGTTGAGTGCAAAATCTTCTGATCCTAAAATTGAGCAACTGGATGATCAAAACGTGTCTTTGAAAAGTCAACTCTCTAAATATGAACTAGAACTTGTAACAGTTAAACAGGAATATGGTGTCATATTTGATTTACTCAATAAGACTCGACATGAAGCATCAAATGAACTTGATCACTATCTTGCTCACACTAGAGAAGTCATGAATTTTGCTGGTAATATTCGGTCTGAAAATCAAGATTTGATTCACACTATCTCTCAGTTAAGAGAAATGTTAGGAAAGTATGAACAACTTCCGCCAACCATCATTAAGAGATTAGCACATGTCACACTTAGTAATCGTGCACCTAGAATCCCTACTGCCAAATCACAAGTTGCTAACGTGCTTCCTTCTACTGAAACAGGAATAGTTGCATCTTTTCCAAACGTCCGCACTTCACAGCCTAGGAGCACTCAATTGAAGAATAGGAAGTTGCGACCTAAGAAAAGATCAATAAGGAATGCTAAAGTAGAAGAACACCCTAGGACTATGAATAAGACTCACGTTGCTTCCACTATAGATGTTGCGTCTGGCAAATGTAATAGAAATAGTGATGTAACGAATGCTAAACCTTTAAGCACTTTTGATGTTCAGTTTGATGCACCTTGTGTTATTTGTCGTAAAAATATGAATTCTGATTGTCATGACAAATGTGTTGCTAAAGCTATAATCTCTCGTTTACGGAATCCTAAGAATCGGAATACCTCTAGGCCCACTAATCATTCTAAGTCTGTGCTTGGTAAACCGCCTTCTTTAGATTCTAAGGCAAACATTGCTGTCACTGTAGCCCCAGCTTCACCTCCTAAGAATGTAGTACCACCTAGTGCATTCACTAAGACTAAAGCAAAGAGTAGTTATAGATGGCAGAAATGGATATATAACACACTTGGATTTAAATGGATGCCTAAAATTATTAATGTGTGTATATCTAATATACCTGCTTCGGAACCCTCTAACATCTCGGGTTCCACATCTACCTCTATTCCATCTGTGTCGTCTGTGTGTAATGCAGGTGATACATATCATTCTTTGGATTGTTGATAGCGGCTGTTCCCGACATATGACAGGAAACCTTAAACTGTTATCAAACTTTATTGCAAAGTTCATTGGCACTGTCAGGTTCGGGAATGATCACTTTGCAGCTATTATGGGCTACGGAGATTATGTCAATGGGAACATCGAAATCAGCAGGGTTTACTATGTGGAAGGCCTCGGTCATAATCTGTTTTCAGTAGGTCAGTTTTGTGATGGAGATTTGGAGGTTGCTTTCAGGGAGAAAACTTGTTTCATTCGTGATCTACAAGGAAATGACCTTATGTCTGGCTCGCGTAATTCTAGTCTCTACACTATCTCTATGAAAGACATGGTTGCTTCTTCTCCCATCTGCTTACTTTCAAAGGCAACATCAACAAAATCCTGGCTATGGCACCGTCGTCTCTCACATCTAAACTTTCAGACCATCACCAGCCTTGCTCGACACAAACTAGTTGAAGGTCTCCCACGATTCCGGTATTCAAAAGATCACCTTTGCTCAGCCTGTGAACAAGGGAAAAGCACTCGTGCTCATTTTCCTTCAAAGGTGGAACACAGCTCTCAGCATGTGCTTCATCTTCTTCACATGGATTTGTGTGGCCCGATGCGCGTGCAAACGATCAATGGCAAACGCTACATCTTAGTAATTGTTGATGACTACTCACGATGGACTTGGGTCTACTTTCTTCGAAGCAAAGACCAAGCTCCACAAATGATCATCACCTTTCTCACGAAAATACAGGTTCAGCTCCGCAACACCGTCAGAGTAATCAGAACAGACAAAGGAACTGAATTTGTTAACCAAACCCTTCGTGAATTCTATGAGAAAGTGGGAATTCAGCATCAAACATCTATTGCACGTACACCAGAACAAAACGGAGTTGTTGAAAGACGAAACCGAACGTTAGTGGAAGCTGCAAAAACAATGTTAATCAATGCTAAACTTCCAGATTACTTGTGGGCAGAAGCCGTATCTACTGCATGCTATACTCAAAACCGTTCTATGATCACAAAACGCCACAACAAAACACCTTTAGAGCTTGTCCACAACCATAAACCGAATCTCAAACACTTTCATGTATTTGGATCACTTTGCTATCCGAATAATGATCGTGATGATTTTGGAAAGCTCAAAGCCAAAGCTGACATTGGAGTATTTATTGGATATTGTGAGAATTCTAAAGGTTACCGAATCTGGAATCGTCGTACAAAACAGATGATGGAAATGATTCATGCTCATTTTGATGAACTCACGGAAATGGCTTCTAAGTACAACAGCTTAGAACCCGGTCACAACCGTTTAAACTTCCCTCAACCCCCATCATCAGCTGAACAAAGCCCCCAGCTAACTCGTCAACAAATGGAAAGGTTATTTGCTCCTCTGTTCAGTGACGATATTGATGAACGTGCTCCAGGTGTATCCGCTTTTTCCGCTGCACAACCTGATAATATTCCTATACCTGATACACCTGCTACAACAACTATTGTTGAAGATGCACCTACACCAGTTGACTCCAACACAACAGTTGAACACACCGCTTCCAACAATGATGAACCGGCTGATGATATTCTGAATGAAGTACCCCCACCTGCAGATTTTGATTCAAATGCGTTCTTCAACCCGTCTGCTAATGAGACTGCTGCACCAGATGTCACGGAATCTTCAACAAACCATTTGAACACTCAGAATCTGCACAATGTATATCAACATCAACCCTCTACACATCGATGGACAAAAGACAATCCTCTGGCTAATATTATTGGCAACCCGAATCAACCAGTCGTTACGAGACAACGTCTTCACACAGACGGTGAACATTGCATTTATGCACTCACTGTCTGCCAATCTGAGCCTAAAAACATTAAAGACGCAATGAAAAAAGACAACTGGATTGAATCCATGCAGGAAGAACTCAACCAATTCAAACGTCTTGAAGTATGGGAACTGGTTGAAAGACCAACATGGGTCTACGTCATTGGTCTAAAATGGATTTGGAAAAACAAATTGGATGCTGAAGGGAACGTCATCCGAAACAAGTCACGTCTAGTTGCTAAGGGTTATCGTCAGGAAGAGGGAATAGACTTTGAAGAATCTTTTGCTCCGGTTGCTCGTCTTGAGGCTGTTCGTATATTTCTCGCGTTCGCGGCTCATATGAATATGACGGTCTTTCAAATGGATGTCAAAACTGCGTTTCTCAACGGACAACTGAAAGAAACGGTTTATGTCAGCCAACCCGAAGGATTCGTTGATCCAGAGTGCCCGAACCATGTCTACAAACTGAACAAAGCTCTTTATGGTCTCATACAAGCCCCTCGGGCATGGTACGATAAGCTATCATCTTTCCTCATTGCTAATAATTTCACCAAAGGCTCGGTTGACCCAACACTTTTTATACAATATCACGGGGCACATATCTTAATTGTTCAAATTTACATGGATGACATCATTTTTGGGTCTACACATAAAAAGTTTTCAACCGCTTTTGCAAAACTAATGAAGAAAAATTTTGAAATGTCCATGATGGGTGAACTCACGTTCTTTCTAGGACTGCAAGTTCATCAATCACCCCGTGGTATTTTCTTGAGTCAGTCCAAATATGCCCTTGAACTGTTAAACAAATTTGGAATGAAAACCTGTGATACTTATGCCACACCAATGACTCATACCAAGAAGCTAGACGTTGATTTACATGAGAAATTAGTTGACCCTACCAAATACCGAAGTATTATTGGGTCTCTCATGTATCTAACAGCTAGCAGACCTGATATTGTCTTTGCCGTTTATCTATACTCCCGTTATCAGTCGCGACCAACTGAAACCCACCTCTCTAAGGCTAAAAGAATCCCCCGATACATCAAGGGAACCATTAACTTGGGGATCTGGTATCCGAAGGATTCTGGTTTTTAACTAATCGCTTTTTCAGACGCTGACCACGCAGGATGCTTATACTCAAGGAAAAGTACTTCAGGAGCTCTACAATTTCTTGGTGATAAACTGGTGTCTTGGCAATCAAAGAAGCAGGATTGTACATCGCTGTCATCAACCGAAGCAGAATATGTAGCCATGTCCGCGTGTTGTGCTCAAGTCATCTGGATGAGAACACAACTCAAAGACTATGGTTACGTATTTGACAGAATCCCGATGTACTGCGACAATCGGAGTGCCATTGCGATCTCGTGCAACTCATTTCAGCACTCGAAATCAAAGCACATCGATCTTCGCTATCATTTCATCAAAGACCACGTGGAACAGGGTACCGTTGAATTATACTTTGTGGGTACTGAATACCAATTGGCAGATCTTCTCACCAAAGCCTTGCCTCCCGCTAGGTTTAATGAGCTGATCCACCGGATTGGTATGAGGTGTTTGACTCAAGAGGAATTGGATGACCTCTTAAAACAGTCTTAAAAACATGTCAAACACCAAAACATCTTTTGTAAATAATTTGTCAAAAACAAAATACAAAAATATAAAATCTTATAAAACAACAAAAATACTCTTCTAATCTATAATCTTTCAACATGGCAAGTACATTTCTTCCTTCAACACTATAATCTTTCAAAATTCAGTATTTTTACGATCAAGTGTTGAGGGGGAGAAAATTTTCACTTAACTGTTTCAAAACATCTGTGTACTTGCATGTTATCATATCTCGGTTGTTTCATTTAACAATGGTGGTGAATTTTCTGGTTAAATGACACTCCTCGGACTAAATTTATAACCTTTCATTATTTCTTAAGTCGAGGGGGAGTGTCGTCAAGTTTCTTTCCTAAAAACTTTGTTTGGTAACCATAATGAAAGTTAAATGGCTTTGTTTGAAAAAGAAAAAGGTGGAGGGACCAAAACTGTCAAAATGTTAAAGTTAAATTTAATAAAACACCTTCCACCTACTTATTCACTTCACATTTATTACTTTCAACTTTTAACATCTACGCCTAAGATTCATTCGAGAAATCCGTTACTTTGATCATCATTTTGTAAGTGTTTTAACGATCTTAACATGTTTTTAAGCTAAGGTTTTTAATTTCATGCAAATCCTACGGCTAAAAATTATGTTACGCGTGATTATGTGTTCTACGCATAAGCGTATGAACACACAATCATTGTGTGTGTTTTTTTGGTTAAATGGATTGTGTCAAAACGTTTCTAATACATCAAGAATATCATTTTAACCATCAAAACTTACTCAGAAACACGTATTAATGATTTTTGAAAATTAGGGTTCTTGAGTCGAATTGGGTATTTTCGAATGTGAAGTGTTTTGGTCAAAAAGATTGTTGGGTTATGATCATATGTTGATGAATTGATAATTTCCATGGTTATTAACCACCCAGAAACACTAATTGGTTAACAATTTGGAATTAGGGTTTAATGTTCATATCTTTGGGTAATTTTGATTCTCAATGAATTAGATGTTATAACTTGTTTAATAGACTCTCTCAACATCAAAGACCTACCAGAATTTGTTTGGTGCATATCCCATGGCTAGAAATTATAAGCGTAAATCTTAACCCTTAGGGTTTTGACCTACGCGTATGACTTTCTACGCGTAACTATTAACGTATGATTCATGCCATGTTTTGTTGATGAAATGATGTTTTTGTGTTAATATTGATGATTTGATGAAATTATTTCAGGCTTTGCTACGCCTAATATTCAGAATCAAGGTCATTTGCAACTCTACGCATAAGGATTACCCTACGCGTAGTCAAGTTATGCGTAAGAATAATTCTACGCATAACTATTACGCGTAAGGTTCTACAATGGGACTACGCGTATCTTGTGAAGGATATGCGTAAACAGTAACCTCTACGCATAAGGTCTACTCTTACGAGTAAACCTTACGCGTAAGGTTGTTATATGCCTACGCGTAAGCCCTACGCATAAGGCCCCTTTCCTACGCGTAACATTTCTTACGCATAAGTTAGGATCCTACGCGTAAGCTTTCGTCTACGCATATGTCATTACTGTTTATGCTTAACTTTGCCAAAACTACGCTTAAGCCTGGATTGACCTTCATTATGAATTATTACGTGTACAAACTTGTTAATAAACTAATCATATCATCACGAAACCAATAATGTCACTAATAAACTCAAATGTTTGATATATTGTGAACAATAAGTGATAACATAAACTTTAAAACTTAAAGTTAACTAACTCACGAAACATTTCACGACGTCATTGGACTATTGAACAAACAAGTGACTTAGGACTCGTAACAATCATTGACACTGTACATTCAATAACTAGACAATAAGACCTTCTGTTGACTAACATTATGTCTTTCGATATGTTGGTTCTTTTGGCTAATGTTATTTCAGATCACGACATGGCTGAACAAATGAATGTGGATGCATCAGAAGTTCTTACAATTGCTGATATCTTTCCAGAGGGTTATCCGAGAAAGCTTGGAAAGAACAACCTTAGGGTTGACTTTGACACCCTCACATGCTCAGAATCTTCTTGTCTTATTGCAGTGGATATTCTCAGGAATCATCCCTACCAGAACATGCTCTCACACTCTGCCACAGTTCCAGAGGTCTACATTCAACAATTCTGGGATTCTATGCAGAGGATCACTGGTCAAAATGCTGTGAATGTGACTCTTAATCACAAACAAGTCACTATCACTCCTGATGACTTACGAGCTGTTCATCATTCTAAACATCGCTCCAACCGACTTCTTTGCTACCCCTACTGAAGAGACTGTCCTGCAATTCTTGATAGATATTGGTTATGATGAATCTACAGGAATCATTACTAAGCACTCTCACGTGGAGCTGAAGAATATTCCTCAACCATGGAGGACACTCTATATGATCATCACCAAATCAGTCTCTGGTCGTGACAGTGGCTATGAGCATCCCAAGCTCATGGAACTGCAAATTTTCTAGTCGTTGATCAACAAGAAGGACATTATAATTGAAGCACTGCTATGGGAAGACATGATGTTGTTTCATAAGAAGCTTGGCTCCAAAATTCCCTATGTCAGATACACCAAACTGTTGATCCAGAGAGCTCTTGGACTTCATCCTGAAATCCCCAGGAGACTCAATGACCCAGATAATCATGAAATCTTGACTGAGCCCATACTATCTGTCAGAATCAAAGAATCGTCTACGAAGAAACAGGGTGCTGAGTTGCCCGATCACCTTCTTACAAAGGAAATCAAAAAGCTGGAAACGTACAAAAGGTATCGGGTAGCCGTAAAAGAAGGAAAAGTTGGCCATATTGATGAAAAGGCTTCAGGGACTCCTACTCGGAGAACCAGAAGAGGAAGTGCTGGAAGTGCAGTAAGTTCTAAAAGTCAAAGGAAGTTTCCCAAAAGGAATCCTCCTCGCAAAAGGATTGTTCCCATAAAGGAAGCTGAACCTATTCCCACACTTGAACCGCAAAGAAAGCTTAAGGACGAAAGCTCTGAAGGTACTGAATCAGAAGAAGAGATTACATACTCTGAAACTGCAAAGGATGACACTCCATTAGTACCGAAACCTCCTAGTCCTCCAGCTGAACATGGCAAAGGGAAGACTCCAGCGCTTGTGCCGTATGATCAAAGCTCAAGCTCAGAAAGTGATGAAGAGCAACTGGATCAATCCTACAGGAAGAAGTTTAAACTCGTTAGACACCTTCAAAAAGCTGAAGAATTTGCAAAAGATCAAATGGGTGGACCCGGAGGATCAAGTGGTGTTGCCCACTCTTCACCAGGTCCTGATGCTGTTAATCGACCCGATAAGGGATCTGGTGCCAACACTCTTTTACAACAACAAAAGCTTGTGGAGGATACTATCGAATATGACTTTGAGAAATCTGAAACTGAGAAGTCTGAGAAAGATAAAGATGCTGATTATGACAAGCTGCTTCTGGAAAGTCCTACACGATCACAGAAGGAAACTTCTGAACCGCCCAAGGACCCCGAGCCTCCTCATGTCTCCTCCTCATCAGATTCTTCATCTCACTCCTCACCACCACCATCAAAGAAGTCAACCAAATCAACATCCAAATCTGTGAAGAAACCACCTCGATCTTGGATTTCTCAGACTCATGAAAGAATTGTGAAAGCTGTCCAACAAGTCAGAAAGAAAGACATTCTCCAAAAGAAGTTGAATTTCTATGCTGATCACATACAGCATCTGTATGACGAGCATGAAAAGATGAAAGAAGAAAGGAAGTTTATTCAGGAATTCATGAAAAGTCATCGTCAAGAGGAACTGAACGAAATGATCAAAGGTTACACTAACAAGTACCTTCAGAATATCGTTCCTAAAGTCACAAAAGAGCTGTTCACCAGACAACTATATCCAAATCTTATGCAGATAGCCAAGCAAACTATAAGATCAACACCTTTAACCGTCACAATCAATCCATCTGATCCTATAGTTTTCTCGGATAATGAATTGGTGGCCAAGCTTGTCACACAAATGTCTCAATGATCTGGGACATTTACCTCTGATGAAGGAAAGCTGTTTCAAGCATTGCTGGACTACCAACTCCAAGAAGCATGTAGATTCGAAGCAGAAAAGTCTAAACGTCCTAGAGACGATGAAGATAAAGATCAGGATAAGAATGATGAAGCTACACGTCAAAAGAAGTCTGGTGAATCATCTTCTATGTTACCTCCTCTCCAACGGACTCCTACTCAACAACGGTCCCCTCCTCGTTCTTCTACAGATAAACCTCAGGACGATTCCGAGTTACCACCCCTGACTCAGAAAACCGGTGATCACTTTGAGTATACGGGTGGTGACGATGAAGAGGTCCTTGAGCCCCTAAAACAACCCACCTCTCCCAAACAAGTGCAGAAACCAGAATCATCATCAAGGCCTTCTAAAAAGAAGAAGAAGACGACTCAGCCTGAAGTCGTATCATGGCTAGATGACGATAAAACCGAAGAATTTGAATGGTTCTCCACACTTGTCAATCAAACTCCCTACCCTGATGAAGGTCAAGATCTGGTCGACGGCTCTACATTGGAGCATGCAAAACTTTTGCAAGAAAAGTTCCATGTGAAGAAAATGACGAAATCTGAGTTGAAGCGAATCAAGAATGAAGCGTTTCAACTTCTAAAAGACAGCTCTGAAAGTGCCCTCGAGGTCGAATATCACCTTGACAACATTGCTCGAGCTATGTCTAACAACATGGATTGGCTCAACCCGGAAGCAAACATTGACTTCACAAAAAGGGACAACCCTCCATACTACACCGATTGGACCAAACCTCTACCGACCATTGGCCAACCAGATGAACCACGGATTTCCTTCCGATATTTCTTCAACAGAGACCTGGAATTTCTTCTCCATGGTGGCGATGGTTCAAGGAAATATGCTACATCCTTGACACTTCCATTCCCTGCAGCTATCTACTCAAACTGCATTGCCATTGAGGAACGTGCCAATCACTTGTTCTCCAACACAGTGGAAGCATACGACCGAGATGCATTGTATGGGATTCATCATTGGCCAGAACGCCGACGAATCTACTACAGAAGCTGTCAGGTTCAGAAGTCACAATATGCAGTGTTTAGTACTAAAGACATCGTTGCCATCCAACATGTTGGTCTTTCATCCAAATGGGACTACACCTTTCTCAAAAAGATTGTGGTCAAAAGACAGGATGAAAGGGATTATGCATTCTGTGAAGCTGACTTTGAGAACTTGTCTCTCAACGATATTGAAGACATGTACCTTGCCAAAGTACAGGGTCGCATGAGATAATTTTCAACCGAAATACAACGTGAATTCATCAAGTCACTGCTCATTTTCATCAGACGCATAGTCATAAAAGAACGTGTTGAAGATCTCCAGCTTGTCGTTGAATCATATCAGACACGTGTCAACTTCACTCCACCACAGTTTGATCTTCCCGATATCAACCAGCTATCACAATTAACGCTCATCAGCAAACCGTTTGGTGTCGTTTATCGCAGTGAACTTCATCGCAATTGCTTGATGGCGTGTAATGAGCTTCACAAATTTGGAGATCATACTCTGAAGATGGTTAGGGACGGATTAGCTTATCGATTGAAGGATATACGTGAAAACATTGGGAACCCTAAGCGATGGAATTCTCAGGATCGGAGGAATGTGAGAAGGATCATCACCATGATTGATGAACGGTTGTTCAGAAGGGATCAGTTCAGACGATTGGAGAGCTATGTTGGTGGTCGACCCAGGATTAACATAACCGGCTTTCAACGCCCTGTGCGCACTCCTGGGAACATCACTGCACTTCCTGGTACCCCTTGAATTGTTTCTTTCATATAATTTTGGATGTGTGATTAAATATGAATGGCTTGTGCACACGTAACAGTGTACAACCCGTTCTTGTCAAGAAAGGACCCTGTGGTACGCTTCAGTGCCACAATCCTTATAAAAGGAGCGAAAGCTTCTTATTTTTGAGTAAAACCTATCAAACCTTTTATTTTTCAAGGTTTTGCTCAAAAAGACAAGTACTTCCCCATATGATTCTCAAAACCTCAACCGTTTATATCACTTGTTGAGGGGGAGTATTTGCATTAAAACTTTGTTCACAAATTGTTCATAGTGGTCACCTTCCCGCATCACTCGAAATGGTCATATTTATTGTCAAACTTTTCAAAAATAACATTTGATATGCCATTTTTGAGGGGGAGAAAATTGTGTGATAAGAAATATGTTGTGCAAAATGCAAATGAATCTGTGTACTTCAGACTTAACCAATGAATTGACGATACTAAACTGTTAGTAACTCGAAAAGACTTGTCCTGGACGGGTAATAATTTCAAGCTAGTTCGCTAGTAATGTAAACGTGTCTCGCAAAGGACTTGTCCAAGTAGAAAGTACCATTCGAGACACTCTTGGTAGACAAGAACTCTGACGGGTATGACAACCTTTCGAGGTTTGTCTACACCTTCAAGGTAGTTATTAGAGCTAGTTGTCACCTAAAAGCTGACAATGTAACTCTTTAACTATGCAACGTAACCGTGTCTCGCGGGGGATTGTCTATCTCCAGTGGATCAATTCAAAACGTGCGCGCTCTTTCCTCACTGTGCATTTAAACCAATAAAACTATTAAGCACATGTGGAGGGGGAGTATTTATGCAAAATCATATCTCTACAGTGGTACTAAAATGTTTTCATTAATAAACACTGTGAGAGACTTAATTTTTCAGTGGTACAAAATGGTTTTATGGCAACGTAGGTTAGTCATGGTGTTATAAGGTGACTAAGGTTAGGAATAACCGTCCTATGATCCGCCAAAGCCGGAGGGATCTACCCAAGGACTCTACCATTAGTTAGTGTTAGAAGTCCTTAGGAATGATTGTAAAAAAAAGGAGAAAATGAGAATCGGAGAAAGAATGAGTTGAAGAATCAAAAAGAAATGTAAAGTAAAGGGTGAAAAGAAATAGCCCTCCAGATTATTCAACTTAGGGCAGACACCGGGTTCAATTCATATGCTACTGGTTGTCACTTTGTGACACCGGTATTGAAGATTAAAAGTCGTCATGGACCCAGTGACGCATGCACTAAACCTTCTTAGCCACTCAAGTTTCTCTCAACAGAAGCTTGTTTCATTCTCACAGGGAACCCTACGTAAACTATTGGCTTTCTCTTAGAGATCGCTGGTATTGAAGAAGGAGACCCTCTCCCTAGTCTCCGCTCAGGAAAACCAAAACGCACTATTGAGTCTAGAGCCACGAGATTCATCAAAAGATCTCTTAGGTACACTTGACATCTCACCACTTGTTGATCACCAAATAAGAGTATCAGTGGTTCATATCGAGTCCTTCACAGATCTTAGCAATCTGTCTAGAACATTTATGAGAGGTTCACAACTGTGATCCTCAGTGATTGAATGGAAACTCCTGCCAGGGTCAACATCAAACAGCCCTGACAGCAGGTCACTTCGGTAACTCCCCGTGGATTACGCGGAGTGTGTCTCAAACGGTCTACAGTCGTGAGGTGATGCTTCGGTGTACCTCAGCGACTCATCTAAACTGTAGATGTACTTCAGTACATCGCGTTATCTCACTTGTGGGACTCCAGTTCAGGAACGGCCTTTGTAAGAATTAGAGTTGTGTTTTCACACTATGCTGTTAACACTCTCGAAGTTCAAACTTGTAAGTGCCGGAACCTGCTTATTACTAACCGTTTGAAATGTTTTCTTCTTATGGAAGCTCCGGAGCGGGATGATCGTGCTGATTCTTCTCATGCTCACGCCAACATCATCACTAATGGAAGTTCTATCCAAAAGCAACACAACAGTCAGAATAATTCTTCGTCAAACCAAAGAATCTACAAAGTTAAAGACTTAAAGAACTTCATCAGTATTGAATTCCAACGTCAAAGAGCGTGTGAGCATGTTGAAGAATGACGTGGAGACACTGGAGCAGCGAAGCAGACCTGAGGCAGACTTGATGCAGACAACAACATACTATCACTTTCACCACAAAGAACAATGATCAAAGAACAAAGTTAAAGATGACATCAAAGCATAACTGCTCAAAGAAAACTATCTCTCTACACTGGGGAGATTTTTCGAATCAAGGCAATTCTTCTCACAAGAAAGAAGAATGTCAGAAGACGTCAGAGCTACTATTACCTCAACGCCTTCACCGTTCATCACCAACACTTGAGGGGGAGATTGTTGGAATCACTCCTAATCCATAATCAAGTGTTAGTGATTAATATGTAATAGTTAGCTTTATTATGGCCTTTATGTTTGTTATTAGCCTTAAGCTTATGTAGAAGGCCCATGAGCTTAGGCCCAAGCCCATAAAGGAAAGGAAGGGAACTAGGAGTGTTGCCCTAGCTTCCCTCCTATAAATACTCTTGTAAACCCTCATTTGAGGGTTGGTTGTTCAAGTTATTCTCTCTTCACATACTCTACGCGTAATCGGTCTTACTTTATCGTGTGTGTGTGTTTGGATCTTGTTCAATCGCCTTATCTCTTTCTATATTACTTGTGTTTGTAAAAGTAGTGACCTAACAATTCACCCTAACGGCATGCAGATACCCCGAATGCGTGACGACGCCAGGGATGAGCCCCCAGGTACATTTACCAACAGGCGAAACATTACCCCCAAAAGTGCTAAGTCACTAGGGAAGGCCGGGGTATATTTACTTACAGGCATAATTTACCCCCGAAAGTGCCAAGTCACTAGGGAAGGCCGGGGTATATTTACTTACGGGCATAATTTACCCCAAAAGTGCCAAGTCACCAGGGATGAGCCGAGGTATATTTGCCAACATGCAAAACATTACCCCCAAAAGTGCTAAGTCACTAGGGAAGGCCGGGGTATATTTACTTACGGGCATAATTATATTCCTAAGATGCAGGGTACCAGGGACGTCATTAACTAAAAAACTCAAAATGGGATGCATGATATCTCACACAAGTACACAAAAGAGATGAGGGAAAAGGCATGTATGGCTTTCAGCCTCCGGTCAACAATGCACTTTGATGGTGGTCCACAGCCATTCGGAAAGAATTATGAAAAATGTATATATGAAGACAAGACAAAGTTTAAGTATAGCATCATTGACCATTGGTCAATAATACTACACTGGGGGGACATGATGGCGTATGTGGTTTAATAAGACCCAACTCGCCTTAGTAAGCATCGGCTTATGGGCCACTTGATAAACCACTCTAAGATGGTCACTAAAGGCACCACCGAATGACACAGGCCGAAAGGCCATAAGGTATTCTTTAAAAAGTATTACATCACAAGTCTTTTACTAATAATACAATACTGGGAGGGCATGTTGACGTATGTGTCCGATGGACACGTGCCGAGAGGCAGATACAACGCATGTCCGAACGACATGTGCCGAAAGGCGCAAAGACATTCTCTAAGTATTGCACCATCGGTCTTCAACCAATGCTACAATACTGGGGGGACATGACGACGTATATGGCCGAATGGCCTACGCCGAATTACACTAGCCAAAGGAATGTTTCCCGCCTAGACGTTTCCCGCCTAGTTGTTTCCCGCCTAAATATTTCCCGCCTAAATATTTCCCGCCTAGTTGTTTCCCGCCTAAATGTTTCCCTCCTAGATATGTCACTATCTATGTCACTCTCTATATATATGTCACTCTTTACACATATAATGCATGATACTTTCACATACTACATGTCATCTCAATATACTACACACATAGGATACTGATATCTCACCTCTCACATATATATAACACCACATCTCTTATCTCATACATCATGACATATATATAACACATCTCATACATACATCACAAGCTTTACATATCAAACACATCATAATGCATATATAACATGCTTATACCTATATGATAAATCCTCTACCTACGAGGTTCTGACTTGACCGTCGGAGGGTGGTTCCCGGGGCTTCGGCCTCGGGGATCCTTCTAACGGGTTCTTTCATCTTTGTAGCACACCTCAAAGCTCGGGACAAGGATGACCGGTACGTGGGAGCCGTCAAGACCAACCCGACAGAAAAATGCTTCGACATAATTCGTAAACTCAGATCTCATAAACCCATTTTGGTAAATATTTGGATATCATTGTTGAAAAAAAAAAAAAAAAAAAAAAAAAAACTGTTAAAAAATAATTTGATCACAGAGTTGTTACTTCATAATGCAATAATAGCGTGCAAATATTTTATAGAGTTATACCCTAGACAGGGGCGGAGCCAAAAAAAATTTCGATGAGGCACACTTTGATAATTTTTAGAAACTACACTACAAATTGGTACTTGGGGGGGGGGGGATTACAAAAAAATCCAGATATTTTAGAAAATTTACACTACAATTTTTCGTAAAAGGAGCACATGACCTTTGTGATACCCCCCCCCCCCCCCTCTTTAAATCTGCCCATGACCCTAGACCATAGAGCTTAAAACATTTGTTTGCGGATATTTTTCATAATCATTTATGCGTCTTTATAAAAACCCTTATAGCCATATTCTTTTGTCCTTACGAAAAATTAATATAAGGTTCAAACCTAATTAGGTACATATTTTTGAGGTTGCAGGGGAAAGGGTTGAAAGTGGTCAGGAGATATCTTGATTATATCACATATATCCGAGTCAAACACTCGTCTTTCCCGAATAACACAAATAGTAAAACTTCACCCGCTCACCTATTTATTTATACTATCATATCAAACATAAATAAGTTAGTCAATATCAAAAGAATTTGGATGGTAGCTATTAAAATCTAAACAACTTAATTAATGAGGCAATTCCATATTTCCTCAATTTAAACATTATAATTTTATATTTTCTCAATACATGTTTTAAAAGCATTGTATTTATGCACTAAAAACTTATATTTTGAGAAAATATGATATTTTGATTTTCAAGTTGAGTAAATATGAAATTATCCTTTAATTAATTAAGTACATTTTGATGACGCATGATATAGTTTCATGATTTAAAACAAGGCCTAGTCAAGACCGGAAGACCTAAACAATTTCCACTTGCTTGAAACTAGAAACGTGAACACCTCAACGACTACAACTACCCGATCATAACTAGAAGTGGTATTATAGGGAAAATAGTTCAAGACCAAATCTAGTAGATGTAGAAATATTGCATCACGGTCCAAAATATCAATCAAAATATTAACCTTTATACAAAGTAGTAAGGTAAATATCACCGGATAGTATCAAGTACGTGGTACAAATCAATGGTGATCCTCTAATTATAATTCTCCAAAATGTTTAAATCCGGTAGAAAACTTTTGAGTTGCTACTGAACTTTTCCTAATCGGGCCGAATGTTCAACAATCCATTTGTCAACTGTACAAACTACAAAGAGTTTATTCATGTTCTTTTTCTTTTACTTGTTTTTATTTAAAAAAAAAAAAAAAAAAAAAAAAATCAAGTTTATTCATGTTTATCATATATCATGCGAACAAACTTGAACAAAATACTAGGTCCTATTAATCAAATATATAAACACGAGCAAGAATCTATACGTCCTTCAATGTCTAATCATATGCGTGTTAAGGTTCGTTTATTTGTTACCACATGCTTGTTTTTCTACTCGTATATTTAACTTGTGTATCCAGTATGTGCTTCTTTGTTCACAATTGTTGTTTGTCGTTTTAATGAACGAACGTAAACCAAAACAAACGAGCTACTTCCCTTAACAACTGAACAAGAACTTGAACGAGGTAAACGCTCTTGTTCGTTATGCCTTTCTTGTTTATGTTTAGCACACGAAGATGGACAAGACATGATAGTCCCGTATGTTATGAATAATGAGTAATATTTTTAGCTTAAATGTTGTCGACATGTTTTTACTATATATTCTTGTGACGAAACAAATTCACTATTATAAAATATTTTTCAACAGTAACAAAACTTTATACAATTACTTTTTAAGTTATCATGAGATTTTTAATGCAATTCGACTTGATTGAAAGGGCGTTCGGTTTATTTGTTCTGTTTTTATGCTTTTTTCACGAAGAAAACCAGTTTTTTTCATTTAAACATTAAAAATAACCATTTTTTATATAGATAAAAATTACTTTATACTCTCATAGTTAATTTATAGCTTTTTACGGATAAGAGTTAATTGCAAAAATAGTCTTTACAGTTTGGTCATATTGTAAGTTAGGTTCTTATTTTTTCGAAAGTGCACTTATCATATATGCGTAAAACTTACATATGCACTCTTGGTTCTGACTAAATTATCCTCACATGGACCAAAGTGAAAGGGAAGATGAAGAAGGCATTGTAGTAATTCTAACTTTAGCTAGGGATCAAATGTAAGTTCCTCACATCGATGAGTGCACTTTTAAAAGAATAGGGATTGAGCTTGTAATTTGGCCAAACCAGAGGGACGATGTTTGCAATTTACTGTATAGATAAATTCGGTTAAAGATTCCTACAAAATTATCACTATCCATAAATATAAAAGTAAAAGCATAAAAAGAAAAGAAAATCAATACCAACAACCCTTAAACCCTTTTATCGGCTTGTTAATGGCGGCATCGAATAATCTTGAAGAAACCCTTAAACCCTTTCATCTAAGAGCCTCTCAAGCTGAGGTATCCCATTTTCAATTTTACTGTAATATATTTGTTATTGTCTTTATAACTTAGTTTTAGATAATGTTATATTATATGTGTGTGCAAGATACCTATGAAAGGCGTGTTGGTCTAAATACGAATAACTTTCATATTCATAGGTTTAGGGTTTAAGGTTTGAATTCGTGTAATGTCACCATAATAAATACATTGTTACATATCTTTTTTTTGTTAAGCTTCTTGGTTTATCCAAAGAGATACAATTTAAATGTTTGCGCCATACGTTCATGGCAAATTCAAAGTTATCTAGCATGTTTTGGTGAACTGGATTTGGCCATTTGGGTTATTTGGTTATAAAAAATTAAAACCTGGGGGCTGCATGAATAACCTATGAGTTTCAGTTATGCCCCTTTCTCGATCGGGTTTGTAAAGATTACAAATAAACTGAAAGTTTGATTCAAATGTGCATTTCTAGATAGGATTTGTATGTAATCATAATGGTTATGACTTATGAGTAGCTAGCCTATATATAGGGTTGTTTTGTAACTTTTAAAAGCCAAAGTAGTTGCATTAAGTTTCAAACTGCAAGTGCTTACTTAGATCACTTTTAGTCAATGTTGCAAAAATCGCTAGGCACTAGTCGGGCGGTTGACCACCTACGAGGCGGAATATGTATAACAGAACAAAATACTTCTAATTTCAAATAGTTCAAAGTTCACATAGTTTGAAGTTGCAAAATAGACAAATAAACATAACAATTTAAGTACTTAAAACTTCAAACGTTTTCGAATACTTCAAACATAAATATTAAATTGATGCTTGATTCTCATCTTGTCCATATTGTTCAAATCAGTGAGAATCAGGTTCGAATTTCATATGAAAAACCCATGACTTTGTGTTTACAATCCCTGGTTTTTCTTTTGTGTTGAGATGATAAATTAAGTATGGGTCTGGTATATTGAAAAGAAAACCCCTAGTTTTTAGTTAAATAATGCCTTTCAAAAAAAAAAGTTAAAAAATGTTGACTTTGTTGACTGCCTTGGCCGCCTAGGCAGATGTTTGACCGCCTTTTGACTTTTCCGCCTAGTTTGGCCGATTTGCCTAAAATCGAGGCGGTGTATGCCCGCCTAGCCCGCTTTTTACAACACTGTTTTTAGTTCGGTTTTACTGGCCCAGACTAGTTACCCCATGACTAATTCAGTTGGTTTGGTTTGGTTTTGCCCAACTTCGCTTCGGATTTTGGGTGTGTAAAATATTTTCATGAAACAGATTAAACCCCAAACAAATCTGGTTAACCAAAACACCGAGTGTATTACTGACCTTATTTGACTAGGGAACTGTTGTGGTTCTCTATCCTGTCTTAACTATTAGTATTACTTGTCACTTGTGAGGGTGAGCTTGTGGATTTGAGAGATGCATCGATCGATATTGAGGTGAGCAACAGTAGCTTTTTTGACTTGTTCCGGACTAGGCTGTTTTTATTCAGCACGTCACTAAGTTTCTGTGTTAAGCGTTTAGGGATATGCTTCTCATCAGGGCCTGACGGGGTGTTCATATGTGTGGGTGGGGCATAATTTCAAGAGACTTTCTTCAATTTTCTCGATCATTCATATGGTTTCTGCATCTCAGTGCTGTACTGTCGTGACTCATGCATATTCATGTATGTCTGTTGGGGTTTAATTTCTAATTCCATGGACAATAGGGGTTGGACTTCTGTCAAGGACAATTTTTTGTAACCGTTTTCACAATATCTACTTATGTGCCAATATTGGAAAATTATCTTTATGAATTGTGGCAGCATAAGTTAAGCATATGCTTGTGAGATAGTTAATTGTCTTATCAACATAAAAAAGTTAAGCATATGCTTAGGGGTGTTCTTTAAATGGATAAACCAGCTTGTTTGGGTGGACTGGATTTTGGTTATTTGGTTTTAGATTGCTTTTCTGGATCTACTCGAAGTTGTAAGCGGTTTAATTTACTGAGTTTGGCTATAAAAATCAAAACTTGGGGCCTGCCCGTATAACCCACTAGTTTCTAGTATGCCCCTTTCTCGATAGGATTGAACTTCGGATAAGATTTGCATGTAGTTATAATTGGTGATGGTAGATATTGTTTTGTTTTGTTACTTTAGTTCGAAACTGAAAGCTGTATTGGCTTCTAGTTATGCCAAAATTGTTGCATCTAGTTTCAAAGTGCAGGTGCTTCCTTTGTTCCTTTTTTAATTCGGTTTTACTCGGCCTCAAACCGTTTAACCCAATGACTAATACAGCTGGTTTGGTTCAGCTTTGTCCAACTTTGGTCCGAATGTTCGGTGTGTAACAGATTTCCCGAAATCCGGTTAACCAAATACCGAGTCTATTACCGACTGTAACAGACTAGAGACCTATTGTATAGGCTCTTTTTCCTGTTTAACTATTAGTACTTGTTACTTGTGAGGGTGATCCTGTGGATTTGAGAGATTTATTGTTTGATATTGAGGTGACATACTGTAGCTCTTTTGACTCATTCTGGACGAAGTTGTGTTTTCCTTCAACTGTCACGTGTTTCCATCTCAAGTATTTAGGGCGTACGATTTTCATCATGGTTTGGTGTCTTGTTCATATGTGTGACTGACATAATTTCAAGAGAGATCCTTTAATCCTTGGATCATTCATTATGGTTTCTGCAACTCAGTGTTGTACTGTTGTTTGTACTCATCTTTGTCTGTTGGGGTCTGGTTTTTAGTCCTATGGATATTTGGGTCTTGGACTTCTTTCAAGGACAATAGTCGCTTATATTGGTGCCTGAATCAGTTATTCATGGTTCTATGCTTTTTGTCTTGATGTCTTTTGGCATGGATTGGAGTAGTGGGAGCCGCTGCTGCCCCTTCTCTGTCTTTTTCGTATATGTAGTTTTCATTTGATATGATTTTTCCCTCATTTTACATCCGTGCGTACCTTTTGTACCAGTCCTAAAGAAAATGACGGCGCTCTCTGCTGGTTAATTAGTCGTCCCAACAGTAACCACGTCTACATAAACACGATATTTAGAGAGTCAATCTAGGAGTTAAGCTATGATAATATTCATGTTAGTCTGAAGAAACTACCTATTCTTACTTTATAGGTTTGGATTGAGTTTTGCTATAAATTAGGATTATCTTGTTGCCAAAAATGTAGCAAAAGTAGTAATAGGATGTCTGCCATGAGCTATCTGATCTGTTTTCTTCTGTTTAAGGTAAGTTGTCTGTTAATTGATCATTGTGGGTGATGTCTTTGATCAACAGGTGAGACACTTAGAGTTCACATTTTCTGACTGCAACATGCATATTTACATTAACATTGATTAAACAATATTCTCTTTTATATAATAGTCCACCTACCTCATCTGTGTTTGAACTATAGGAACGGTTGGCAAGACTTGAAGCTGCCTTTGCCACAACGAAAGGTTAGATATAAGTAGTTTATTCTCAATCCTTTAATCTTGTTCTGAAGCGTAACCTTAAGCACTTAATTCTAGTTTTTAGTAATTTCTGTCCTTTATATGGGATTGATTACTTGCAGTGTCTGATTCTGGAAATGAGGAATTGTTAAATAAAGTGGCAGAACTGGAGAAAAGGTTAGAAGAGGCAAAATCAGAGCAACTTGCAGAAAGAGAAAAGGTAAAGTGTAATACTCCATTTTGTAAAGAAGAAAAAAAAAATGCAACTTTTAATTTGAAACATAGTTCAATAAATGGAATATGTTTTAGAGCTGTTTAGATGTTCAAGATGCCCCTTACTATGGACAACCATAGTTACTAACTTCAATATGGCTAAAGGGCAAAAAAGTGAACTAGAATTGAAAGTTAACGAGGAATGAAAGTTTGCATGCTTTACGGACATAGGGAGTATATCACATTTCTTTCTTTTAAATATATGACGATGGACTTAAAGCTATTTGTCTTTTACCTCTCTTCAGGCTCTGAAAGAAGAGGAAAAGCTTCATTATCGTATAACTCATCTTCTACGAGCATTAGAGAAAGCAGATAGTAATCTAGCTACAAAATGAAGCAATCCCCTTGGGGATATCAATATTTTTTGCGATCAAGTATCATTCATGCATGATTACAACAACCCTATCTTTCTCGACTTTTTTTTGTTGAGTCTGCCCTGTTTCTTGATGGTTTCAGTTCTTATTTTGGAGAAAGAAATACGGTTGGTAACATCAATATTGACTTGTATGCATGTTTTCTTCTTTTGTCATTGAAATATTTAAACTAAATTGTAACTCATTGATAAAGTCTAGAAGATGTGATCATATTGGTGTATGATCTCATTTCTAGCACAATCTCTGGTAAAAGTTGAAGTGAACTGCTGAGCCACCAAACTGCAACTGATAATTAGCTTATTTAGACAACAATAAATATCAACATGTTTTAGCATATATCAACATCACTTTGGATGGACATACATCTGCTAAAAAACACACATGTATGGCATATTAGCTTATTTACTGAAGTGTATTCTAGACACTATCCTATTTAAGGTTTTATTTTGTCAAATGCTAGTTGCAGCTCAGCAAAATCGTAAATATACCAACATAACGCAGCCCAAGTAGTACCAAGTGTTGTTTCCAGGACACTGAGTTCAAACTTTATCATTGATATGTTCGTAAGATATCTGTCATATGAAATTCACAAGGTTGTATCCACTTAGCAACTGAACAGTCAATGTGATTATCATGTATGATTCTGCTGATTTTGATGTTCGAAATATATTCGCGCAACTAGTATAGGATTTTCCTTCCATAAACCAGATACACAGTTGAATAATCAAGAACATTGTTGGGGTTGGTTTGATCTAAATCCATGAATTGATCTAACTGAAATTCTGAAATAAAGCATAAAGCCTAAGCAAAAATCAGAATACAAGGTTAATATGCTGCATTACAATGACCCACGAAGAGTCTGTAGTCGTCTCTAAAGATTAATTTTATACATTTTGCCGGAGGTTAGGCCCTCCTCTATCCTGAAGACCCATGCATGAAACAGATTAGATCTTTATAAATCTCAAGATTGGTTCAGTCAACAAAATGTACATCCCTAGAAGCTAAATATAAGCGACCAAGCTGATTTGTCTGTCTTATATAGGAAGCAAAAGTGTATCTTGTCACCTTTTCATGCCTATAGGGAGCCACAAATATACCATCATAAGCATCAAATCACACAAAATCATGGGAATGACTAAAAAAGAAGCTATATTTGATTATAGTAAGGAGAAATTTGTTAAATTGACTATGAAGGAATCACAAATCTCTCACCTCTAACTCCCTAAGTTTCGAGAACGGAATCAAACGAGAATGATTTGGTTGACAATCTGGGTGATTTGTTGTATATAGATATATAGTCATATAGATGTTGTGATGATCATAGACTGATGGAAAACCGACCCACTGGCGGCATACTAACCGGTCATACGGCCATTGCCACTCAGTAATCTCATGGCAACAAGTAGAAAGTAATTGTGTGACATCATGATTAAATGACATAGGCGGGATTTGAACTCTGTGATCTCTGACCTCCGAGTTATGCCACATGTCCCCTACCATTAGGCTAATATCTCAATTAATTTTTTATAAATTGAGATTTTAGAACGTAACAAAGTTACTAGTACAATTATCAAAAGCAGTTCATTTCAAGAGACCTTCATTGCTAATTACCCCTTCCTTTTTAACAAACTACGCGTATTATTTACTCAATTAGTTAATTGTTATTCTTTCTTTTTGATATTCCATATGAACACTCTTTGAGTAACAAACTACACGTATCAAGATTTCTTGGTTAATGTAATCTAATCACATAAAATCGTTACCCTTGATTTCCTAAGATTCCTAGGATCCTTAAATGAAGATATCGATCATTCATGTATGAACGGTTTTAGTTTCAAAAAGCTAAATTAAAGAACACGATTTCGTTCTATAAATAACAAGAAATCCGTTCATTCTACATAAACAACCTTCAAATGTCGATCTCTATAGCTTCTCACCCTATGCCTCTTTCTTGTTTAACCAAATGTAATGATGAACGTAAACAAGAAGTATCAAAAATGGCCCTTATTTTCGATAGATACAAGGATAGGCTTGCAACGCTTCCAAAAGAGAGAGGTTGGATGACTGAAAATCTATACATGTACCAGGGCTTTTGGCATCAGTCCATGCGTAGAATCTCAGTTGAAAATGTTATGGCCGTGCAAGATACTTTCAAAGCTCATCCAACTGATATCTACTTGGCCACGCTGCCTAAATCTGGGACAACATGGCTCAAGGCACTTGTGTTTGCTATGGTGAACAGAAACCGGTACAAATGCAAGCCTCTTTCAACTGATCACCCTTTGTTAGTCTCTAACCCGCATAAGTGTGTGCCTTTCATTGAAACCGAAGTTTTTAGAAACATGCCTACTTATGTTGATGCTCATTCGCCACGTATCTTTGCTACCCATATACCATATACGTCATTGCCTCAATCCATTCTTGATTCAAGTTGTCGCATAGTTTATTTATGTAGAAACCCAAAAGATGTTTTGGTCTCTATGTTTCACTTTGCAAAGAAGTTGAGGGAAAAATCGTGTAGTCCATTGACATTTGAAGAGACTTTTGAGCTGTTTAGTAAAGGTGTCATGCCCATGGGACCTTACTGGGACCATGTGAAAGGGTACCACGAGTTCAGTTTGGAATGCTCGGAAAATGTTTTATTTTTGACATATGAGGACATGAAAAGAGATGCAATGAATAATGTAAAGCGGCTTGCGAAGTTCTTGGGTTACCCCTTCACAGAGGAGGAAGAGGCTAACGGTGTGGTGCAAGGAATTATCGAACTATGTAGTTTTGAAAATCTTAGAGAGGTTAATAAGCAAGGTAATGTATGTGAGGGTATACCTAATGATGTGTTCTTCAGGGAAGGAAAAGTTGGAGACTGGACCAACCATCTTACTGATGAAATGAGCCAAATTTTAGATCAAATTACCCAAGAAAAGTTTCATGGTTTGGATATCTCTTTCTAACGACATTCATAAGGGTGAACGTGGTGCATAACATTAGTTTTTAAACCCGAGTTCACTCAATCTCAAATAAATCTTTCTAGTTTAAGCCAGTCATTTTTCTATTATCTGAGAAAGCGATTCAATCTCAGAGCTCTCATGAAGAAATTAGCTTGATGCAATATAATTAGTGAACTGACTGAAGCTATATATTGGTACTATGGAATCGCATAAAATTGAAACGGCTAGAAAAAGAACGGGTCTGGATGAAAGGAAACAATTTCACTAGTGATTTGAAAGCATCAAGATTTCCATGTTTCTATATCTGAATCCTGCATGATAATTGAGTGTCTTGTTTTGTTATGTTACGCACTCAGTTATATATGCATCAAGTTATAACGTTATCACTCTCATATTATCAGTTTGTAATTTTGTGTGTCATTTATATGTTTAGTAGTGCTTATACTGATGTCTTTTTCTAGTGTTTGTATTTTTATATTTTACTAATTTTATAAGTTATTTCTATTTATAGTTTGAGTTATAAGACGCCATTTGATGGAGAGATGAAATGGCGTGAAATATATTCGGTTGGAAGGGGATGGCTTTCCTGTTGAAAAGTGACACCGGATTAAAGTAAACTCACGACTAAACATGAAATATAATAAAAGATGACACACGGATATAACGTGAAAAATCTCAATAGGGTAAAAACTACAGACAATCAAATACATTTCACTATAATGAAAATTATGAATTACACATTCTTTCTAATTACAAGAATAAACACTTATCTCTTGCAAATATGAGATATACACCAATTCTTTAATTAACTCAAAGACTACTAGGAGAGAATACACTATGTGTTTTGATGTGCTAACACGTGTGCAAGTTTTACAATGACCAATCTAAAAACTAAGAACGTTGTCTATAGAATTTAAGAAATCCTAATGAGAAAGACTAAAACTAAACTTAAGCTAGAGAAGATAAAATAAGGATGACCACTTGTACTTGCACTTCTTTTCAAGGTTTCTAGTGGTGGTTAGGTTTGTTAATGTCATCGAGACGTTCAAGAAGATGATAGAACATGAAACGCATTTCATCACGGACTTCATGAACTAAGGCTTGAGTTTGTTGGCGATGATAGCAAGTTTCTTCATGATTTGGTTGTTGTGGTGATGGAGATATGTTTGAAGTGGATGGACCTAAGTGAGAAGGTTGTGGGTGTACAACGGATGTTGGTGGAGATGTGTGTGTAGGTGGAGGAGGTAGAGATGTTTCTACATCTATATTGTTCGGTTGTGATGGTTTGTTGGGAATTAGAAGACCAACACTTAGTACTGCCAGCCTTGAGTTAGTACTGTTGGTACCAGTACTAACAACTTAGGTGTCGTTTGTTTTTTCAGAGCTTTTACCTCTTCATCTGCAAACCATGTCTGCAAAAGAAGAGGTACATTTAAGCTCTTCATCTGCAAGAAGAAGACCGTTTGTTTTTTGTGCTATTGAAGTACTTCTTTCCTTTTTCTTCTTTTTTTCATTTTCTTTCCCTTTTTTCTTTTTCACTATTATATTTTTTGCTATTGAAGTAACTTTTTTTTTTCCTTTTTCTTTTTCACTATTTTTTTTTTCCTTTTTCGTAAAAAACAGACGAAAGCGTAAAAAAATGGATGAAAACGTAAAAAACGGACAAAAACGTAAAAAGCGGTAGAAAAAGTAAGAAAACGGACGAAAACGTAAAAAACGGATGAAAACGTAAAAAAGCAGGCGAAAACGTAAGGAACGGACGAAAACGTAAGAAAACTGACGAAAACGTAAGAAAACTGACGAAAACGTAAAAAAATGGCCGGAAACGTAAAAAAGGGAGGAAAACGGATGAAAAAAACCGACGAAAACATAAAAAACGGACGAAAACGTAAAAAACAGGCGAAAACGTAAAAAACAGACGAAAACGTAAAAATATGATCGAAAACGTAAAAAAATTGATGAAAACGTAAAAAAAACAGGTGAAAAAGGACGAAAACGGACAAAAACGTAAGCAAACGTAAGAAACGTAAAAAAAACGGACGAAAACGTAAAAAAACGGATAAATACGTAAAAAAACAGACGAAAACATAAAAAAAAACTGACGAAAAGATTAAAAAACGAACGTAAACGTAATAAAGCGGACGAACACTTAAGAAAACGGGCGAAAATGTAAGAAAACGGACGAAAACGTAAAAAATGAGGCGAAAACGTAAAAAAACGGACGAAAACGTAAAAGAACGGACGAAAACGTATAAAAACGGACGAAAACGTAAAAAGACGGACGAAACGTAAAAGAGATGTAAGATATTGAGAAAGAGATGTATGGGTTGTGAAAGAAGAGGTAAGAAGTGAAAGATAATGTCTGAAATTTAGAAGAGGAAAGAAGTGAAAATAAGCACTTATGTCTGCAAAAAAACAAACAGAAACCTCTGTCCTCCTGCAGACAAAAGAAGTGAAAAGAGGAAAAAAATGCTTATTGTGAAAAAACAAACGACACCTTAGTATTGTTAGTCTTACAGTTAGTACTATTAGTTCATTGTTAGTACTGCTGTTATTTTGGAAAAGCATGTGATGTGATTGTAACATAATATATCTTATGTATTTAGAAGATACGTATAATAATGAGTTATAAATGTGTAGTTATCTTTTAAAGGACTCCTTAGACTATAAAAGGAGATCCTAGGTTATACGTAGAGAAGTCAATATGTGTGTGTTTAAAGAAAAGCTTCAAGGTTGTAAACCGTTGGGCTCAGTAAATACCCAAACCCCTTAAGTCTAGGATTTGAATAGAAAATATCCTAAGTGTTTAATCCTTTAAACATTAACAAGTCATTGAGCGCATAGTCTCTCAGTGAGCTATATTCAGGATACTCAGTAAGAGACAAAGGAGAAGTCTCTCCACTCAGTAAGGCGGAACTTAATGGGTGAAGACTGAGTCAAGAAGAAGATGGTGGATTCAGTGAGTGATGACAATAACTCACTGAATCCCGAAACTCCTCACCAACGACTAACACTGAAGATAAACTAAAGACTGAAGACTGAAGGCTATGAAGACTGAAGAATGAGCGGGACAAGGCGAGACAAGTTTGAACATATAAGACGAAGTCCTTATCAACCAAAGTCAACTTTCCCTGAATCGTTAACTATCAGGCTCAGTGTCATCACTGACAAGAAGAAAGCAGCCTTGTCGCTTACCCAATATAGCCAATGTAAACAGAGACAAAATACATCAGTATTTTGTCTTCTGTAACCTGTCAGTTTGTCCTCTAGGATAGAGTTAAAAACCATACTTGTATAAATAGCCTAAGAGTTGGAGTGGAAGATTTGAAGCTTGTGGATTAATTGTAAAACACACACACAAGCCATCTTCCACTCCTCCAAATACAAGTTTGTCCCTGAGATAGCTCAGTGGTTCCTTTGTAGTTGTGCTCAGACTTAGCCTGAGCTTAGCGAGGAGAACCATACTTGTCATTTCAATCCCAAGTACTATTCCTCAAGTACTTGGGTAATGTATTCTTTTTTATTTGTTTCTAATAAAGAATATTAAGTTGAAAAATTATTCAGTGTGTTTTTACTTGCATAGTTTCAGTCATTGTTCACAATCTGTTTGTTTATTACTTTTAACTGTTTTATACGATTGTGAAATGGGAACAACAAGTGGTATCATAGCAGGCTGATTATAAAACCCTTTTAAGCCGCTAAAAAACATTTTTAAATCAGGATCCTAATGGCTGAAATTGATGTGCCCCAACTTGTCGACAAAAAGGGTGGAGCTTATTCTGATGTTGCCCCTCGACTCGAAGTTGGTAAATTTAACAAATGGAAAAAGCGAATGCTTTGCTATTTGACTGGGATGGAACCTTACTACATAGAGTGTATTAATGAAGGTCTATTTATTCCAAAGACTGCTGAAGGTTTGCCTAAACCTGAAGCTCAGTGGACTCAGGATGAGAGGAGAGTGGTCAACCAGGACCAAAGGCTCAAAAGCATCATCATATCTTGTCTTCCTGATGATGTCACGGAGTCTGTTATTGGCTGTAGTACAACTAAACAAACCTGGGATGACCTGGTCCACAGTCATGAAGGTCCCTCAGATACCAAGGAGAATAGGATTATGGACCTGAAACTTGAGTACAACACCTTCAGGGCTAAGGACTCACAAACTCTATCTCAAACTTACACCCGTTACAAAACTTTGTTAAATGAACTGTCAAATGATGGTGTTAAGTTGTCCAAACATGAAATCAATGTTGGTTTTGTCACTAGTCTCCTTGAGAAGTGGTTGAATTTCTCTCAGGGACTCAGGAATGCTAACCATATCCAGAATCTTGAACTTCCTGAAATATATGAGAAATTTGTCTATGAGGAAAACCTCATCAACAAACGATACCCTGACTTAAAGAAGTCTCAGGAAGTCAAAAATTCCCTGACCACCACTTCAACACCAATTTCTACTGCTTTTTATTCTAATAGTGTGGTTCAAGATTTTCAGGAAAATTCAGATGATGAGCCTGATGAGAGATCAAGTGAGGAGTACCTAAATGACCTGAACATCGAATTTCAGGAAAGGACACTCCTTGCTAATTCTCGGAGGTTTATAAAAAGAAACAAAGGTTTTTCCAATGCTAAAGCTAATGAGGACACTGAGTGCTTTAAGTGTCACAAAAGAGGTCATTTTGCCAAAGACTGTTTTTCAAAAACAATTTATGAACCCTCTTACAAACCATCAGGGTCAAATTAGTCCTCAGGATTTAGCAGATTTCAACCAAAAATCTATCAGTCTCATCAAAATTTTCAAAACAAATCTGATCAAAATAAAACTGTTGATTTTGAAGCTAAGTACAGGAAAGTCAAAGCTAAGCTAGCACTGTTTGAGGCCACTCCCTCAGAAACAACAAACACTGTTAAATCTATGCAGCGTAAAAACAAGGGTCTAGTTGTTGAAGTCTTCGACCGGGATGAAGAGCCAGTCTCCTCAGACGATGAAATGGTGCAAGTCAGTGCACTGATGGCTCTCTCAGAAGAGGACAAGCTAGTTGTTGGGAAAAATCATGCCAGAAATGGAGAATGGGTCAACATCACAATGAAGAAGGTAAATATTTTACTTTATATGGATGATGACTCTGATTGGTAGTCTTATATGAACTATATCAATGTTGACCTTAAGTTTGTAGAAGAGCAACAATTAAATCTTTTTTCAAAATACAACAAGTTAAGTTTTGAATTGAACAAGTGTAGGGATGAATTACTTCTTTTAAAACAAGCTAAGCTTGAGGATGTCACACTGCAAATTCAAAACACTAAACTAGTTAAAAGAAATCAAGCTCTTCAAGATGAACTTAAAAAGGAAAAAGATATCATTGAAAGTTGGACTGCTAAGAATCCTAGGGTCTTTGATGCTGTGGGTGCCCCCAGTAGCAAAAAGAGAGTCATAGGTGAAGATCGTCTCCCTGACTCTCACAACAAAGACCAGAGTCCAAAGCCATTTGTGTCTGGTGGCATGATTACCAATATGTTGTCAATTCCCAAGCCCAGTGATTGGATTGAACGGGTTAACCCTGAGAGTAAGCTTCCAAATTTTGATTCTGGAAGAATACTAGAGCCTGAAAGCCAAGCTCTAAAGAGCATGCTTGGACTCCCTGATGTGCCCAGTGGTACTGAACACATCTCTGAGTCAGAAGCAGAATCTCAAGCACCGCTTCCACCCCTGAAACCTCTTCAAGGTACTGCACCAAGCTCTGAGCTTACTCCATTGCAATTCAATCCTTACTCACCAAAAGAAAGGTCTGGACTTGGTAGAACCATCCTGAAAAGACCAACAAAACCAATCCAACAAGATTCTACTCCCACTGAGACTTCCACATCTTCAGTTCCTACTGAAGCAGACCAAATTCAACAACTGGCTGAACTTGTGAGGAAGCTGACTGATAAAATGGAATCCATCGAAAAAGCTCCTGATTCAATCAAGGAAACTAATTCAGCCTCCTCTAGTTCATCAAGGTCAAAATCCACCAACAAGCCCAGGCAGAAGTGTGATCTATGTCATTATACCAGTCATACCACTAACAATTGCTACAGAATCCTTTTTTGTATGATCTGCAAAAAGGATGATCACAGAACTTCTGATCACTTACAGTATGTAAGTTCATTTAGTGAACCAAAATATACCAAAGTTGGTCATCAACATGCTTCAACCTCCAAACAAGCTCACATGAATAGAGCAAAACCTTTTCCTCCTTGCCCACACT
Organism: Chrysanthemum seticuspe; assembly: GCA_019973895.1. Taxonomy (NCBI): domain Eukaryota; kingdom Viridiplantae; phylum Streptophyta; class Magnoliopsida; order Asterales; family Asteraceae; genus Chrysanthemum; species Chrysanthemum seticuspe. The sequence goes on along the minus strand of BPTQ01000005.1, from coordinate 157,634,384 downwards.
GTGGCTTTAATGATCATCATCCTGATGATTGTCTCATGAACTCATGCTGTGATATTTGCGGAAATCCAGCTCATTAGACATCCCAGCATGACAGTGTCATCCAAGCAAGGAGAAGTTCAAAGCAACCCCAAATCACTGAGTCATCAAATGCAAAACCTGTGGTAGCACAATGCACTCAACCACTGACCATGAGTCAATTTCCAAATTCAAGCAGACCTTTAGACCCAAGCCCACTAGTATGTGGGTCAGCAAGAGAAACTAATTCAGTTTACTATTTGTGCAGAGACACGCCAGGGAGCCTATTTGGCATCTAGATAGTGGATGCTCAAGAAGCATGACTGGTGTTAAGGAGTATCTGCACAAGTATGTAAAGGAACCAGGACCCAAGGTAGTATTTGGTGATAACTCATCATGTCCTACTAAAGGTTATGGTTCAGTATACTGCAATGGAATAGTTTTCTCTAGAATAGCTTATGTCAATGGTCTAAAATACAATCTCATCAGTGTCAGTCATCTATGTGATGCTAAGTACATTGTGCAATTCAATGACAAACAAGGCACCATTTTCAATGCCAACAAAGAAGTTGTTTTGATAGCTCCTAGAAGAGATGATGTTTATGTCTTAGACATATCAACACTCTCTCAAAATGGAACTTGTCTCTTTGCCAAAGCCACTGAAACTGTCAACTGGCTGTGGCACAAGAGACTCTCTCACTTAAACTTCAAAAACATCAACAACTTGGGAAAACAAAATAAAGTCCTTGGCTTACCATCACTGGTTTTTGCAAAAGATAAACCTGGCTGTCTTCACCTCCTGCACATGGATCTCTTTAGACCAGTCAGTCCTAGATCAATCCAGCATGAGAAGTATACACTTGTCATTGTTGATGAGTTCTCAAGATACACTTGGGTATACTTTCTTTCCAAGAAGAGTCAGGCAGTTGATACAATAATGTCATTCATAAGGAAAATTGAAAACTAGAATGACATTACTGTTAAACAAATCAGAACTGACAATGGTACTGAGTTCAGAAATCAAGAGCTTGAGAATTTCTGTGATAAAAAGGGAATCTCCCAAAACTTTTCATCTCCTTACACCCCTAAACAAAATGGGGTAGCTGAAAGGAAAAACAGAACTCTCATTGAGGCTGCCATAACTATGTTAAATGGCTCAGCACTCTCAAAATGGGGTTTTGAAGTAAAAAATGGGTCAAAAAAGAGTGGTTTTTTATACCATCTTTCTGTGTTTATGAATCTGAACGGAAAAGTGGTCGGAATACATCGCCGAAAAAAGTCAAAACCCCTTTTTTACGCTTAAGACTCATCTACAGACTCATTTACGAGTAACTTAGAAAGTTACTCGTAAGGACCCATCTTTACGCGTAATAAAACGTTACGAGTAAGTTTTCTTACGCGTAAGTCCAGCTTTACGCCTAAGCAAAACTTACGAGTAAGATTTTTTTGTTTACACTTAAGATCTTTCTTACGCGTAAGATTTACGCTTAAAGGCTATACTTATGAGCTTTTACGCATAAGGTTTTCTCAAACAAGACTTCACGCTTAAACAAAAAAGGAAGAGTAAGACTTTACGCTTAAAGATTAAAACTTTAAGAACAAGACTCATGGACTTCACGATTGACAGAAATGAAGAAGACAAAAGACTAGTTTCATATGACCACAAACATAATACCAACATTATGTAACTCGACCTCAATTAATTAACCATCATTAGATTCAACTTGACCACTGCCAAAACTTTTAACCATTCACAATCACAACATCAAACCATCACTAAACCTAATCCGTACAACAAGACTCAATCTCAGAATGTTTTCGTGTATTTACAAAAGTCCAAGAACAACTACACGAAAATATCATCACTGATCCATCTGGTACTATTCGAAAGATTTTAAAAAACAACAAACGAAAACCAATATTTCCATCTGTTTGTTTTTCTTTCAGATTAAACATAAAGGAAATTCATTTTTGAAGTTTACACTTCAATTGCTATCCGAAACAAAAGGATGAGGGTGATAACAATTATGTTATTCCCTTCCTTGGTTCGTTCTAAACATTCAAGCAAAACACTCTACAATTAAACCTACCCGAGACCCATCCTAGGATCTTGTAGCCTCTGTTGGTGTGTAACTCCTAGAACAGGGTAAGATAATCAATTCAGCAGAAACAAGCAACAAGTCAGCAGAAACAAATACCACTAGGTGGTTACCGGATATCACTTGGAATCGTGTGATCACTTTCCAAAGTAAACTATTCAACCCTAATGCCTGGGTTACACGAATATCTACTTGGATTAGACCAAATGCAGTTATAGAATTAGGCACAATTCAATAACCCTTGCGCTTATAAGTGTTATTGGTTTTATGTATATGTTCTCATGCATAAACAGATCTCCTATTTATAGGATAATACTCTTAGCTAGTCAAATGGAATTATGAGTATTAATCGGCCCATTAATAGCCTCATAATTATCCCCATTATAGCCGTTAGTGGTTACATGGCTAATTAAACGTGGTCATTATGCAGTTGTAACTGCCACTTGAATAGGTCTGTAGGATATTGGATTTCACATACACATCAAACCATAACACAAAGTGGGCGTATAAAGGTGAGTTCTAGAGAGAGAAAGTTAGAGGTTTAGGGAACTTTAGTGAGAGAAAGAAAATTCTTATTATGAGCTCCAACTCTCTACCTTGGAAGGTAGAGAGTATTTATAGTCTTACAATAAAACGCCACACAACGGGCTGTGGATCAGGCATACAGTGGGTAAAGACCCGTCCGTCCTCCATGGTGTTACTAAACTAAATACTACTTAACTTAAATGAACTACGTCTACGAGCTTTCTAACGATTACATATACTTGAGGTGACCGACTCTTTAATACCTGGAATTTCTAATTCCTAACAATCTCCCCCTAAGGGAGGTCACCTCAAACATATACTAAAATTACATTGAATACAAACAGATATTACATTCACAATTGTTCTTGCATTCTTGATGTAGTACTTTGCTCCGAAGCTCGTAGTCATTGATTCCACTCATTGCATGTTTGGTTAATCCAAGTGGAGGTCTTTTACTGATCCACATGATAATAAATTTAAGCCAACTTTTGAGATCATCAGCTAACAAAAATCTCTGAGACATCCATTGTGGTGTTGGTATTATGTGATGTTGTGACTTTCGGACCGACATGCTCACATTCTGGATCATGATATCTTCTCATCAGAGTAGCAGAAGCTTTCGTTGATTCATGATATTGGCAGCAGCGTAGCAGAAGCATGGAGTGAAAATATCAGAGTCATTGATGCACTAATCATGATTTCTTTTGAGATAAATGTGATAAATGAGCATGCGGCTATGGATTGACCGCTTCATTCTGATCAGCTGCAAACGTAGGACGTACCTGCATACAACAGTTAGCAATAAATCACACGAAAGTATCTTTGATCACTTTCGTTGAATTGAGGTACACGGCCCACGGTTCCCCGTTGATCAGTACAAGTACTGCCTGTGATCAGGTATAATTCCGAAGAATTTCCTTGACAGGGTTTCGCAGCTGCTCTAGCTGTTCTCAAACCGGAACGTCTCAAAGAAGACAACACGGAGTGAGTGAACCAGCGAATAGAAATTCACTGATTGATGAAAAGATATTTGAAAAACAATCGTGTATTGCTCAATAGAAATTGTTTTTGCAATACAACGAAGGTTTCAATGAACATCAATTATCAATCATAAAACACCTTTTGATTTGAAATATCCGTACACAGTCGATTTGCTAAAGAAAAGAGTTTTTAAGCACAAAGACCGGTTTTTCAAAGGTATCCGTCAATCCATAACCTGAACCAGGATTGATTCAAAAGATTGAATCGCCCCATTGTTTCTGTTCAGTTGTCACATGGTTGATCTATTTGATAGATCTCACATGCCACCCACCAGGAGCTTGTTTGATGTTGGCTCCAGAAGGCTTTCCATCTTCATTGTGAGTATGTTAGCATATCACTCAGATGTTCTGGCAATACCACAAGGATAATGCGTAGGACTCAAGATAAAATCTCTCTTTCCACATTGTGTGAAACAGAGAGTCTTCAATGAAAATGTCCTAATGAGATTTATTGATGATCTCGTGGCTCTAGACTCAATATGTGCATATTTGGTTCTTGTGCCGGAGACTAGGGAGAGGGTCTCCTTCTTCAATATCAACAATCTCTAAGAGAAAGTCGATAGATTATGCAGGTTCCCCGTGAGAATGAAACAAGCCCTTTTAAGAGGAACTTGAGTGGTTTGGGAAGTTGTAGTGCAGTGCGTCACTGGGTCCATGACGTCTTATCTTCAATACCAATGTTACCATCAGTAGCATATGAATTGTACCCAGTTTCTGCCCTATGGTTGAATAAATGGAGGGCTATTTCTTTTCACCCTTTTCTCATTCAATTCTTTTTCATTCTTCAACCCCTTCAGTGCTTACCGAGACTTCATAGCAAGAACCTTGTTGGGTTTGTTCCAGTGCTCGCTCTGTCTCAGTCCGCACTCTTCCCATATCTCATTTTTCTCCTTTTATCATCATACCTAAGGACTTCTACACTAACTAGTGGATTGTCCCTGGGTAGATCCCTCCGGTTCTGGCGGATCATGGGAACAAATACCTAACCTTATCATCCTTATATCACCGTACATAAAGTAAATTTGGTCGGTCTATTTGGTATTGTTCATCTGCCATTTGAACCAATTGAAAACCATTTGAAAATCAATACAGATACTTGTGATATATTATCAAAACATTTTGTACCTGAATTGTTTTTGATATTTTTAGAACAAGTGCTCCCCCTCAACATGTGCATCAAATGTTTGAAATCGTTTTGCACACGGAGGCAAGAGGAAGAATTAACTTCTTTGATTACCATTTTCTAAAAGATATCAGCCTCACTTCCCTGATCAAATCAAGTAGATAAAGCATTTTGAGGAAGGATGAGATTTTCATAATTTTGCTCCCCCTCAATATGTGCCTCGAGATTTGAAAAGAGTTTTGCACATACTAGAGGGAACCTGCACATTGAGATAAGTGATCACGTTTCAAATCATAGGTTTAAGATAGATGCTCCCCCTCAACATGTGCATGAAAAATTTGAAATCGTTTGTCACATGTGGGAAGGAGAGCTTGTACATCCTTATAAAACCATTTACCGAATTATCAGTTTAAATCCAATTTAAATCACACTGTAAAACCCGAAAATCTAAAGCGTGTGAAAAGACCATTTTACCCCTCACATTTAATATTTATAAAATGCGTAAAATGCATCAAGATCATTAAGTACATTTATAACCTAATTCGTAAATATGTAATTTGTACAAGATAAATGAAACTGATACACTTAGGGTCGTCTAAAATAATCATCACAATATAATTAATCAAAATTGGGCCGAAAATTTGCATTACACTCTAACTTAATCTTAAGCCCACTGTGTTGGTGTTTTTTGGAAAGTCAAATTCTGTTTTGATATCCCCTTATGTTCGGCAACAGATTTCTCCATAAATTCCACTTTCTCTCATACAATTAACCTATCTTTTACTCATTTAAAACATAAAACCCTAATATCAAAGAAGAAAATGACGGCATGCATATCCTTCTTCTTTCATTCGACCTAAAGCAAGCAAGCAAGGAGATTCGTTATATTGTGTTGGTGCTGTGGATCGTGGGTTTCAGATTCAAAGATGGTAGCTATGTTGTTTTCGTTTTGGTCGTGATTCTTGGTCCTAGATTTCTGGTCTTCTCTCAATCGCAACTAAGGAATGGTATTGTCGATCTCATTTCAATTCTCTCTAAATTATTTTGTTGGTCGTATGTTTTATTTCTCCTAGCCGAATACATCTTCAAGCATTACATAAAATGATATACAATCTCACATGAAATCATACCAAGACTAAATGGAATAAACATGTATTTGACTCATGTATGAACCTGTTTTAAACCTATAAGTCGACCCATGATCACTTCTGTTTTGAATCCCTCTCTTGCATGCCATGGACATGTTATGTATTTTCATATTAAGTTTTAACTGTCGCATAAAATCATGAAGCAAAACACCTAAATATTGAATGGTTTAATCATGTTATTCGATCATGTATGTTGAGCGTGTAGTGTTAAAACCAGTAAAGAGCTACAAATTGAATATAGTATGTGTATGTCATGGTCCTATGGGGTAAGGAATTTTTGTTAGTAAACTGTTATGGATTTTGGTACATGTATGTAAGGTCTCGTGGAGGTAACTTCGAGGGCCATCGCGGAATTTATGTGTGTGTCGTTTAGTGTTTTGAAAGTACATCGGGGAAGTCAAGCCGGGGGTTAATCAAAATATATTTTTACTAGGTCGTGAATGTTAATTGTTTGAACCGCGAACGACCTTGAATATTGATCGAACATGCATATGGAGTCTTGTGGGGGTAACTTCGAGGGTGATCGCGGGATTTATGGTTGAATCTTTTGGAGTTTTGAAAGTGTAACGGGAGAGTCGAGTCGGGGGTTATTCATAAGGCGTTTTTACTTGGTCGTAGATGTTAGCCGTTTGAACCGCGATCGGGGTTGAAGTTGGCATGTCGGGTTATATAAAAAAAAATGAAAGAATGAAAAGAACCATACTACTGTACGAATGGTTAAAAGAAAATGATGTTGCATGTAATTATTATAAGATATTCAACTTTTAACCCTCATCTTTAAATGTCGTCGCATGCAAACCTTGAACTATGATGAAATGACAAAATACACCCTAAACTATTATATTGATAAAATTAAGTCCTATAGTTTATCCTTTTGGCATTTGAAACTTTGAAACATTGATAAAATACACTTTAAACTTTATATTTTTTTGAATTATTTACATTGTAAACCCAAAACTTTGAGATATTTACCATGCGAACCCTATACTTTAAAGTATGGTCTAATAAAGCCTTAAAATAGGATAATTGTCATATTAAACATTTAATTTTTGCCATTATCATTTGTAACACTTAAGTTTGGCTAATTAATGATTATTACCCTAAAGTATTTTAATACCGTCCACTACCAAAAATGAGAATACGCTTATAACTCTAAAAATATTAATACGATTAATCCGTTATGACTTTATTGAGCTAATAAGTATTAAACAAATCGTAATCCGTGTAGATTCGTTGAAGGAGACGTGACGTTGTGTCTTCGTGGTCATTCATTCATTTGATTTCCTTCATTGGCGTTAAGGTACAGATATTCTATCCCTTTTCAGTAGGGGTCTCTCATGACTTTCTGGTCCTTCGACTTTGTTTCGCTTATGATATTCATTGCTATGCTTTCATTGCTATTGATCCTCTGATATTGAACCTTTGCTTACTGCTGACCCCTTGATGTTGAACCATTTATATTGATCCTTTCGTTATTGAACCCTTTGCTATTGAACTTTTGCTATTGACATGTGCTATTATATGTGTGCTATTGAAACCTTGTTATTGAAACATTGATATTGGACCTTGATATTGAATTATTGCTATGAACCTCTAAATTGTGAACCATTGATATTGAACCTTTGATTGTGAAGACCTATATATTGCTACACCGTGAACCTTTGTTTGACCCTTCAGATTGATACCCGAGCCATTAACTAGGCATGGGGGTTCCATGTCCGTGTCATTGATGCACCAATGGCATGACTCCAGTGTGCACGAGTGATGTTGCACACCGTCCCTATTTTGTATTGATTATGCGCGCTTCAGATATATTGTATGGCCACTATTGTTTTGCAGGGGCGTATGGATGCATCCTAGATTTGTTTTGATTTGAATTTGATATGATATGATTTGTTTTGGTGATGCGGTGCGTGTGTGCAATACACCCCCTCACATTTTGGGAGCTAGCTACTCCACTGGTTACTGAGGTCTCCCCTCATATTGGTTTGGTATTCTGAGGTCACCCCTCCGAATACAATGGTTACTATTGGTTACTTGGCTGCTATTGCCACTATTGATATGGTTTGTTTTGTTGGCTCGGGATAGATTTCTGACAACCCTTACACCTTTGATATACCTATATTGTACCTTCTACATTTCCCCAACGCACCATATTCTGTGTACCCTTATATGACTCACTCTACTACAGAGATATATATATATTCCATTGCTTTGATCTATTACACTCTCATTCCGTTACTTCAGACTATCGTTCCATTCACGTACCGGGTTATTATATGTTTATTGGATTGTTTATGCTATTTACGTTTTATGTGACTACTGATTATCCTGCTATGATGTGATTAATATGCGGTTATCTGAGTTACCTGTTTTCATCTGATGATATGTGATCTCATTGTTACGTGAACCTTTGCATTTGTTTATTGACTATGCTAATGTGTAATCGATAGTTTTGTTTATTTATTATGTGTACTTCGTAAGTTAATCTCGTGGACTGTGACTATTCGTTGTGTCCTTATCGGCTTATTGTTGACCTGCCATGTTTACATTTCTGTCTATGCTACGGTTTGATTGGGTAAATGTCCTAACTTGTGACGTCTGGCTTGGTAATTTATTTAGTTGCTCTGCTATGTCTTTAATTCATTTAATTATAATGCTCATACTGTATTTTCCTACTTGTTACGTGTTACTGCCATGTTTTGACTCTGTTAGTATTTCTGCTGTTATGATACTGGTTATGTTTTTGACTAAGGGTTTTGACCTGTATAATTGCTATGCTCACTTAATAATTAATTGCTTCCGCTTTCTTGAAGATTTCTGTTTGGCTTGTATTGTCTTCTGATTTCCTGAATTGATTGTATGTTGTATATGTTGTGTGGATACGACGTCTGCTATGCTATGTGGTTTATGTTTCAGTACTTGTATGTCTACTTTGTATGTGCTTGTTTATATGTCTTCGATGCTTTGCTTTGCTTCTTTCTCCTTGTTATCTGTTCTTTGGATATCTGTATAAGTGTGTTCTGCAAGATCCTCTTTGACTCATTGTTCTCTTTCCGCTGCGACTTTGTTATCCGTTTTCCTTTGTTTCATTTCGCATTTCAGATTTTATTTTGCTTTCGTTTTGTTATATCTGTTCACTGGGCTTTTTAAGCTCAGCCGCATTTCTTTTCCTGCGGCAGGTGTTAGGTTTGAAGATGGGCTTTGATGGGCTGAGAGTTGGATTATTTGAGTGGACCAACCCTAGATACCTTATTATTTGGATTTATTTTGTTGGGCTATCGTTTGGAGATTTCATTTTATTTTAGACATATTGGATTTTGTATTTTCCTTGTAAGTCATTCGTCTATATGACTTGGTACTTTATTCTTTAAGGCTTTCGCTTGTAAGATTTTATTTGTATGTTCTGATATGACACCAGAATGTGACACTTCTACCCTTGCCGGGTTGGGGTGTTACAATTATGGTATCAGAGCCAGGTTTCGTCTTGTTGACCTTAGGATTGACCTGTGAGGACTTGGGTAGACACTAGGCTTCTGTCTGTTCTGACCTCTTCCGATTCCTTCTGATTGTTGTTCAGATTTGACTTCTATAATCTTTTGTCTTCACTGTTTTGGCCTTCTTCTCTTCATATTTGATTTTATTATTTTGTCTTCGTACATCCATTTGTCGATCGTTAGGTGAAGACTACTCGTAGAGTCAAAGACGATGGTGCCGACCCTGCATTGCTGCAACAGTCCCTGAGCTGGAGAGGTTCGTGAAGCAGAAGCCACACCCGACTGCCGTACTGCTGGAGACATCAGGATGCTGTTGGAGGGAGCTGGACGGATCAACCAAAGACGCAAAGGACGGAGACAAGATTCAACCGGTGGCTGTGAAAGTTCATCTACTTCATATGATTTGGGCGCGACTTGTGTTACTCCGATTCGTTGTCATGCGTTTTGAGGCGGTTTGATATCTTGCTATGTGATTTTAATCGGCATCACTTTTCTTTGATTTGTTCAGAACTCGGTTTGAATCGTGAAGTTTTATCGTTTGGCATTTTGTTAATATCTCAGCTTTTCTTTTGGATCGTCAGTAATGAGTCATGAGGAACCATTTCGAGCAAGTTGGTGGTCTTCTTCTTTGGTGACATGGTAAGTTGTTTGATGTAGTTTATGTTGTATGTATGTGATCTGGCCTGCTTTGGTATGTTACTTGTTATCTGTATGTGATATGTTTTGTGTGATATTGGCTATGTGGTTTGTCATGACCCGGGACAGAATATGGTGACAATAAGGGCTTGTTATGTGATGCAAGTATTATGACGCCTGATCAACGTGATAATACCGAGATCATATAATTTGAACTTATTGGAATCATACGACGTTTTGGGAAATGCCTGGGTTGGTACGTGAATGGACTAAGACTTATATCCGTTATTTGTCAATCCTCATTTTTGAATTATGTACCTCTTTGCGAGATTCTCACCGACATCTGTTACGTATAAGATTTGTACGCTTTGGAACCGATATCGTTATAATCTGTGTGAGACTATGGATTGCTACGTCTGCCTTAAATTCGTTCGTCTCTGTGTACCCCTGCGACTTCAATTTTCGAGGACGAAAATTTTTTTTAGAGGGGAAGAGTTGTAAAACCCGAAAATCTAAAGCGTGTGAAAAGACCATTTTACCCCTCACATTTAATATTTATAAAATGCGTAAAATGCATCAAGATCATTAAGTACATTTATAACCTAATTCGTAAATATGTAATTTGTACAAGATAAATGAAACTGATACACTTAGGGTCGTCTAAAATAATCATCACAATATAATTAATCAAAATTGGGCCGAAAATTTGCATTACACTCTAACTTAATCTTAAGCCCACTGTGTTGGTGTTTTTTGGAAAGTCAAATTCTGTTTTGATATCCCCTTATGTTCGGCAACAGATTTCTCCATAAATTCCACTTTCTCTCATACAATTAACCTATCTTTTACTCATTTAAAACATAAAACCCTAATATCAAAGAAGAAAATGACGGCATGCATATCCTTCTTCTTTCATTCGACCTAAAGCAAGCAAGCAAGGAGATTCGTTATATTGTGTTGGTGCTGTGGATCGTGGGTTTCAGATTCAAAGATGGTAGCTATGTTGTTTTCGTTTTGGTCGTGATTCTTGGTCCTAGATTTCTGGTCTTCTCTCAATCGCAACTAAGGAATGGTATTGTCGATCTCATTTCAATTCTCTCTAAATTATTTTGTTGGTCGTATGTTTTATTTCTCCTAGCCGAATACATCTTCAAGCATTACATAAAATGATATACAATCTCACATGAAATCATACCAAGACTAAATGGAATAAACATGTATTTGACTCATGTATGAACCTGTTTTAAACCTATAAGTCGACCCATGATCACTTCTGTTTTGAATCCCTCTCTTGCATGCCATGGACATGTTATGTATTTTCATATTAAGTTTTAACTGTCGCATAAAATCATGAAGCAAAACACCTAAATATTGAATGGTTTAATCATGTTATTCGATCATGTATGTTGAGCGTGTAGTGTTAAAACCAGTAAAGAGCTACAAATTGAATATAGTATGTGTATGTCATGGTCCTATGGGGTAAGGAATTTTTGTTAGTAAACTGTTATGGATTTTGGTACATGTATGTAAGGTCTCGTGGAGGTAACTTCGAGGGCCATCGCGGAATTTATGTGTGTGTCGTTTAGTGTTTTGAAAGTACATCGGGGAAGTCAAGCCGGGGGTTAATCAAAATATATTTTTACTAGGTCGTGAATGTTAATTGTTTGAACCGCGAACGACCTTGAATATTGATCGAACATGCATATGGAGTCTTGTGGGGGTAACTTCGAGGGTGATCGCGGGATTTATGGTTGAATCTTTTGGAGTTTTGAAAGTGTAACGGGAGAGTCGAGTCGGGGGTTATTCATAAGGCGTTTTTACTTGGTCGTAGATGTTAGCCGTTTGAACCGCGATCGGGGTTGAAGTTGGCATGTCGGGTTATATAAAAAAAAATGAAAGAATGAAAAGAACCATACTACTGTACGAATGGTTAAAAGAAAATGATGTTGCATGTAATTATTATAAGATATTCAACTTTTAACCCTCATCTTTAAATGTCGTCGCATGCAAACCTTGAACTATGATGAAATGACAAAATACACCCTAAACTATTATATTGATAAAATTAAGTCCTATAGTTTATCCTTTTGGCATTTGAAACTTTGAAACATTGATAAAATACACTTTAAACTTTATATTTTTTTGAATTATTTACATTGTAAACCCAAAACTTTGAGATATTTACCATGCGAACCCTATACTTTAAAGTATGGTCTAATAAAGCCTTAAAATAGGATAATTGTCATATTAAACATTTAATTTTTGCCATTATCATTTGTAACACTTAAGTTTGGCTAATTAATGATTATTACCCTAAAGTATTTTAATACCGTCCACTACCAAAAATGAGAATACGCTTATAACTCTAAAAATATTAATACGATTAATCCGTTATGACTTTATTGAGCTAATAAGTATTAAACAAATCGTAATCCGTGTAGATTCGTTGAAGGAGACGTGACGTTGTGTCTTCGTGGTCATTCATTCATTTGATTTCCTTCATTGGCGTTAAGGTACAGATATTCTATCCCTTTTCAGTAGGGGTCTCTCATGACTTTCTGGTCCTTCGACTTTGTTTCGCTTATGATATTCATTGCTATGCTTTCATTGCTATTGATCCTCTGATATTGAACCTTTGCTTACTGCTGACCCCTTGATGTTGAACCATTTATATTGATCCTTTCGTTATTGAACCCTTTGCTATTGAACTTTTGCTATTGACATGTGCTATTATATGTGTGCTATTGAAACCTTGTTATTGAAACATTGATATTGGACCTTGATATTGAATTATTGCTATGAACCTCTAAATTGTGAACCATTGATATTGAACCTTTGATTGTGAAGACCTATATATTGCTACACCGTGAACCTTTGTTTGACCCTTCAGATTGATACCCGAGCCATTAACTAGGCATGGGGGTTCCATGTCCGTGTCATTGATGCACCAATGGCATGACTCCAGTGTGCACGAGTGATGTTGCACACCGTCCCTATTTTGTATTGATTATGCGCGCTTCAGATATATTGTATGGCCACTATTGTTTTGCAGGGGCGTATGGATGCATCCTAGATTTGTTTTGATTTGAATTTGATATGATATGATTTGTTTTGGTGATGCGGTGCGTGTGTGCAATACACCCCCTCACATTTTGGGAGCTAGCTACTCCACTGGTTACTGAGGTCTCCCCTCATATTGGTTTGGTATTCCGAGGTCACCCCTCCGAATACAATGGTTACTATTGGTTACTTGGCTGCTATTGCCACTATTGATATGGTTTGTTTTGTTGGCTCGGGATAGATTTCTGACAACCCTTACACCTTTGATATACCTATATTGTACCTTCTACATTTCCCCAACGCACCATATTCTGTGTACCCTTATATGACTCACTCTACTACAGAGATATATATATATTCCATTGCTTTGATCTATTACACTCTCATTCCGTTACTTCAGACTATCGTTCCATTCACGTACCGGGTTATTATATGTTTATTGGATTGTTTATGCTATTTACGTTTTATGTGACTACTGATTATCCTGCTATGATGTGATTAATATGCGGTTATCTGAGTTACCTGTTTTCATCTGATGATATGTGATCTCATTGTTACGTGAACCTTTGCATTTGTTTATTGACTATGCTAATGTGTAATCGATAGTTTTGTTTATTTATTATGTGTACTTCGTAAGTTAATCTCGTGGACTGTGACTATTCGTTGTGTCCTTATCGGCTTATTGTTGACCTGCCATGTTTACATTTCTGTCTATGCTACGGTTTGATTGGGTAAATGTCCTAACTTGTGACGTCTGGCTTGGTAATTTATTTAGTTGCTCTGCTATGTCTTTAATTCATTTAATTATAATGCTCATACTGTATTTTCCTACTTGTTACGTGTTACTGCCATGTTTTGACTCTGTTAGTATTTCTGCTGTTATGATACTGGTTATGTTTTTGACTAAGGGTTTTGACCTGTATAATTGCTATGCTCACTTAATAATTAATTGCTTCCGCTTTCTTGAAGATTTCTGTTTGGCTTGTATTGTCTTCTGATTTCCTGAATTGATTGTATGTTGTATATGTTGTGTGGATACGACGTCTGCTATGTTATGTGGTTTATGTTTCAGTACTTGTATGTCTACTTTGTATGTGCTTGTTTATATGTCTTCGATGCTTTGCTTTGCTTCTTTCTCCTTGTTATCTGTTCTTTGGATATCTGTATAAGTGTGTTCTGCAAGATCCTCTTTGACTCATTGTTCTCTTTCCGCTGCGACTTTGTTATCCGTTTTCCTTTGTTTCATTTCGCATTTCAGATTTTATTTCGCTTTCGTTTTGTTATATCTGTTCACTGGGCTTTTTAAGCTCAGCCGCATTTCTTTTCCTGCGGCAGGTGTTAGGTTTGAAGATGGGCTTTGATGGGCTGAGAGTTGGATTATTTGAGTGGACCAACCCTAGATACCTTATTATTTGGATTTATTTTGTTGGGCTATCGTTTGGAGATTTCATTTTATTTTAGACATATTGGATTTTGTATTTTCCTTGTAAGTCATTTGTCTATATGACTTGGTACTTTATTCTTTAAGGCTTTCGCTTGTAAGATTTTATTTGTATGTTCTGATATGACACCAGAATGTGACACTTCTACCCTTGCCGGGTTGGGGTGTTACACACACATTCTCCCCCGATCACAATTATCAAATCATTTGAGATTTGTGATCTCTTATAGATTTAAATTGATTTTGAAAGCTTTTAAGGAGAATTGTGACTTGATTATGAAAGCGTTTTAACTGATAAGGATCAGATTTTAAGACTTTAAACTCCATTGATAAAACATGCATGAATATCTTTTGAAAAACAATTGAATGACAAATAACTTTTTCATTTAATTGAAATCATTCTCCCCCTCAATCAATGACATAGGTTGTTGATTGAGAGATAGATATTTTGACAAATAAGTCCAGATGATTATCAAAAATAGAGTCCGAGTTATTTTTTTCAAAGCAGTTAGTTTTCAGCAGATAAATTTTTATAGAATCAGAGCATGGAATTTTGAAAACATGATAAAGTATGGCTCTGTTCTTTCTTTGAAAAGCGGGTTACTGCCTGAAATGACAATAAACCATTTATTCTCTTTCTCTCAATTTTTTTTTTTAAATACAAATTCGAACAATATCTAAAGTCCCGTGTCATTCTTTGAATGACAGCACAAATACCGTAGATATTATCGAATCGAGAAAGACATGACAAAATGACAATTTTTTTTTATTTGATTTTTTGAAGGTTTTATAATTTTGTATTTTGTTTTTCGAATAGATATATACAAGAGATAGATGAAGGAAACCTTTTACTCCTCGTCTTCCTCCTGAAGATGTTTGAGTGTTTCTGGTTGAAGGGTTTTCAAGCCGAGTCGTGGAAGAATAAACTCAAAACGTTCTCTTGGAAGAGCTTTGGTGAAGATGTCTGCTAACTGGTATTCAGACCTCACAAAATAGAGTTCCACCACACCTTTTTCCACTTGTTCCCTGATGAAATGATGTCGAATGTCGATATGCTTAGCTCTTGAGTGTTGAACGTTATTGCATGAAAGAGCAATAGCACTTTTATTATCACAGTACAGAGGGATTTTGTTGAACAAAGCCATAGTCAGTTAATTGAGATCTCATCCAAAGGATTTGAGCACAACAGGATGACATGGCTATGTATTCTGCCTCTGTAGAGGAAATAGAAGTACTCATTTGCTTCTTTGAAGACCAGCTCACAAGCTTATCACCCAAAAACTGAGCACCTCCAGACGTACTTCGACGAGTATCTTGACATCCTGCATGATCAGCATCTGCATAGGCTGTTAGTGACATACCGGTGTCCTTCGGGTACCAAAGTCCCATATTGATGGTTCCTTGGAGATACCGAAAGACCCGTTTAAACGCTTCAAGGTGCTTTTTAGTAGGCTTAGCCTGGTATCTAGCACACATGCAAACAACGAACAAGATGTCTGGTCTACTAGCAGTGAGGTATGTTAGGAATTAGAAAATTCCATAGTGAAGAGTCGGTCACCCCAAATATTATCAAGCATAAGTTAGCTCGTAGATTTGTCGTTAGTTACGTTATTTAGCAGTTTATTAGTTAGTTTGTAGCGTAGTTTAGTTTAGAGCAACACCGTGGAGGAAGGACGGGTCTTTACCCACTGTATGCCTGATCCACAGGCCGATAGGAGGTCGTTATGTTTGTAAGTATAAATACCCCTTCCATGGATGGAAGGGGTGGTGCTTTTCAATCTAATATTCCATACTTTTGTGTAGACCTCTAGCAAGAACACCCTCTCTCTCTCTACTAACTCTCTAACTATGGCAAACATGTATTTTGATCATCCAAGACCACCCGAATCATCAACACAATAAAAATAACGATCCTACAATTGGTACCAGAGCCAAGGTTTTTGTGTTTTGATGATTTATTTTGGTCTTGATATATCTTTTAAAATCTGTTTCTGCACTTTTATTGGTCGGAATAATTTTCCGTTTTGTACTTTTGGCAAACAGTTTTTGTTTTCAAGTTGGTATCTTCTTTTTGGTCTCAATAAGTGTCAAGTGGTCTATTTTTCATAACATCTGTTTTGTATCTTTGTCCAAACAGCAGTCTAATAAGTCTAAAGCTGGTCAACTGGTCATATCTGCTTTGTCAAAATGAAGTCATAATGGGTCAAGTTCCATTTTGCAAGTATTTTCTGGGTTAATATGAAGATGGCCGGAAAAACAACGCCAGAATAAAGTGTCATAATCTTGCTAGCGACTTGTTATATTCTGTCCAGATTCATTGAATATAGTAGCGACTTGCCCTTAAGTCTTCTAGCGACTTGTTTTTAAAATATGTAGCGATTTATGGTTGTCTGACTATTGAGTCAAATAACAGAGCTAGCGACTTGTGAAAATTGGTTAGCGACTTGTGTGTTTTGAATATGGTTAGCAACTTGTTATTTAACAAGTTAGCGTTTTTGTGTAATTAGCGACTTGACATGATTAAAAAGATGTAGCGACTTAAGACAAGTTTGTTTTTTGAAAAAAAAAAAAAAAAAAAAAAAAAAAAAAAAAAAGACAAACGTGACACAAGAATACTTCAGCCGACCTTCATCCAATCAACAAAGTATTTAACAAATATCATAACACCATAATCTGATCACAACACAAATCTACAACACCATCATCAAATCCCATCCTATCCTACCTCAACTCCTTCAATACCATCTCCAAAACTAAACCAAGACTCGAATTTAAACATGATCAAGTCATTAAAAATCAAGAAAGATCTCTGATTTGGTTCGTTGTTAATCTTTTCAAGATTCTTTTCGAACCATCCTCATCACTGATCGATTGTTTGTGATATTATTCGAAGTCAAAGAAAGAGTATAACAACAATGTTATCTCGTTTCTTTATTTCGATTCATGACTTAAAAGGAACGCAAACAACTTCAAACAAAACTTACCCGTGACCTTCAACGAGACCTTGGCAGAACATTAATTCAAACGAGAATGCGTTTCATTAGTTTGTGAGGAACGGTCTGTTTGTGGCTAGTATGACGAGATGTGATATTACTTCTTTGACTAATGATGAGATCAGGAGATGAGATTGATAAGTTTGTGATTTGAGATGGAGAAACTGAGTTGGTGGGAGAATAGTTAGGAGATGGGGGCGTGTAAATGATGTATCTGTGTAGGTAATGCCCTAAATTTTAGGGTTAAGTTACACTTATATAACCGGTTAACATAAGTTATTTGGAACGGGTTGGTATGGGCTTCATAATTGGAATGGGCTGTAGTCTATTGGAGATTTTGAGAGAATAATTAAATTCATTGGGCCTTAGTTGTTAAATCAGTTGGGATATTGGACTTATGGGAATATGTCTTCTAAACCGGATATTTTGAGATGAGTATTATAGGGTTAAGAATTGTTTTAAGTAAATGTATTGCGTGAAACGTTTTTATCCTTAAAACCGGATGAGATATCTTGGATTGGATCGGGTATAATAATTTGGATCATGGTATTACACGTTGATTGAGTTTAACAATTAGGCCCGAGTCATGCAATATCAAAATAAGCCATGAACTTAACATGTCACGTGGGTCTTTTAATTGGACATTTTAAATGAAACCTGAAATTAGAAGTTTGATATCACGTGGTTTTTTTTTAATTTGACATTTTAACATGTCAAGTGGTCCTTTTAATATGATCAGTGACTTATTATATGAGTTTGATATCACGTGAATCCTGTAATCGGACATTTTAATTGCATGGGTCTCGTGGTTCTTGGACGAGACTATTGTTGGACTTGTGCGGGGTCAAACACTTGGCTTGAATTTATATGTGATGATATTGGACTTGGAAGATGGACCGATGGGCTTCTCATGATGATTGATAATGAGATTTGATGTTGTGAATTGGTGTGATGATATAATGTTTTGAGTTATGCGGTTTAGTACTTTGGTGTATACATTTCCACGAAAAATAATTTTATGTTTCGGCTTGAACTGAAAGTTGAACAATATTGACTACGGGGTTGTTTGTGCGGTATCTCTTGTTTGAGTTTGAAGTGAGCTTTTCCGGGCACGTTCACTTATTTCGTCTTCTTTCTTTCTACCCTTCCGCGAAGATGACTTGTTTGAGCTTTTATTGAGTGTGATAAAGACTTGGCTATTTAATTACGTTTGTGATTCTTTCTCGCTTAACCCACAACGTAACTATCACTTCGGTGTCTCACACAGTTGAGGATACGTCAAGAGGTTTTGTACATTGGGTACACCGTTTCTCTTTCACAAGGATTAGTACAAGTTTAAGTAACAGTTCTGGGGAATTCTTTTTCATGTTCAAGCTTGGTAAATCGGATTTACTTCTTCTAGTGGTCACTGCAATAGCCGACATAATGCGTGAATGATGTGTTTACCAAAGTGTTTATTGGATGGTTGTTGATGTTATTGTTGATGTTGGATAATGATTCGCTGATGAACCGCTGCATGTTCCCCTAAAACAGATATTCACTTAAACCAAAGTTGTCATAACACATTCAAGCTGACATTGTTTACGGTTTTGTCTTGATTTTGTAAAATCCCGCGAAAGAATCTATTTCTCGGTTCAAATCATAGACTTGTAAAATCCCGTGACAATGGAAACATCCGGGTAATAGTTAAGTGCATTTCCGGATCTATCTTACGGTTTATTCTTGGTTTTGTAAAATCCCGCGAAAGAAACTATTTTTCGGTTTAAACCATAGAGTTGTAAAATCCCGTAATGATGGAACCATCCTGGAGAATGGAAAGTGTATTTCGGGATCTTATATGATGCTGGTGCTACGGTTTCTGCTTCGAAGAAGGGATAAAAGGGTGTACTTCATATATTGGATGTGGGTTTGGATATTCGTCATGGCAGTTTGGTTATTACATGGTTTTACGGGGTTATGTGCTTTTAACCATGGTCGGGATGAAACCATTATCAAAGTTCATTTAAATGTCAAAGAAGGCTAGATTTGAGCAGTTCAGAAGATGTGACAACGGCGTTAATTCAGTATTATTTATTTGAGATTGAAGTGAAATATCACGGGCGAGTGTACTTAGTATCTGAAGGTATCGGGGATGGTTGGATGAAGATTCTTCATGATCCTTGTTCGAGCTTATTATCAAAAATGAAGACTTGGAAATCTAGTTATTGTTGGGTGTCTTTTACCTTTTCTTTTACCATTTGGGGGAATTGGGCTCATACCACTACAAAATAACTATCACTTTAAGGAGTTACGTTGTAGTGCTCAATGTCACATTCAATTGTGGATTTTCAAGAGGTAATGTACGTCTTATACTTGATGGTTGGTTGGTTGAAGAGTATAGAGTACATAGAGAGTACTTAGAGATGCTAATGGAAATCGGCACCGCTCTTTGTTACATATGTGCAAGTTTAAGTCACGAGTTCGGGTTAGTTTACTTCAGGGTCAAATTCATCATATTGGGTTTTCTCCATCAGCTGTCACTACAAAGAGCCTACAGAATGATAATGGGGTTGATTACATGTTTTGCTAAGAGAGCTGAAAAGAGAGAGATAATGACGTATGAACACATCAGTTCATGCCTCGTTCTCCAAAGAAAAGAAAAGTGTACGTGTCAGTGCGCTTTATCTTCTGAAGAAGAGAAATCTTCTTATTATGACCATTCTCATCAACATGCTTCATACTTTTTCCATGCGCTTCAGTCATCAAGTGAACCGGGCTACTATTGATTGTTTTCTGATTCCACTTTCTCAACTATCAAGACGATGGCGACATCCTGTGCTAATTTTGCGGGGGAGAAGTGTGAATAGAATACTTTTGGATGATTTCACTTATTTAGTCAAGAATGGCATCTTCGTATGCAATTCTTGAGGGGGAGAAGAAGTGTGCATTTTTTTCATTGTTGATTGATATTTGAGAGTATAAATGGTCATACGGCTCTAAACTCATGTAAGAACCGAGCTTCTTCTTATCGGGTCATCTTCACATGGAGTTTTTCTCTTCTAAGAGCCGTTGGTTGACATCTTCACTCGGATTGATGGGTTTATCGACAAAATGCTTCCGGTTAATGCTTCACGTACACATCAACATGATGATTCCGAACAATCTCTCTGTTCTTGTTTGATGTGATTGGTAGTTTGGTGTTACCATTTCGTGTGTTCGCTGCGGCCTGATTGCTGATTTCCTTGATGAACATCTTTCTGTTCTTGTTTGATTGGGAGGGATTTTAGTTAAGGGGATTTGCAAGATGTAAGTTAATTGGGATGCTTTTTGGTGGGATTATTTTTGGTGTAAGTTGAAAATGTTAACTATCTATTCCCCAACTGCACAATCTTGAAGAAGGTCGAGTCTACAGTCTGTTCTACATTTTCTGCTACATGTTAGAAGACTAAAGACGAGTTGCATTTAACGATCTAAAGACTTCTTCTTAATATGGGCTTTTATCGAACAGATTGTCGGTTTAGGGGAGAGCACTAATTGGGAGAGTGTTATATGTCAGTTTCAATCCCCAATTAGACTTGCTCATATTCTTTAGCAGTGACTCCTCGAGACGTTGGTATTGACTATTTCACGTATTGGACATTTGACACAAGTTGATTACTTCGGAGTTAATCATTTATCACTTATTTGAGATTGAAGTTGACTTTCACAAAGGCGTGTTCTTATTTGATAACTTGCTCGGGCTTAAGAATTTGAGTTGAAGACTTGGTTTATCTAGTTACCAGCAGTCGAGGTGGATGGTTGAAGACCTGGTTAACTATCACTATTAGGAGTTACTTTGTTTTACTCAGTGTCACACGCATATGACGGTGTGGATAAACGCAAGAGGTGTTAATGTCTCTTACTTTTTTTGGGTAGTGAGTACTTAGAGATTTGCTTGAAGCATAAATTCTCTACACCGTTCTTCCATCATTAGGTGCAAGCTTAAGATACAAATGTGGGGAAGTTGACTTCAGTTTCAAGTAGGGTATATCGGTTTTTCTTCATCAGTGGTCACTTCAAATTGTCTACATAAGGGTTGATAAAAATAGTCAGAGAGAGTCTTCAGCAAGTTGATTCTCACATGAGTTCAAGTGTTCTTCTCATTAAGATTTCAAGTATTTGGGCTTATATTTGTTGTTGATTCTGAAGTATCAAAACCAGAAAGGGGCAAGGAGACACACATCTAGACACAAAGCGAGTAAACTTGATGAACTTAATTCTTCTAAGTGATTGAAGATATCCCGGGAAGACAAATGTTATTACCGCAGAGAAACTCAAGATTTGACTCATGGCGAGTAAACTTGATGAGCTTAATACTTCTAAGTGATTGAAGATATCCCGGGAAAACAAATGTCATGACCGCAGAGAAACTCAAGGTTTTACTCATTAAGGCTTTTAGTGTTTTTATTCCAACGACGTAGGGGAAGTGATGTAAAAGAAAGTTTCTGAAGATAAAAGAGGTACACAAGTGTGTGATTCATTGGGGAGAGAGATTGTGTACATTGGGGATGCTCAGCTGTCTCACTTGAGTGCTTAATCAGTGATTCAGAGATATAATCACTTATTCCGGAGTTGACATCCGCAGAGATTGTCATCCGCAGAGATAATCAGTGACTTGGCCAGCTTCTTCAATGTTATCAGTTATTCATTCCTTGTGTATTGGTATACTTCGGATACTTGAGCTTCATACACGATCATCAGGGAAGAAAAATGTGAACATGGGGAGGTGTTTTCATTCCCCTCATGATGTGTATTCGGGAGAGCTCTTGGGTATTGGTGTACTTCGGGTTCTTGAGCTTCATACACGTTCATCCGGGAAGAAAAATGTGAACATGGGAAGGTGTTCTTCATTCCCCTCATGAAGTGTATTCGGGAGAGTTCTTGAGAATTATACTAAGAGACGGACTGCATCATTTCAACTACACGGGGGAAGTGTTCTCTTGACACCTTTTGGAATGGATCGCTTCAGACTTCAGTGAAAAAGAAATTTGAGAAGATTATTTATACGTGGGATGATACGTTGTTGTTGTTCTTGTTGATGATATAACCCCGAACGGAGAACCTCGATTATCGTTCTTAAATGGAGCAGCAGGATTTATGGTAATGGTGTGGTTTTTTGTGCACCTGGCTAAGGCAAGCTTGAAATAGAGCTTCAAATCTGCTCATCTTATGGATTTTCGGTCTGGGGGGAAGCTGCCAAAGTCTCGTTTTCTCAAAGGCTCATGTTCTACACTCTATTCTGGAGCCTCGGATGCTTTGGTGGTGGAAGTTTAAGAGATGACGTATTCTATCTTCTACGACGTGCTGCTCGATATCCTTATCTCGGTACTCGTATCTTCATCTTCTTTAACTATATCATCTACTCTATCCTTGTATATATTTATTCAAAAACCAAATACAAAAATAGAAAACCAACAAAAACAAAATAGAAAAATATAAAACCAACAAAAAGAAAATAGAAAAATATAAAATCTTCAAAAATCCATAAAAATTCAGAAAATTTGAAAAAGACCAAAAATATGTTTTCTCAAGACATGTCTTCTGGTATCGATAACATCTACGGTCTTAGAAATGTCATTCAATAATGGCACGGGACCATAGATGAAGTTCGATCAGGAGGTGTAAATATTCTTTTCTAAACATGTCACAAAACAAATGGCTTACAGTTATTTCAGACTGTAACCCGGGCCTCAAATGATGGCTTGCAGTTGCTTCAGACTGTAACCCGTGCTTTAAACTATGGCTTGCTATTATTTCTAATAGCAACCCGTTTTTCAAGAAAGGAAAGTGCTACGCTTAAACGATTTTCACAAAATTCGTGCACTTATCCTAAAAACAAAATGAGGAAAGTATGTCGAAGGACTGCTGTTCCTACTCAAATATTTTTCCGTCTAAAATTCTTCAGAAAAATATTTGTTTTAACTTAATGGTGGTAAATGAGTTGCTATTAAATCAATCAGTATCAGAGTTTTCGTATTAATTTGCAAACTCAATCAATGACTTCTGCGCTTTTAAAACTTTTCAGAAAAATGAGTCATTGATTGAGGGGGAGAATGTTTTCAAATCTATATCATCTAACGGGCTTTCTTAATTATCCTAAATGCTTAAATTGAAAAATGATGTTAACCTACGTTGAAGGACTAGGTGCCTAGGATAAGATTGTTAGGATTAGATGATTAGAGTTTGATAAACACATTATTCCCATACCTTTTATGATATGATTGATATGTTGGATTGACTTTTATTAGTCGATTGCTGTTTGGGTGATGTCGACCACCATATATATTTGTATGTGTGTTCACTAACATATGCAGGTATATTGGTATATAAGAATGTTCCCGATCCGGATCCCACAAATGAACATGATTGGATGCCGCAAGGAAAGGGTAATGATATCTTGGGTTGACAAATGAAGAAACGGAGCTTAATTGGACTTCAATGGAGAGTTGGCATAAATGCAACGTAAGAGGTCTCACTGCATCAGCAGATGGTTTTCTTCTGAGTGATTGAAGAAACGGAGCTTAATTTGACCTCAGTTAGCATTAAAATGCAACGTAAGAAGTCTCACTGCATCAGCAGACGGTTTTTCTTCCAAACCCTACAGCATCAACAGAAGCTTCTCATCCACCTAACGTATCTTTGTGCAAAATACCATTTTTAAACAATTCTCTAAAAACTTTGATTAAAATTGTTTTGAAAATGGAAAAATATTGTTTTTGAAAATAAATTGAACTAAATTTTGAAAATCACTGGACTTCTTTTTATCAAAACCTAAGTCACTCAATTATTGACTTCTGTCATGGATTGAGGGGGAGAGTGATTTCAAATTATATATTTTCAAACGATATTTCTTCATAAAAGTCCGTGTGTACGTTAAAATGTGGTGATCTAAAGATTTAATGTTATGTCATGGTATGATTTTCTTTAAAACTCAAAGATCTGTCAAAATGAAATTTTTTCTGTTCTTGTTTGATTGTGAAATTGTTTTGTTTTACTTAAAAGATCTCTTAAAAACTATCATACCTGACACTAACAATCTTTAATGTCTTAAAATGGTCCTTATCTGTCATTTTTCAAAATCACATCTTGCCACGTCTTTCCCCAAAATTTTCTAAATTATTTAAATCTTTTGGGATCACAAATCTCAAATGGTTTGAAATTTTTGATCGCGGGAGAGATCATGATTTAAATCTCAAATCTGTTTTAATGGAATTGGTTTTAGTCCTTTAAAGGCACTCCTGCCTCCACGTGCCAAATGATTTCAATATACATAATGCACATGTTGAGGAGGAGCATTTATCCAAAAACAAGATGAGTTTTTAAATCAGGCACATTTTCTCCCATGTTTTCTAAACCTTATTAAATCACTTGGGATCCAAAATCTCAAAGGGTTTGATATTTTTGATCGGGGGAGAATTTGTGATTTAATAATGAAATTTGATAAAAGGTGATCGTTTTGATTTAATTGTGCAGGCTGCTCTCTCATATGTGCTAAACGTTTTCGAATCTCGAAGCACATATTGAGGGGGAGCATAACTATCGAGGTACAAAAGTTTTTTTTAAAAAGATTTATAAAGTACCTTGATTGAGTTTTTAAATGGTTTCTTAATGGCTTGTGTGATCGTAAATGTGCTTCAAAAGAACTCTTGCCTCTATGTGATAAAATGATTAAGAATTTCATACGCACATATTGAGGGGGAGAATTTTACCATGAAAATCAAATGGCTTTTTCGTATGAAAATTGTGATCAAAGAAAATATTTCAAAGTCCTCTTGCCTCCTTGTGCTAAACAATTTCTAAATCATATGCACATGTTGAGGGGGAGGTTTTCTAAATGATCAAAACTATTAAGGTACAAAATGCTTTGATCTCGTATCACAAGTACCTTGATTGGTTTTCCAAATGATTTTTTCAATTGGTTTCGAGAAGGAATGAACAATACCAAAAGACCGACCAAATTTACTTTATGCATGGTGTTATAAGGATGGTTAGGTTAGGTATTTGTTCCCACGATCCGCCAGAACCAGAGGGATCTACCCAGGGACAATCCACTAGATAGTGTAGAGTCCTTAGGAATATTGAAAAAGGGAGAAAAATGAGAATATGGGAAGAGTGCGGACTGAGACAGAGCTAGTACTGGAATAAACCCAACAAGGTTCTAGTTATGAAGTCTCGGTAAGCACTGAAGGGGTTGAAGAATGAAAAAGAACTGAATGTGAAAAAGGGTGAAAAGAAATAGCCCTCCATCAATTCAACCTTAGGGCAGAAACCGGGTTCAATACATATGCTACTAGTTGTTACTAAGGTAACACTGGTATTGAAGACAAGACGTCATGGACCCAGTGACGCACTGCACTAAACTTCCCAAGCCACTCAAGTTTCTCTTAAAAGGGCTTGTTTCATTCTCACGGGGAACCGACATAATCTATCGACTTTCTCTTAGAGATTGTTGATATTGAAGAAGGAGACCCTCTCCCTAGTCTCCGGCACAGGATCCAAAAATGCACTATTGAGTCTAGAGCCAAGAGATCATCCACAATATCTCGTTAGGGCACTAAATTCTTGAAGACTTGCTTTTTCACACAATGTGGAAAGTAAGTATATATTAAGAGTCCTACGCATTATCCTTGTGGTATTGCCAGAACATCCGAGTGATATGTAAAAATATTCACAATGAAGATGGAAATCCTTCTAGAGCCAACATCTAACAAGCTCTTGGTGGGTGACATGTGAGATCTTCTCGTAAGATCAAGCTTGTGACAAGTAGAAACAATGGGGAGATTCACTCGTGAATCAACCTTGGTCCAGTAATGGAATTGACGAATACTTTTGGAAAAACCGTTCGATGTGCAAACCTTTTCTCTAGCACATCGAATGTGTATTCATTTTCAAATTCAAAAAGTATCTCTGATTGAAAAATACTTTTAGAAAAACCGTTCGATGTGCGAATCTCTTCTTTTCGCTAGCACGTCGAATGTGTACTCATTCTCTAATACAAAAAATATTTTGATTGAAAATTGATCTTTCTCATAAAACCTTCGTCGTATTACAAAACTCTTTCTTCAAGCAATACGCGATTGTTTTTCAAATCATTTTTCATCAATCAGTGAATCTCAATTTGCTGGTTCACTCACTCCGTGTTGTCTTCTTTGAGACGTTCCGGTTTGAGAACAGCTAGAACAGCTGCGAAACCCTGTCAAGGAGATTCTTAGGAATCCTACCTAATCACAGGCAGTACTTGTACTGATCAACGGGGAACCGTGGACCGTGTACCTCAATTCAACGAAAGTGATCAAAGACACTTTCGTGCGCTTTATTGCTAACTGTCGTATGCAGGTACACCCCGACGATTGCAGCTGATCAGAATTGAAGAGTCAATCCAAAGCCGCATGCTCACAGCATCCACACTTAATTTGAAGAAATCATGACTTGTGCATATCTACAGAACCTGGCTCAGATATTTCTATACTATGTTCGTGCTGCGCTGCTGCAAATATCTTGAACCAGTAAAAGCTTCCGCTACTCTGATGGAAAGATGTCATGATCCAGAAAGTGTGAGCATGTCGGTCCGAAAGTCACAACATCACATGATGGCAACACAATAAAGGGGGATCTAGAGATTTACTGTGGCTGATGATCTCAATGAAAGCTCGAAGATCATCAAAGATGTGGATCAGTTGAAAGGCCTCCACTAAAAGTACAAAATATGCGGACTATGAAGTGTCACTGCTTAAGCACAAAGATTGCAGAATTGAAGAATTGAAGTCTACGAGCTCAAGAACATTGTCAAGAATAGAATGCTAGGAATCGAAATGTAAAACATGGGGTGACCTCCCTTAGGGGGAGATTGTTAGGAATTATAAAATTCCATAGTGAAGAGTCGGTCACCCCAAATATTATCTAGCATAAGTTAGCTCGTAGATTTGTCGTTAGTTACGTTATTTAGCAGTTTATTAGTTAGTTTGTAGCGTAGTTTAGTTTAGAGCAACACCGTGGAGGAAGGACGGGTCTTTACCCACTGTATGCCTGATCCACAGGCCGATAGGAGGTCGTTATGTTTGTAAGTATAAATACCCCTTCCATGGATGGAAGGGGTGGTGCTTTTCAATCTAATATTCCATACTTTTGTGTAAACCTCTAGCAAGAACACCCTCTCTCTCTCTCTACTAACTCTCTAACTATGGCAAACATGTATTTTGATCATCCAAGACCACCCGAATCATCAACACAATAAAAATAACGATCCTACAAGGTACATCAGGGATCCAATCATACTACGATATTTCGTTTGGTCAATCATGATCCCTGAGTGGTCCTCATCTAGTTTGGTTCGATCAATCATGGGAGTGTCAACAGGGTCACTTGAATCAAATCCAAATTTCTTTAAGATCTCAGTTGCATATTTAGATTGATTTATGAAAATGCCTCCGGGACTTTGTGAAATTTGTAATCCCAAGAAAAATGACATTTGTCCCATCATTGACATTTGAAATTTTGAACTCATTTCATTTGAAAAACGGTCACACTCATTGGGGTCAGTCGAGGCAAAGATGATATCATCTACATAAATTTGAACATGAATTAAATGTTTGCCTGACTTCCTGGTGAAAAATGTTGGATCAACTGCTCCTTTGCTAAATCCGGTAGATAGAAGAAACTTTGACAGTGTATCATACCATGCCCTTGGAGCTTGCTTTAAACCGTAAAGAGCCTTCTTCAAACGATAAACGTTAGTAGGATGCTCTTGATTTACAAATCCTTCAGGTTGGCTGACGTAGACGACTTCTTTAAGATCTCCGTTCAGAAATGCCGTCTTTACATCCATCTGATAGACTACCATGTTCTTACTAGCAGCATTAGCCAAAAAGATTCTAATTGCCTCGATTCGAGCAACAGGAGCAAAAGATTCTTCAAAGTCAATACCCTCCTCTTGACGGTATCCTTTAGCAACTAATCGAGCCTTGTTCTTCAACACATCACCATGCTCATCAAGTTTCACTTTGAAGATCCATTTTAGAGCAATAATCATAGCACAATCTGGAGCAGGTACTAACTCCCATACATCAAGTCGATCAAACTCATGAATTTTTCTTGCATGGCATTGAACCAGCTATCTTCATTCATGGCGGTTTTAACATCTTTTGGTTCGATCTTAGAGAGTACGGAGTTGAAGAAGCACCATAAGGCATCGGTTGCAAGTTGTTTCCGTGTGGATACTGGACGAGAGGGATTTCCAATGATGTTGTCTAACGGATGATCGTGAGTCCATTTTCTGAGGTGTTCATGTGGTAGTTGTTGAGGGACTGAAGTAGCAGTGTCGATGTCTCCTGAGGAAGATGGTTCTGATGAAGATTCAGGAGCAAATATGTTTTCAAATGGAGCATCTTCAGGAGTAGCAAGGGGATTAACTTCATTATTGATGCCAGAAACAGTTCCATGATGTACATTTGAAGAATGATGATTTGTTGATGAGACTGAAGGATCAGCAGCAGGCGCTTCTTGACTTAATGATATTGAGACTGAAGGATTGACTTCATTCACAGGAATATGAGCAGCCTCTGTTGTAGAAATCGACACCTCATTAGTACTTGGCTCATAAAGTTCATCAAACATAGGATCAAACAATTTCTTTAAATCATCTTCAGATGGAGGTACATATGGAGTTGCTGGAGAAGAATTAGGTACAAGGGATGAACCAATGGGACTGCTTTGAAGTGCGGGTCCTGAACTGGATTGTCCAAGAGCCATTTGACCGGTCAGCTCATCAAACGTGACGTGAATTGTTTCCATGATATTTCGGGTTCTCTTGTTGTAGATTCGGTATCCTTTTCTGTTTGATGCATAACCTACAAATACTCCAATGTCTGCTTTAGCTCTAAGTTTGCCTAAATCTTGGCCCTCATTAGTTGGATAACACGATGCACCGAACACACGAAGGAATGAAAGATTAGGTTTTCTGTTGTGGATAAGTTCATATGGAGTTTTTCCATGAGCAGTGTGAATCAGGGATCGATTCTGGGTGTAGCATGCAGTGGCGATGGCTTCACCCCAGAGAAACATTGGAACTTTTGAGTAAATCAGCATAGTCCTTGCGGCTTCCACAAGAGTTCGATTTCGTCTTTCAACTACACCGTTCTGTTGAGGAGTTCGAGGAACACTTCTTTGATGACTGATTCCAATACTTTCATAAAACTCACTAAGTTGTTTGTTAACAAACTCAGTTCCATTGTCTGTTCGGATGATTCTGACCGTTTTGTTAAGACGAACCTGCAGCTGTTTTATGAGTTTGATGATGATATCTGGAGTTTCATCCTTTGTCTTTAAGAACTTTACCCAGGTGAATCTAGAGAAATCATCAACCACAACTAACACATATTTCTTCCCAAAGATATTCTGCACTCTCATGGGTCCACATAAGTCCATGTGAATTGTATGAAGAGCTTCTGTGACAGAGTTAGTAGGTTTGGGTTTATGGGCATACTTCATGCTTTTACCCAATTGGCATGCTGAACAAAGATAATCCTTTTCATACTTAAGTCTAGGTAAACCTACAACTAAGTCCTTTCTGGAGAGATCATTGATGGTGCCGAAGTTCAAGTGATTGAGACGACGATGCCATAACCATGACTTTGTTTTTGAAGCCTTTGACAATAAGCAAATTGGAGAAGACTTCATCATATCTTCGATAGAGATGGTGTATAGATTTGAACCACGTGAACCTCTCAAAAGTTCCTTACCATCAAGTTCTCTAACGAAACAAGTATGTTTTCTGAAGGCTACTTCTAGATCAGAATCGCAGAATTGACCAACAGAGAACAGGTTATGACCAAGACCTTCTACATAATATACTCTGGAGATAACACTTTTGCCAACAACATAATCTCCATAACCCATAATTGCACCGAAATGATCATTCCCGAATCTAACTGTCCCGATGAATTTGCTCACGAAGTTCATGAGCCACGACCGGTCGCCAGTCATATGCTTGGAACAGCCTGAGTCCAGGTACCACAGAACGATTTTAACGATTTGCAGTTGAACACAGACAAGAATGGATAACTGGATAATTGGGATCCCCATGCAAGAATGGGTTCCATTTGGTTAGTAACAATGGTTGGAACACCCACATCAGAAATAGAAGCATTCATATTACAAATTGAATCAATGGAGTTATTATGAATAGATGCAGTACTAGTGTCCGTATTTGCCCTATTTAAAGTATGTTCACTTTTTAAGGGAATAGTTCTACCAGTAGGCATCCATTTTCTAGTGGGCATTGTCTGATTAACCTTATGGCCAACTGGTATCCATTGATAACCTATCTTACTAAATGTTCTTCCTGTGGGCTTCCACTGTTTTCTAACTTTCTTTCGCCTTTGCCTTTTTGCCTTCTTAGCATGATATTTTGCATTAACAGAGTTAATTGGGGATTTGACAGCATTAGACAAGACATTCACACCACATTCATGATAAGAAACAGAATTCAAGCAGACATCATTACAAGGTTTGCAAATAGTATCAAAATTCGAATTAATTACAGTACGCCTATGGCTAATACTAGAATCAACACGATTCGTTTTATTCGGCTTAAACTTAAGGTTCCTAGGTTGGTCTTCTACTCTCTTCCAATGCACATTCTTAGCTTGCGAGGTCCTGTCATTCCTTGTATTGTCTTGAGACTTTGACCTGCTTGCTTTAATGTCACTGATTACTCCTGTAGAGGGAATGGGAACATTAGTTGGTTTTGCTACTCTTTGCTTCTCCTGTTTAGATGTGATGGGATCTGAACTACATGCAGGCACACTAAGGTTCACTTTCTTAACACTAGAAGTGCTGGGATTTGTAATTCTAGAAGGCACACAAGAGTTCGCTTTCTTAGCGTTAACAGATCTGGAATCTGAACTACTTGAAGGCACACTAAGGTTCACATTCAAAACATCGGGCATCGAATGGATATTATACTTGGCACTAGGCATCGAACACGGAATCAAAGGATTAACTCTCTCACCTAAGGACTTAGGGCATATTGTGATTAAGCATTCTAGAATTTCTTGAGATCGTTTGGCATATAAACATGCATGCCCAATTGCATTGTCAAGTGGTTTCTCTAACTTATCTTCTTCAACAATCTCACTGAGACATTCTAGACAATCCTTAAGGGATGAGAAATATGTTTGAATAGCAAGTTTGTTATTCCTGAGATGAGGGGGGACATATTTCACAAACAAAGCATATTTATTACAAGAGTGAACCTTTGATACACCATTCTCCCCATTGGTCATTGGCATTTTCCCTTTTACCTGACTCTTCAGATTCTCAATTTCCTTTTGCAATGAAGCTATTTGTTCGTTATTTTTGTTACGAGTGACCTTTATTGATTCAAATAACTCATTGAAATGACGTTTAATCTTTTCATTTTCTTCTAGAAAACTTTCGTTTTCCTTTTGTAATGCATTTACTAAGTTTTGAAGATGAAACGTTTGAGAATTCTGAGAATCTAAAAGAGGAGGCATTTGGGAGCCTGTCATATTGTTCTTTTGACCCTTTAATTGAGAGATTTGGGCTTTCAACTTTCTGATCGTGTTGCAATGAGCTTGAATCTGTTCATCACGTTTGTTAATTTGAAAAACTGCATCAAACTCTGGAGCATCTGAGGATGTCTTGATATTTGAAGTTTTGACATTTTCTTTAAGATGTTGATATTTTAGTTGTAAATTAAAATGCTCAGCCTCTAGTTTAGAAAAATGTTTAACCAAATTGTCGTGATCATCCAGTTCAATTTTCTCATTTAGTTTAGAATTAGTCTTTTCAAGCTCAATGACACGATCATGGGAGACTTTCAGGGCAACAGATAATTCATGAAATTGGGAAGCATTAATAGAACAATTTGTAGCAGTGAAAAACACATCTTGAGCAACACATTCAGTAATAAGAGTCTCATTTAATGTATGTAAGTTCTTCCTCTCAATCTCATTATATTTTAGTGCACGCTCATAGTCACTAACCTCAACAATCATAGCATCAAACTCCTTTTCCATTTCTTTAATGTCTAAGTTCATTCCTTTTTTAAGACTTTCAAACTGATCTTTTAGTTGTTTAAAGAAAGGCATGACTTCAGTTAAATAACATTCTTTTGTTTGCTCAAAACCCCTTTCCCCTTCAGTTATACCAGTGGGTGTGATCCTTTTCTTACAAGTTTTCTCAAAATCAACAAATAGTTGAAAAATAACATATTGACTGATTAAGGTCTTGCTTTTAGTGGCAATAGTCCTAGGTACTAAATGCATTGGTGTATTTGGAGGATACACAGTCGCTGAAGGCATCTTCCTAAAGGGAGGGTTCGTTACAACAAGATTCTTTGCTTTTTGCTTATCTAAATCCTTTTTCCAGAACACTTGTTCGGGTGTTAACAATGTCTGAGGCTTAAACATGTTCAAGAAAATCCAATTTTCCTTCTTGTAATCATGGGGTGTGATCTTTATTTTCTTCTCTTTACATTTAGGATCATCTAATTTCTTGTACATCTTTTCCCTAGTGACTTCATCTGATTTCTTATCTTCCTCAGTGCACTCAACGCAACTAGGTTTCTGTCTAGGTTTAAGGATTTCATTGCCATCATAGAGAACCTTATGAGCATTTCTAGCCTTTTTAATGACCTCTGGATTTTTTTCCTCAACAAGGGGAATGCTATGCTTATCGCTTAAGACTCTATGCTTAGTGATTAAGTGAGCACGTCTGAATGGTATTTCCTTGTACGTATAACTTATTTTCAAGCTTGTTTTTCAAGGTTTTTAGATTAGAAAAATCATTCAAAAGTTTTGATTCCTTAGCACTGAATTCTTGCTTAAGCATTTTAACATTTTTTTGAAGTTCTTGCTTTTGCTTAGCAGTTTTAGAAAGCTTTTCTTGTAAGGAGTTTAACTCTTGTTTTAATACTTCTTCTCTAAACCTACTTTTTCTAATAGTTGTACGCATTTGGTCATCCATTTCCTGCTCACGGGTGGTCAACTCAAATTTTGCACGTTGTTCATAAATAGCAACACGTTCTTTATAGGCATTTAGTTCAGAAATTACAGAATCATCAGGGGCACATGCAGTGAATTTATCAAAAACATAATCATTATTGACTGCAGAAGATGCATCACTTGGTACAATCTCACTTTCACTTTGTATCACATATTGATCATATGGGACAACATTGATATTACCCATATTTTCAATATCTGATTCAATAAACACAGTTGATTGTAC
The DNA here is from genome assembly GCA_019973895.1 of Chrysanthemum seticuspe. NCBI lineage: Eukaryota > Viridiplantae > Streptophyta > Magnoliopsida > Asterales > Asteraceae > Chrysanthemum > Chrysanthemum seticuspe. The sequence goes on along the minus strand of BPTQ01000005.1, from coordinate 157,600,538 downwards.
TTCGTTATGTATCTTTTGCTCATCAACTTTATCGTATAATTTTAATACCTCAGAGATGAGTTTGTCTTTGGATGGACTAGCTTGTCGTGATGAAGAGACTTTAGGAGAGACCATTGGAGAAATGCTGGCCATGAAGATGGTTTGTGCAGTGGGTTCTTCATCAACATCAGAGTCGTATGCATCACAATCAGCTACTTGAAAGGCATTCTGATGATTATGGCCTATCTCCTGAATTGGTTGCTCATCCACATCTGCATCATATGTCTTAGCATTTCCCTCAGCCAAGAACAACAATTCCTCTTCATCCAAAGCTGCACCATTATCCTGAGCTTGCACAAGCAACATCTTATCCCTGAAGTACTCAGCATTCTGAGGGCGTTTTGGTGATGTGCAGTTCCTTGCAATGTGTCCCTCACCTCCACAATTGTAACATTTGATTGGCTTTGCTTGACCCTGATTTCCACTCCTTCCTTTGTTCTGATTTGCAGCATAACCTCTACCAGCTCCACCTCTTGCTTGTTCGTACTGTCGTTCTTGAACTGGCTGCACCATAACCTTCCCATCTCTGACAGTGGCTTGATTATGTGGATTGGAAGCAGTTCTGAGATTGTTGTTGGTGTGTGGAAGAGAGTTCATATTTTGACTAATCAGAAGAGCTAGTTGATTAATGAAGTTTCCCACGTGTGCATCAGCATCAGCTTGTTTGAACATAGGATCAGGAATGAGTTTGTGATTACCATTACCCATGGGTATGACTTGTGAGGCTTTGGTTGTGATTCCGATGTTTGAGTAGAAGGTAGTTGAGTCATTTGAAGAGCTTGTCTCTCCCTGGTTGGTTTTGAACTGATTAAGAATCCTTTTTTCAAACATAGCATGTCTCTCATTCTGAAGGAGGAAGGCATAGAGTTGCTCATAGTTTGTATTCTTCAATCCTTTAGTGAGCTTCACAGAAGTGACAAACTTGTGCCATTCGGGATTCATGTTGTTTACAAATTTTGAGTTCAGCTGAATGTTAGGCATAGTCATTCTGATGTTCCTCATATCATTAACAAGCTTGTGGAATCTCACATAGTACTCATAAACACTCTCATCTGGTTTCATCTTGAAGTGTTCAAATTCATCATAGAGTTGTGATTCTCTGTCTTCCATAGTTAATTCAGAACCTGAGAGAAGCATCTTGACATTATCCCATACTGCCTTTGCTTCGGTGTTGTGATTGATCAGCTTGTAGATATCTTTTGGAAGACCTTGAAGTACGATGTTAGAAGCCCTGATATCAGCATCGAATCTCTTTTTCTCCTTATCATCGAGCTCATCATATGTCTTTGGTCTGTCAATTCCATAGATCATTGTTCCATCTTCAGCTGTATCAATTAAGTCACTAGTCGTCTCAACCCGATATGGTCCTTCATCAATGGATTTGAGAATGTTGACTCCATTTTCCTTTCCAAGACAGTACAATCTGATTCGTTGAGCCCAAGAGTCGTAGTCAGTTCTGTCAAGCATGGGTGGACGAGTATCTGAACCAGCTGCTTGAACATCCTCGGCAACAGTGGAGATGATTGTAGGAACGTTGGTAGACATGATGACAAATTAAACGGGATTTTATAACTCTATGATTAAACCGAGAAATAGATTCTTTCACGGGATTTTACTGAATCAAGAGAAAACCGTATTTAAAGGAAATCACTCAAGTCGCTAGGAAAACTGTGAACCAAGTCGCTAAGTGCTAAGTCGCTAAAGTTCCAAGTCGTTATATAACAACTCGCTACAATCCAAGTCGCTAACAAAATTTTGGCAGCAATTCGCTAAGCACCAAGTCGCTAAATATTCAAGTCGCTAAATAGCAACTCGCTAGGTACCAACTCGCTAACACCAAGTTGCTAACAATATAAATTACAAGTCGCTAACTTAAACCAAGTCGCTCCTCGTAGTGGGGAATCCACTAACTGTACATTTTGTCAGCTTGTCTCAATAGACAAGTCGCTAGCTCAACTCGCTAAGGCGTTAAACAACAACTCGCTACCAAATTGTAAAGCAAGTCGCTACCAAGAAAACTTTTTCGTGGCTCAAGTCGCTAGCATGAAAAATACATAAACACCACTTTTCAATCCAAAAATAACCCAACCACTATGATTCAAACCTTCTAAATCAAAACCTAAACACTTGAGATGATTCTAAACACAAAAGTACTACCAAAATCCAAACTTTAACACTAGAAATCAACCAAATGATGCAAAAATCACTAAACTTTTTCAAACTCAAAAACCACCTAAAAACCACTAGAAATCCAAAGATATGTAAGATATGATCTAACCATGGCTCTGATACCAATTCTAGGATATTGGATTTCACATACACATCAAACCATAACACAAAATGGGCGTATAAAGGTGAGTTCTAGAGAGAGAAAGTTAGAGGTTTAGGGAACTTTAGTGAGAGAAAGAAAATTCTTATTATGAGCTCCAACTCTCTACCTTGGAAGGTAGAGAGTATTTATAGTCTTACAATAAAACGCCACACAACGGGCTGTGGATCAGGCATACAGTGGGTAAAGACCCGTCCGTCCTCCACGGTGTTACTAAACTAAATACTACTTAACTTAAATGAACTACGTCTACGAGCTTTCTAACGATTACATATACTTGAGGTGACCGACTCTTTAATACCTGGAATTTCTAATTCCTAACAAGGTCAAAGCCCGTTACAAGCAGTACTTTCATCAGTACTTTCATAGCACTAGCAGTGGATACACTTCTTCAGTGGAAACACTGATTCAGTGGAAACACTACTTCAGTGGAAACACTGCTTCAGTGGAAACCACAACTTTAGTGGAAACCACAAGCAGTACTTTCCAATAGCACTACCAATACAAACCACTTTTAGAGTCAGGGTGTTCATGGACCTTATGGGTGTACACTCCGTACCTCCTAACCCATTACAAGGTGTGAACTAATCCCACAAGTGCACTAAATTTTCCAACAATCCTCCCCAAATTTAGTTCACTTCCTTTGCATGAAAACAATACATCAAGCAAAACATGTGCATAAACGAAAATGTCCTGAGGATTGAATTTTCATCTTAGTAAATTACACGTTCAAATATTCGAGAATCAGGGTGTTCTAAGAATTGAACCCTTCAACCCATTTGAATACCTTAAGATAAAATACACACAAGTTTTCAAACACTTAAAAGCTCCTGACACTATACAAGCCATGTGTCCATATCCAAATTCATAAATGTTGTAAAAGCTAAAAGTCCAAAGGTTCCTGAAGCGGCAAAACTTCAACATTTACATAGGTGGTTCCTCTTTATTCATGCTCCTGCCAAGCACTTTTTCAAAGAAAAATAACCATTAAGAAGTAAAGACTTCATCCTCCTTTCAGCAGGTTCTGAGCACAACCTTGGGATGTAAAATAAAACATGTGCTCCAGTCCACTGAATGTTCAGCTTTCCACATTGAACTCAGCTCCCAAGTTTCCTCAGGAGGGAGTTGGGTGTCCTAGCATTCAGTGACTAAGTTGGACTTAAACCCATCCCTTTAGCAGACTTTATAACCAAGTCTCTAGCCAGACCTTTCGTCCAGTGATCAGCTAAGTTCTGTTGAGATCTAACAAACTCTATAGATACCACCTCATTCATGATAAGCTCACGAATCATGCTATGTCTGACACCTAAGTGTCTAGACTTACCATTGTACATTTGGCTATAAGCCTTAGCCAATGTAGCTGCACTATCACACCGGATAGAAATAGGTGCTATAGGTTTAGGCCACAATGGAATCTCAAGAAGCAAGTTTTTCAACCATTCAGCTTCTTTACCAGCAGCTGCTAAAGCCACAAATTCATATTCCATTGTTGAACTGGTGATGCAAGTTTGTTTCTTGGATGCCCAAGAAATTGCACCTCCACCAAGTAGGAATACCCAGCCACTGGTAGAAGAATTGTCTTCAGTGTTACTGATCCAACTTGCATCAGTGTAACCTTCCAACACTGATGGGTAACCAGTATATGAGAGACTATAATCCATAGTTCTCTTCAAATACTTCAGTACCCTCTGAACTGCTTGCCAGTGATGAGCACTAGGATTACTAGTATACCTGCTCAATTTTCCCACTGCAAAACCAATATCAGGCCTTGTACAAGTCATGGCATACATCAGGCAGCCAATTACCCTAGAATACTCAAGTTGAGATACAGCTTTGCCATGATTAGGCATCAGCTTCTCACAAGTATCCATAGGTATACTCACTGGATTACAATCAAAGTAATTGAATTTCCTCAGCACCTTCTCAATATAATGAGACTGAGAGATAGAAATTCTTTTACTTTCATGTTTAATCCTTATACCAAGGATAACATCAGCCTCCCCCATGTCCTTCATGGAGAACCTTGATGACAAAAATTCCTTTGTCAGGTCAACCTGATTTTGGTCAGTGCCAAAGATCAACATGTCATCAACATATAGACAAATGATAACTACTTTACCAGATTCATCAAATTTGCTATACACACATGTGTCAGCTTGGTTAAGAACATAACCACTAGACAAAACCACTTCATCAAATTTTTGATGCCATTGCTTAGGTGCCTGCTTCAGTCCATAAAGAGACTTAATCAGTTTACACACCTTGTTTTCATTCCTAGGCATGATGAAGCCCTGAGGTTGGTTCATATAAACCTCCTCTTCCAATTCACCATTCAAGAAAGTTGTCTTCACATCCATCTGATGAATAACCAGATTGTGAATAGATGCCAAAGCAATCAGCAGTCTTATGGTACTGATACGAGCCACAGGGGCATAAGTATCAAAATAGTCTATTCCTGACTTTTGTTTAAAGCCCTGAATGACTAATCTAGCCTTGAACTTTTCAATAGTTCCATCTACCTTCATTTTCCTTTTGAAAATCCATTTGCAACCTGGCGGTAGATCAACCAACACCTAAGTGTTGTTGCCCATGATGGAATCCATCTCATCATTGATTGCTTCTTTCCAGAAAGCAATATCCTGGGACTTCATTGCTTCTTCAAATGTCTTGGGATCATCCTCAATAATGAAGCAATAGGATTATTGGTCTGAGACCTCATCCCTGGTACCTTCAACTAAGTATAGTTGAAACTCAGGTCCAAATGACTTTGGAGTCCTGACCCTTTTGCTCTTCCTGAGCACAGGTTCAGGTTGTTGAACCACAACCTCATCAGGGACCTCTGATACACCAGTGTCATGAGTTCCATTAGGAATCCTTTGACTTGGTCTAGGGACTGATGAGAATCTATTCTTATCAAAGTTTGCATCCCTTGATTCAATTATTGAGTTAACTGAAACATATCCATTAGGTTCAATAACATAGAACCTAAAAGCCTTGGAATGCTCAGCATATCCAACAAAGATGCAGTCAATGCCTCTTTCACCCAAAGTTTTCAGCTTTGGATCAGGGAGTCTTACAACAGCCCTACAACCCCAGACCCTGAGATAGTTCAGGTTGGGTTTCCTTTTAGTCCAGAGTTCATAAGGGGTAACCTTGTTCCTTTTGTTGGGAACCCTATTTAATAAATAGCAAGTTGTTAACATAACTTTACCCCAGAACCCTTGACTCAGTCCTGAATAGGACAACATGGAATTAACCATCTCCTTCAGCACCCTGTTTTTCCTTTCAGAAATGCCATTTTGCTGAGGAGTATAAGGGGCAGTCGTTTCATGGATTATACCAACAGACTGAAAATACAGAGTATCCATGTACTCACCTCCCCTATCAGTCCTTAATCTTTTGATCAAAGACCCAAGTTGTAATTCAACTTCAGTTTTAAACACTTTGAATTTATCTAATGCTTCATCCTTAGTATGTAACAAATAAACATAACAAAACCTAGAAGCATCATCAATAAATGTCACAAAGTACTTCTTATTCCCCAAAGATGGAGTGGCATGCAAATCACACAGGTCACTGTGTATAAGCTCCAAGAGCTTAGTCTCACGACTAACACCCTGAAAAGGTTTCTTGGTTATCTTGGTCAACATGCAAGTTTTACACTTTTCAGTGTCCATGTCAAATGCTGGGATTAACCCATCCTTAGACATATCTTGCAATCTCTTATAATGTACATGGCCAAGTCTAGCATGCCAAAGGGTAGAGTCAGTCAGGTCAGAGGTGGTCACAAAGGCTGAATTTATACTGTCAGTGGCAATAAATACACTATCAGTGGAAATATTAAGCCTGAACATTTGATTATATAAATAACCAAAACCAATAAAAACACCACATTTAGAAAGAACAAATTTATCAGATTCAATAACTTGTTTATATCCATGATTATTCAAAACACTACTAGAAACCAAGTTTTTCCTTATATCAGGAACATGAATAACATTAAACAAAGTTACAATCTTTCCAGAACTAAACTTAAGATCTAAACAACCATGACCATGCACCAAGGTTGTTGACTCATTTCCCATGTGAAGAATAGAACCATCATTCAGTGACTCATAAGTCTTGAACCAGCTTCTATCTTTGCACACATGAACTGTTGCACCAGAGTCAACCCACCACGCAACATCATCATCCTGCACATAATGAGATTCAGATACATATGTAACATAATAAATCTGAAAAGACTTATTAACCATATTCTGACCTTTCAGTGAGTTGGAAGAACCACCACTCCATGAACCATTAGTGCCTGATCCATTGGCTTTACCACCAACTTTAACACCCTTGCAGTCCCTTTTAATGTGACCTGTTTTGCCACATTTCCAACAAGTAGGTGTTGCCTTCTTGTTTGGATTTGCCCTTGTGTTATCATGATATTTGCGTTTTCCTTTGTTGTCATTGTACCTGGTGGAGTTGTTATGCTCTACCATATTGACAACAGATGCACCAGCAGCTAGAGCTGGCAATTTCCGACACGGACCTGTTAACACGACCTGCTCTTAACAGGTTTCGTGTCGGGTCTTAACAGGTTTCGTGTCTTAACAGGTCCGGACCTGTTAAGATACGAATAAAATTAATAGGTTTCGCGTCTTAACAGGTCCGGACCTGTTAAGACACGTTAAGAGACCTGTTAAGAGGTTATATATATATGTTCAAAAATAAACCTTAAAACACCTTCCTCTTTCTTTTATCATATTCCCTGCGCCTCCAATCCTAAAACACTTTCCTCTTTTCTCATTTTCTCATATTAGACATATTCAACAACCGCATGCTTTATCAATCTTACTACTCTTTCTTGCCAAGATTCTTTCAAGAACACGACATCTTATGGCTTCAAGATCTCATCACAACGAGGTCACAGGTAGGGTTTGATTAGATTGATTTTCGAATAGGTCTTAACGAAAGACAAGAGAAAAAATAAAACTTATAATGTTTTGATTTTTGCTCTTTAAAACTTTCGAAAAGAAAAAGGAATGTAATCCTTCTATAGATCGGTGATGGTTACTTTGTTCACACTCGAAAGTCTCTAACTTTGGTAAAAAAGTGAACAATAACTGAGATCAAGTAATTTTCTTTTGTTTAAATCGAAATTGGGCCAGAATGAAACTGTTAAGGTTTTGTTCTTACCTTTTTTTTTCAATTAATCGAAAATTATCAAAAGAATAGGATTGTTGTTGTGGTTAAAAGTTAGACGATGATGAATAGAGATGAGTTAGGATAGAGATGATGGATTTGTAATGTGTTGTTGGACCAATGACGACTGAAAAAACAGATCTGAGGTCGAGAGTAGTTTGGTATAATGGTATATGTTGTGGTCCTGGTCATTCTTCTCTTTTCTTTTGATTTTAACTGTTGAGACCAGTGAGGATCGAACAGATCTGAGGTCTGCTATGGATTTGTGGTTTAACAGATCTGAGATCTGGTACGGATTTGGGGAAGTTTAAGCGATTCATTTTTCCTTTCTCCAAACTGAGTAACTCGAAAGTTTTTAACTCGCAAGTATTCATGTAAAAATTTAGCTAACTCGCTAATCTTCAAGTGCAAAAAAATTCAAAAAATCGCTAATCTTCAAGTGCAGAAAAATTAACCTGTAACTTTGTTTTGGCTCACCTTTTGGGCATTAGATATGGAAAGTGCAGGTATTGTTTCGTTATGTATTTGGTATAAATTTAGTATTTTTGTTAACAGGTCCCTTAACAGGTTCGTGTCGTGTAACCTGTTAATGTTCGTATCGTGTTCGTGTTCGAAAAAAATGACACGATTTGTTATCGTGTCGTGTTCGTGTTCGACCTTAACAGGTTCGTGTCTTAACAGGTTCGTGTCGTGTCGTGTCGTGTCGGATCTGTTATGCCAGCTCTACCAGCAGCATTGCTACTCTTTGGCTTGTCATTATCCTGCATCTTGAGAGATTCCTCAATGCGTAGATGACTGCCCAACTCAACCAGAGTTAACTCCTCTTTCTTATGTTTTAAGGTATGCTTGAAATCTTTCCAAGAAGGAGGGAGTTTGTCAATGACACAAGAGACTGAAATAGACTCATCCATGTGCATATTATGTTGTGTAAACCTTCCAAGTATACCAAGAAGTTCATTGTATTGTTCCATAACTGGTCTTGAATCAGTCATTTTGTAATTTGTGAAATTACTAACAAGGAACTTCTTACTTGATGCATCCTCAGCCATATATTTGGCATCCAAGGAGTCCCACAGTTCTTTGGAAGATTCAATGTTCTGATAGATATCAAATAGAGAATCAGACATACCATTGAGAATTAGACCTCTGCATATGTAGTCATCATTCTCCCATTTGCTCCTCCTCCTGATCTGCTCCATAGTAGCATCATCCCCATCATCAGGAATAGGTGTAGTCAAAACATAGACCACACTCATGCTTGACAATAAGAAGTGCATCTTCTTCTGCCATCTCCTAAAGTCCACCCCTTCAAACTTATCAAGCTTGGAAAAGTTTGAAGCCATGTGTTTCATTGCAGCAGTTGCCATTGATTATCACAAAATAGTTTACTTTGATTGTTGGTGTGTAACTCCCAGAACAGGGTAAGATAATCAATTCAGCATAAACAAGCAACAAGTCAGCAGAAACAAATACCACTAGGTGGTCACCGGATATCACTTGGAATTGTGTGATCACTTTCCAAAGTAAACTATTCGACCCTAATGCCTGGGTTACACGAATATCTACTTGGGATAAGACCAAATGCAGTTATAGAATTAGGCACAATTCAATAACCCTTGCGCTTATAAGTGTTATTGGTTTTCTGTATATGTTCTCATGCATAAACAGATCTCCTATTTATAGGATAATACTCTTAGCTAGTCAAATGGAATTATGAGTATTAATCGGCCTGTTAATAGCCTCATAATTATCCCCATTATAGCCGTTAGTGGTTACATGGCCAATTAAACGTGGTCATTATACAGTTGTAACTGCCACTTGAATAGGTCAAAGCCCGTTACAAGCAGTACTTTCATCAGTACTTTCATAGCACTAGCAGTGGATACACTTCTTCAGTGGAAACACTACTTCAGTGGAAACACTGCTTCAGTGGAAACCACAACTTCAGTGGAAACCACAAGCAGTACTTTCCAATAGCACTACCAATACAAACCACTTTTAGAGTCAGGGTGTTCATGGACCTTATGGGTGTACACTCCGGACCTCCTAACCCATTACAAGGTGTGAACTAATCCCACAAGTGCACTAAATTTTCCAACAGCCTCAAACATTATCATTTTTTTGTGAAAAAGCTTGGGATGGGTGTGTGTGTCCTTCGATTCACACGGACAAAAGGAGCTAAAATTCGTTGCGTCTTATTTCTGGAGGCATATGATATATTTTTGATTCGGATTGAAGTGTTTGATTAAAGATGTGATTTAATGATTGTGTGTTAAGTTCAGATCTGAGAAAGCAGATTGGAATAGAGTGAGTGATAAAAAAATGGTTTGGTGAGAGGCGTATGTTTTTTATCTGTGTGTTTTTTAGGATTAGGGTTTGTGTGAATGGTGTGATATATACCCTTATTTTTAGGGTTAGTAATATCTTTTTGGATCGGGTTAGCTGAAACTGGGCCAAACAATACTATTAAACAAAATGGTTGGGGTGTGGTTACACTTACTTTGATGGGCCGAAATTTCTACTTCATCCAAGTTGGGCTGAAAAATTACCATTTTTTTTTAGATAATCTATTGGATTGGACTTATGTTAGATCAAAATGCATTGTGCTGAAAATTCATTATTATCAAATGTATTTTTTATACATTGAGAGCATTTTTGATATAACAATTGGTTAACGAGTGGTATTTTGGTATTATAATTTTCACAGGGATAAATTTTTGACAAGAATCGGGAAACCATTATCAAAGTTTCATTTAAACAGTTAATGAAGGCTAGTTTTGAGCGTTTAACCGCAAGATGTGATTACGAAGTTAATTCTTTATTATTTATTTGAGGTTGAAGTGGGATTTCACGAGTGCATGTACTTAGTATTTTGAAGACATCGGGGTTGGTTGGATGCATGATTCTTCAAGATCCTTGTTCGAGCTTTAACCGTTATGAATGACAAAGACTTGAGTTGTCTAGTTATACCTGATGTAAGGAGTTACGTTGTTGTGCTCACAGCGTATAGTTATCACTTTTAAGGAGTTACGTTGTTGTGCTCAAGTGTCACAAAAAGTTGTGGATAATTCAAGAAACTTTAAGTTTACCCCTTTTCGATCCGGTTAATCAACCCGGTAAGGAAAAGGGTTCTTCATTTGACAATAGTTCAAGTTTAAGTCACAAGTTCGGGTTATTTTACTTTAGTCTCAAGTTCTTCATATTAGGTTTTTCTCCATCATTAGTCACTACAAAGAGCCGTCATAATGATAATGGGGTCGGTAAAGAGTTAGCTGAGAAGAGTATAAACGAGCAGAGAAGTCTTATCAGCAGTTGATTCTCATGAGATATTTATGGTACTTCACAATTGTTCGATTAATTGGAAATACATAGTTTCGCTGTCTCCAATTCATCATCAACATACGTGGTGTATGATTCTGATTCATTGAAAACATCAGGGGGAAGAGAGTGTACGGGGTTCTGCTTCTTCTTGTTTTTTTTCGAAAACTGTAGGATCGTAATATTATTGTGTTTGATGATTCGGGTGGTCTTGGATGATCAAAATACATGTTTGCCATAGTTAGAGAGTTAGTAGAGAGAGAGGGTGTTCTTGCTAGAGGTTTACACAAAAGTATGGAATATTAGATTGAAAGCACCACCCCTTCCATGGATGGAAGGGGTATTTATACTTACAGACACAACGACATCCTATCGGCCTGTGGATCAGGATACAGTGGGTAAAGACCCGTCCTTCCTCCACGGTGTTACACTACGCTAAACTAAACTAACAACTAACTAATAAACTGATAAATAACGTAACTAACGATATGTCTACGAGCTAACTTATGCTAGATAATATTTGGGGTGACCGACTCTTCACTATGGAATTTTCTAATTCCTAACAATCTCCCCCTAAGGGGAGGTCACCCCATGTTTTACATTTCGAATCCTAGCATTCTATTCTTGACTTTGTTCTTGAGCTCGTAGACTTGAATTCTTCAATTTCTGCAATCTTTGTGCTTTTGAGCGATTCTTCAAAGTCCGCACTGATTTGTACTTTTAAGTGGAGGCCTTTAACTGATCCACATCTTTGATGATCTTCGAGCTTTCATTGAGATCATCAGCCACAGAATCTCTCTGGATCATCCATAGTTGTGTTTCCATCATGTGAAGTTGTGACTTTCGGACTGACATGCTCACACTTTTGAATCTTGACATCTTTCCATCAGAGTAGCGGAAGCCTTACTGGTTCATGATATTTGCAGCAGCGTAGCAGAAGCATAGTATAAAAATATCAGAACTAGGTTATGTAGATATGCACCAGTCATGATTTCTTCAATTAAGTGTGGTTGCTGTGAACATGCGGCTTTGGATTGACTCCTCAATTCTGATCAGCTGCAATCGTCGGGGTGTACCTGCATACGACAGTTAGCAATAAAGCGCACGAAAGTGTCTTTGATCACTTTCGTTGAATTGAGGTACACGGCCCACGGTTCCCCGTTGATCAGTACAAGTACTGCCTGTGATCAGGTAGGATTCCTAAGAATCTCCTTGATAGGGTTTCGCAGCTGCTCTAGCTGTTCTTAAACCGGAACGTCTCAAAGAAGACAACACGGAGTGAGTGAACCAGCAAATTGAGATTCACTGATTGATGAAAAATGATTTGAAAAACAATCGCGTATTGCTTGAAGAAAGAGTTTTGCAATACGACGAAGGTTTTATGAGAAAGATCAATTTTCAATCCAAATACTTTTTGTATTAGAGAATGAGTACACATTCGACGTGCTAGCGAAAAGAAGAGATTCGCACATCGAACGATTTTTCTAAAAGTATTTTTCAATCAGATGTACTTTTTGAATTTGAAATGAATACACATTCAACGTGCCAGAGAAAAGAAGGTTTGCACATCGAACGGTTTTTCCAAAAGTATTCGTCAATTCCATTCCTGGACCAAGGTTGATTCAAGAATGAATCTCCCCATTGTTTCTATCCAGTTGTCACAAGCTTGATCTTTTGCAAGATTTCATATGTCACCCACCAAGAGCTTGTTAGATGTTGGCTCTAGAAGGCTTTCCATCTTCATTGTGAATATTTTTACATATCACTCGGATGTTCTGGCAATACCACAAGGATAATGCGTAGGACTCTTAATATATACTTACTTACCACATTGTGTGAAAAAGCAAGTCTTCAAGAATTTAGTGTCCTAACGAGATATTGTGGATGATCTCTTGGCTCTAGACTCAATAGTGCACATTTGGTTCCTGTGCCGGGGACTAGGGAGAGGGTCTCCTACTTCAATATCAACCATCTCTAAGAGAAAGTCGATAGATTATGTCGGTTCCCCGTGAGAATGAAACAAGCCCTTTTAAGAGGAACTTGAGTGGCTTGGGAAGTTTAGTGCAGTGCGTCACTGGGTCCATGACGTCTTGTCTTCAATACCAGTGTTACCTTAGTAAACACCAGTAGCATAAGTATTGAACCCGGTTACTGCCCTAAGGTTGAATTATTGGAGGGCTATTTCTTTTCACCCTTTTCACATTCCAATTCTTTTTCATTCTTCAACCCCTTCAGTGCTTACCGAGACTTCATAACTAGAACCTTGTTGGGTTTATTCCAGTACTAGCTCTGTCTCAGTCCGCACTCTTCCCATTTCTCATTTTTCTCCCTTTTTTTTCAATATTCCTAAGGACTCTACACTATCTAGTGGATTGTCCCTGGGAAGATCCCTCCGGTTCTGGCGGATCGTGGGAACAAATACCTAACCTAACCATCCTTATAACTCCATGCATAAAATAAATTGGTCGGTCTTTTGGTATTGTTCTTTCTTCCTTGAAACCAATTGAAAAATCATTTGGAAAAACAATCAAGGTACTTGTGATACGAGATCAAAGCATTTTGTACCTTAATAGTTTTGATCATTTAGAAAATGCTCCCCCTCAACATGTGCATATGATTTTGAAATTGTTTAGCACATGGAGGCAAGAGTTCTTTGAAATAATTTCTTGATCACAATTTCCATGGAAAAAGCCATTTGATTTTCTTTGGTAAATTCTCCCCCTCAATATGTGCATAGGATATTTAAAATCATTTTATCACATAGAGGCAAGAGTTCTTTTGAAGCACGTCCACAATCACAAGAGCCATTAAGAAACCATTTGAAAACTCAATCAAGGTACTTTATAAATCACTTTAAAAAGCTTTCGTACCTCGATAGTTTATTTGCTCCCCCTCAATATGTGCTTCAAGATTCGAAAGCGTTTAACACATATGAGCGAGCAGCGTGCACAATTAAATCAAAATGATCACCTTTTATCAAATTTCATTATTAAATCACAAATTCTCCCCCAATCAAAAATATCAAACCCTTTGAGATTTTGGATCCCAAGTGATTTAATAAGGTTTATAAAACATGGGAGAATAATGTGGCCAGGTTTAAATACTCATCTTGTTTTTGGATAAAATGCTCCTCCTCAACATGTGCATTGTATATTTGAAATCGTTTGGCACATGGAGGCAGGAGTGCCTATAAAGGACTAAAACCAATTCCATTAAAACAGATATGAGATTTAAATTACGATCTCTCACCCGATCAAAAATTTCAAACCTTTTGAGATTTGTGATCCCAATTGATTTAAATCATTTAAAAGAGTTTGGGGAAAGACGTGGCAAGATTTAATTTTTAAAAAATGACAGATAAGGACCAATTTAAGACATTAAATATTGTTAGTGTCAGGTATGATAGTTTCTAAGAGATCTTTTAGTAAAATAAAACAATTTCACAATCAAACAAGAACAGAAAAAATTTCATTTTGAAAGACCTTGATTCTAAAGAAAAAATAATACCATGACATAACATTAAATCTTTAGATCACCACTTATATTGTACAAAGCGGAACTTTTGTGAAGAAATATCGTTTGAAAATATTTTATTTTAAATCACTCTCCCCCTCAATCCATGACAGAAGTCAATAATTGAGTGACTTAGGTTTTGATAACAAGAAGTCCGGTGATTTTCAAAATTTTAGTTCAATTTATTTTCAAAACAATATTTTTCCATTTTCAAAACAATTTAATCAAATATTTTCAAAATTGTTAGAAAATGGTATCATGCACAAAGATATGTTAAGTGGTTGAGAAGCTTCTATTGTTGCTGTAGGGCTTGGAAGAAAAACCGTCTGCAGAAGCAGTGAGACTTCTTCTTACGTTGCATTTTGAATGCCAACTGAGGTCAAATTAAGCTCCGTTTCTTCAATCACTTAGAAGAAAACCATCTGCTGATGCAGTGAGACCTCTTACGTTGCATTTATGCCAACTCTCCATAGAAGTCCAATTAAGCTCCGTTTCTTCATTTGTCAACCCAAGAAATAGTTACCCTTTCCTTACGGCATCCAATCATCTTCAATTGTGGGATCCGGATCGGGAACATTCTTTTATACCAATATACCTGCATACGTTAGTGAACACACATACAGATATATGGTGGTCGACATCACCCAAACAACAATCGACTAATTCAAGTCAATTCAATCATATCAATCAGATCATATAAGGTATGGGAATTATGTGTATATCAAACTCTAATCATCTAAACCTAACAATCACATCATAGAAACCTAGTCCTTCAACATAGGCAATTGTATTTTACAGATAAGCACGTAGGATGATTAAGATAATCTCGTTAGATGATACAGATTTGAAAACATTCTCCCCCTCAATCAATGACTCATTTTCTAAAAGGTTTAAAAGCGCTGAAGTCATTGATTGAGTTTTCAATTATTATAAAAACTCTGATTCTGATTGATTTTTCAAGCAACTCTTTTACCACCATTTTGTTAAAACAAATATTTTTCTGAAGAATTTTGAAGGAAAAATATTTGAGTAGGAACAACAGTCTTTTTGACGCCATGTTTTCCTTGTTAAGTTTTTAGGATAAGTGCACGAAATATTTAATAAATTGTTTTAGCGCAGCACTTTCCTTCCATGAAGAGCGGGTTGCTATCTGAAATAATAGCAAGCCATAGTTTAAGCACGGGTTGCAGTCTGAAGTAACTGCAAGCCATTATTTGAAGCCCGGGTTACAGTCTGAAATAACTGTAAGCCATATTTAGAGACATGTTTAGGAAAGAAATATTTACACCTCCTGCTCGAACTTCATCTATGGTCCCGTGTCATTATTGAATGACATTTCTAAGACCGTAGATGTTATCGATACCAGAAGACATGTCTAGGAAAATATATTTTTGGTATTTTTGAAATTTTCTGATTTTTATAGGTTTTTTAAGGTTTTATATTTTTCTATTTTCTTTTGTTGGTTTTATATTTTTGTATTTTGTTTTCTGAGAAGTATATACAAAGATAGAGAAGATGATATAGTAAAAGAAGATGATGATACGAGTACAGAGATAAGGATATCGAACAGCCCCGTTGTAGAAGATGGAAGTCATCATCTCTTAAACATTCACCACCAAAGCTTTCGATGCTCCTGAATTGAGAAATTGAACCATCTGAAAGTGAGACTCTGGCAGCTTCCCCCCAAACCGAAAATCCTTAAGATGAGCAGATTCAAAGCTCTATTTCAAGCTTGCTTTAGCCAGGTGCACAAGAAAGCACACCATTATCATAAATCCCGCTGCTCCATTTAAGAACGATAATCGAGGATCTCCATTCGGGGTTATATCATCAACAAGAAGAACAGCAACGTATCATCTCACTCATAAATAATCTTCTCAAATTTCCTTTCCACTGAAGTCTGAAGCGATCCATTCCAAAAAGGTGTCAAGAGAACAATTCCCCCAAGTAGATGAATTGATGTAGTCAGCCTCTTTGTATAATGCTCACGAACTCTCCCGAACACACATCATGAGGGGAATGAAAACACCTTCCCATGTTCACATTTTTCTTCCCGGATGATCGTGTATGAAGCTCAAGAACCCGACGTACACCAATACCCAAGAGCTCTCCCGAATACACATCATGAGGGGAATGAAAAACACCTTCCCATGTTCACATTTTTCTTCCCTGTTGATCGTGTATGAAGCTCAAGTATCCGAAGTATACCAATACACAAGGAATGAATAACTGATAACACCTCCCTTATGTTACACATTTATCTCCCCTGAATATGTCGCACTTGTGTACCTCTTATATCTTCAGAAACTTTCTTTTACATCACTTCCCCCACGTCGTTGGAATACTAACACTAAACGCCTTGATGAGTAAAACCTTGAGTTTCTCTGCGGTCATGACATTTGTTTTCCTGGGATATCTTCAATCACTTAGAAGAATTAAGTTCATCAAGTTTACTCGTCATGAGTCAAACCTTGAGTTTCTCTGCGGTAATAACATTTGTCTTCCCGGGATATCTTCAATCGCTTAGAAGAATTAAGTTCTTCAAGTTTAGTCGCGTTTTAGATACGTGTCTCCTTCCCCCTTTCTGGAAATGATACTTCAAAATCAACAACTCTTTGTAAGCCCGTATACTTGAAATCTTTTGAGAAGAACACATGTAATCCTGTGGGAATCAACTTGCTGAAGAATAACGTGAGCAAGTCTAATTAGGGATTAAATTTGGCATTTCAAACTCCCCCAATTAGTGCTCTCCCCTAAACTGACAATCTGTTTGATAAATGCCCAGAATAAGAAGAAGTCTTTTGATAATCACATGCAACTCGTCTTTTAGTCTTCTAATCATACAGCAGAAAATGTGGAACCGACTGTAGACTCGACCTTCTTCTAGATTGTCAAGTTGGGGAATAGATAGTTAACATCTTCAACTCACACCAAAAAGCGTCCCACCAAAAAGCATCCCAATTAACTTACATCTTGCAAATCCCCTTAACTAAAATCCCTCCCAATCAAACAAGAACAGAAAGATGTTCATCAAGGAAATCAGCAATCAGGCCGCAACGAACACACAAGATGGTAACACCAAACTACCAATCACATCAAACAAGAACAGAGAGATTGTTCGGAATCATCATGTTGATGTATACGTGAAGCATTAACCGGAAGCACTTTGTCGATAAACTCATCAATCCGAGTGAAGATGTCAACCAACGGCTCTTAGAAGAGAAAAACTCCATGTGAAGATAACCCGATAAGAAGAGGCTCGGTTCTTACATGAGTTTAGAGCCGTATGACCATTTATATTCTCAAATATCAATCAACAATGCAAAAAATTCACACTTCTTCTCCCCCTCAAGAATTGCATACGGAGATGCCATTCTTGACTAAATAAGTGAAAATCATCCGAATGTTCTATTCACACTTCTCTCCCGCAAAATCAGCACATGATGTCGCCATCTTCATTATAATCGAGCAAGTGGAATGAGAAAACAATCAGTGGTAGCCCGGTTCACTTGATGACTGAAGCGCATGGAAAAAGTATGAAGCATGTTGATGAGAATGGTCATAATAAGAAGATTTCTCTTCTTCAGAAGATAAAGCGCACTGACACGTACACTTTTCTTTTCTTTGGAGAACGAGGCATGAACTGTTGTGTTCATACGTCATAATCTCTCTCTTTTCTGCTCTCTTAGCAAAACATGTAATCAACCCATTATCATTCAGTAGGCTCTTTGTAGTGACAGCTGATGGAGATAACCCAATATGATGAATTAGACCCTGAAGTAAACTAACCCGAACTCGTGACTTAAACTTGCCCATATGTAACAAAGAGCGGTGCAGATTTCCATTAGCATCTCTAAGTACTCTCTAAGTACTCTATACTCTTCATCCAACCAACCATCAAGTAATAGACGTACTTTACCTCTTGGAAATCCACAATTGAATGTGACACTGAGCACTACAACGTAACTCCTTAAAGTGATAGTTATTTTGAGGTGGTATGAGCGCAATTCCCCCAAATGGTAAAAGAAAAGGTAAAAGACACCTAACAATAACTAGATTTCCAAGTCTTCGTTTTTGATAATAAGCTCGAACAAGGATCATGAAGAATCTTCATCCATCCATCCCCGATACCTTCAGATACTAAGTACACTTGCCCGTGATAATTCACTTCAACCTCAAATAAATAATACTGAATTAACGCCGTTGTCACATCTTCAGGTTAACTGCACAAATCTAGCCTTCTTTGATATTTAAATGAACTTTGATAATGGTTTCATCCCGACCATGGTTAAAAGCACGTAACCCCGTAAAACCATGTAATAACCAAACTGCCATGAAGACAACCCAAACACATACCCAATTCATGAAGTACACCCTTTTATCCATTCTTCGAAGCAGAAACCGTAGTACCAGCATCAAGAAGATCCAGAATTACACTTTCTCTTCTCCAAGATGGTTCCATCATTACGGGATTTTACAATTCCATGGTTTAAACCGAGAAATAGATTCTTTCGCGGGATTTTACAAAACCAGGAATAAACCGTAAGATAGCTCCAGAAGTGCACTTTACTATTACCAGGATGTTTCCATCGTCACGGGATTTTACGAGTCTATGATTTAAACCGAGAAATAGATTCTTTCGCGGGATTTTACAAAATCAAGACAAAACCGTAGATAATGTCAGCTTGAATGTGTTATGACAACTTTGGTTTCGGTGAATATCTGTTTTTAGGGAAACGTGCAGCGGTTCATCAACTGTTCATTAACCAACATCAATAGTATCATCAACCATCCAGTAAACACATTGGTAAACACATCATTCACGCAATCTGTCGGCAATTACAGTGACCACATGGAGAAGTAAACCCGATATATCAAACTCGAACATGACGTAAAATTCCCCAGATTTGTTACTTAAACTTGTACTAATCCTTGTGAAGAAGAAACGGTGTACCCAATGTACAAAACCTCTTGACATTCTCAACTGAGTGAGACACCGAAGTGATAGCAACATTGTGGGTCAAGCGAGAAAGAATCACAAACGTAACTGAATAGCCAAGTCTTTATCACCCTCTATAAAAGCCCAAACAAGTCATCTTCGCGGAAGGGTAGAAAGAAAGAAGATGAAATAAGTAACCGCGCCCGGAAAAACCTCACTTCAAATCCCAATGAGAAATATCGTATAAACAACCCCGTAGTCAGCTTTGTTCAATAACCAATTCAAGCAGAGACATAATATACACCGTGAAAATGCATAAACCAAAGTATCAAGTCACATTACAACAAATCTCATCATCTCACCAAATCTCATCATCAAATTGCACGTCTCAAGTTGCATCAACAAATCTCTTCAACATATCTTAGATAATTCAAATCACGAATTTGCAAGTCTCACATAACTGCAAAAATTCATTTTGACCATACCCATCTTCTTGCAAAATTCATTTTGCAAAATTCACATAACTGCAAAAGTTCACACCCGTTTGTAATATATGATTCAAGTGGTTAATCTAGTGAGGCCCAATCAATGAGACCAATCCCATAGCTGATATGTTTCAACAACAAATTCACACAACGAATTAACATATGAAATCAAGCAGCATAGTATTAGTTCGGCTCATTTCAGGAATCACGAAGCCCACATTCCATTTTGCATCCAAGTCCGGCCCCTATGATAGTATACACCCGATCCAAATCTTTAACCTATCCAAAATAAACGAGTATATAACACTCCCTTCTCACACACTATGCCCTAAAAATCAGTAAGCCAAACCCTAATCACAAACTCAGTCGCCTCCTTCTCACTTCTGTATGCAGCACACAAACAAAACAAAAACATCTTCACAATTAAAACATCATCTCTAATCTTATACCAAGTACCAGCCATATACATCCATCAAGATTGACTACTTCAAACACCGAGAGAACAAAGCCACAGGGATGGCTCGACCTATTAGCCACAGGGATGGCATGGAACTGAGACCTATTTGACATAACCACAGGGATGGTTGAATCAATCAGGTAGGTATCTTGTTAGGTTAATACGATTTGTTTTAATTCAAGTAACACGAACAAATGAAACACGGTTTAACAATATTGTTAATATCGTTTTCATATTTCGTATAATCAAATGAAGTGAAGACTTCAAAAAAATAGGATCAGTGAAGATTTATAATTCCTTTTTTTCGTTAAACAGAACTTGAGTCTTTTAACCGAAAAAGAAAGAAAAAAAAATAACTGAGATCCATTTTATTATTATTTTTTTGTTAACCGAATAAGAAGGAGACTGAGCCCATTGATGGTTTAGTTCTAATCTTCAATAAATTCAGATATTGTACCAACATTGATCAGTGATGATAAGATTTCGTGATTAAGGCTCTAGTTAGTCTCGATATGTGAATCAATGACACGAAAGTTATACTGAGATCTTGTAGGGCTTGATTAGATTAACATTTTGATTTGATAAAGTAGGATTGTAATGGATCTGTGATGATATTGAGGTGACACACAGAGTTGGTAAATTGATGAAACGATGGTGCACCCATTCTGAGATCATGATGCTCTAATTACTTGAGTTTGTGGCTGAGATATGATGAGTATTAGACTGATGTTTTGGTAATGGGTAATTGTTGTGTGGTCTTGGTCATTTCTTATTCTACCTTTCTGTCTAAGTCGCTAGGTCAAAGTCTGAGTCAAGTCGCTAGCTATTTTCAATACAAATTGCTATTGATTTGTAGGATCGTAATATTTATTGTGTTGATGATTCGGGTGGTCTTGGAAGATCAAAATACATGTTTTCCATTTTAGAGAGAGAAAGTAGAGAGAGAGGGTGTTCTTGCTAGAGGTTTACAAAAGTATGGAATATTAGATTGAATGAAGCACCACCCCTTCCATGGATGGAAGGGGTATTTATACTTACAAATACACGACCTCCTATCGGCCTGTGGATCAGGGATACAGTGGGTAAAGACCCGTCCTTCCTCCACGGTGTTGCACTACGCTAAACTAAACTAATAACTAACTAATAAACTGATAAATAACGAAACTAACGACAAGTCTACGAGCTAACTTAAGCTAGATAACATTTGGGGTGACCGACTCTTCACTATGGAATTTTCTAATTCCTAACAATCTCCCCCTAAGGGAGGTCACCCCATGTTTTACATTTCGAATCCTAGCATTCTATTTTATCTTTGTTCTTGAGCTCGTAGACTTCAATTCTTCATTTCAACAATCTTTGTGCTTTAGTAGTGATTCTTCAAAGTCCGCACTGACTTGTACTTTTTAGTGGAGGCCTTTAACTGATCCACATCTTTGATGATCTTCGAGCTTTCATTGAGATCATCAGCCACAGTAAATCTCTGGATCACCCTTTATTGTGTTGCCATCATGTGATGTTGTGACTTTCGGACCGACATGCTCACACTTTTGAATCATGACATCTTTCCATCAGAGTAGCGGAAGCCTTACTGGTTCATGATATTTGCAGCAGCGTAGCAGAAGCATAGTATAAAAATATCAGAACCAGGTTATGTAGATATGCACCAGTCATGATTTCTTCAATTAAGTGTGGTTGCTGTGAACATGCGGCTTTGGATTGACTCCTCAATTCTGATCAGCTGCAATCGTCGGGGTGTACCTGCATACGACAGTTAGCAATAAAGCGCACGAAAGTGTCTTTGATCACTTCCGTTGAATTGAGGTACACGGCCCACGGTTCCCCGTTGATCAGTACAAGTACTGCCTGTGATCAGGTAGGATTCCTAAGAATCTCCTTGACAGGGTTTCGCAGCTGTTCTAGCTGTTCTCAAACCGGAACGTCTCAAAGAAGACAACACGGAGTGAGTGAACCAGCGAATTGAGATTCACTGATTGATGAAAATGATTTGAAAACAATCGCGTATTGCTTGAAGAAAGAGTTTTGCAATACAACGAAGGTTTTATGAGAAAGATCAATTTTCAAACAAAATACTTTTTGTATTAGAGAATGAGTACACATTCGACGTGCTAGCGAAAAGAAGAGATTCGCACATCGAACGGTTTTTCTAAATGTATTTTTCAATCAGAGATACTTTTTGAATTTGAAAACATAAGTACACATTCGACGTGCTAGAGAAAATAAGGTTTGCACATCGAATGGTTTTTCCAAAAGTATTCGTCAATTCCATTCCTGGACCAAGGTTGATTCACGAGTGAATCTCCCCATTGTTTCTATCCAGTTGTCACAAGCTTGATCTTACGAGAAGATCTCACATGTCACCCACCAAGAGCTTGTTTGATGTTGGCTCTAGAAGGATTTCCATCTTCATTGTGAATATTTTTACATATCACTCGGATGTTCTGGCAATACCACAAGGATAATGCGTAGGACTCTTAATATATTCTTACTTTCCACATTGTGTGAAAAAGCAAGTCTTCAAGAATTTGGTGTCCTAACGAGATATTGTGGATGATCTCTTGGCTCTAGACTCAATAGTGCATTTTTGGTTCCTTTGCCGGAGACTAGGGAGAGGGTCTCATTCTTCAATATCAACAATCTCTAAGAGAAAGTCGATAGATTATGTAGGTTCCCCGTGAGAATGAAACAAGCCCTTTTAAGAGGAACTTGAGTGGTTTGGGAAGTTTAGTGCAGTGCATCACTGGGTCCATGATGTCTTGTCTTCAATACCAGTGTTACCTTAGTAACCACCAGTAGCATATGAATTAAACCCGGTATCTGCCCTAAGGTTGAATTGATGGAGGGCTATTTCTTTTCACCCTTTTATCATTCATTTCTTTTTCATTCTTCAACCCCTTCAGTGCTTACCGAGACTTCATAACTAGAACCTTGTTGGGTTTATTCCAGTACCAGCTCAGTCTCAGTCTGCACTCTTCCCATTCCTCACTTTTCTCCTTTTTCAATATACCTAAGGACTCTACACTATCTAGTGGATTGTCCCTGGGTAGATCCCTCCGATTCTGGCGGATCGTGGGAACGAATACCTAACCATCCTTATAACTTCATGCATAAAGTAAATTGGTCAGTCTTTTGGTATTGTTCTTTCCTTCATGAAACCAATTAAAAAATCATTTGGAAAAACAATCAAGGTACTTGTGATACGAGATCAAAGCATTTTGTACCTTAATAGTTTTGATCATTTAGAAAAACTCCCCCTCAACATGTGCGTGTGATTTAGAAATTGTTTGGCACATGGAGGCAAGAGGACTTTGAAATATTTTCTTTGATCACAATTTTCATACGAAAAAGCCATTTGATTTTCTTGGTAAAATTCTCTCCCTCAATATGTGCATAGGATATTTTAAAACATTTTATCACATAGAGGCAAGAGTTCTTTTGAAGCACATCCACGATCACACAAAATCCATTAAGAAAACCATTTGAAAACACAATCAAGGTACTTTATAATCTCTTTTAAAAAAACTTTTGTACCACGATGGTTTTGCTCCCCCTCAATATGTGCTTCGTGATTCGAAAGCGTTTAGCACATATGAGAGAGCAGCCTGCACAACTGAATCAAAACGATCAACTTTTATCAAATTTCATTATTAAATCACAAATTCTCCCCCGATCAAAAATATCAAATCCTTTGAGATTTTGAATCCCAAGTGATTTAATAAGGTTTAGAAGATATGGGAGAATATGTGGCCTGGTTTAAATACTCATCATGTTTTTTTTTTTTTTGATAAATCCTCCTCCTCAACATGTGCATTGTGTATGAAATCGTTTGGCACATGGAGGCGGGAGTGCCTTTAAAGGACTAAAACCAATTCCATTTAAAACAGATTTGAGATTTAAATCACGATCTCTACCCCGATCAAAATTTCAAACCTTTTGAGATTTGCGATCCCAATTGATTTAAATCATTTAAAACATTTTGGGGAAAGACGTGGCTTGATTTAACTTTGAAAAATGACAGATAAGGACCAACTCTAGACATTAAAGATTGTTAGTGTCAGGTATGATAGTTTTTTAAACGATCTTTAAGTAAAATAAAACAGTTTCACAATCAAACAAGAACAGAAAAAATTTCATTTTGACAGATCTTTGAGTTTTAAAGAAAAACCATACCATGACATAACATTAAATCTTTAGATCACCATATTTTAGCGTACAAACAGACCTTTTATGAAGAAATATCGTTTGAAAATATATAATTTGAAATCACTCTCCCCCTCAATCCATGACATAAGTCAATAATTGAGTGACTTAGGTTTTGATAAAAAGAAGTCCGGTGATTTTCAAAATTTAGTTCAATTAATTTTCAAAACAATATTTTTCCATTTTCAAAACAATTTAATCAAATTATTCAAAATTGTTTAAAAAAATGGTATCCTGCACAAAGATACGTTAGTGGTTGAGAAGCTTCTGTTGTTGTTGCTGTAGGGTTGGAAGAAAAACCTGTCTGCAAATGCAGTGAGACTTCTTCTTACGTTGCATTTTGAATGCCAACTGAGGTCCAATTAAGCTCCGTTTCTTCACTTGCTGAAGAAAACCATCTGCTGATGCAGTAAGACCTCTTACGTTGCATTTCATGCCAACTCTCCATTGAAGTCCGGTTAAGCTCCGTTTCTTCATTTGTCAACCCAAGATATAGTTACCCTTTCCTTTCGGCATCCAATCATCTTCAATTGTGGGATCCGGATCGGGAACATTCTTATAACCAATATACCTGCATACGTTAGTGAACACACATACAAATATATGGTGGTCGACATCACCCATAACAGCAATCGACTAATAAAGGTCAATCCAACATATCAATCAGATCATATAAGGTATGGGTATAATGTGTTTCTCAAACTCTAATCATCTAAACCTAACAATCATATCCTAGAAACCTAGTCCTTCAACATAGGCAATTATATTTTTTCAGATAAGCACGTAGGATAATTAAGAAAGTCCGTTAGATGATATAGATTTGAAAACATTCTCCCCCTCAATCAATGACTCATTTTATAAGAAGTTTTAAAAGCGCTGAAGTCATTGATTGAGTTTTCAATTTTTATAAAAACTCTGAAACTGATTGTTTTAAAGCAACTCATTTCCCACCATTTTTTGAAAGCAACAAATATTTTTCTGAAGAATTATAGACGGAAAAACATTTGTGTAGGAACAGCAGTCCTTCGACATACTTTCCTCAAAATTTGTTTTTAGGAAAAGTGCACCAAATATTTTGAAAATAGATTTAGCGCAACACTTTCCTTCCATGAAGAGCGGGTTGCTATCAGAAATAATAGCAAGCCATGGTTTAAGCGCGGGTCACAGTCAGAAGTAACTGTAAGCCATAGTTTTAAGCACGGGTTACAGTCAGAAGTAACTGTAAGCCATAGTTTAAGACATGTTTAGAAAGAAATATTTACACCTCCTGCTCGAACTTCATCTATGGTCCCGTGCCATTATTGAATGACATTTCTAAGACCGTAGATGTTATCGATACCAGAAGACATGTCATGTGAAAACATATTTTTGGTATTTTTGAAATTTTCTGATTTTTATGGGGTTTTGAAGGTTTTATATTTTTCTATTTTCTTTTTGTTGGTTTTATATTTTTGTATTTTGTTTTGCTGGTTTTATATTTTTGTATTTGGTTTTTTAATAAATATATACAAAGATAGAATAGATGATATAGTTAAAGAGGATGATGATACGAGTACCGAGATAAGGATATCAAGCAGCCCCGTTGTAGAAGATAGAAGTCATCATCTCTTAAACATTCACCACCAAAGCATTCGAGGCTCTTGAATCGAATAAAGAAATTGAACCATCTGAAAGTGAGACTTTGGCAGCTTCCCCCCAAACCGAAAATCCTATAGCTGAGCAGATTCGAAGCTCTATTTCAAGCTTGCCTTAGCCAGGTGCACAGAGAAGCACACCATTATCATAAATCCCGCTGCTCCTTTCAAGAATAATCACCGTGATTCTTCGTTCGAGGTTATATCATCAACAAGAAGAACAGCATCGTATCATCCCACACATAAAACAATCTTCTCAAATTTCCTTTTCAACTGTTGTCTGAAGCGATCCATTGCAAAAGGTGTCAAGAGAACAATTCCCCCTAGTAGTTGAATTAATGCAGTCAGTCTCTTTGTATAATGCTCAAGAACTCTCTCGAATACACATCATGAGGGTAATGAAGAACAACTCCCCAATGTTCACATCTTTCGTCCCTGATGAATGTGTATGAAGCTCAAGAACCCGAAGTACACCAATATCCAAGAACTCTCCCGAATACACATCATGCCCGGAAGGAAAACACCTCCCCAATGTTTGTGGTAAACAATGGCTTTCTTCCCTGATGATCGTGTATGAAGCTCAAGGACCCGAAGTACACACATTCCCCAAAGAGAGAACAACCGATAACATTGAAGAAGCAGGCCGAATCACTGATTATCTCTGCGGGTGACAATCTCTGCGGATGTCAACACCGGAATAAGTGATTATATCTCTGAATCACAGATTAAGCCCTCAAGTAAAACAGCTGAGCATCCCTAATGTACACAATTCTCTCTCCTCTGATGATTGCGATAACATCGAGATCATCACACACCAATGTACCTCTTATATCTTCAGAAACATTCTCTAACATCTCTTCCCCCACATAGTTGAAATAAGAACACTAAACGCTTTGATGAGTAAAACCTTGAGTTTCTCTGCGGTCATGACATTTGTTTTCCCGGGATAACTTCAATCACTTAGAAGTATTAAGTCCATCAAGTTTACTCGCCATGAGTCAAACCTTGAGTTTCTCTGCGGTAATAACATTTGTCTTCCCGGGATATCTTCAATTACTTAGAAGTATTAAGTTCATCAAGTTTACTCGCGTTTAGATGCTTGTCTCCTTCCCCCTTGCTGGTTTTGATACTTCAGAATCAGCAACTCATTGTAAGCCCGTGTACTAGAAATCATTTGAGAAGAACATCATTAGCTCATATGTATCTGTGAGAATCAACTTGCTGCAGAATGTGAGCAAGTATAATTGGGGATTAAATTCGACATATCACTCTCCCCCAATTAGTGCTCTCCCCTAAACCGACAATCTGTTTGATAAATGCCATGAATTAAGAAGAAGTCTTTAGATCATTAAATGCAACACGTCTTTAGTCTTCTAACATGTAGCACAATATGTAGAACCGACTGTAGACTCGACCTTCTTCAAGATTGTCCATTTGAGGAATAGAAAGTTAACATCTTCAACTCACCAAAAACAAGAACATCACCAAAAAGCATCCCAATCAACTTACATCTTGCAAATCCTCTTAACTAAAATCCCTCCCAATCAAACAAGAACAGAAAGATGTTCATCAAGGAAATCAGCAATCAGGCCGCAACGAACACACGAAATGGTAACACCAAGCAAACAATCACATCAAACAAGAACAGAAGGTTGTTCGGAATCATCATGTTGATGTGCACGTGAAGCATTAACCGGAAGCACTTTGTCAATAAACTCATATCAGCTTGTGAAGATGTCAACTAATGGCTCATAGAAGAAACTCCATGTAACGATGACCCGATAAGAAGAAGATCGGTTCTTACATGAGTTTGGAGCCGTTTGACCATTTATTCTCAGAAATCAATCAACCATGCAGTAATTTCACACTTCTTCTCCCCCTCAAGAATTGCATACGGAGATGCCATTCTTGACTAAATAAGTGAAAATCATCCGAATGTTCCATTCACACTTCTCTCCCGCAAAATCAGCTCATGATGTCGCCATCTTCATTATAATCGAGCAAGTGGAATGAGAAAACAATCAGTGGTAGCCCGGTTCACTTGATGACTGAAGCGCATGGAAAAAGTATGAAGCATGTTGATGAGAATGGTCATAATAAGAAGATTTCTCTTCTTCAGAAGATAAAGCGCACTGAAGCGTACACTTTTCTTTTCTTTAGAGAACGAGGCCTGAACTGATGTGAACAGACGTCATAAGAAGATTTCTCTTCTTTATAAGATAATGCGCACTGAAACGTACACATTTCTTTTCTTTAGAGTACGAGGCTTGAACTGTGGTGTTCAAACGTCATAATCTCTCTCTTTTCAACTCTCTTAGCAAAACATGTAATCAACCCCATTATCATTCAGTAGGCCCTTTGTCGTGACAGCTGATGGAGAAAAACTCAATATGATGAATTTGACCCTGAAGTAAACTAACCCGAACTCGTGACTTATACTTGCACATATGTAACAAAGAGCGGTGCCGAGACTTCATGCCCATTTGAATCTCTAAGTACTCTATACTCCTCAACCAACCAACCATCAAGTAATAGACGTACATTACCTCTTGAAAATCCACAATTGAATGTGACACTGAGCACTACAACGTAACTCCTTTAAGTGATAGTTATTTTGTGGTGGTAAGAGCCCAATTCCCCCAAGTGGTAAAAGAAAAGGTAAAAGCCACCCAACAATAACTAGATTCCCAAGTCTTCATTTATGATAATAAGCTCGAACAAGGATCATGAAGAATCTTCATCCAACCATCCCCGATTACTTCAGATACTAAGTACACTCGCCCGTGATAATTCACTTCCACCTCAAATAAATAATATTGAATTAACGCCGTTGTCACATCCTCTGGTTAAAAGCTCAAATCTAGCCTCCTTTGACGTTTTAAGTGAACTATGATAATGGTTTCATCCCGACCATGGTTAAAAGCACATAACCCCGTAAAACCATGTAATAACCAAACTGCCATGACGAATTATCCAAACACACATCCAATTCATGAAGTACACCCTTTTATCTCTTCTTCGAAATAAAAACCGTAGCACCAGCATCAAAAAGATCCCGAAATACATTTTCCTTTCTCCAAGATGGTTCCATCAATACGGGATTTTACACCTCTATGGTTTAAACCGAGAAATAGTTTCTTTCGCGGGATTTTACAAAACCAAGAATAAACCGTAAGATAGATCCGAAAATGCACTTTACTTTTACACGGATGTTTCCATTGTCACGGGATTTTACAAGTCTATGATTTAAACCGAGAAATAGTTTCTTTCGCGGGATTTTACAAAATCAAGACAAAACCGTAAACAGTGTCAGCTTGAATGTGTTATGACAACTTTGGTTTTGGTGAATATCTGTTTTAGGGGAACATGCAGTGGTTCTTCAACGATTCATACACCAACATCAAAAAATCATCAACCATCCAATAATCACTTTGGTAAACACATCAATCACACAATCTGACGGCTATGAAGTGACCACATGGAGAAGTAGACCCGATATATCAAACTTAAACATGATGGAAAATTCTCCAGATTTGTTACTTAAGCTTGTACTAATCCTTGTGAAAAAGAAACGGTGTACCCAATGTACAAAACCTCTTGACATTCTCAACTGCGTGAGACACCAAAGTGATAGTTACGTTGTAGGTTAAGCGAGAAAGAATCACACCCGTAACTAAATAGCCAAGTCTTTATCACACTCTATAAAAGCCCAAACAAGTCATCTTCGCGGAATGGTAGAACGAAAGAAGACGAAATAAGTAAACACGCCCGGAAAACCTTACTGCAAAGCCAAATAAGAAATACCGTACAAACAACCCCGTAGTCAACAAAGTTCCATTCAAGCCAAGCCGTGACATAATAATGATCGTGAAAATGTATATATCAAAGTATCAATCCTCATACCACAACAACAATCATCATACCATCAACAATTCTTTACCCGAATGTAGACAACTTCACAAACCATACTAAGTCAAGTATAATAAGCTCCTTTTCCCTGGAGGTTAACCGTAACACATCAAAGTACACATTTCTCCCCCATGATGGTTTCGAACTTTCGGAAGCATCATAACGTGTACGACCATTTGCACGAGAAGTTCTTGTCATAAGCAAACATCTTGAGAAATCATGACTGACGCTGACGAAGATTTTGCTTAGACTGTGAAGTATCTTTGACATTTTGTGGCGTCGAATATATCATGAGAATTGTTGAAAACGAACCTCCTTAGATTCACCGGCTAATAGTAATGACCACATATTTCGCGTCAATAATACCGTACAAAACCCCGTAGACATTTTTCACTTTTTCGCTCAAACCGTGAATTTATGTATCCTCTGTGAAATTATTAATACCATACCAATATACTAATCTTTAGTGAATACCAAAAATTTGTATCCAAAAGTTTTTACAAAAATTCGGATGACAAATTTTGTGTGTAACCCCTTGCATTCCAAGTCACGTACCAAGTAACATCAGGCCCATATCAGTCCACGTGTTTATATGTCAGCCCACGAATTATCCAGCAGATGAGGCCCAATCACGCTACAACCCAAGTCCATTCAATGAAATCCCATCCGGATATATAACTTGGTTCTTATCATTTCATATACTTAACCTAACGCTAAAACACACAATTGATAAAAGTGCGCCCCCATTTTTCACAACCCTACGCCTCTCTCCTCAAACTCATTCCTTATCAGCCAAATCAATAGTCTCAACGCTTTATCATATTACACGAAGCAATAAAAGCTTGTTACTTAAGTGCATCGAACAACAAACAAACCACCCGTTTGGTCTATTTCTGATTCAAATCCGAACCAATTTGAAGATGTCAAAGCTTCAAGGTCCTTCTTGGGTCAAAGGTAGGATTAATTTCTTGTGTTAACTTGTAATAAACGAACCAAGGAAAGGAAATAACATAATTGTTATCATCCTATCTTTATGTTCGAATATTAATTGAATCATGACTTGAAAATTATCTATGAGGACAAGGTTCAAATGAAAAATCTGTAAAAGATTCAAAAATGGAACCGAATCTGAGATAATATGAGTTTTTGAATTTTTTGATTTCATCTTAATTGAGTCTTGGATTTGAATGAGAGATGGGGAGTGATAGTGAGGGTTAATTGGTGAGTCTAGATGCAGGATAGATGTTGGATTGAGTCGACAGCCTTGTTTCACTTCGTTTACATTTCATGAAAAACCATGGACTGATGATGGTGTTGAAGCCTGAAGTCGAGTTTGTATTTTGGTATAAGGTATATGTGGTCGAGTCTTGTTGTGGTATTTGGTATTTGGTGTTAGTCATGATCATTCTTCTTCTACCTTTCTTTATGTCTAGTCGCCAGCCAAGTCGCTAACCTAAGTCGCTAACCTAAGTCGCTATGACTAAGTCGCCACGACAAGTCGCTACGACTAAGTCGCCACGACTAAGTCGCCACGACTAAGTCGCCACGACTAAGTCGCCACGACAAGTCGCCACGACAAGTCACCACGACTAAGTCGCCACGACAGCAAGTGACTCAATAGTCAACTCGCTAACATAAAAAAAACAGTTTTAACAAGTCGCTAACTGGATATTTGACATTATCCGATGAGTTTTCCGACCATATTTTTGACCATTTCTTCATGTTAACCCAGAAAAACATTAAAAAGTTGCAACTTTTTGACCCATTTTGACCTCAAATATGACTGTTTGACCACCTAATAAAGCACTGCTTATTGGTAACAACAAAGACATACGGATGAGATAAAAATACGTTTGGACCAAAGGTAAAAGGTATAACACAGTTATTACCAAGACATGACAATTTTAATATTTTGACCAAAAAGGATGATAAAACCAGTGTAGCAAAACTGTTATCCACAAGTATACAAAAAAAATTATCCGACCACCATAAAGTACAAGAACAGTTTTCAACATGAACCAAAAACCACCATAACCATGATACAAAACCACACAAATCAACAAAACACAATAACCTTGGCTCTGGTACCAATTGTAGGATCGTAATATTTATTGTGTTGATGATTCGGGTGGTCTTGGAAGATCAAAATACATGTTTTCCATTTTAGAGAGAGAAAGTAGAGAGAGAGGGTGTTCTTGCTAGAGGTTTACAAAAGTATGGAATATTAGATTGAATGAAGCACCACCCCTTCCATGGATGGAAGGGGTATTTATACTTACAAATACACGACCTCCTATCAGCCTGTGGATCAGGGATACAGTGGGTAAAGACCCGTCCTTCCTCCACGGTGTTGCACTACGCTAAACTAAACTAATAACTAACTAATAAACTGATAAATAACGAAACTAACGACAAGTCTACGAGCTAACTTAAGCTAGATAACATTTGGGGTGACCGACTCTTCACTATGGAATTTTCTAATTCCTAACATGATTCAATAATCAATAGTTAAGTCGCTACCTCTTTTAAATGTAAAAGTCGCTAGCCAACTTTTCAAACCAAGTCGCTAGCCAACTTTTCAAACCAAGTCGCTACTTGATGTTGACTTAAACAAGTCGCTTTGACTCAAAAGTCAAGAGCATTACACACCCAAGTCGCCATATGAAACACAACTCGCTATGACTTACAAGTCGCTAGCTAGAATGACAAAGTGACCTGTTGCATTCAAAAATGCACACCAACTCGCTAAGAAGAACATTTGACCATTTTTTATTTTTTCGGCGTTATTTTTCCGACCAAGATTCCGACCATATTCATATCTGCCCAGAAAACTGCATAAAGTTGCATCCTTTTAACCTTTATGACCATGAGACTGACCACGTTGATAAGCAGTTTGACCACAAGTCACGGTTCAAATAGATATCATCAAAACAGAACTTTATGACCAAAACAGATCACCAGTTAAACCACAAGACTTAATGACCAACATATGACCAACAGATATGACATTTTAAACCAAAAAGACACATAATTATAAAGTTAGAAACTGTTTTACCAAAGTAAATGGAAACATAATTTTTCCGACCTTAAAAAGATGTAAAAACAGTTTTTTAACAATAACCAAAAACCACCATAACCATGATACTAAACCACACAAATCAACACAACACAAAAACCTTGGCTCTGGTACCAATTGTAGGATCGTAATATTATTGTGTTTGATGATTCGGGTGGTCTTGGATGATCAAAATACATGTTTGCCATAGTTAGAGAGTTAGTAGAGAGCGAGGGTGTTCTTGCTAGAGGTTTACACAAAAGTATGGAATATTAGATTGAAAGCACCACCCCTTCCATGGATGGAAGGGGTATTTATACTTACAGACACAACGACCTCCTATCGGCCTGTGGATCAAGGATACAGTGGGTAAAGACCCATCCTTCCTCCACGGTGTTACACTACGCTAAACTAAACTAACAACTAACTAATAAACTGATAAATAACGTAACTAACGATATGTCTACGAGCTAACTTATGATAGATAATATTTGGGGTGACCGACTCTTCACTATGGAATTTTCTAATTCCTAACAAAAACCCATTTCCCTTCATGAATTTCTTCAATTAGGGGGAAGAAATGAGACGATCTGTGGTTCAAATTTCTTACTTTGGTGTTATCGTCTCACTTTCACAGAGTTATCGTGTGTGAAGTTACCTAAATATGATGTTGTGATGCCTCACACAAGGTCTTTTTATCGAGTAATTGCATATTCACAGTTAACTATTATTCTGATAGACCGCAACATTCAGGTGGAAGTCGTTTCATTTCATCTTTCGTGGTTTGTTTGGTGTGAAGCATCTATATACGTGAGAAGATCTTGTTGATTTCTTGCATGTTACCCCCGAACGGATTTTCCGAAATAAGTCATATTTACCTTGTGTGGTTTACTGCTCATCTACAAATTCCGCTGCGTACTGAAAACTTCAAAAGTTGGAAGAAATGTTTACTATATCAAAGTTTCGAAGCTTCTAAAGACGGTTGTCAGTTTGGGGGGAAGCTGATTCAGAAACTTCACCAAAAAAAAGTGTACGGAGAAGCTGCTAAAGACATGCATCATGATTTGGGGGGAAGTTAATCCAATTCATGCATATTACATCATTTGCCTACAAGTGAAGAAAACGGTTCTCAAGTCGAGGTACAATAAGAAGACAAAGAGTGTAAACTTTCGTCATCCTCAGCATTTGAAGAGCTTATGAAGACCTTTCTTTATTTGTTTTTTATACTTGTAGAAAATGTTGTAAGTAATCCCTTATGTCGTCCCATTGGGGGAAGATTATTGGAATCGCTCCTAACTCATAAATGGAACGACATTGACGGGATTACATTTTCTATCTTTATTAGCTAAAACACATGGGCTTGTTATGTCATTTAGTCATAGTTGTATGTGTTTATCTATATATACCCTTCTAGACTTTCCTAGGAGGGTGAGACTCTTAGTGTAAGCTTTCATTTTCTTTAATAAAACACATTAGTTTTTCCCTTCTCTCTCTACTTTATCTCACTTTCATGAAGATGATAATCTTTCATCTTTCAAGACCTCCCGATTCACCAAATCAACCATATAATCGGTCCTAACACTGAAGCAGTCAAAACAACCTGTTACACTCAAAACAGGTCCATCATTGTCAAAAGACATAACAAAACCCCTTATGAGATATTCAAAGCTAGACTTCCTGATATCAGCTACTTTCATGTGTTTGGGTGTCCTGTGTTCATCCATAACCACAAGGATCACCTAGGCAAGTTTGATGCAAAAGCTGATGATGGGTATTTCCTAGGTTACTCGCTGATCTCTAAAACCTTTAGGGTGTTTAACACCAGAAAACAACAAGAAGAGGAAACCTTTCATGTCACCTTTGATGAAAGTTCAGAAAGCATCAGATTTACCAATACCTCAGTGGAGGAAATAAGAATTGATGACTCATCAAGATATCCTCCTGATGAGTTCAACACTGAAATTAATTCCTCATATCAAGTTGATGTTGACATCTCATACTATGTCTTACCCCACAACCTTTCTCAACCAACCATCAGTGAAGTCATTGATAATCAATCAGTCCCCACTGGGATAGGTAATACTGAACCAAATGTTTAGGAACCTATGATTCATGAACCCCAATGATAACATCAAATTAGCCTGATCTTTTATATATCAAGTTCCCGTGTTTATGGCCTCATTTGCATTAATATGGTACTTAATTCGTTCATATTCGTTCATATTTCCATTTCAGGATAAATGAGGCGTTGAAGCGGAAAAGAAGTGATAAAAGGCCAAGTATATGTTTTGAAGATTGATTTACGAGGGCCTTTGGATTTTATGTGAAGATTACGCCGTAACTAGCTAATAAGGTTACGGCGTAAATATGAGCTTTGAAGGATACGGCGTAACCAATTCTTATGGTTACGTCGTAATTATTTTTGTGAAGGTTACAGCGTAACGTTGCAATTTAGTTACGCCGTAGAGATAATTTCAGAATGGATAATCATGTGTGGACGAAGGGTTACGGCGTAACTCGGATAATTTGTTACGCCGTAATTTAATACTTGGGTGCAAAGTTTTGAAGTCCAGGGACTAAAGGCGGTCAAAATAATAACAAGTCACTTATCACAAGGACCGAAGGTAAAAATAACTAGAGCGATCAGGGACTAAAGTTGACAACTTATATGAAGTTTATTTACTTCAAGGACTTGTTATAAAAATATGAAGTACGATGAGGGGCTAAAAGCATCAACAAGAGTATATAAGTTTCGATATAAATGGATGAGTTGAAAAAGTACGAAGTTGAGATTTACTGTAAGTAGTTACGGCGTAACTTAGTTACGACGTAACTATTTATTTTAGTTACGACGTAACTATTCGAGATCCAGAATTCTTTACGCAGTCTTTAGTTACGGCGTAATTTGTACTTAAGGTTACGCCGTAACTATGTCGCGGCCTATAAATACAGCCCTAAATCTGGATTTTTAAGCATCTCTCTTCACCCCTCTCCTAGGGGTCGATTAGGGCACCACTCCAGGGCATTTTCCAGCAGTCCAAAGCCAGTTTTGAAGGAAGAATTCACTCGCAATCATCATCATTATTAGCTCTACATCAAGTAATTTGTATCAAACATTATGTTCAATTCAATTTATGATTTATTCATTTTTGTTGGTATGATCTATTATATGTTTGGCTAAGCACCCTGGTGCTGGCCTAGTTATGATTCTTTTATTGTTTTGTTTGCATTTACTTTACTTCCGTACAATTATTTCTAAGTGAATGCATGCATAGTTCATTGGTAGTCACCCTTGGTTCGGTAGTTTTGAATGGCGGTAGAGGCCAATTGCCTAGGAGATTTGACCAACTGACCCTAGGTGAGCGGACTGAGACGGGAAGGGTAAGATATGACCAACTAACGACCCTTTCTACTTGTGCGATTTGACCAACTGATCACCTATCGTTTGGATGAACTTAAGAATTGGGGGGTGTAGTGTCTAAGTTCCTAACGGCCGGGCACTCACTATTTTGAATCTAGCATGTAGCGGTACTTAATGACTTGGCTTAGGGGACCAGGAACAACATGACTTATGACGGTGCGCCTGATTTATCCTGTGGTGGCATCTTTGCTGATAGGTTAGGGCGAATTGACCAAATGTTGTCCTCTCGAATTTGACCCCACCTGAAGTAATTGGAAGTAGGTAGACGTAGACATAACTAGCTAGGAGGATTGACTAGGTTAGCATCACTATTCCTCTATTGATTTCCCTTTATCCATTTATCTGCTTTTATTTTATTCTGCATTACTTGTTTAATTAATTAAATCCCTATCGAAACAATTATTATTCTGTGACATTAGACTTAGTAATAATCCAACATACATAGCTCTTGGGACGACCTCGGCTTTACCATTTACTACACTACACGCGACCGGGTACACTGCCCGTTAGTGCACTAGGGTAGACCATAGGTATAGCGAGACACTATAAATATTAAGACCTGGTCAGTAAAACCTACATCAAGTTTTTGGCGCCGCTGCCGTGGAGCTATTTAGGATTTTAATTTAAGTCTTTCTTTTATTTTTGTTTTTAGTTTTCTTTTTCTCTTCTTTGCTGCTTTTTTGTTTGTTTTTGATATTTCAGGATATGGAAGATTCAAATTTTGACATGCTCACTATGGAAGAATATATTGCGTTGACTCGAGATAACCAAAGATCGGGCGTGGTATGCCCTGAATTGAATGATGACATCAACTTTGAGATCAGCTGCCAATTCATGAGGGAACTTAGACAAGAGCTTTTCGCGGGAACTAATGATGAAGATGCCCACCTGCATATGCGAAGAGTATTGGAGATTGCAGATCTTTTCCACACTCCAGGAGTCATTCAAGATGCATTAATGCTTAGAGTGTTCCCAATTACACTCACTGGTGCAGCCAGAAGATGGATGAAGATGCTTCCTGCTGGGTCGATCAATACATGGAATCTTTTGGAGAAAGCATTTATTTGAAGATATTATCCTCCTTCAAAGATTGCCAAGAAAATGGAAGAAATAAGGAGTTTCAGACAGAAGATGGATGAAACGCTAGATGAAGCTTGGGAAAGATATAATGACCTTCTTTACAGATGCCCAACGCATGATATCAACAACCATCAGATGGTCCTTATTTTCTACAAAGGTTTAAACATCTCGTCCCGCCAAATGCTCGACTCTCAAGGACCTATTCCTACAATGCCACCTGCACAAGCCCTTAGATCAATTGAAATGATGGCTGACCATTCACGAAATTGGTATGATGGAGCAACCACTTGGTCCATAAATAGGAACAGCTTGGATGACATTGGCGACATCACCAAGCAGCTTGATAGACTTGGATGTGATATGAATATGGTTAAGGAAGACATTCATGCTATACAAGAGCATTCTCTCCAAGAAGAAGGCGAAGAATATGAGCAGGTCCGGTATATTGAGTCATTAGAAGAAGCCGTCAATAAATTCTCGGATAATAAAAAGGATGGACGACTCGAATGATGAATGGATTAGGAAATTCAAGGAGGGGGCGGACTTAAATTTAAAAAACCTTGACACCAAGAGGAAAATCTTGGAGGCTAAGCTCGAAGAATTAAACCAAAAGGTCATGAAAAGTAAAAAGAATGCGGTTGGAACTATCAAAGCAACGGTGGGAAAAATTAAAGAAGTCAACAACGAACCGGTTCCTGGTGATTTACCTTATATCAGACCTTATGTCCCACCTATCCCATTTCCAGGACGTTTGAAGGTTACGAGAAATAAAGAAACAAGCAATGATCAATTGAAGAAGATGGAAGCATGGAGCTTACAGGATGATGAAGCAATGCCACAAGCTAATGTGGAATCAACTACAACGCAAAATGGTAACACTTCTAACTCTTCTTTATTTGCTAACAATCTTGCTAGTTTTCCTATACAGGTTGCTAAAATTATGGATGAAATCGTGCAACCCATCACATCACCCGATGATGGTTATGTAGCTCCGGCTACTGAACCAATTTTAGTTGATCTTGCAATGGAATTAGAGGAAAATATCTTGGACACTTCAGTGATTAACGAGAAGACATACGAGCCAATTAATCAGCCACGTCACCAGGTGAACCAATCATCAATGCCATCAACTAAAATGGGTAAGGTATGGAGGGAAATGACATCTCCTTTCAGGTATGATCATAATTTATCATTTCCCCAACCCCTAGCAAATTCACACCCTCATGGTGTTTATTGCTATTTTCACCCACACTTGATTTCAAGTGAGGGGATGAACACCCTTTTACGTAGTAAATAAGGGTGGAGTCAAGCTCGTGACTCGAACAAAAACAATCGCTTCGTGGGAGGCACCCCATGCCTATATTTTCTTTTTCATTTTATTAGTATAGTTGGGTTTTGTGTTTTCTAACCATTTTTGCAGGAAACGAGGAAGTAATTGCTGCTGCAGTTTGCTGATCTGACCAGAGTTACAGCGTAACTCATCTTAGTGATTACGCCGTAACCAACTTTTTAGCAGCAGAATTCTTGACGCATTAATAATTACGGCGTAATACCATCTCCGTGGTTACGCCGTAACCACTCGCTTTACAGCTTATGTCAGGTTTTGCTAGTTACGGCGTAACTCCCTCATAAGAGTTACGACGTAACCTTCCTCTGCTTTAATTCTTTCATTTTAAAACACAATAACCTTGTATTAGTATTTTAAATGAACTTTGTGGGTGTGTTCCCTGTAAACCCTCACGAGACTTCACTCGTCCACTTGGGACACCAAGTGGTTTAAAAGGCTTGTTGCATACGCTAAATGCAACCGTGATTCCTACGGAAGTGAGTTAGGTTTTTCATTTTCTTTTATTACTTGTTGTTTTTCTAGTATGATGCATTTGGTTGTCTTAAGTGAATTCAGGTTATTAAAGTTTGCTCATTGATCTCAAAGCGGGACACGTTTACTCGTGAGTCTTCGATCATGCCGAGCAATACCAGGGGAGTTTTCTGTTCCAATTCTAACCCTTCATATCTTTCATTTATATGCTTAAGTATGACCCAAGTGGGGGGAAGGGATTAGACATAGACACCCGCTTGATTTTACTTGCCCTTATTTTTCTAGTTTTTGATGAAAAGTGTTTCATTAATAAAATTTTAACATGTTTTTCATTACTTAATTAGATTAATCTAGAACTGAGCACACCTACCCTATATTTCCATTGTGTGAGGATAAGCCTTTCCGTTTCCCCTTATACATAATTCCATAAAAATGAGTGTGCCGGTGGCTGTAGTAGACTTTAGAACTTGGCCTTGTATATCTTTTCGAGACCATTATCATGAGCATTACACTGAGGTAACTTGGTGTGATCGGTGCAGCTAGGATTTAAGGCAATTTTAGGATTAAACCCAAATAGCCCACATATGTATTGTGTATATTGACTTTTCACATCGATTAGTCAATCCCCCTATTAAACCTTGTTTGTTGCACTCACCATTAGTGCAAGATACCCCTAGATACACCCTTCAGAGCCTTTCCTTTCATTTTGTTCACCCTTTATATGTTTCGTTACACCCATCCCCTAGCCTACCCTGTAGTTTCCTTATGTCCATGGTCCGGGCGCTGTTGGTTAATTTTGGTTCCACTAGTGAAAGTCGCGGGTTTTGAATAAAGGGTTGTGGAAGAAAATCGGGTTTAGATGATAGTTGATCTCAAGTGGGGGGATACTTTTTATGTTCGTATCATTTATCCATGTATACCTTGTCTTGCATAAAAAAAAAACATGCAAGCAAGTGTTTTGTCTATAATTAGTGTTTTCGCCTTGTTCAACTGCCGCAAATTTTTACAAAGCCATTTTGTCTTACCGATATAATTAGAAACCCGAACATTTCTATCTCGCCTTTCAAATTTTAATCAATATTCGTACAATGGGGACATTGTACATTTCAAGTGGGGGGTGGGAGATAGAAATGGCCGATTTTTTTTAGAAATATGTGCTAAATTGACCCAAATTTTAATTTTTTTTATATAGCACATTCTTTTTTCATTGATGATGAAGGCCAAGTTAATGCATCTTATTTGCCTAGATTATGGAGTTTATGAGGCACCACATTACATTTCTTATGCATTAAATCGTGTATTGGATTATTGAAGACCCCTTGACTCTTGACCCTCGATTTTTGCTATGGGATTGAATGCGATTAGTGGTGGGGTGACTGTGGACTTAGGAATCTATTTGTTTCGTGTCGTTTTATTTACACCCATTTAAAATTTCCCATGTCTTATCCTACCCTTAGTCATGAATCGAGCTTAGGTGAGGAAGCGAGCAATCATTGGTGTCTTGGCCATAGATTTGGTCATGTATCATTGGTTTTGTCCCCTTCGTCGTAGCTCGTTAGTAATGACAAAATAACCCCACAAGCCTATGTTGTGTCAACCCATTGCCTTTTAAGAATAGCCGCATCTATAGACTCTAGTGGTGGAGATTAGTATCTTTGCCAAGCCTATGATAGAATACTCGCCATGACTGAGCAGTTGAGTGATCACCCCAAAAATATTAAACACATGAATTATGAGAGAGAGAGTGATTTCAATTCCCTTTTCGTGAGGTGCTCGGTTTGGAATTTTCTAACTTAGGTGCTTTTTAGACTCATAACTTCCAATTAATCTTGGGAGATATCTTTTTAAGAATTATTTAGAGGGTCTACTTGAGGACAAGTAGGATTCAAGTGGGGGGATATTTGATAACATCAAATTAGCCTGATCTTTTATATATCAAGTTCCCGTGTTTATGGCCTCATTTGCATTAATATGGTACTTAATTCGTTCATATTAGTTCATATTTGCATTTCAGGATAAATGAGGCGTTGGAGCGGAAAAGAAGTGATAAAAGGCCAAGTATATGTTCTGAAGATTGATTTACGAGGGCCTTTGGATTTTATGTGAATATTACGCCGTAACTAGCTAATAAGGTTACGGCGTAAATATGAGCTTTGAAGGATACGACGTAACCAATTCTTATGGTTACGTCGTAATTATTTTTGTGAAGGTTACGGCGTAACGTTGCAATTTAGTTACGCCGTAGAGATAATTTCGGAATGGATAATCATGTGTGGATGAAGGGTTACGGCGTAACTCGGATTATTTGTTACGCCATTATTTATTACTTGGGCGCAAAGTTTTGAAGTCCAGGGACTAAAGGCGGTCAAAATAATAACAAGTCACTTATCACAAGGACCGAATGTAAAAATAACTAGAGCGATCAGGGACTAAAGTTGACAACTTATATGAAGTTTATTTACTTCAAGGACTTGTTATAAAAATATGAAGTACGATGAGGGGCTAAAAGCGTCAACAAGAATATATAAGTTTCGATATAAATGGATGAGTTGAAAAAGTACGAAGTTGAGATTTACTGTAAGTAGTTACGTAACTTAGTTACGACGTAACTATTTATTTTAGTTACGACGTAATTATTCGAGATCCAGAATTCTTTACGCAGTCTTTAGTTACGGCGTAATTTGCACTTAAGGTTACGCCGTAACTATGTCGCGGCCTATAAATACAGCCCTAAATCTGCATTTTAAGCATCTCTCTTCACCCCTCTCCTAGGGGTCGATTAGGGCACCACTCCATGGCATTTTCCAGCAGTCCAAAGCCAGTTTTGAAGGAAGAATTCACTCGCAATCATCATCATTATTAGCTCTACATCAAGTAATTTGTATCAAACATTATGTTCAATTCAATTTATGATTTATTCATTTTTGTTGGTATGATTTATTATATGTTTGGCTAAGCACCCTGGTGCTGGCCTAGTTATGATTCTTTTATTGTTTTGTTTGCATTTAATTTACTTCCGTACAATTATTTCTAAGTGTATGCATGCATAGTTCATTGGTAGTCACCCTTGGTTCGGTAGTTTTGAATGGCGGTAGAGGCCAATTGCCTAGGAGATATGACCAACTGACCATAGGTGAGCGGACTGAGACGGGAAGGGTAAGATATGACCAACTGACGACCCTTTCTACTTGTGCGATTTGGCCAACTGATCACCTATCGTTTGGATGAACTTAAGAATTGGGGGGGGGGGTGTAGTGTCTAAGTTCCTAATGGTCGGGCACTCACTATTATGAATCTAGCATGTAGCGGTACTTAATGACTTGGCTTAGGGGACCAGGAACAACAGGACTTATGACGGTGCGCCTGATTTCTCCTGTGGTGGCATCTTTGCTGATAGGTTAGGGCAAATTGACCAAATGTTGTTCTCTCGAATTTGACCCCACCTGAAGTAATTGGAAATAGGTAGACGTAGACATAACTAG
The DNA here is from genome assembly GCA_019973895.1 of Chrysanthemum seticuspe. Taxonomy (NCBI): domain Eukaryota; kingdom Viridiplantae; phylum Streptophyta; class Magnoliopsida; order Asterales; family Asteraceae; genus Chrysanthemum; species Chrysanthemum seticuspe. The sequence continues at coordinate 157,557,647 of BPTQ01000005.1, read as the reverse complement.
CTAGGAGGATTGACTAGGTTAGCACCACTATTCCTCTATTGATTTCCCTTTATCCATTTATCTGCTTTTATTTTATTCTGCATTAGTTGTTTAATTAATTAAATCCCTATCTAAACAATTATTATTCTGTGACATTAGACTTAGTAATAATCCAACACACATAGCTCTTGAGACGACCTCGGCTTTACCATTTACTACACTACACGCGACCGGGTACACTGCCCGTTAGTGCACTAGGGTAGACCATAGGTATAGCGAGACACTATAAATATTAAGACCTAGTCAGTAAAACCTGCATCACCCAACCTGAACAAAGCATCTCAACAGATGATCTTAATGATTATGTGGCTCCTGCACCTGAACTCACTCCTGAGTTCCCAGTGACCTCTTCAAGCTCAGATCCTATACCACAAAGTAAGTGGACAAAGTCTCAGGACATTGAGCTTGTAAACATCATTGGTTAACCCACTGAGGGCATGCTCACTAGAAGCATGGCTGTTAAGTTAATTGCAACTTCAGCCAATGAATGTCTATATGCTGATTTTCTATCAGAAATAGAACCCAAAAGTGTCACTGAGGCTCTAAAACATCCAAGCTGGGTTCAAGCTATGCAAGAAGAACTTCAACAATTTGATAAAAACAAGGTCATGACCTTGATCAAATGTCCTCAGGATGTCGTTGTCATAGGAATGAAGTGGGTTTTCAGAAACAAAACTGATGAAAACGGCACTGTCATTAAAAACAAAGCCAGACTTGTAGCCAAAGGTTACAGTCAACAAGAAGGCATGATATGATGAGACATTTGCTCCTGTTGCAAGAATGGAAGCCATCAGGATCTTCCTTGCATTTGCAACCTACATGAACTTCAAAGTTTACCAAATGAATGTAAAAAGTGCATTCCTGAATGGTGAACTTAAGGAAGATATGTATGTTCAACAACCTCCTGGCTTTGAGATTAGTGAATTCCCTGACTATGTCTGCAAGCTTGACAAAGCCCTTTATGGACTTAAACAAGCTCCCAGAGCATGGTATGAAACTCTCTCAGCCTTCCTGATTCAAAACAAGTTTGTCAGAGGAAAGATAGACAACACATTTTTTATCTACAGGATAAAGCAAGATGTGATACTGGTCCAAGTATATGTTGATGACATCATTTTTGGCTTAACAAATTATACTCTTTGCAAACAGTTTGAAAAACTGATGACAAAGAAGTTTGAAATGAGCATGATGGGTGAACTCACATACTTCCTTGGACTACAAATCAGACAAACTGATAAAGGAATCTCCATCAGTCAAGAGAAGTATACCAGAAATCACTTGAAGAAATATGAGATATCTGACTGTGCCTTAGTGAAGACACTAACGGTCCCTTCCAACAACCTTGGACCTGATCTCACTGGCAAATCAGTCAATCAAACTCATTTCAGGGGGATTGTAGGTTCACTGATGTATCTAACTGCTTCCAGACCAGACATACAATTCTCGGTCTGTCTAATAGCAAGATATCAGTCCAATCCCAAAGAATCCCATCTCACTGCAGCCAAAAGAATCCTCATATACCTGAAGGGAACTCCAAGCCTTGGACTTTACTATCCAAAGTGCTCAGGGTTTAACCTCAAAGGGTATTCCGACTCTGATTATGCAGGCTGCAACATGGACAGAAAAAGTACCTCAAGGTCCTGTCAATTTCTTGGAGGAAAGCTGGTTTGTTGGAGTGCTAAAAAGCAACAATCAGTGGCTATGTCTTCAGATGAAGTTGAGTATGTGGTTGCTACAGGATGTTGTGCCAATGTATTATGGATGAAAAGTCAACTCAGTAACTATGACATCCATTACAAAATGGTACCCATCTTCTGTGATAACACCAGTGCTATTGTAATCTCCAACAACCCTGTCCTTCACCAAAGAACCAACCACATTGATATCAGATATCATTTCATCAGGGACCACATAATGAAAGGAGACATAGAACTTCATTTCATCCCTACTGAATATCAACTTGCTGATATCTTCACCAAACCCTTAGATGAACCTACCTTCAGGAGACTGAAAGATGAATTGGGAATGCTTGACATTGAAAGTTAGCAACCTGAAAATCAATCCCAATCTCAGTAAGTTATCTCTAAAATGGTCCATGCTTCCTGAACAAAACCCCAAAACAACCTTCTCATTGAATGAGTAAGACTCATTCAGGGACCCTGACTTTGGATATTGAGCATTGAATGAGTAACTAAATGCATCAAGTATCAGTTACTTACATGTCCTAGGTTGGTAAACATACCAATTTATTATAGGAATATATGTCTCTTTATCCTGCTGTCATCCAAGTCAAGGGTCCCTCAAACCTTACCTCATCCCACTTGGCATTAAATGTCTCCTCTCACAAGAAATATCCTAAGGATATTTTATTACTGCAAAATGCACTTTTACTGTGCACTGCAACTGTTCCCTTGAAAACCGGAAAATTACTGCGGGTAGTGGATTGGTGGCATTAAATGAGGTAAATGAAACGTTTTCAAAAACTAACTTTACAAATCCTCATTTATGCAAAATTTACCCCTCTCACCACTTTATAAATACCCCATTCAAAACATAAAACACACACACAAATTATTTTTGCAACAAAACGTTGTCAAAATTCTTTCTCAAACCCAGAAATACTTGTGTGTTCTTCAAATCTTCAACTAGTTTTTACAAAAATCTTCTCTGTAAACCATTTACAAAAGATTTTTCTTAACAAAACTCAAAAGTTTTTCAACTCTTTGATTGTTCTTGTCAAATATTTTCAAAAACCCTAAAAATCTTTCAATGGAAATGACAAGAACACAAAGCCTTCATTTTGCACCTCAGTGGGTAGGTGATCTAAATAATGTAGAATTCAAAACAAACAATGTTATAGGAAATTTCGAATACCCCCTGATGTCCCAGCCTATAAGGGAATCATGAAATTTTTATTCAACTGCCCACTGAAACAGGCCTTTACTCAGTCCCCTTCTATATTGTACCAAAACCTCCTCAAGGAGTTTTGGGCAACATCTGTGGCCTATGACCCGACACCCTCTACTGACCTTAGACCACTCAGGGAGTATCCCATCAAAGTCAGTCTTTTTAATGGGGAAAAGTTAGTCACCCTGGATAATAAAACATTTTGTACATCAACAGGGCTTGACTATAATACTGGAAGTTATGTTGCTCATCCTGAACCTTCCACAGTTAAGGATTGGTTAAAACAAATTGTTTTAGATCCAAAGTTTTTGGACAGAACCCCAGTCACCAAGAACTCTTTTCCTGCGGCTTGGAAGATCCTGTTCACATTTGTGATTCAGGTTCTCGGCGGGAACCACTCAACCACTGAACAAGTTAACTCTATTCAGTTGATGGTGGCATATTGCTTGATGACAGAGATTACTGTCGACATAGGGGAGATCATTTACAGTGATCTCGTAACCAAGCTACTGAGCAAAACTAGGACGAAATACGTTTCGTATCCTAGGTTTGTCTCATATGCTTTACAAGTGTTACTGGGTTGCAATTATCCTCATGAATACAAATACTGTGTTTTACCTGGTATCCTGAGTCAATCAAATTTTCAAAAAGACCCATCCCAAGTCACTGAAATTGAATTGACGGCCCATGTGGTTGCTGTAAACAACTAGAGGGACTCAGTGTCTCTAAACCCTGCTCCCAAAAAGAGAAAGGGGAAGTCTCAGACTGGGACTAAAACCAAACCCAAGTCTCAGGGCCCTGAGGCTTCTGGAGCACAGCCTAAAAGGCAAAGAAAGCCCCAGACTGATCTGCCACCCAAAGGAGACCAAACATCATCCACCCCGGTGACAACAAAGGACACTGATACATCACAGTCAGTGCCCTTGGTCCCAACTACTACTCCCCAAGATCCAGAGGGAAACAACCAACCCGCTGGTAGGGGAGCGCCTTCCACACTGCCCAAGGAGGACATTCACCAATCACAGATTTTGTCTGAGGGCCAAACGAATGATCCCAAAGACTCAGGGGGAAGCACACAACCCACTAATAGGGATCTTACTGCCACCGCTTCTAGGGATAGCACTAGGAATAACCCACCAGTGTTTGAAGGAGCAAAGGGGAAAAAGACTCAGAGGAACAAATACCACCCGCTGATATGGAACCCATCACCACCATTGGCCTGTTAACTATTGTTGAGGTTACTGATATATTATTCTCTGATGAAGAGGTTGCTGATAGAGAGGAAGAAATACTTTCAGCATGAGAAGAAATGGACGCTGATGTTCAAACTCAAGAACAAGAGCATCAGCCTGATCTACAAGAGACTGAAGAGTCACCTGCTCAACTTGATGAAAATTACTCTGATTCCTCTACTTCATCCTGTCATGAGAAATTTAAAAAGTTTGACAACATTCTTCCTCTGACTGAAAGACAGCTGGTTATGTGGATCACAAAGGCTTCAAGGAAGTCATATTCTGGTGTTACTGATACTCTATGGGATCAGCATGTTGACGCAGCTGCTAGCTATGCCGATCTGAAAGCTGAAGTGATTGCTGCCCATACAAACGCTGATGAGCACAGGGATTTCATGTATGATAATTTAGAAAGGCTGGATGACAACCTGAAGAAGTTTCTCAACAACCTTCAGGAGTCTCACACCAAGCTGGATGAAATCAATGATTCTGTGAAAGAAGACCCAACACTTAACTCCAAAGTGCTGGAGGCTACTGAAGCTTACATGAAGAATTCCTTTAGCCTCGCTGAACTGATCAACATGCTTCAATCTGCAAATGTTCAGGGTCTTGGTCTTCAGTCCTCCATTCAGTCTCTTCAAACAACACCGGGTTCTTTGGATGATGATGAAATGAATGATGAAGAAACATCTCATGCTCGTACTCCCTCACCCGACACTTTCCTTTGTAATCTCGATACATCATCCTTCACCCAAATAACCGACCTTCCATTCAACCACACTAACTTAACCTCCGTAATGTGAAGGAAAACTGTGATGTACAATCGACAAGTGTCAATGAACGAGCAAACAATCGGGGGGTTCAAGTCAATCGGAAAGGCTATCAAAGGGCTTGGCAATGCGATAAAGAAGGGGTTTAACAAGTGAGGTCGAGGGTTATGAACAACATTAAACTATTCATTAAGTAGTATTATTAGTTTATTAATCTAACACATTATGAAGTATTGGCTATGGCCTCATAACAATTGCAACTTGGTTGCACTAAATTTAGCACGGGTTGAGTCGGGTGCGTCATTCAATTTTACCACTCGACAATATTTTTTTTTATCAAGCTTAACTCTTGATTATGATCTAGCTTCTTTACATTATTTTGGTTTTTACCCATGCATACTTATATCTAGATAATTATGCTACTTGTCTCATTTGCATGCTTAATAGTAGCCTAAGATTTAGCTAATCACATGTTTTACTTAGTACTAGATGTAGCTAAAGTGTTAAAATTCATGTAAATATTCTTTAGTGACTTGAGGCAATAGGATATGCTGCAAATAGTACCTCTAGAATTATCCATTTAGGCAGCCTAAAACCTGCAGGAATGGTAAAAACGCCTCCAGCAGGTCACGACACCACTAAATGTGCCACTGCACCACTAAATTTAGTGGTACCCTGGGTGATTTAGTGGTACCGTCCCCTGGAAATACGGTTTTTACTATTTGCTTTCACTTTTTGACATATTCTCCCTAAGATTCCACCAACATTAGCTAATTCCAACACTCATCAATTTCCTAAACGCATCACACTCTATTATCCTTAGCTGTGAAAACTTGTAAATTCCTCGATGCGTCGTAATTGGAGAAACATCAATTAGAGCGACCGTTTTAACTAATTTGAGATACGAGTCGTATTGTATATCATTTTTATTGGAAATATTATTCTGAGTACATTGGCGTAACTCTCGAGTCATGAATCCCTCTTTTGCTAGTCCAAACGAGCCCCGAACCTAATATATCAAAAGTTTTGCAAAGTTACAACAAGGGTCCTTACAGTAAATACATTGCCGCCCCTAGAGTTTCAAATGTACAAGATTAATCCCTATTGGTGGTATATATACCCACACCACTCACACCTCCCTCATTTGATACTACTACTTTCTCTCACTACAAAAACACACACATATTCTCTCTCTCTCTAGCAATAAAATTCGGCCACCTAATATTAGGGTTCCGGGGCCATCACCGAAATCCGGCCAAATTCCGGCCACCTCTTCTTCTTACACCACCCATCCCATCTTATAGATCGGGATCCCGTGGTTCTATTTTCGCAACCCACGCACCACCAAACAACCTAACGCACTCCAAATCTAAGTTTTAGGTTTAGGATAATTAGGCTTTTGAGGTTAAACGTTTTTAAAGGTTCTAGCTTGGTTAGGTATGGGTCGTACTCGTACATGACACCAACAACGACCTCTCCTCGTCTATTATCTCTCATGGTAAACCGAAACCCAACTTATATTGTTTATTTTCTGTTTTGAAATCGGTTACCTATATTATTTGTGTTGTTTCTCGTGGATAACAAATGTTAAACGAGTTTTATTAAAAGTGGCTATAAAACGGATTAAAAATAGTTGTGAAAACATGTTTAACGAATGATTCATGTGGAATAGGTAGTTTCAAGTGTTGTTATGCGTGGTGGATGTGTGGTACGAGTCAACTCAGTGGGTTGATTGTTTATTTTGGTTCGTGGGTGACATAGTGGGTCAAATCTGTCACGAGTGGGTCAACCCATACGGTTCGGGTCAGTAAACTGTGTCGGGTCAGCCTCAAGTCGAGACGAGTTAGACCTCGTGGGGGTTCACAGATTCATAATATTGGCTATATTGTGATAGTTCATTTTTCTTTTTGTTAAAGAGTAATTGCTTGGGATTACTAAGTGGTAAATGGAATAATCGTATGAGCTGTATTTTGAGATAATCGTATACGCATTAGGTTGCGTCGTTTCTATAATAATCGTACTCGTCGTACATTCGTCTGGATGCCGTGGAGATTAGCTTTAGATGTCAGTCGTGTCAATAGTGAATAGTGCATTGTTGTGGCTAAGGTGAGTTTCATAGCCCCTCTTTTCAAAGGTTTTCATAACTATTTTGGGGGAGAATACATGTTGCTTTTAACAAACCTTAATTGGATACGTGAATATGATTTGAGTATGACTGCTCTTTGGTATATTTGATTTGTGAATTGATATTTTATGTGTTTATGTGAATACGAACTATTTCTTGGACCTGCCACTATTCTTTTGAATTGCAAATGTGTTGATTGGAAAGGTTAAACGTGCGACAGTTGTTGACTTAGCCCAGGGTGGCATTCCGATGCTATAACGCGATGCCTAGCTAAGTATATCCGACCTAGTCCAAGGTAGCCTGTGTACTAGGCCTTGCTACGACTGTGCTGGCTAGAGTCGCTTAGGTCCCTACTATGATGTTGGTTATGTTATTGATGATGTTATTGATTGTGGATTATTGTTTGGATTGATTGTTGAATGGAATGTGTATTTTATGTCTGCCTTAGTCGCACATAGCAATTAAACTTTATCAGGTCCACTATTACTTTTGTAACTTAACTCTATAAACTCACCAACGTAAGCTGACCTTTTTAGCATGTGTTCTCAGGTTTATGGCGATCGCTCGCTATTGGAAGACGCTTGGCAAGGGGTATGGTCATAGGCAACTCTGATGAATAATCGAAACCGCTTTAATTATCTTTTGGGCCTATTTTCCGCACTACTTCATTAATGTAAACTTATGGTTTTCAATTAATGAATCTTATTATAAATTAATGGGATAAAAACCATTCTTTGTACCTAATGTTATGATACCAAGATTGTAGCACCCAAAGGTTCGTATGCTTCTGCGAGACCGTATTTTCGGGGTGTTACATTAGCAACCTACAAACCTTGCATGTTTTTGATTTGGATATTTAAGCATTTCTCATGCATTCATCCTCATCACCTCTTCAATCATCCATCACACACCAACCATGTCTTCCACCATGGCAACCGCCTCTCACAAAGCCAAGAAACCAAGACTTAACATCAAACCACCAAAGGAGATCACTTTCATTGATCTTACTTTGGATGGTGATGAGGAGATACATACACCACCTTCCACCAACTCAACTTACTCTACTTTCATACCTAATTCTCCTTCAAAAACCATCTCCACTAGAGCACATTCATCTTCTTCATCGACAATTAGGACAACAACATCCTTACCACCACCTAGTCCACCTCAACCTTTGGCATTGACATTCACATTATCACCAACAACTCCACTTGAACTTTCTTACACCACAACATCATCTTCCACCTCTCAATCACCACAACCACTCATGGGTTATCCCATTCTCTACCCACTTGAACTACATAGCCAAATTTGTCCATATTGTAATCCTACCTTCAACCTTAGGGATGAATTGAACTTTATGTTATCCTACCTTGAACACCTCTTGACACCACCACAAGGGCCTATCATACCACTACCTCCACCAACCAATAGTCCAACCAACTAAACATTTTTATGTTTAGTCTTCATGCATAAATGTCTAGGATCCCTTTTGTAATTGAAGCAAATCTTAGGGCCTCTCAAGTCACTAGAGATTTTATGTGCTTCATGTAGCTTTCATGTTCTTGTCTTTGTGCTGTATTCATACATTATGTGTGACCACTTGCTTTATCTATGAATGCATGTTTCTTATGGTTGGATTGTCTTTTTTAATTTTAAGGCTACTTAGCCTCTTTATTTATGGTTGGATATTTGTCTTAGTTGCTACATGTTAGATATTGTATTTGTGTCATTTAACTTTATTGTGTAGCAACAACCATTGCTCGATTCCTTAGTGCCCTCAAAGCGAGGGGGAGTATACATCAAGGGGGAGCCTTAGTGTCGTTTCGACAATCTTTTTGCTTCGACAAAAAGAGAGAGAAGTGGGATATAAACTCAAATAAAAAAACTTGTTAAAATTAATTTTCACCTAAAATGAGTTTATGTTTTGTCATAATCAAAGAGGGGAGATTGTTGATGCAAATAATGTCTAAAAACGTTATTTATATCTTTCGATATCTCTACGTTTTGATGATAACAAAATGTAAAAACACGTTACGTCAAAATTAACGTAAACCAGTTTTTAGTCGAAATATCCCGTTTCTACATATATCACTCTAGGTATGAACAAACAAATCTACAACTTGACAAATGTTAAAAAAAGTGAATTTGTGTTTCAAGCTTCACATTTTTAATGTGACAAAACATTTTTCAAAATTACATTTTACAAATTACTTTTGACTAATAAAGAAATGTTTTAATTTAAAAAAAAATAAGTTTAAAAATCCCAACAACTATTCCCCCCCCAAACAACTCCTAACTTTCCTAAATAAACTTTCACCACTAAAACAAAAATTGGAGCGTTTTTATTTGGGATAGTACCACGGTACCACTAAATTTAGTGGTACCGTCGGGTATTTAACGGCACCGTGACACTGTAACGGTCAAATTTTTTGTCCCTATAAATACCAACCCACTTCACAGTTTTTGGGCATCCTTTTTCACACAAAACTTTCTAAGTTTAATTCCCTTAACACACTCACACTCCTTTGATCATTTAGATAGTTTTCTTTTGTTTAAGAGTGATCATTTCTTCTAACCAAGTGATCATCTTCATTCCTCTCCTAGTACAAGAGAAGAACACATTGTATCAAGAAGATACTAAGTGTTGTAGTCATAGTAGTGTGCACTTGTAACACTTGTTACATACTTGTTGTATCTTGATATACATCAAGTAGTCTTGAGTCTTGTTTAGATAACTTGTGTGAATCATTGTGATCTTGTTGAGATCGATCTCTTATAGCTTGTGAGTTAGCGTGTTGATCAAGTCTAGATCGTGGTGATCTAGTAGGTTGTGTGATTAGCAAGGATCGGGTAGATCGTGAGTGAGATTGGTACTAGCTAGATTAGTACTCGACATTTAGCTTAATGTCGGAAATTGTGATAAGCGACGCTGTATGATTTTCTCCGCCTCAAGGGAGTTTGTTGACATAGTGCTTAGAACTCTCGAGTTGGGTACTCGGGGAGTGGAGTAGGGCGAAGAAGAGCTTCGTGACCGAACCACTATAAATCTCTTTGTCTCGGTTTGATCTTTCCAACTCTTACTCTTTGCATTCATTACTTACTTTCAATTGTTGCAGTGTATTTATTGTAGTCTTATTAAGTAGAATTTATATTTGTTGTGGTTTGATTTCACAAATGATTGAATCGAAGTTTTTCACAAGTAAACTTTGATAACTAAATTAAAAAGGGATGAAACTATTCAACCCCTTTATAGTTTTTCACACATTTAATTCAAAATCCAAATCTAAATTTAAATCTCAATCGAAATCCAAAACCCATATACAAATCAAACGGGCTTAAAAGATTTAAAAAAAAAAAAAACATTAAATAAAAATTCAAACACAACCCAAATCAATACTCATTACTTTTTCACCAAGTTTAAAAAGTTAAAAAAATTTAAAAAAAATAAATAAAAAACTAAATAAAATCCCTTTATATACCAAACTACAAAAAAGAAGCCACAATAAACCCTACTAGCCTTTTAACTCCATCACAGATAAGGCCGCACTTTTCTTCCATTATTCACGCCTCCATCGTTCTTCCATTCACCGGTAACATTCTCGCTATTCAATTCAAATCTACTTCGTTTGATTATTGATGTATCATTTACACTTTATTCATTTTTTAAACAGTATGTAACGATTAATAAACCCTAATTTTCATCTTTATAAACAATCATTAGGTTAGTTGTTATATAATATAATTATGCAACTTACTTCTATGTGTTATGCTTTATACTAACAATAACAATGTATATAAACATTGGATTAGCATTTGATTAGGCTGTAAGTGTTAGGAGTATTAGTTTCGATTTACAGAATCGAATAGAATACGAAAGTAGCTACGCGGTTTTATTTGTTTTAAGCAAATGTTGACTTTTAAGTTAGGGGTTTTAAAGCTTTTTTGGCAAGTAGCGTGTAGTTATTTGGATTTTATTTAAATGTTAGTTTTACAAAATATTGGAATATACATGTTACCGCTAGTAAGCGTTTTGATAGTTGGTTCAAACGCTAGTTGATAGTTGATGTTTTTATAACAAGCAGCATAGAAGGAATACTTTTACTTGCGCTCTCCGAAAATGTGATATTTTAGCATCGATGAAGCTTTTTGGAGCACTCGTGTATTTCAACTTTATTATCTAGATGCTATGCATTTTTAGAATAACGTGTAATCGAACTTTACATATATATCTTTTGCATATATTGGTTATATGAAATATAAAAGTGTATGTTTATACCGGTTAACATGATTTTATACTGTAATATAAAGTTTACTTATCGTGTTTCGGAGTACAGAAACATAGAGGTTGATCTCGTCTACAACAATGCTTGCTAGATTTTTTATCTAGAAGAATAAAGGAACGCGAAACTAGATGAAAATCAATAGTTGTAATGTGCATAGGGGATAGGGGCAATTTGGACTAAGATTTTATTTAGGTTTTAATGGTTACACTTCTGATTTTGGCTTCTAACGATGTATGGTTTTTATTTTTGTCTGCAGGAACTATAATACAAACGCCCCCATAATCTACTGTGGCGTTGATACGCCGTCTTCCTCTACACCCACATCGTGTAATCAGCAATCTTCAGTCGTCCATTATACATAGGAGGTATCTTATTAGCTGCTTTACTTAAGTTTCTGCATTACAGTTCTCGTATTTTTGTGAAATAAAGGTTATAGATGGAATTAAAAAGTTGGAAGTACAAATTGCTTAGCTGATACTGTACTACATTTTGTTTGGAGCTTGTTTTTGTTTCATTGAATTATGTTATATTATGTTTAGCAGAGGGCATTTAAGTTATATGACAAATTGATACACAGTTTCATATGGAGCTGTAAAATTGGATCTCTTTTAGAGTTACTAATCGACAAAAACCTCTAGCTAGTCTTTTATTTTGTCAAGTTCAATTAATGTATTGTATCTGCTTCATTTTTGTATCAGTCAACTTTTCTTTGTCTGGTTTATCATGGTCGTAGAGAAAATTATCCAACATGAAAAACTTTATCAGTCTGTGCTACAAATTGGACACATTGATTACATGGGAACAAAAGTGCACTGCAGCGTGGCTGCACTATACAACAATAAAAGCAGAACACGATTTGTCAAATTAGTAGTTTCCACCTACCTGATCGTCGTATACTTACATATTCTTGGCACACTATCATTCGGTTTGTACAATTGTTTTTAATATCATCGTTTGTTCTGCAGCTTTTGTCAAATTAGTAACGAGATGGCAGAGACAGATAGTGGTAGGAGCTTTAAGAGGAGGGACCAGCTTTTAGAAATGGAACATGAAGTAAGAAAATTGTGGGATGAGTCTCATGTTTTCGAGTCTGAAGCTAAGGATCAATCCCCCAAAGTTGGTGAAAAGTTCTACGGAAACTTTCCATTTCCATATATGAACGGGTACCTGCATTTGGGCCATGCATTCTCCCTCTCGAAGGTTGAGTTTGCCGCAGCTTACCACCGTTTAAGAGGGGCAAATGTTCTTTTACCCTTTGGTTTTCACTGCACTGGTATGCCTATCAAAGCATCAGCAGACAAACTTCGAAGGGAGATGGAAAAATTTGGCAATCCACCTTGTTTTCCGTCAATAGAGGAGACAGAGATCGCAATCAGTGACACCAATCCTACACCTAATGAAACAAGCAACCCGGAAAAATTCAAGGGCAAAAAGTCGAAGGCTGCTGCAAAAACTGGTAGGGAAACCTACCAGTGGGAGATAATGAGGGGTTACGGTTTAACAGACGAGGAAATAGCAACTTTTCAGGATCCGGTTCAGTGGTTAAGGTTTTTTCCTCCATTGGCTGTGGAAGATCTGAAGGCTTTTGGACTTGGAGCGGATTGGAGAAGGTCATTTATCACAACGGACATTAATCCGTTTTTTGATAAATTCGTGCGTTGGCAGATGAGGAAACTGAAAGAATATGGAAAGATTGTTAAAGATTTACGGTACACAATCTATTCTCCTTTAGATGGGCAGCCATGTGCTGATCATGATCGTGCATCAGGTGAAGGTGTTATTCCACAAGAGTATACCCTTATCAAAATGGAAGTGGTCCCACCTTTTCCTGATAAATTTGCATTTTTAGAAGGAAAGAAAGTTTTCTTAGCTGCCGCTACTCTTAGGCCTGAGACAATGTATGGTCAAACAAATGCGTGGGTATTGCCAGATGGCAAATACGGTGCTTTTGAGATTAATGAATCGGAGGTTTTTGTTTTGACTGAACGTGCTGCTCGTAATTTGGCTTATCAACGTTTGTCACGTGTTCCTGAAAAGCCGACATGTCTTGTGGAATTGACTGGTCAAGATCTTATAGGGCTACCCCTCCGATCACCACTTTCGTTTAATGAAATTATATATTGTCTTCCGATGCTTTCAGTTCTCACTGACAAGGGTACTGGGATTGTTACCAGTGTTCCCAGTGATTCCCCTGATGATTTCATGGCACTGCAGGTATAGAATTCTGTGTATTCAGCTGATATATATTTTACTATGATATGTTGTCAGGGGATTCATACAATGAGTCATTTTGTGTTAATATTTAGAATAAGGAGTGTTGATACTAGAACATAGGTGTAAAATTTTGTGCCTGATGTCAATCAAGTAACTGGTATAAAAAAAGTGACTAGAGTAGTTTTATTTATGGCATCTCTAATATCTATAAAATCTTAACATTGCTCTTGCGCATTTTGATATTTACTTCACTGAACTAAAATAGTTGTTGCACAATGAGATTTTTAATCAAGCGAAAGGGAAAACACGTCTACTGTTACCTTATAACAGTAATTAAAATTGATAATTGAAGCAAGAAAACCATGATTTCTGGTGTGAATTTTGTATGATATGTGTCAGTTCACTTAGTTGTAAAATTCCTCGTGTCTGCTTTAATCTTATTTGAACATGAAATTTTTGCTCTGTATATCCTCTAACTTGGTACAACAATAATTTGATTTGGATTTTGTTAAAATTCTTATACCACCAAAATGTTATTGCAGGATTTGAAAGCGAAGGCTCCATTCAGGGCTAAGTTTGGCGTGTTAGATGACTGGGTATTACCTTTTGAGGTCATCCCGATCATCAACCACCCAGAATTTGGCGATAAATCAGCAGAAAAAATATGCACTGACATGAAGATAAAGAGCCAAAATGAGAGAGAGAAGCTTGACGCAGCTAAAAAGGTTATATACAAAGGCGGTTTCTATGAAGGAACAATGATCGCAGGTGAACATGCTGGGACCCGTGTTCAAGATGCTAAAAGCTTGATCAGAGCCAAACTTTTGGAACTTAACCTAGCTGTTGTATACAGTGAACCCGAAAAGAAAGTCATGTCAAGATCAGGTGATGAGTGTGTTGTTGCTTTAACCGATCAATGGTATCTCACTTATGGTGAATCTAGTTGGAGAAAATCTGCTGAAGAATGCTTAGAAAAAATGAATTTGTATTCTGATGAGACCAGACACGGGTTCGAGCATACACTGAGCTGGCTTAACCAGTGGGCATGTTCCAGAAGTTTTGGCCTTGGGACCCGTATTCCATGGGATGAGGAGTTTTTAGTGGAATCATTATCTGATTCTACGATATATATGGCTTATTATACAGTCTGTCATCTGTTACAGAAAGGTGAATTATTTGGTGCGGATACTTCTTCTGTGAAACCGGAACAGTTAACCGATGATGTTTGGGATTATTTGTTTCTTGAGGGATCTGAACCAAAACATTCAGATATTTCTTTGGATCTTCTTAAAAAGATGAGGAAGGAGTTTGAGTATTGGTACCCGTTTGATCTACGGGTTTCTGGTAAGGATCTTATACAAAACCATCTCACGTTTTGTATCTATAACCATACAGCTATATTTCCCGAAAAACATTGGCCTCGTGGGTTTAGATGCAATGGCCATATCATGTTGAATTCTGAGAAAATGTCAAAGTCGACCGGGAATTTTAGGACTTTAAAGCAAGCTATTGAGGAGTTCTCAGCTGATGCTACCAGATTCTCACTTGCTGATGCGGGTGATGGTATGGATGATGCTAACTTTGTGTTTGAAACAGCTAATGCTGCGATTTTGCGTTTGACTAAAGAAAGGACATGGATGGAAGAAGTTATTGCTGCTGAGTCATCTTTAAGAGTTGGTCCGCCTTCTACTTACGCGGACCGTGTATTTGCTAATGAAATGAACTTTGCTATAAAAATGACAGAGAAGAACTACGGCGATTATATGTTCCGTGAAGCTCTTAAATCTGGGTTCTACGATCTTCAGGCAGCTAGAGATGAATATAGGGTTTTTTGTGGGTCGAGTGGCATGAATCGTGATCTTTTGTGGCGGTTTATGGATATTCAAACCCGTCTTATTGCTCCTATTTGCCCACATTATTCTGAGTATGTGTGGAGGAACCTTTTGAACAAAGAAGGGTTCGTCATCAAAGCTGGATGGCCCGAAGCTGAGAACCCAGATTTAACCCTTCAAAAGGCTAATAGATACCTGCAGGACTCTATAACCAATTTCAGGTTCACCACAACTTGCTTTATATATAATTTTTATCTCTGGGTAAATTCCATATAATAGGGATATATATTGCAAAATGGTCCAATTTGGTTATTATACCTTTTTATGTGACTGTTTGGAAATTAGAGGTTTTCCTTACTCCTTATTGGTAACTATATATTCTGGTAATTTAGTTTTTTTTTTATTTATTTGTCCAAAGTCCAAACTAGCCCACTTAATTAGCAGGTTGGGTCATAAAAAAAGTGTAATCACCAAATTGAACAATCTACGTTGATATTTCTATGAGATATGTCCTTTTTGTTTTATGTTTGCATATCTGTTACTATCGACCTAGCAGGTTCTTATCGGGTTACATATGTTCATCTGTTCATTTGTAGTTATTTGATTCAAATCTGATTATTACTTTCAGGAAGCTTCTTACGAAGCAGTCTTCTGGTGGTTCAAAGAAAGGCGGCAATAATAAAGTAACTACTCAGAGCAAACCGACGATCGGTCTAGTTTATGTGAATGAACAGTATGACGGGTGGAAAAAGGAGTGCTTGATCATCTTACGTGACAAATTCGACAGTGCCAACCGCAAGTTTGCTCCGGACCAAGAGATACTACAAGCACTGCAGCAGAGTGCCATCGGTCAGGAAGGAAACTTTAAACAAACACAGAAGCTATGCATGCCTTTCTTAAGGTTCAAAAAGGATGAAGTCATGCAACTTGGGGTTCAAGCATTGGATCTAAAACTGCCATTTGGGGAAATTGAGGTTCTTAAAGAGAATTTAGAGCTTATTAAGAGACAAATAGGCCTTGAACATGTGGAAGTTTTGTCGGCTGCTGATCCGGATGCTGCTATCAAGGCGGGTCGTTATGCTTCTTTGTTAAAACAGTCACCACCATCACCAGGGTCACCTACCTCTATTTTCTTGACCAAGGAAGGTATGTACTATTTGTTTTGTGTTTTTGGTATATATGTTATTGTTACCTTTTTTCACTTATCATAATTAGATACGGCAAAATGGTGGGTCTGGTGGGCTGGGTAGTGGTTAGTGATGTAAGTATATGACCTAACCAAAATTGACCCAGTTGTAAGTAATTGGATTAATAACACTGATTATCAAGCTTCATATTTTCTTTCCTTTATTTGCATATGTTTGAGAAAAAAGTTAATTAATCAGATAGTCCGAATTCCGATCATATATCTGTATCAATCAGATCATCTTTGTTCAGTTAAGGTGGCATCTCACAATTTTAAGTGTATAGCTGTATGTTGATATAATTATGAGAAACTTTGTATGTGATTAGCTGATCTTAATGTTAGATGCAATTGAAGGCCTGTATAACTACATGATCACGTTAGCTATTAAGTTTATAGTTTTTTTTTGGTGGACCATTTTTTATTGGCCTGATATCAATGGACGATCTTGTTAGTATTGCTCGCTAGTGAAACTTTTAAAAAACTAGACATCAGCGAAACTTTTAAAAGGTGTTTATTTTTTCTCTCTTGTTTTATTTAGTGGAACTGATAATTGATGTTATTGATGTTTGTTCTTAGATTTGGCTTAAAAACTACACGAAGAGAATGGAAGTGATAATCTGCTGGCTGGTGACTCAGGTAATTGCCCACTGTCTTTTGCAATTTTACTTCTGGGTTTATATCTTTGCAGAACATCAAAATTTTCATTCATTTTTTTTGATAAAATTTGGATTGTATCATATTTACATTGACATTCAATGGGCGTGTTTTCTATACTAAAGCTTCTTTTGGCACCTTATGATGACATAGAATACTGTTTTGCTAATCTATCTTAAAACTACTGGCTCTGCTTATCGCTTTAGCTGTGGAAGTGTTTAATGTTGGCTGATTTACAACAAAATTATATTACATATATAGCCCTCATAGCGTGACTTGAAAGAACAATTTGCCACTGCATTATTAGCTATAGTATATGGCCACCATATAATGCTCTGAAAATTCATGCCTCATGTTGGTCTAGCTGGTTGGGTCGCGGGTGAAAGGGGTAATTATGGCGCATGTCAAAATGGGTACCCAGACACTATCTTGCCCAAGCTCTTTATTCATAAAGATTATGTATGTCAAGAATAATTACAAATTATAATACTTCTTCCATGAAGTTTTCCCCTATTTTGTGATCAATGATCTAATATTACTTGTTTACCCATAGTTATAAACTCATAAATTACATTTGTGATATTTGCTTTTGGCCATAAAGTTTGCCTTATTTTGCCATCATCTTTACACTTCCATCCAAACCAAATGCAGCCCAGGCATTGCAGCTTGTTGACTATGATATAACCATATATATATATATATATATATATATATATATATATATATATATATATATATATATAATATATATATATATATATATATAATATATATATATATATATATATATATATATATATATATATATATATATATATATATAAATATATATATATAATATATATATATATATATATATATATATAATATATATATATATATTATATATATATATATATATATTTATATATATATATATTTATATATATATATATATATATATATATATATATATAAATATATATATATATATAAATATATATATATATATATATATATATATATATATATATTATATATATATATATATATATATATATTATATATATATATATATATATATATATATATATATATATATAAATAACAGTTTACATAAGTTTTTGGTTTACAAGTATACCAATTCAAACATGATGGAGATAGTTTTTGACTATGCATTGTATTTTTTCTCCTTATCTTGACAGTGGCATGAAACTGAATAATGATATAAGTATGTTTATGCTGTACATGATTTCAGCATCTCTATTTTTGCATCTTTTCAAATTGCAAGAAATATCAATTGTCTGAAGTAGTATAACCAAGTTTGATGGTAGGAAAGTTGATGAATTATTCTCTTCATTCGCAGGTACCAAAGATACATATTGAAGTATGACATGAGCTAGATGAAAAAGCCTAACCTTCCGTTCCTTTCGCATCGATTTTAGTTGTTTTTTTTCATACAGACAGTACTGTTCACTAGGTTTTGAGTAGAAGTGAAATACTGAAAAATGCTATATGGAGTTGAACATAGATATGTTGATTCATCATGAACGTGTAATTACATTTTGTTATGTTTTGGAAACAAACCTTTTATGCTATTTTGAGCTTATTTTGTGGCCAGTTCTACTTTTTGGATTTAGTTATACATATGCTTCTCGTTTTGTTATGTATTTTGGCTTGTGTTTTCCCTCGTTTGTTTAAATATTTTCTTGCTTTCTGGATAAGAAAAAGTATTGTAATGTACGAGTAACAAACGAGTTTTGACGGAGACGAATATGATCTATAATCGAAGTTGAGTATGTTGCTTGGTTTTGATAGGGGATGTTGGTTCACTTTCTTTTCAAACTATTGGAAGCGTGTTGTTATGTACGTATGTTGGGGGGGTGTTTGTATCTACGTTTTTGGACTCTAGTTAATTGGTTTTACACTAATGTCAATATGGTTAGGTGTAACTAAAAGTTGTCTAAAGTTGAAAATTACATTTATTCCAATCGATTTGTAAGATTAATTAGCGTGTAAGTTTTCTTATTAGTCTATATGTGAATTCTGTACTAGGTGTTTTTAGTTTCCTCTGGCTAAAGGAGTTATCAAAATATTGTCAAACGATAAACTGTAGTGTAATAGATAGCTGGTGTGATATTGTGATGGGTATTCAAGGTTGAAAATTACATTTATTCCAATCGATTTGTAAGATTAATTAGCGTGTAAGTTTTCTTATTAGTCTATATGTGAATTCTGTACTAGGTGTTTTTAGTTTCCTCTGGCTAAACGGAGTTATCAAAATATTGTCAAACGATAAACTGTAGTGTAATAGATAGCTGGTGTGATATTGTGATGGGTATTCAAGGCTGTATCAGTATAGTTAGTTAGAAGGATCATTTCATCATGTTCAACATAATAATAATTTACGTTTATAATTCAATAGCACAGAAAAGAAATGGAAAAAGTCATTCCACCGACATATCCATATGTCAGTCAGTGCAGCCTCTAATGATTTCGCTCTTTCATTTGCAAGTGAACCGGGTGATAATGTGGAAGATGTCAATCTAGCTCTCATCTTTGATAGATACAAAGATAGGTTCACAGCTTTTCCAAAGGAGAAAGGTTGGATGACTGAGTACCTCTGAAGGTTTTTGGCACCAATCTATGAATGTAGTCTAGATTGAAGCTGTGATGGCCACACAAGGCACTTTTCCGGCGCATCCATCTGACATCTACTTGGCTCAAAGCCCTTGCGTTTGCTATAGTTAACCGAAGTCATTACAAAAATAAGTCTCTTTCGACTCACCTACTACAAAACTCTAATCCCCATAATTGTGTAACTTTTGCTGATTGTGAATTTTTAAGAACTAGCCATACTTATGCTGATTCACATTCCCCACATCTATTTAATACCCATATGCCTTACACTTAGTTGCCTAAATCGATTATTGATTTTGGTTGTTGTCTAGTTTATATGTCTAGAAACCCCAAAGATATTCTAGTCTCTTTGTTTCATTTTGCAAACAAGTTGAGAGGCAATAATTCTCGTGAGCAAATGACATTCAAGGAGGCGTTTAATATGTTTAGTAAAGGTGTCATACCCAAGCGGACCTTTTTAGGATCATGTGAAAGCGTACTACAAGGTCATCTTAGAACAACCAGAAAGGATTCTATTTTTAACAAATGAGGAAATGAAAATAGATCCAACAGGGAATGTAAAGCGTCTGACAAAGTTCCTAGGCTGCCCTTTCACAGAAGAGGAAGAGGCCAAAGGTGTCGTTAAAGATTGTGAGCTTATGTAGTTTTGAAAACTTGAGAGAGGTTAATAAGCATGGTACTTTTAAGTATAGGTATACCCAATCATGCTTTTTTTAGGGAGGGGAAAGTTGGAGACTGGATGAATCATCTCACACCTGAAATGAGTCAGATTTTGGATCAGATTACCAAACAGGAGTTTCAAGGTTTGGATTTAATTCTAGGTACCTGTGTGTGAAAGACGAATTCTTGTGTTCAAAATAAGGTTTCTGGTGTTCCAGAAGTATTCGATTATTGTAAGAAGTTTTAAATTGTCGTAATTGTGTCTTATGAATGCATACTTTCTTTGGTATTTCCTATTATATTGATCTACTTTGCAAAACCTAAGAGATACAAGGATTACAGGTAGACGGCCAACTAAACAACTTCAAATTGCAAATTATATCTTCTTCATAGGGTAAAATTTTTCCATGAAGTATTCCAGGTGCTTGCTGGGTTGTTTTGTTCTTTTTTTGGGTCCTAAGAAGTGTGGTCACTGTCATTGTGATCCAGTAGGTGTTTTTTCCTTGTTCTTTTAGCATCCTCTCGGGTGTTTAGGAGTGGTTTGTCTTGTATTTTTTCTTTCCTGTTTGTATTCTTGTATCCTGTTGTTTGTTTTTTCGTTAAAAAAATATCGATGCCTTTTCTAAAAGAAATTTTCCCATTATGGGTCTGATCTGAACCCATTCTGACCCTTTATAACCAATGGCCCAACCTTATCTGAACCACCCGTTTTGAAACCTTTAAGAAGCTTGTATTTCATTATTGATCTTGGTAGGAGGGAAGGGAAAGTTGGAGACTGGACGAACCATCTCACACCTGAAACAAGTCGGATTTCGGATCATATTACCAAAAGAGCAGTTTCACGGTCTGGACTTAATTTTTAGTACCCTATTAGTTGTGTTATGAATGCATGCTTTTCTTTGACACTTTCTTTTTGACATATATATGTGCTATTTTGCAAGACCTAAGACTCTAGAGATACAAGGATGATGGCGAAAAAAACCACATCAGAAAATTATATGTCTAACTAAATGACATAAAAAATCTATTAGGTGAGCTAAATACCATCAAAATACAAGGCTAACAACAGAAACCTCCAAATATATATCTTTGATGTCAGTCTGTATAAATATTCTCTTCACGGGCTGAAAATTTTTCATGGTGGGTCTGACCCGAACCCATTCTGATCCTGACCATTCTAACTCGTTACCCCCAACACAATCCGACCCACTAGTTTTTACACGTGTAAGAAGCTTGTATTACATCAATGATCTTGGGGTGTGGGTCAATTCACACCTTCGAAAAAAGAGGCCTCTGTTTAGCAGCGCTTCAAGATATTTCCTACTAGATGAACTACAGTAGGCATGACTGCATGAGTATATTTGACCTTGCGCTGTTTTGATTCGTTATTTAAACTATAGCTGAATTTCTCGTTTTAGTACAAGTTATGGTATTTTAGGTGTTGAGTTGCAACAAAACTATTTAGTTTCAATTCGAGACTTTCAGGGTTTGAGTTTAAATGAAGAAATTCTCATTATTGTTTTCTGCAAATAACATTTGGTGCAAATTTATTCTTTGATCAGTAGTACTTGTATAAGGATATTTATTACTTCAATCAATAACTTTTCTACTTTTTTTCTTGTAAAAAAGCATCCAAAGTGTTGGCTATGAATAACTGAATAAGGGATTTATACTAAATTAGATCTCAAATCAAACAGGAAAAGTAAAATCTGAAACACAGAAACAAAATTTAAACAAAATGCTTTTTCATTATAACAACAATTTCCAATAGATAACATTGAATGATCGTGTAATGTCAATCATCGAGGTCTTAGATATCAACAATAACTTTTACAAAACTGAATGATTCAGATATGTTCACATTTTCTTTAATTTTTTCAGACATTTTTTGGTACCCAGAAATTCGAGGAACTTGCATCTGACAAGATCCAGTCTTTCAATATCTGTCATCTCACTGAACCCAAACGACCGAGTCCAAGTACTAACCTTCTCTGGAGACGCAGGCAGCACAATCCTCTCAACCCCCAATCCTCTTATCATTCTTTCTACCTCATCCATCAAAATCCGACACATCCCTAATCCCCTGTAACTGAATGTTGTGGCAACAAATGGAATTTCCGCCACTTTATATCCGTGAATTCGCAGTGTAGCAACTGTTATGATCTCATCATTATTTTCCAAAACAGCAGTGTAAAACCCTTCAAAATTTGACCTTTTTGTAGCTCTGCTAAAGATCACATCTTCAATCATGTCTTTATCTGACAAAGGATGTTTCACAGGTATAAAGCACTCGTGCATCACGCTTAACGCCTTCATTAACTTACTGTAACTTTTTGTCAATTCGTACACGTCATTATCATTCTCATCATACTTAAGCAAACTCCAACTCAGATTATCTTCCTTTAGCGAAATCACTTTCCCACGAATCTCCATGAGGCCCAAATATATTCTTTCACAATTATCCGTACAGAACCATTTAGCATCATCAACACACACTTGAAACCCTAACTTATTAATACAACTAATGTGAAAGTGATGCTCACATTGTGCACACTTGGTTAAATCATGATCTTTGCTATCCCCTTCCTTTGTTAAATTACTGGATTGACCCTGATGGCAAATCCCACAAGCACAAGCAGGACAAAACCATAAATCTGAATCAGGAACACAATCCAATCCAATACAATTCGAATGAAAGGAAGATGTGCACGAATCACATAACAATAACTCGCCTCCATCGTTACAAAACGAGCAATATTCATCATTAGTACTCGTTACACAATCTGATGGTTTTGTGGATTTAACATCTATAACCACTGATTTTGTCGATTTCTCATCTGCTGGTAAAACACTTTCAAGCTGTAACTGAGTCTGACAATCTAAAATCGACCTCTTATCATCAAAAAATAAATTAGCAGCTGGTCTATGATTCGTACTTCCAGCATGAGCTTCAAATCTTGTCAGCAAGAACATCTCATCACAACAGTCACACTTAATCCCATCTTCATAAACTCGCCCTCTTGCCATAACTCTACCATCTTTTCTACTTAAATACGACACTCTTGAACCCCTCTTCACAACATTATTCTCAATCAACGACCCAAGAACACCCCGCTTTTTAGTACTAGAAACATTAGCCTTTCGTGCCACCTTCTTTCCCGTAACCATTAATCTTTTAACATCTTGAATCCGTTTCATCGGTCTATCACACGAAAACCTCTCATTCTTAACTTCAGATTCAACAAAACTTGAATCTTTACCACTTTTCTGATCAAGACATAAACTTTCCACATCTTCAGTACGTATCTTTTTCTGAGGTCGATCAACACAAGAAAAAGACTCCGATTCCTTCACGGGTTCTTTGCATACTTGAATCTTGGGACTGCCCACATGATCAGAACTCGAAAAAGACTTAGATTTCTTCTTGGATTTCTTAAATCCATCAATCTTGGATTCACCCATCTCATCAAAACAATCAAGATTACGTTTCTTGGACCGATCTTGATTCTTTATGGCACATTCACATGCAGTTCTCAACGTCACGTAAACTCTGCCATTAGGAGCTTTATACCTAAGTTCTCGAGTACCCGTTTTCTTAAACACATAAAAGAACGTCCACCCGATAGACGCAAGATGCTGCTTGGCTTTCATGATCAAGTTTTTAACGTGTGCATTGGTGCATCTGCCAGTTTGAACACCACATGAATAGTAATTCATGATGGTTTGTGGGTTGTATTCATGTGGGTAGTTTACATGTGCCATTGAATCGTATACTGAAGATGCATGATGATTTGAGTTCATCATCATCATCATGATTATGAAGGTGATGATGACTAGGGTTAAAGGAGGTTTATGATTTTCAAGAATTGAACGTTTATTTAAAAGCTGTAATTAATGTCGGTTAAGTAAATATTTAGTTACGCCCTTAGGTTTTAGAATGTGACGATAAATGACAATTAAACGTTTTATGGAAACAAAGTTATAACAAATATATGGAAAGTTAATTAATAAGGATATAACGAACAAAGGCTAATAGAATTTTGTTTCCAAAATAAGTGTTACTTCCTATTAAATTTGAAAAAAAAAGTTTAACTCTTTAATTTGATTGGTTATCATGTTAAAACTTGAAACTTAAAGAACGAGTTTATTAATTATTTGATTTTTTATCTTTAGATTTATCTGGCAAATGTATGCAAACGAATTTGTTTATAATATACTTTAGAACCTGTGGATGTTTGTTATTGCTTAAATTTTTTTTCCGTTTTTTGTCTATCTGATTTTTTTTTAACATTTTAAACACTTTATGCTTATTTGTTGATTCCTTCAGCTGAAAAGTAGCTTTTCACAAGGTAAGAAGGAGTTGTTTATTTCATGTTACATATTTGAATCATACTAAAATCAATTTTTACTCTCATATTTTAATAGAAAAATGGTTAATGAATGAATTTAATTGAAATTTTCTATCAAATTATTATTATTTTGGGCATTGTTGTGGATTTCTAATGAAATTTAAGCAAACGTAAACACTATTTCAGTATGTAAGTACTTACCATTTTGCAGAAGTAGAAAAATTAAGCGATTAAAAAAAACAATTACTCGTTATCTTGGCAACAATTAATCACTTGCGTCACTGTAATTTGTAACAAGATTTAAGTAAAAACTAATAGTTACTAGTTAAATATCGCTCGAATTAATGTCTTTTGAGAAGTACATTTTAATATTGTACCACCGAATAATACAATATTTCTAAAAGCATAACCACATTAGTTATACGAGTTGTATATATTTTAGTTGTATGAGAAGAAAAAGTAAAAACAATAGTATATTTGTGCCTTTAAAATTTAAAGTTTATTTTGAGGAAGGGTTTAACTTTTCAAGTTAATAATAATTCAAAAGTTAAATTAAATAAAATTATACAAAAAGTTTAACTCAATTGTTTCAATTCCTAATCAATTTATAATATTAGAGAAAAGGATTATTGAAAATGTGAAAGTCAACTTATTGAATTCGGATTTTTACTATTGTTTATGACTTTTTGGGTGACTAATTCATGATGTTTGAAGTCATCGCCACATAGATCAAACAAGGTAAAACCCTTAAATTTTAAAGGATTGACGTGGTCACTTCAAGGTTCTTTGCACCTAGCAGAAATCATATAGTGGTATTAGTCACATGGCATTTTTTTTTAATTATTTTTTTTTGAAAAGCAATATAATATTGAGCGCAAAAAACGTAACCAAAATACAACAAAAAGCATCCACTTCATTAACAAGACGATTAAAAGAATTAGACCCAAGATAAACAACAAATACGAGGATTAAATACAAAACTAGACAATACAAATAAAAAAAAATACAATGCACCCAATACATAATCGGATACCAACACACTTTCAAGTCCAAGCTTGGCCCACTAATGCAATAATCATAGACAGAAGAGCCAAAGCTATAATTGCAGACCAGGTGCTGACCCAACAAACATGCAGACCCATGCCACATCACTTTAAATTGCAGAACCAGAACCTCAAATTGCAGGCCTGTACATTCTGTCATATCCGAATAACATGTTGCACCAACAGTTGGACACGGAAAAACTATCAGCAAACATAAACCGCACAAAAAATTCACACCCTACAGACGACATCACTGAATTCTGCAACTTGAGGGATTGATGAACCATTTCTGCCAGTCGAAGGAAGCTTTCTTCGATCTCTTTGAAACCCGGTCAAAGCTCTTAACTTGAATTTTATTAATGCTAGCCACTTTTGCTTTGAAAATGCGAGAATTACGTTCTTTCCAAATGTAATACTCGGCTGTCCATATTACCAATTGACACAAAACTCTCGAGTAACAATGAACAACCACATTCCCACTAAAACGAAACACATCATTTGCCCAAAAAAAAAATTACCTGGAACGATATTCCACCATTCAAAATTTTTGTCCCAAACACTTTTTTGCCGCATTGCATGTTGTTGGTGCAATAATTACCAAGGCCCTTATAATATTTTAATGATGACAAATATACATTCGAAAAGGCATACGATAGTATCAATTGGAATTTTCTTATTGAAGTGATGAGAAGAATGGAATTCCGTAACAAGTGGTGCAAGTGGGTTGAGGCGTGCCTTAAATCTTCTTCTATTTCAGTTTTGGTAAATGGGTCGCCTATAGATGATTTTTTCATGGAGAGAGGGGTGAGACAAGGAGACCCATTATCTCAATTTGATTTATTCTGGCTGTTGAGGGTTTGAATGCTCTTGTCCATGAAGCCATGGCAAATGAGGTGTTTTTTGGAATTAAAGTGGGTGAAGATAACGTTATAATTTCCCATTTACAATATGCAGATGACACGATTTTTTTGGGGAATGGAACTATGATAATGCTAGAAATCTTATCTATATTCTTAAATGTTTTGAGGAGGACACTGGATTAAAGATAAACTTCAATAAGAGTAGAGTGTATGGGGTCGGAGTGAATCCAAATGAACTGGAGAACATGGTTCAATATATGAGATGTGGCATAGGTGAGCTGTCATTCACTTACTTGAGGCTCCCTATTAGTTCAAGTATGAAAAGGGCCAAGGATTGGAGGCCCGTGGTGTAAAAGTTCAAGAAAAGGTTAACGGAATGGAAAGCTCGTTCGATGTCATTCGGGGGGAGACTGACATTGGTTAAGTCGGCTTTAGGAAGTTTACCGTTGTACTACTTCTCGATGTTCCCGGTTCCGTTGTGTGTAATAAATAACCTTGAGAGTATTATGAGAGATTTCTTTGGGGGTAGGGTGGGCGAGGAAAAGAAATGGCATGGATTAAATGGGATGCCGTTACCTCAGCTTATGAAGATGGGGGGTTAAATATATGGTCTCTATAAGCAAAACACTTAGCACTTGTTGGAAAATAGTAGTGGAGGTTTAGGGTGGAGCAAGACGCTTTATGGGTTAAAATTATACAAAGTCTGTATGGTAGGGGAGGATGTTTAGAGTTAGGTTATAGAGAGGGCATGATAGGGGGTGTTTGGAAAGACATAATTAAAACAGACATGGAATCAAATAGACTGGGAATTAGTTTTTCAAATTCATTTCTGAAAAAGGTGGGAAATAGGGAAAACACTTTATTTTGGGAGGACTTGTGGGTCGGGGATGGTCGTTTGTGTGACATTTTTCCTAGGCTTTATCAGCTTGATAGTAATATATCAGTGGTGATTAGTGATAGTGGGGAATGGGTTGGAACTGATTGGATTTGGTTGTGGAGGTGGGTGAGAGCGCCGAGAGGTAGGGGTATGGGTGAATAGTAGAGATTAAATCTATTTTTATCTAACGTGACTATATTAGAAAACTATAGGGATGTTTGGCGTTGGCATTTGGATGATAATGGTATTTTTCCACTCAAGTTTTTGATT
Organism: Chrysanthemum seticuspe; assembly: GCA_019973895.1. Taxonomy (NCBI): domain Eukaryota; kingdom Viridiplantae; phylum Streptophyta; class Magnoliopsida; order Asterales; family Asteraceae; genus Chrysanthemum; species Chrysanthemum seticuspe. The sequence goes on along the minus strand of BPTQ01000005.1, from coordinate 157,529,724 downwards.
AAAAAAATTGAAGAATATCGGAGCAGTGGTAACACAGATGTCCAAAAAACGAGGTGGAACAATTTGGTTCCAAAAAAAGTAAATATCTTCGTCTAGAGAGCTGAGCGTGGCAGGATACCGGTTAGATGGGAACTCTATAAACGGGGCATCGATTTACATTCGCTCTTATGTCCAATTTGTGATAACATGGTGGAGACTGTGGATTATAGTATTCTTTTATGTCATAAGGCTTCAAAAGTGTGGGAAAAAGTGTTTTTATGATGGGGTATGGATGTGGTGCGGGTGTATACAACAAAGGAGCTATTTGACTCCGTTGGAACAGGGTCAAGCTACAATGTATCAAAAGACCTTTGGCATGCGGTTGTGTGGTCAACTGGTTACTTGTTGTGGAAAAATGGAAATGATGTTGTTTTTGGAGGGAAGAAGACAATTGAGAGTAACAAGTTGTTCAAGGAAGTCCAGTTAAAATATTTTGAGTAGATATGCAGGAGGTCCTCCAAAGGATGTCTCATATGGGATCAATGGGTTAGCATGCCTTACAACTGCAAGTTAGTTGTATAGCGAGGCAAGTGAGGTTTCTGTATATGTTTCTGTATTTGGGTTTCGTGTGATTTTGGGTGGGTCAGAATGTATATAGGTTATGTTTATTTGTTTTTTTGAGTTTGGTTTTGTATAGTTTGTGTTTTTAATAAAATCTTGCCTTTTCTAAGAAAAAATATATATGAAAAGTTAGTTAATAAGGAAATACGAACCAAGGATAATTGATTTTTGTTTCCAAAATAAGTGTTATTTGTATTAAGTTTGAATAAAAAGGTTTAACTCTTTAATTTGATTGGTTATGATGTTAAAATTTGAAACTTAAAGAACAAGTCTATGATATATCTATGATATAAGGAATGTTCTCATATTAAGTGTCGCAAATTAATTATTTAATTTTTTTTATTTATCTGGCAAATGTATGCTAAGAAATTGTTTAGATTATATTTTTGAACATGTGGATGTTTGGTATTGCTTAAATTTTTTCCCTTTTTTGTTTTTCTGATTTCTTTAACATTTCAAACACTTTATATGCTTATTTGTCGATTCCTAAGCTAAAAAGCAGCTTTTCACAAACAAATAAGGAGCTGTTTATTCCATGCTACATATTTGATATCAAACTATTACTCCATCCGTTCCATAATTATTTTCTAGTGTTAACTTTTGAAGTTTTTAGTTTTCAACTTTGACCTTAAATATTTTATTTGTGTTATATATTATTTGATGCAAAATATATGAATGGATTGAGTTTTAAATGTATTTTCATTGGTATAATTTTCATAAGGTATTATATAACATAAATAAAAATATTTAAGGTCAAAGTTACAAAATAAAGACTCCAAAAGTTAACACTGGACAATATTTATGGGACGGTAGTATTATTTTGGGCATTGTTGTGGATTTCTAATGAAATTTAAGCAAATGTATACGCTATTGAGTATGTAAGTACTTTCCTTTTCGTAGAACTAGACAAATTAAGCGATTCCAAACACTTGCTTGATATCATTGGCAACAAATAAATCACTTGCGTCACTTTAATTTGTAACAAGGTCGTAGTAAAAAATAATAGTTATTAGTTAAATATTGCTCGAATTGATGTCTTTTGAGTGGTACATTGTTTCAATGTTAATAATGTACCATCGAATAATACAATATTTTCAAAAGCATAACCATAGTAATTATGCGACTTATATTTATTTTAGTTGTATGAGAAGAAAAGTAAATACAGTAGTATATTTATGCCTTTAAAAGTTAAAGTTTGTTTTGATGAAGGGTTTAACTTTCCAAGTTAATAATAATTCAAAATTTACATTAAATAAAGGAAAATGATAAATGGACCTAACTAAATAGGCCTAAAAGGAGACCTAATGCATAATTGACTTGTACAGTAACAGTACTGTACAAGTCATTTATGCATTAGGTCTCCTTTTAGGCCTATTTAGTTAGGTCTCTATATCATAGCTCATAAATAAATTATACAAAAAGTTTAACTCAATTCTAACATTAGAGAAAATGATTATTGAAAAATTCGAAGTCAACTTATTGAATTTGGTGTTTTGGCTGATTAATTCACGGTGTTTGAACTTACCGTCACCTAGGGAATCATATAGTGGTATTAGTCACATGACATTATTTTTTTTTGAAAAGCAATATATTTATTGAGCGCATAAAACGTAACAAAAATACAACAAAAAAACATCTACTTCATTAACAAGATAATTAAAAGAAGTGAACCCAAAATAAACAACAAATATGAGGATTAAATACAAAACTAGACAACACAAATAAGAAAAAACACAATGCACCAATACATAATTAGGTACCAACACACTTTCAAGTCCAAACTTGGCCCATTAACACAACACATGGACAAAAGAGCCAAAGCTGTAACTCAAGACCAAGTGCTGACCTAACAAACATGCATACCCAAGCCACATTGTAACAATTCGCATTTTCGGGTCCTTATTCATTTTTACTATTCACTTTCACTATTCACTCCCGATACCCGCACCACCTTTTGACTATTACATTTTAAAATTACCTTGCCTAGTCATATACCTAGTCATCAACTAGATATTATTTAGATAATACCTAGTTAAATATCTTACAAAATATCTCACTAAGAGAAGTCAAGTTGAAATTCTCTTCTTAAATATCTTACCATTCTAGTTTTAACAGCGTTTACGTGCTCCGTCAAACTTATCACTCATTTAATATGCTAAGATAGGTTATATTAATAAGGTTTAACATTTTTATAAGTTTCATATTTTTAAGGTACATGGTTTTAAGTTTTGTGACTTTACGACTTACCATTAGCGATTACCGGGACCAAAACCCACTCCGTAAGTCAAGATAAGTATCCAAAACTTTCCAAACTTATAATATATGCCACATGGGGCGTTTGTTTGGTCACCAAGTCAAGGAAAAAGCTTACATAGGAATATTTCACATATGTGTTCTAATCTTAAGCCTTGAACCCTTAGATGTGTAACATGTGTTAAGACTTACTAAGGAAGCTTTGACAAGTCTTGAAAACTAACCTCCTCATGAGCCTATAAAACCCCCTCCTCTCTTCATTCAAACGCCACACACACATCACACAACACTCTCCATTTGCTAGTTTACTTCCATGATTATTCAAGAAGTTCAAGTCCTTATCAATTCCAAAGTTCTTGATAAGCTTTGATTGATCCGAAGTCCTAGTGTTTATTTGGTGATTCCATGGTTAACTTACTAGCTACACAAGGTGATTAGGGGCTGAATACATAAGGTTCTTACAAGGTTAGATCAAGGTTATCAAGGGTTAGCAAGGGTAGTGTTGAAGGATCGGAAGCTTGGGTTTTTGATTGAAGGGTTTAGATCTTGTCCTAGTTCATGAGTTCCCTTTTCATTAAGGCCAAAAGTTGTAAGACTTAAGCATGTTATTCTTCCTTTTTTTCATAATCCTTATATGCTCTTTATATTGATTCATGATATGCTAAGTCCTAAAAACAAGTTAAAACCTTTATATGTTATATTATGTTAACAAACTAGTAAACTAGTGAACTTATGTACAACATTGCCACAAAACCAACCACATCTAGATTTGATACTTTATATATTGTTGTATAAAAGGTTAATATGAAAGCATAACAATTTGAATCACCCGAAACGAGTACACGAGTCATAAGTTATGATCAAAAGAAGTTAGCGAAACTAAGAAAACTAAAAACTGCCAACTAGCTTACTGCCGAATCTGAGTAATTTTTAGAGCCACTTCTGGTCCGATTCATCAAAAAGTTAAAACATGAAAGTTGTCCGGAATGATGTTTTACAACTACCGCAAGAGAACTCGGCCTGAAAACACCAATCAAGGGCATTTTTCTGTCTCAAATAGTAAGACAGTTTTTCGGCGTCAAAATATAGTTTTCACTTGTCAAGTAATTAGGAACCATGTAACCACCTAATCTATATGCCACAAGCAAAGCGAATGTGTTAATACAAATAAGCCGTAAAAACGTTTATTTATATTTTACGATCTTTTAATGTTTTGTCGATAACAAACGTAATATCATTTTAACGAAACAAATAAAATACGTAAATGGTTTGAGCCAATAGTTTACTAACATACTTATATTTTCATGGAAAATGATTGGGAGACCTAAAATATGTGACTAATTGTGTGACTAATAAATGTGTCAATTGATTATTGGTTTGTGAAAAAGTGGGTCCTCTGTTGTTTCCAATAAGATGCTGACACATATGTTTAGGCATGTTATTAGGCATACGAATTAGTCATCCCAATCAATGCTCTATTTTCATATAAATCACCAAACAAGTAATAGTGCTTTCATGATTTAGTAATGCATATGTACAACAACTAGTGTTTACATATTGGGTAGATATATATATACTCAGTATGTATTATAATGGGTAACAGAATGGGTAGAAGTTTAAGTATTTAACCCATTGACTAAATACATTGAATGTAGTTGGGTAAAACCCAAAGTCCATGACCCATACCCATGGAGCATAATCCATAACCCATGACCCATTGCATGACATCATGCATAAGTCATAATGGGTATTATCCATGACCAATGGAGCTAACCCATAACCCATGGACTAGATGCATTGCATCTTCTAGATACATTGTATCTACTTGGATACCCATGGTCCAAAGTCTAGGACCCATGACTCATGACCCAAAACCCATGGGTAAAGAGGAGCGTCTTACGGATCCCTCTGATTACACTAGACGGATCCCTCAGGCAAGGGATCCGTGGGATCCGTGGAACAGTAGCATTTTTTGTCTATAAATAGTGAGCCATTTCTTCATTGTAGGGTGCCACTTCCACATATACTTTCTCCCAGTATTGTAAACTCTCTAACCTCATATCCAAAGGATCTTTCTATGTAGTTTAGTTTGTGTTTGTTTTTGTGTGATTCTCTAGGTTCCTTTTAAAAGCGAGATCACCAACTCTTGAAGTCGAGCAAGCTCAAGTCCATGAGTTGCCATGCTTCGTCATCATCAAGACTACTGAAGTTCTCTTGTTGATGGTTCTTTCTTCCTCTCTAGAAGTGTTGTGTCAAAGGCATTAGTGAAGGATGCCAAAAGGGTCAAGACGAAGGCATTAGTGAAAGGTGCCTAATGTCCGTGTCAAAGGCATTAGTGAAGGATGCCAAAAGGGTCAAGTCGAAGGCATTAGTGAAAGGTGCTAAAAGATCATGTCAAAGGCATTAGTGAAAGATGCCAAGGGTGTACAATCGATATGGTGCATCAATGTACAAATAGAGATAGGTTGTGTCCAAGGATATTGATATCCTTGATGATGTTGTAACAATGAGTGGGTCTCCTTTGGGATAGGTGTTGTGTAGTGTTGGGTAGTAGTTCCACCTTTGTAATGGAACTCGGTATCTAGCCTTGTACCGGATAAAGTGTAGGCGACGTTGTGATAGGTTTGGTTCTACCTCGTGGAAGAACCTAGTGTCTAGCCTTGTACCAGAAAAAGAATAGGCGACGTTGTGAAGGCTTCTCCGCCATAAGGAGTTTGTGTCGTGTAGTGCTTACGAACTCTCGAGTAAGTGACTCGGAGAGTGGAGTAAGGCAAGGAAGGTGTCCTTGTAGCCGAACCACTATAAGCATTCGTGTCGTAGTTTTGTGTTTCTTACTCTTTACCTTTGTATTACATATTTACATATCTATCTATCAACATCCAACATACACATCTAAATAGATTGACATAAGTCGATCTAAATATTTTAAAACGAAGTTTTAATCGGTAAAACTATTCAAACCCCCCTTCTAGTTTTCCACATAATGTTTTTCATACTAAGTACTACAACACTAGGGAGCTTCATGTGAGAGGTTTCATCTGGGTAAACGGGTCGACGAGTTGCTGGATTTACGATTTAAAGTGTCCTGGCTCCTCGAACGTTTACTACATGACCTCTGGATTATGATGGCCCGAACGGTAGTACGAGATATACAAACTAAAACTATTTCATAAACAAACATACACAAAACTGGAAAGTACTACATCATGATCAATATAAGGACATACATAGGCTTGTTTATACTTTCGTATCATTACTCCAAACCTAAGACACGATATCATATTTCTAGGTTGTACGTAGAAACTTCCAGGCTTATCCATCAATTTTGTTATACATTTTGATATCATTAGTTCACGGTGAGTTCGTAGCCACACTTTTACTCGTTTAATCGTTTTACAAACTCTTTGGGGAAGATACATGCTCAACTACTTGCTTTTACAGATGCAAATACTCAAAACATTTATACTTTTATGTTACGCTATACTTATTATACTTGATTGTGTTATACTTAATTGTGTTATACTTAAAACTGAAAGTCTCCTCGTGAGCAATTTGAAAGTCTCCCAACATAAACGGAGCAGTCCAATTTGAAAGTCTCCCAACATAAACGGAGCAACCTAATTATCTTAGTACGATTGCTAGAGGTTAGAATATGTTAACAGTAGTCTTTGGGAAGTGGCTCCCAAAAGTTATTTGGGAAGTGGTTTATGTGCTGTTTAGTCAACATGATGCATTATTATCATATTTGGTCAACATGTGCATACCAATATATGCTCTAATGCATGACTATTACTATGTGATTGTTATGTGCGGGAAGTTGGTTCCAAGTATGTGCAGTTTGGTTGCTAGCAGTAGTTCTTTGGGAAGAGGCTCCCAGTATGTGCAGTTTAGTTATTAGCAGTAGTTCTTTGGGAAGAGGCTCCCAACATCTGCATTTTATTTGGTTGTTACTCTTTACATTAAGCACTTGCATATATCGTATACACATATGTCTTACTCATACTATATTTTTAGCAGTGGGTTGTGAACACACATGTTGCAAGTTTTGTATGAGCGGGACTTACAACTGAGTGGATTTACAATGCCTTTGCTGTGTGAACATTCTTTAAAAGCTTTACATGTTAAACAAACTCTATGAACTCACCAACCATTGTGTTGACACTTTTTAGCATGTTTATCTCAGGTCATAAGGCGATAGCTAGAGTTTGAAGCATAGAGTCGCACGGCATGTTTTTGAAGACTTTATACATTCGTATTTACCATTCAAAATATTTTGTAAACATTTATGTATTATACTTTGGGACCTCATTGTTTATATCTCTGATTTCATTGATCGAATGGTAACTTTTCAGAACGTCTCATCTAGAGTCGTTTTCTATAACTTGTACTTTGTATTATGAAGTAGCACCCCAGTGACACAATCTTCCGCTGCGGTATTTTGGGGGTGCTACGCACATCACCTTAAATTGCAGAACCTCAAATTGCAGAAACGTATTGCAAACCTATAACCTTAAATTGTAGGCATGTACATTCTGTCATATCCGAATAACTTCCTGCACGGAAAAACTATCAGCAAAACAGAAACCGCACAAAAAATTTGCACCATACCGATTACATCACTGATTCTGCAGCTTGAAGGATTGATGAACCATTTATGCCAGTCGAAGGAAGCTTTCTTCGATCTCCTCGAAATCTAGTCAAAGCTGTTAACTTGAATTTCATGAATTGTTTTTATTAATTCTAGCCACTTTTGCTTTGAAAACGCGAGAATTACGCTCTTTCCAAATGTAATACCCTGTTTTCCATATTATCAATTGCCACAAAACTCTCGAGTAACAATGAACAACCACATTCTCACTAAAACGAAACACATCATTTGCCCAAAAAAAAAAATAATTGGACCGATCTTCCACCATTCAAATTTTTTGTCCCAAACACTTTTTGCCACATTGCATGTCACTAAGTTATGATCACACTATTCCATCCTATCATCCCAAGCTCTTCACGAACTGGAATTCTCTCATGTAAAACTCTCCATACAAAATCATTTACTTTTTTTTGGAGCAAATTTATTCCATAGGGTCTCTTGGCTTGTATTTCTCACATGAAGGCATACGTCATCCACATAAGCGGACCTATGCCTGTGATAGGTGGTGTTCCCGGGAACCACCTTAGAAACCGAGTTCATTTGTAAGTGATATGTAAGTTTTTATCTGGACCTACCTTAGAAAACTAGTGGGAACCACCTTGAGATGAGATTGAACTTAGAAGAAGGTGAAAAGTAAGGTGTATTTTTTGGAAAAGAGTTGATGAAAAGGAAGAAAGAAGAAGAAGAGAAAAAAATGGTGAAAAGAAAGAGAGAGAATGGGTGTTGGGAAGATGAAGTAAAAAATATAATAAATTAATTTTGTTGAAAAGTTGTAAGTGTCGGACTAAAAAAACTGTGGAGTGTACATCATAGCAGCTAGGCGAGTTTTTTATTTTCTGTTTTCTTTCTTTTTCTCTACCTTTAGTTATCATTTTTGAATTAAATATTAACCGAAGTAATAATTGGAGTATAAAATAAACCAATGAAGTGTGGGAGAACTTGTTTCATTTCCATCTATTTTGTGGAACATTGTTATTGTACACAACTAAAAAAACTGTGGAGTGTATATCATAACCTACAAATAAGTTAAAATTTTCCGATGTCGTACACTAATTGTATTAGACCGACCCGACCTATTGACTTGTGAATTTAGTCACCTCGAGTAGGCAAAGGGAATCACCTTAGTTTGGCACCTGGATCCGCCACTGTCAAGTCTTTAACCTTGAAATTACCATCTTCATTAAGATTCCAACGCCACGAGCCCCTGCAATTAAGAGATAAAAATAACATTTTGAAAAAGCCCCGTAAACTCTACTACATCGCCACTAGCTTTTCTCTAGGCTCCAGTCATACGATATTAATAATAGGCTACTACATAGTGGTTTGTAAAATTAAGTTATATTTAAAGGTAAATGAGAATAATTCCAAAGGTGAGCTCAACTCATAAAGTTTGTGACCTTTTACCAAGCTTTCGTATTTTCATATCCATACTTTTTGTATACTAGGCGAGTACCCGTGCATAGCAACGGAAATTTCTAGCGGTAGACAATTAATGATATGCGATATTGTGGTAAGTGTTCCGTGTAACGTTCAAAATAGAAGGTGAAAAGATTAAAATGTAAGCGCAAAATGCTTATAAAGTTCTCTAATCCATTGATTGTTACATGTATCAACCGTGAGGCCCTGACCATCCATTTTACAATCTCAAATATAATATACTGCAAACACAAATGAAACTTAAGATAAATAATTATATAGACACGAATCATGTATAATGCTATATCATTAGTATACAAACAACGGATATGAACGTCGTCAGCCACTCCAAACGGAAATCATAATCCTTTCTCGATAAGACGACCAAGACTCAAAAGTGCATGATCAATGATGTCGTCATGTTAGGAGCACCAATGATGAACACGGTCTTTTTGGGTGACATTTAAAAAAAAGAACGGTATACAATCCCTAATTAGGTGACAATTTACCTTTCTCGTTCACAAACACATGTCCATCAAAGAGCTCTGCAAACTCAGTGACATCTTCGGGCTGTTCAAAGTCGATGTAGGCTCTCGCATAGGATTGAGACTTCCTGTAAAGCTGTTAAATGAAAATTGTTAAAACCATATCCAAAAGGGATGCTTTGACATGGTATACGAATTCTTATGTTGTTCATTAGTTCCGCAACTAACAGAGACATGCAAGACTATGGTGTGTCCCTAATTAGAAAGAGTCAGAGAGAGCTCATGGATATAGCTACTAAGACGACTACAACACTCTTAAAAACAAGGACGCAGAAAAAGAGCATGAATGCAACTTTCCATCTGTTACGAACACCAATACCATAGCACAAACAAAATCACATACAACAAACATAGAGCATAAAAAAACATCCGATATGAGAGTTAACTCACATACCATTTCTAACTTATCTTGAAGCTGGAAAACAACATACTGCACCAGATAGTAAGTAGAAGAATTGCAACTTAGTTATAATTTACACCAAATCAAAATCTGATATTTAGAATCTGATTCTAACTTCTAACTTCTCTTAAAGCTGGAAAAGATGCACCATTTTTTTTCAAAATATATTAGAATTTGATATTTTTAAATGATAAGAATTGCAACTTAGTTATACTTTACACCAAATCAATTTCAACTGAATATGCTTGTTATTAATATAGGTCCAAAGTTTAAATTGTACAGTCCTATCATATGAATGATACATTCAATAGATACTTCGGACTGTGCAACTTGTTTGTTTAGTGATGTTTTTTTCCAACTTTTTGAGCATCACATGACGTTTATGAGCAAAGCTTTCATCTCACAAGCATGTACTCCTACTCAAAGTGTCTAGTTAATGGGTCTACAAAATTGCATGACCGTTATTGAATTAATAATATTTGACCATGAATCCCTCTTAACATGTTGCCCCCGCCCACATGTTTTACCCTTTGAGGTGACCTAACATATACATACAAACACACACATGACCTATTAAATTGATTACCTTTGTACAATGTAACTCAACATTAGTCTATTAGGCAACATGATTTTGGGTAATGGTTAATGCTTTGAAAATAATTGTTTACTAATATAAGAATCCGTACTTTGTCAATATTTAACTTTTCGAGCTGCACCAAAAAAGTGAGAGGCCCCTATTGTGTTTTTTGTCGGCGTACGGAGTAAACATGTGTGCCCAACTATCCCAAAAGATACATGTAACTCTCCTACCCCTAATATAAACATGATTATATTAGAAACCATTCCTCAAAGATTGTATACAACAAAAATCAAATAAAAAGTAACATCAACTATTATACTTACTCATGATCTTCAATGATGACACTTTGCCTAACTTTTTTCAAATCACCAATAGCAACGAAAATTCCAATAACATCTGCAATTCATGATATTTGCTTGTTTTTGCACTGTCTGCAATAGCTATAAAACTACAGAGTAATTTGTAAGGTTGTATTGATATGTTTTTTAATGACAACAAAATATGAACACAGTGATCACCATACATATCACAAAAAAAAATACTTACTTTTTTTAATTGAGAAAACAATATCCTTTCTCAAAACATAATCCGGAAAAATCACTGTTGGATGCTGTGTTTAAAAAAGCGCGCCTTTTTGCGCCGTGAGGCGAGCCGAGGCAGTAAGGTCATCGCATCAGGACCCTTTATGCGCAACCATTACAAAAGGCGAGAAAAGGTTGTGCTTTTTGGCGCCTTTGAAGAGCGCTTTTTAACGCCTCATGTGTTTATGGGTCTAAAAAGCACAATAAAACTAAAAAGGTTCAAATGGACTATTGTTGGTCCTTCTAGTTGGGAATTGGGCTTTGAGAATGAATGGGGAATGTATGCTTTATTCTGATTTGCATAAATCCCCATTCATTCTTATGCATTGCATGGTTTTTGGTCACATGCATCCCTTTGTGGTCCTTTTGTTATTGTCCAGTAGGAATTTGATAAGCTTATGATCTGTGTTTTGTAATATCTAGCATTTTAGCGATATGCCGATATGGAATCGCAAACTTTGAGAATGAATGGGGAATGAATCGGTGTTATTGTTGTTAAATGTCTTTTTTATGTGTTTTTATATAAGAATTATGCTTTCTAACGAATTTATAATCGTTTCGTACAAAGTATGCGCCTTGGCTACGAAAGACATGCGCTTTCGCCTCGCGCTTCGGTTTTTTGACCCTTAGCGCAACGGAGCACTTCACGCTTTTTAAAACCCAGGTTGGATGTATTGATGATAAATAAGTTAATAGGCGAAGTTTGTGGTATAGTCACATAAACTAAAATTACTTCATACACTTCCCCTACGACAATCATTGACCGCCCTAAATAATCAACCCGTTTACCAAGCAAACAATGACAATAGTGTAAGTTTGTGTATATTGAATGAATAATAATGTTTGGTACATCAAGATTATATAGGGTACATAACGAGCCTAATATACAATGGGCCAAATAACAATAATAATAATACTAATAATCTAACACTCCCCCGCAGTTTGAGCGGGAGGAGACCGAACACTCAAGCTGTCACGAAACTCAGTAAACAAGGCAGATGGTAACCCCTTGGTAAAAATATCAGCATACTGAAACCGAGAAGGAACATGCAGAACTCGAACTTGACCAGTAGCAACCAAATCACGAACAAAATGAATATCAATCTCAATATGCTTGGTGCGCTGATGCTGAACAGGGTTAGAAGACAAGTACATTGCACTCACATTATCACAATAAACAATAGTAGCAGATGACAATGGTGTATGAAGTTCACGTAGTAAATTCCGAAGCCAACATGTCTCGGAAACAGCATTGGCAACACCCCGATACTCAGCCTCAGCACTGGAACGAGAAATCGTTGGCTGACGTTTAGAGGACCATGAAAGTAAGTTGTTGCCAAGAAAAACGCAATAACCTGATGTAGACCGGCGAGTGGTAGGACAACCAGCCCAATCAGCATCCGAATAAGCAACCAAGGTCTCAGTAGTAGAAGAAAATAACTGTAAACCATAAGCCAAAGTACCCTGAACATACCGTAATATCCGCTTGAGAGCAGTGAAATGAGGCTCTCTAGGATCATGCATATATAAACAAACCTGCTGCACAGAATAAGTAATATCAGGTCTGGTGAAAGTGAGATACTGAAGAGAAACTGCAAGACTCCGATATAACGTAGGATCAGAAACCGGATCACCATCATCACCCAACTTAGACTCAGCGTCAACCGGAGTCCGAGAAGGGTTACAACCAACCATATGTGCACGCTCCAAAATCTCCATAGCATACTTACGTTGTGACAAAAACATCCCAGAAGAGTCACGCGTAACTGACACACCCAAAAAATAATTAAGAGCACCCAAATCTGTCATAGAGAACTCCTTATGCAAAGAAGCAATAATCCGCTGTAATAAACTATCAGAGGAAGCAGTAAGCACAATATCATCCACATATAGTAGCAGAAAAGCAGTATCATCACCCTGTCGGTAAATAAATAAAGAAGAATCACACCGACTCGAAGTAAACCCAACACTAAGAATATAAGCAGCAAACCGCTGAAACCATGCCCGAGGCGCCTGCTTAAGACCATAAAGAGAACGCTGTAATAAACAAACATAATCCGGATGCTCAGGATCCCGAAAACCAGGTGGCTGATGCATATAAACAGTTTCAGCCAAATCACCATGCAAAAATGCATTCTTGACATCAAGCTGATGAACAGGCCAATGTCGAGAAATAGCTAAACTAAGAACAGTCCGAATGGTGCCCGGCTTAACAACTGGACTAAAAGTCTCATCAACATCTAATCCCTCCACCTGTGTGCTACCATTGGCAACAAGACGTGCCTTGTACCGACTAAGAGTGCCATCAGCCAAATACTTATGGCGAAATAACCACATACACCTAACAACATTGACACCCGCAGGACGAGGTACACAAGTCCAAGTTTTATTCTTAATAAGCGCATTATATTCATCAAACATAGCATTTCGCTAATTTGGATCATCAAGAGCATCCTTATACGACCTAGGTGAAGGAGAAACAGTGGACACATGACCAGCATACTTAGGATTAGGACGAGTAGTACCGACACGAGAACGTGTGACCATGGGATGAATCGAAACCGGATTCGGATTAACAGTTGGAGTTGGTGGATCTTGGGAAATGGAAACGGGGGTGGGATGTTGGTTAGATGGGCTAGTGGCATGTGTGGGAAGTGGGGTGGTAATATGAGGCGCAGTTAGGGAAGGTGGATCGTGTGTAGGAGAATTACGCTCATCAGTGTGGATAGTAGGAGCAGGCGGGTTGGGTTGAGGTTGAGGTGAAGCAGTAGTAGATGTAGGTGATTGTTTGATTATATTGGAGATTAAATTTGAGGTGTCGTCCAAAAAATCATACAAGGGACTGACATTGGGTATCGTGGAACCAAACGGAAAAACTGTTTCATCAAACGTAACATGTCGGGAAATGATTATTTTATTGGTGTTGAGGTCCAGACAACGGTAGCCATGATGATTAGTAGCATGGCCCAAAAAAATGGAAGGTGTAGCACGGGCTCCAAGTTTGTGGTCAGAATCAAGATGAGGGTAACAAAGACACCCAAAAACACGTAAAAGATTATAAGCTGGTGTAGTGCCAGTAAGGCAGGTGTATGGGACTTCATTGTCAATGGCACGTGATGGTAATATATTCAAGAGGTAAACGGCCATGTTGAGGGCTTCAACCCAATAGTTAGGAGGGAGATGAGCTTGAAACAGTAAAGTCCGAATTAGATTATTAATGGTGCGAATCATCCTTTCGGATTTTCCATTTTGTTGGGAAGTGCGTGGACAAGAAAATCTAAATTCAATCCCGTTGTCGGCAAATAATTTATGAAATGAGTGGTTATCAAATTCACCACCATGATCACACTGAAACGACTTAATTTCACTCTTAAATTGAGTTTTAACAAAATTACGAAACAACAAAAATTTGGAAAAAACATCAGATTTATTAATTAAAGGATAAACCCAAACAAACTGTGAATAATGATCTAAAAATAAGACATAGTACCGAAAACCAGACAGACTCGGAATTGGGGAAGTCCACAAATCCGAGTGAATAATGTCAAAAGAAGACTGAACTAAAGTAGAAGAACTAACAAACGGAAGTTTCACGTGTTTGCCAAGCTGACACGCATGACAAAGCACATGAGACTTCTCCTTATTACACGAAATAGAATTTTTGGAAATAACACGAAGTAACACTTCACTTCCTGGATGTCCAAGTCGTTGATGCCACATATACTGACTAGTGAGATAGGCTTGAGGAATAGGAGAGGGCTGCGTGACATGGTATAGATCTCCAGTGCTATCACAGCGGAGCAACACCCGACGAGTATGAAAGTCTTTAACAGAAAAACCAAAGGGATCAAATTCAACAGTACCATAATTATCACAAACAAATTGACGAACGGAAATCAAATTTTTGACGATATTAGGAGTAATTAAAACATTATTTAAATGAAGAGGGCGAAAAGGCGTAGGCAAAATACTATGTCCAGAGTTAGTAACGGGAATAGAATGCCCGTCACCAACAGCAACAGATGAATAAATACACGAATTAAAAACATCACTAAGATTATTGACATTATCGTTAAGATGTGAGGACGCACCTGTGTCCATATTCCAATTACCGGAAGTAGTATCCGGTAGAGTCCCGGCAGTAAAAGCATGTGGCGAAATAGTTTCTTGACCCGCGAGACCCGGTTGACCAGTTTGACCAATTGGACCCCCCTGACCTCCTTGATGAACCTGCGCACCTAACTGAACCGGGTAAACGAAAGACCCCCATTGTTGGCCTTGCGTAGCAATATGAGTCCCTTGAACTCCCTGGTGCACCACATGTGCATTCTGAACCCCCTTGACCCCCGAAGTGACCCTGCATACCAAACTGGACCCCTTGTGGAACTGCGTGGACTAGTTGTGGAGCCTGGTGCATAAGCTGAGGTCCAAAAGAACTTGGTGCATAACTTGAGACTTGTGTTGGATTAACAAAACTCGGTGGGCCTGACATAGAAGCATAATGTGGACTCGAATAAAAAACCATAGGAGTAGTAATATTGTGAGACTATGTCACCGAAGGAGTAATATTATGTTGCACACGAGGGGTATTGTTCACAGTGGGAGTCAAACCATTATATCCAAGGTTGACCAAGAGGCCTTGCAAGATTTCGAGTTCATTGTTTGTTAAATTGGTGCCAGTCATGATGGGAAACTGATAACAAATATGTCAATCGGTGTTAATGATTCGAATAAAATAATAACGCTAATAAGGGAATCTTAACACTAATAGGGAATCTTTGGTTGAGAAACAAACTATGATAACAAAGTGAATGGTCGAACAGAATATTTAGTATTAACCAATCAAGTCTTAGCAAACTGTTGGTCAACAATGAATGACAATAGCAAACTGGAGAATATTTATGATAACAATGAATCGACAATAGCAACTGTTGGTCGATTAACCTTGAACGACAAACGTAAAAAAAATAACACAGAACTTGGTCGACAACTCTTGGTCGACAAACAAACGGAACCGTCGACAACTCTTTGATCGACAAACAGAAAAACGAAAAAAAATAAATTTAAGGTTTAGTGGATCGAAGGTTAGTCTCCGAAACCATGTAAGTTTGTGTATATTGAATGAATAATAATGTTTGGTACATCAAGATTATATAGGGTACATAACGAGCCTAATATACAATGAGCCAAATAACAATAATAATAATACTAATAATCTAACAAATAGAACATTAAAAGGGTCCATAGAAATAACTTACATGATATTGATGATGACTGACACATCAACGCTGATCTCTTTACTGGTAGAATCACTATGTTATATACAAAATAAAAGAATTAGGAAAACAGACGATAAAAAATTGAGAAAAAAAGATGATGCACTCGTGATTGTTCAAGAAAACAAATGGACGTCAATTTAGTTGAAACTCAAACTTACGGGTGAATTGAAAAGGCCGACGCAGTTTCCTGCAAAATCAAATGATAAAATTAGCCCAAATAAGAAATCATTATAACATTCAAAGTAATTACTTGATGATAATTGTGCAAAAAAATATGAGAAACAGAAAAAGTATGTTCGGTTAGGGTTGAGGCTGGTGAGATGCGGGAGAAAAATGGGGTGAGAGAGTTTGATTATTTTTATTTTATGACAAAGATGGTCCGATTATTATGCAGCTTCCACAGTAAGTTTTCATAATGTTTTTTATTTGGGGTGGGTTACAACTGGTTGAGGACCGAATAATGGGAGGCTTCAGTGGGAAGCTTTGTCTAAGAAAGTATCATTTTTATATAAAAAAAAATATGAATTTTTTCTCATGTTCAATTGTTTCTGAAATTAAATTAAGTTTTTCACTTAAGCAGTGGAGTTTCAATTGTTACCGCATAGTGGACTTTCAAGGATTCTCACTTTCAATGTTTGACCAAAATTCAAAATTTCACTTTCAAGTTTGACCATGCACCTATTATATGTAGTTAGAATGAGTATAGATATATACTTTTCTTGCCAAATAAGAATTTAAGTCGAGTCAAGCTCAAAATAAGAATTAAAGTTTTGCTATTATAGAGCTCGACCTTCAAAGTTAAAACTCGAAGAAGCACCAGCCATAACTGGAACTCCAAGTTTTCAACTCTGGTCCCTCATGTTTTGATAAAGTACAAATGAAACCTCCACATTCTTCATTTCTTTATGATTTGTTCCTCATTCAACAACTGTTCTTCCTCGTCACAACACAAGCAGCAGGTACCCCCCGCCCCTCTCTATTATTTATCATCGTACAATAACCCAAACATATAAAAATCATATTTTTGCGCTTATAATCCTCTTTTTAGACCTTATTTTATGTTCAAATATGAATCTCATTCAATATTTTTAGGTGAACTAAAAAAGATATGATATGTCAAATGTAGTTTTACATTGTTGTTTGTTCACTTGATAGATACTCGTTTATTATCTTCTGTTTTTGGGGTGTACTTATATTAGCTACCTGAAAATTCTAAGGTAATAAGGATTGAAATGTCGAAGGTTGCGTCATTGTTGCAAAAGGGTAAGAGGGCTTTGCGGGATTTGGAGTTGCTCAAAGTCTTGCAATCAGAGATCAAACATGAGCTGTCTAATGATACGTACAAGGTACTGCTCTTTCTGTTTTTAGTTTTCGCCTATACGCATTGTAAAGACGTGTGGAAATATGTATTGCACTTGTTTAGTGAGCTTAATGAAGGGAACTTCGATGACTAGTTTATCTCGTTACCTGTTGAAATCCATTGGTTTTCGATTGATTGAAGTAACTGAGTCATATATGACAACTTTTATGTAACAGACATATAGATGAGTTATAGCGCTCGACTTTGTCCAGATATGAAATGTTTTTTTAACGATCTCGGTACAAAACAGCCATGTCAACTTCTGTGACATTGAATTGGTGAGACAATAGCTAAGTCCCAATTTAGTTCTAGTGTGCCAGCATGTCGCTTCTTAAAAAAATGTGGGCTTAACCAGAATTGTGGAAAGAACTTGAATACAGTATCAGCAGTGAGGTTAATGGATGGGTCTAATCACTAATGTTGTAGTATAAATTAGACTTTAAGAAGCTTCAATTTAACTTATTCTATCTTTTACTATTCATTCTGGAAGCAGTCCCTTTACCCTCGGGTAGGGATGTGACTGCCTACATCTCACCTCCCCCATACCTCATTCCGCCGGGATTGGGTATTGTTGTATCTTTGACTATTCACATTGTATGTTAGTTGTGCTTCCCATACCAGAATGCAAGTATCGGGTGTGGTTTTAGTATTGAGTGACATATTGGTTATCTAATAATTGCAATGTTTTCGTTAGGATTTTTGAACCTCATTACATGGTTTGTGGGTTGTGGGCATTATCGGTACTCTAAGTCCTACTAGCCTATCTACTTTAAACATGATGTACTCATGTAAGATAACAGATAAATGATATGCTGTAGAATTATAGAGAATAAATTGGATTACTGTTGTATGTGAGAAAAATCACATTGGGAGAAGAGTTTGATTCTTATATCCAAGACGATTTGATCCCATACCAGACTTTCTAGTAGACTTGCGAGTTGTATCATATCCTACCTGTTAAGGGTTGGTTAGTCAATGAAATATTTTGTGCACTTTCCCAGTAAGATCTTGTAGGGAACATTAGAAGACATTGTTAAATAGCATTTGATAAGAGAAGAAAATAGAGCTTAACTATGAGAAGGAGGGAAAGGTCATCCATTTAGGATATAGTTTTCCGTGTGGCTTGGATTATAGGGGCTAAACATTACTTTTTGCCAACTTCATCAATAACTTATCAGAGTACCAATGGTGGTGCTACCATAATCGGAAAGCTTTTGTTACGACCACAAGGAATTATCATTATATTCATATGTGCAAATGGAAAATTCAAATTTAGCTATCAATCAGCTCAATGAAGAGGTAAGACTTTAATGAACTTGCTGAAACCTTAAAAATAACGGTGTGCATACATAATAATATCTTATATGAGATTATATCATGTATCCTGGATTGACTCTGTTCAAGATGGAAACTGATTAATGCATTCATTTCTTCATCTTCAATGTGTTCTCAGAGCGAAAGCGGGTCGTTGGGAGATTTTGTGATGGACTGGGATTCACCACATTCCAAAGATGTTATCATGCGCAAAAACTGTGAGTCCGGCGAGGAGGTTGCTATATCTGCGTTGCTGGGTGATGAAACCTTTCTAGAAGTTGACGGTTATCCCAAAGGGGCTGAAATGAAGGTGTGCATTAAGAAAGCTGGATTGAGCTCTATATTGCAGTTTGATTGTAAAGTTATTGACGAAGGTCAAGATAAAGTTGACTTTCATATTCAAAATGCCTATTATCTGAAGTCACCTACCAATATGGATTCTTCGGTCTACAGAGGTCCCATGTTCAGGTACATTTCAGATGCTTTGATGCAAACCAAGCTTTCAATGGCTTCTAATGGAAAATTATATAAAAACGTCATTTTACTTTGGCACTTTTCTGAAGTACTTGGTTAAACATGCTTATCTTACTCAGGGATGGCCTAGTCTTGTGACTATCACTCTAAGATGTGTGAGGTCTCAAGTTCAATTCCTACTAGGTGCAAACAACCCTGAAGTGGCCACACCAACCTCCTGAAAAGGGAGGGCTTTACTCAGTTTGAGTTTGTGCGGCGGTGGGTTCTAACTCCATGGATGAGTTGGCCAAAAGGTCGGAAACCATGGCTACCCAAGAAAACATGCTTATTTTATCAATAATTGTGTCAAGTACATTATCTTTGTCAAGTATTGATCAAATGATCTTTAATGGTCGGGTCTCACGGTTAAATATTTATCCTCTCGCCTTGTTCTCATAACTTTATAGTTATTTAGGTTATACCAGAGAATAATGATGTAACTTTTATGACTTTGTCTAACTAACTCGTACATTTTTTGTTCGGGTATGTAACTGAAAAAGCTGTCGAGTTACAGTAGTGTTTTAATTTTTATATTCTAACTTTTTTTATATATATCCATTTTGCCCTTTCTGGTTTTTATGATTGATATATGTGCTAATGGCTAAGATAGTATACAGTCAGCAGTAAATTTTAACAGTAGAAGAAAACATAGAAGGACTATATGGTCTATTTTCCTAGCTAAGATCATATCTCTTCCACGCTCGAAATAATCATTGACCTTTCATATTTCATGTAGCTAACAAAGTTTAGGGATATCTGCTTCTTTCAGACCCTTAGTACCTTCTTTTCCGAGGAAACAGAGTAGGATTTAGCAGATTGGTTTCTTTCCAGATCTGTATTACAGTTAGTCTTACAGACACATGCGAAAATGACATCGTATGTATATACATAGAGTACATATGGATTTGTGATTGTGTCAAATATACAATTATTACTTTAAGGTCTGATCGTGCCGTGTTTTGCTGGAATTATACCAAAGGAAGCAAGATAAGGAATCTTGTAACCCAAATCAACACTCTCTGCTTATTTGTAAATTGTAATAATGACAATGGGAAATGGCAAATGTAGCATACGAAAATAGTGAAATGTTGCAATTCTAGTGGATGGAGTCATGCAGTTAGAATTCTGATATTATTGGATGACTCTAATTCATTTCTCTTGTAACGACTATATATAATTTCACTTCACATGTTGGCTTATGACTACCTAGCCTTCATTGGCAATAGCTACATTTATACATAGATTGCATAATGTAGACCCACAAAATTTCTAATATATATGTACCTCTCTTTTTTATTAAAAAAAAAAAAAAAAAAAAAAAAATCTAATGTAGACCAAGTGTTTTTTAGCCTTAATCATTGCATAATATATAGATCCACAAAATGTGCTATATTGAGTGGTTGGTTCAGCTATTGTGTTAGATATTGTGACTTCACCTCCTAAGGGTAGTTTAGTAATTTTGGTCTAAAGGGTATTTTGGAAGAATCTAGAAAAGGAGATACTTAAGAAGAATTATCTAGAGATTAGTAGAAATTATATTATGAAATATCTAGGATATTTAGGTTAGAAGCTTCTAGAATCATATTAGCCATTAGTATAAATAAGGGCTAATCCTTTTCATTTGTACACACTCATCTTGTATCCTTTGATTTGTAATACAAGAAACTTTTGTCTGATCTCCATTTGTTTTGCTACTGATTATTCCTGATTATTCTCCCCTGATCCTAACAAATTGGTATCAGAGCGGGTTCGATCAATTTGAAGCAAGCTACAATTGTTTTGGGTTTCTGATCGACATCAGCTTTTTGGTTGATTTCAAGAATTAATTTCTTGAAACCATTTGATTGTTTTTCGTTTGTGTTTGGTGGCTGCTGATTCGATTAGTTGAAGACACCAAGTCTGAATTTGTTTGGTGTTTGGTGGTTGTTGTCGGTCAGTTTTGAAAACATCAGGTTTGTTTCAATCTTTTGTTGCTTCTGCTAGTTTGATATGTTGAAGGTGTTTGTTGATTGGGATTAGGGATAGTTAGAACTTGTGTTGGATCAATTTCTGTAGGGATGTATTTTAAAAATCTCATCTTTGTGGATCCATTAGTTATTGGGTTAGAATTTGGGGCTTTGGCTAAGAGGGCTTTGAATCAGAAAATGGGAATTTGGAATTGTGCCAATATTTGTTGGTTCTTTGATTTCATTTGGTAGTTGGCGGCTGAATTTTGGATTTCGGGTTTGCTCGTTGATTTTTTGTTTTGAGTTTTGGAATAATCAGTTATGGTGGAGCTATTTGATGACTGTAATTCTTATTGGATAAGTGGGTCGTTGGTATTATTATCCGTATCATATTTGGGGCGTTTGAATTATCAGAGGCCGTTCGTCAAGTTATTTATTAACTTGAATTTGTTTGATACGGATAATAAGTTTGAAGTTGGACCATAATACTTACCAATAAGTGGGTCATTAGAATTTGAATTTGGTAATTGCATTTGAAGATCGATTTGGTGTTTGAAGACTTGGTTATAATCAGGTCGTTTGAATTTTGTTCAATCATTTGGAATTTGTCAGCCTGGAAATTTGGATCTTCGTTTGTCAGGTTTTTTGAAGTTTTGAAGTTAGTTGCTTGAATTTGATTGTCGCTGGTGAAGATCGTTTGAGCCGATTGGTTTGTTCGGTTAGCCGTTTTGAATTTTTCGGCTAACATTTGATTGTTCGTTTTGAAGTTATCGGCATTTGTTCCGGATCGATTTTGTTTCGGATAGCTTTTGGGAATCGATCGTTTGATTTGAAATTAGCTAATATCTCTAGCCTTTGGAACTTGGAATTAGATATGGTGTTACTTAGGAGTTGAACTCAAGGTGGAGATTGTTAGATATTGTGACTTCACCTCCTAAGGGTAGTTTAGTAATTTTGGTCTCAAGGGTATTTTGGAAGAATCTAGAAAAGGAGATACTTAAGAAGAATTATCTAGAGATTAGTAGAAATTATATTATGAAATATCTAGGATATTTAGGTTAGAAGCTTCTAGAATCATATTAGCCATTAGTATAAATAAGGGCTAATCCTTTTCATTTGTACACACTCATCTTGTATCCTTTGATTTGTAATACAAGAAACTTTTGTCTGATCTCCATTTGTTTTGCTACTGATTATTCCTGATTATTCTCCCCTGATCCTAACATATTGAAACTTTCTATTGTTTCTGGTTTGAAATTCGAACTTGGTTTATTTCAAAAATCCGTTGGTTATATTTGTTCGTCTTTGTTGCAGGGATTTGGATCCTGCTTTGCAACAAGAGCTGAAGCAATACCTTATCTCCAGAGGGATAGGGAAAAGCTTCACCAACTTCCTCATCCACCACCTACATAAAAAGGAGCAAAATCAGTACATAAACTGGTTGCAGAAATTGGAAGCCATGGTTGCACCAAGCTGACTATTTATGGCAAGAATACATTGTAGTTTGATTAAAGAGTATGTCATATTACCGTGTACTCCTGTAGGTTTACAATGGACAAGCTTGGTTTGACCTTTGCAAGGAGCTAGACCCATGATAGTTTCTGGCTTTAGATTATGCAATTCATCGGCTATCTGATATCATTTTCGTTGGTGGTAGCTCTAATTTTTGTGTATGGGTGTCAAGTGATTTCGCCGGGTTGGCCCACAACACTTCATGCCCTTAATCATTGATTATTTAGATGTGCCAAATATGTTTACCAGAGTTATAGTAATACACTTCTTCAAAAATAAATTAAGGATGTCTGATACATCAAATACAATTTGATCCAACCTGTTTGACCCATTTGGTCCTTGTGTTGTTTAGTTATTTTAATAATTTATTTTACCCGTTTAACCATTAGAGATATATCATAACCAGATTGAAAGATTAATATGGTCCATCACGCTTCAGTTATTTTTGACTTACTATTTGAACCTTTAGAGATATACCATGACCAAATCGGCGAGCGCGTAGCTAAATTTGTTAAAATTGTCGCGCCTTAATGTAAGAATAATTTCTATTTTCCATTTGTGAGAACATTTTATACTTTTGAACTATAACACAGGGATGTACAAAGGCATCATCATCAAGTCGAACTGCACTAAAACCATGAAGTAAAAAATTTAAAATCAAAATCCGAATGCTTAGACTATACAGGAGTAACAGGATGAGTTATATCCATATTTGAACCAGTTCATTTTTAGCCCAAACGATTGTCTAAACATTTTGTTGATGGGTTTTCTTTAGATGTTCCAAGTGGGCTTTTTGATTTCAGTTGCTTATTTTGTACTCACTTTATTAAAGGTGACATAATGGGTTGAGTAACGAGTAAATATGGATCAGGTTAATATGTGCAAAACTTTAAGCACAAGTCGAAATGGTTTGGGTCAAATGGTCAAACCAACACTACTTGGGACTTGGGGTTCATTTTTAGCTTTAGTTACAAATATAGGAATATAGCAATTTGTTTAAACGAGACTGGCGTTGGTCCGCCGCGTTGCGGGCGGGCGAATTTTTTAGCCGAGGTGATTGTGCATTAATAAATAGTAATATAATATATATATATATATATATATATATATATATATATATATATATATATATATATATATATATTTTTTTTTTTTTTCTTCGGGCGGGCGAATTTTTTAGCCGAGGTGATTGTGCACTAATAAATAGTAATACAATCTTTTTTTTTTGGGCGAATTTTTTAGCCGAGGTGATTGTGAACTAATAAATAGTAATATAATATATAATCCTTTTTTTTTTCGGGCGGGCGAATTTTTTAGCCGAGGTGATTGTGCACTAATAAATAGTAATATAATCTTTTTTTTTTTTTCTTTTTTTTTAACTGTAGCAGGCCGGTTCTAATTTTTTTTTTTTTTTTTTTTTTTTTTTTTTTTTTTTTGTAGCAGCCCAGCCCACCGGCCCAGTTACTGTAGCACTGTAGCTGCACTGTAGCATGGTGCCAAAAACGGCGCCGTTTTCTTTGTGATTTAATATATACTTATAATAAATCAACATGGAGCTGTGAGCATTACTGTACAGATTTGACGACTTTCGATTTCGTTAGGTTCATTCTTTTATCCCATACTTTTATATGCTCGACACGTTATTATCAACAGTATGCGACTTAAAGTTAGCCGAAATATTGCTCATGTCGTTCTGCCGTGGCTACTTGTTCGGCATGTTTGTTTCCTTCAATCAATTATAATAAGTGAGCATTTTTTTTTTTTTTTTTTTTTTTTTTTTTTTTTTTTTTTTAAATAAAAGTGTTTGGTAACGTAGCTGTTTATGTAATTATAATGTGTAAAACAACTTATAAATGCTCAACGCTCTGTAATATCACTTCATGAAGCATTGAAAAAGAAGCATTCTAAATAAAAAAAAATAAAACAACTTGTTACTTGCTAAACGAGCATTAAAAATTACAACGTTCAACAGTCATTGTTCACCACTCCTAAATGCCCCCTATCGCTTTGTGCCAAACACAAGTGCTAAATTTTTGAGATTATCTAGAGGAGGTATAAAGTTCAAAAACTCCACAACTATAAAGGCCTTTCAGGTGCGTATTCTTTAGTGCAAATAGCTACGGTTTTTTAAAGATGAGTCGTATTGAGTCCAAAAGGACACGGGTTAGGCTAAACCAACTTTTTTGTGAGAACCAAAGCTATACAAATTTAAACATATTTCGAATAAAGATGAACAGAAATCCACTGTTTAAATTATTAGATGCTTACATAAGTTATTAGTTGTATAAAGTTTTAAAATTGCTGAAAAACACATACGTATACGTATAGAAGTAATGGTAACCAAATGCTACACGACTCCATAAATCTAAAACATGATCATGAAGTGACGCGTATGCCTAACAGTTGGCACAACTATTGAATAAAATTCTCTTGTCAACTTTAAGCACCTAGACTTTGGGTTCATCCCGTTGTCAATATCTTACATACGCTACAGCTACATGGCACTTTGTTTTTATCTTAAATATAAGGGAATGGATATTCATCCACCTTGGCACTTTGTTTTTATCTTAAATATAAAAGGAATGGATCTTCATATCTTTCTAAATAGATTTCAATATCATTATTATTATTATTATTATTATTATTATTATTATTATTATTATTATAAATCAACACTTTTATTAAAAACTCATAGGATTTACAAAAAATTAGTGGGAAGCCGAGAAACTAACTGGGCCTCCACACCTCTAGCAATAGCAAAACCAATCATATTAAAAATATGAACCACATCACGCGCTCCAATGTCTTGAGTCATAGAGAATCGTCGAATACGCTTTAGCAAGGTTACTGCATCCTTATCAAGTTCGCCAAAAGAAGAAAAAGAAAAGGGAAGAAACCCATATCCAATATCCGCACATTTAGCATCGTATTTGACTCGTTTACGTCTTGCAGCATCAATGATCGCACACCCTGGCATGAAATCGGTCATCCCAGATTGTGTCAAGGGCGACGATCCCGTAAGATCAACACATACATCACGCCCACCATCCCAAGAGTAAAGTAATATATCAGTCGGTCGTAAGGATCTGTCCCTATCTCCATAAAGCCCAATATCCACCTCCTTACGAGCTGAAATCCCGGACCGAGAACATATATCAACAAGAACATCACGCACAATATTATGCCGATGTTTAATGCCAACAATACCCGCACACGAAACAGCGTGATCCCCATAAATATCTCCAGTAAAAACCCTAGAACAGGCTGAACACGGTACCTGAACAGTGAAAAGAGGAACACCCAACCGATAGCACAACACACAACGATAAGCCCTGGCATTCATAGTTTGTCCCAGCCCAGATATCGGAGCCACCCTAAGCCAATCTGAAGTATGATCCTCCTTTAGAGAGCTCCATAAAGCCATCTGTCGAGGAGATAGATGGAATGTAGATTCAACAGTTTGGGTAACCCGATCGAAATATATATCTGCCAATTTCTTCATAAGTTTGGGGGCAGCGACCTCGCTAGGGTTACTCAAAAGGTCAATATCCATATTCACATTAAAAGTACATAGAGCGTCATCAAAAGAGGGACCAACAGTTACAATACCAGAACTATGGAGAAGCTTAGTCTGTAAGCTAGCAGATTGAAGTCTAGAAGCAAGGAAGACATAGTTCAAGACGTCACCTGCAGAATATACACCAAGCCCCCCAAAAGCAAAGGGTAAGGTAGCAAGTCTCCACTGCCAATCACCAAAACCGGGCCCAGAAGCAGTGACAATACGCTCCAAAGAAGAACGAAGTGCAGCATCAAAAGAAACCTGAGCACACTCAAAGACCTGGGGGGAACATGTGCGCATAGAAAAATACAACTTGGAAATACCAGCACATGTACGGAGTAACAACAACTCGCATTGAGGGTCATTAAGTTTGGCAACAGCATCCATAAGTTCAATAGTTTTAGCAACCCTTTTCAGAACAAGCTTACTACCAAACTCAAAATCCACACTAACGGGCCCACCCAATAATTTAACACCGTGTAAGGGACGAGAAATATTGGGGGGAAAAACACCGACATATATGCTTCTGAAAAGGGTTATAAGAAATTAAAAAGAGAGCCGAGATAATAACTGGACTCTCACTCCTCTAGCTATAGCAAACCTAACCCTACTAAAAATATGATCTGCAGCACGTACTCCAATGTCTTGAGTCAACGAGAATTTTCGGATACGCTTTAGTAAGGTCACAACGTCCTTCTCAAGTTCTCCAAAGGAAGAGAATGAGAAGGGGTGAAACACGTATCCAATGTCCCCACATTTAGCCTCGTAATTGACACGCTTACGTTGTGCAGCTTCATTCACCGCACGACCCGGTACAAATTCAACCATGTTAGTTTGCGTTAAGGGATACGACCCTGTCAAATCAACACATGCATCTTGTCCACCGACCCAGAAATAGAGCAACATATCAGCTGGACATAAGGATTGGTCCTGTGAAAACGTAAAGGGGGGGGGGTGAATACGTTACTGTTTAAAAACTTTGAATCTTTAGTATCAAATCGCTTATGAAGTTTGTTATAATATGAAAGT
Organism: Chrysanthemum seticuspe; assembly: GCA_019973895.1. Lineage (NCBI taxonomy): Eukaryota > Viridiplantae > Streptophyta > Magnoliopsida > Asterales > Asteraceae > Chrysanthemum > Chrysanthemum seticuspe. The sequence continues at coordinate 157,502,189 of BPTQ01000005.1, read as the reverse complement.
GTCAATTATCGTTTGTGACTAATATAAAGTATAGTAAACCAAGTTGTCACACAAGCATGAACATCAAACCACATCACAAGCAATAGTATAATGCAATTTTAATAGTAAAGAGACAAAAAAAGGAAAGTGCAAACCGAACACGAGGATTTATAGTGGTTCAGTCACGGATCTCCTCTCCGCCCTACTCCACTCCCCGAGTACTCAACTCGAGAGTTACTTCACTATATCAACAAGCTCCCTTCTCGGCGGAGAAAACCTTACAATCATCGCTTACACTTTTTCCGGTACAAAGCTAAATACCGGGTTCTAGTTCGAGGTAGAACCAACCTAACGTCGCCTATACAATATTTCCGACACTAAGCTTGTAACACCCCAACCCGACAAGGGTCCGAGTGTCACATTATGGGGTCAAATCATAACATACATGCAAGCGGAAGACTTACAAAATAAAAACCAAGTTATGAAACCATGACTCCAAAATACAATCCCAAAAGATTACAGATACAATGAAACAACAGAAAATCAAAATACAAAATTCTAGAATCATAAGTGCGCAAGAATAGGGTAACCATAGGGTCAGTCTCTAACCGCTCCTACTCTCGTCTCTAAGTCCCAGTGAACAGATATAAACAATACAATAACAATATAATCAAAATGATAAATGAATCAAATTATGTCAACACAAAGAAAGGAAAAGAGCCTGCTGAGAACATGTTAGACGAAACAGGATGCGAAAAGCATATGAGACAAGTACTGAAACAGAGTGCATAACTGATCGGTGCTAAACAGTCAAGTCTAAAAGACTAAAAACTGCTCAAGCACTAATGCAATTAAGATCAGAGGAGGATAGAGTCTCCCCGGGTCGTTAAGTCCCAGCGAGTTGTGCAATGGATAAATCAACGTATAGTGATCGAGAAGTTTGAATGATAAAGGAAATTGTGATTATTATAACTAAGAAAAAAAACAACAAGTTAAATTGCAAGTAGTGAAATTTTTATCACTATCGCAAATAAATTATCCAAAATAGAAAAATTAAAAGAAATTAAACGTAAATTCCGCAAAAATTGAACAACAAAAAAAAGAATCAATATTATTAGTGTTAAAGGAAATAGTAAGTTTGAAGAGCTAGTGATATGCAACTAAATAGGTAACGTGTTGAGCGACCCTGAATTGCTGGGCCCCTCTGAGATAGGAGGAGACTAGAATTAACGTAATCACGAACTCGTCAAAAATCAGAAAATCTGAACTGACAAATCGTGGCTAGTCAATACGTGAGACAAAGTCATGAACAGAGTATACGAAAAGCGTAGGACAAAGCAGATTGTACAAGAGTCGTCCGAGAAAAGGAAAGAAACACAACTGTATTAAACTAAGTAAATAGTAAAACTAATATAACAATAACATAACAAATATAGACAAGTGACCCTGAATCTCTGCTCTCATCCTCGCCAATCTCTGACTGGGATACCAATGGGATAAGAACGCGTGAATACTAAGATCTTAAAACATAAAACTAAAAGACAACAAAGTAACATAGACATTAGAAAACCCTAACATAAAACCTCAGTACCAAAGTATTGAACCAAAAATAAAACATTCAGAAGGCGAACGTACATACAATACTAAACTGGGGTATTACACTGTGAGCCTGGGAACAGCCCAACCCCACAATGTTCGAATCACAGCCTTTATAACATATCCGCTGCAATCCAACCAAGATGGAGCTTGATCTTGGGCCATAAATCGAAACATGGCCTTTTTCACATTCGCTACTAACATTCCAAAAGAGGCGGCTCTTCCCTCGAACAACTATATCACTTCATTGAGAGCTCAACTCATGAGCCCCTCACCTCATCCCGCCTCTCCTCTAGGCACTGACTTGGTGATATTTAGGAGCACAAGCCAAACGTGAAAGGAAAAAAACAGAGAAATGATAATTTTAACGTAATATGATAACGAACACTACACCAAACTACAAGTACGAACACACTGTTGAACCAAATGATATGAAATATAATCAGTGTTTGCTATTAACTGTGAAAGTATAATATTGTTTGAAGTATTC
>BPTQ01000005.1:157453301-157488953 GCA_019973895.1 Chrysanthemum seticuspe | reverse complement strand
GGTAGTTGTGGAGTGGGGGACATGGTTTAGTGAAAATGGAGGAGGGGGGATGGGCTTAGCTAAGTTGCAGGCAAAGCAGGTAAGTGGTGAAGACTTTGGCGCCCTGTTTGTTTGACCATTTGACCTCAGGCAAGTATTAATAATAGGGGGGGGTTCACAATTCAAATGGCAGGGGGTCAAAGGTGGTAAAGGGTCCAAAATTAGTGAAATGGTTTTAAACTTCAAGGACTAATGGTGTCAATTCTGAAAGTGTAGGGACTTAAGCTGCCAACATCTCAAACTTGTTTCAAGGGACCAAAAGTAACACTCTCAGAAAGTATAAGGACCAACATTGCCATTTTGCAATTTTCCAGGGGCCATTTCTGCCAATTTTGAAACTTGAGGGACCAAAGTTGTAATTTCTCAAACTTTTGATAATTTTTCACCAAAGGACTAAATTTGACAAGTTTTGATTTTAAAAGGACCTTTGGTGACTTTACTTTTGAAATTATGTGCTCAGGGACTGTTTTTGACAATTTATGAAACTTGGGGGACTGAAACTGCAATTTTTGCAAAATTGATATGTTTTTCATCTGATTTTGATATTTTTGAATTTGAAACACATAAAACACTGATTTGTGATATTTTGATCATTTAGATGTGTTTCTGAGTGTTTTCAGATGAATTTGCAGTTTATTTTGCACAAAAATGATGAGTATTTAGAGACTCATCAATAACAAATATCATAGAATCAGAGTGCATTGCCCAGGTGCCTAAGCATTGCCACATGAATAGGCCAAATAATCATATCACAATACATATCACATATCATATACCGTCAAATCCAAAGTTGTACATGAAGTTGTAGACTCCAAAGTACCAGAATTTAATGGGGTGTAGGAACACACTGATGCATGATTTCTGACCAGGTTTTAATATTTATAATTTTCTCGTTTACCTATGATCCACCTTATGCACTCACGGGCAGTGTACCCGGTCGTGTGTAGTGTAGTAATCGGTAAAACCGAGGTCATCCCAAGAGCTATGTGAGCGGATTCTAATTAAGTCTACGTGTCACTGGTTTTAACTGGTTTGAGGTAGAAATGATTAATTAACTAAGAAACAAGAAATAACACGTAAAGTAAATAGAGGTTGTGATCTGATGATGTACCCTCCGAACAGCTCGACGGACACCCCTTCGAGATGTATCGAAGCCATTCTGCACAAAGGCCCAAGTTAGGTCTCCTGAATATTCATAGGCGTCAAACCATTCGTACACACGAAGGTTACCTACGGGGAATACGCCATTCGAAGCCTTAAGCCCTTCGGGGTATGGTTGACGAAGGAGTAACGGATAGGAGAACTCCATGACTTGTTCAAACCCATGATCTCCCTCTCTTTCCTGGATTTCCCGCCAAGTTTGAGAACGTGGGTCACTAAGCCCTAGCGGTTACCCACAAACATGGGACACCCCTATGTTCTCCGACATTTGCGCAGAAGTGCCCTCAACCGTATTTCTTCCACTATAAATAGGTTGGACGGGCAGAGAATTATGGTAAGCTCATTCAACACTAATCTCTTTACTTACAAACACTTATACAACCATAACTCATACTTACTCTCACGCCGGAGGTGGTTTGCAGGGTCAAACCCCTGCGTAATCACTTAACGTAGTGGCTTCGTATTTCTTATTCTCAGGTGAAAGACAATCTTGGCTGTGTTAGGATTTAGTAAATCCTGTTATTAAAGTGTCGGTCACCTCAAGTATATGTAATCGTTAGAAAGCTCGTAGTCGTAGTTATTTAATGTTAGGTAGTATTTAGTTAAGTTTCACCGTGAAGGACGGACGGGTCTTTACCCACTGTATGCCTGATCCACAGCCCGTAGGTGGCGTTTATGTATGATACTATAAATACCCTCTACCTCCCAAGGTAGAGGGTTGGAGCTCATAATAATACTTTTACTTTCTCTCACTAAGTTCCCTAAACCTCTAACCTTTCTCTCTCTAAAACATATAGTTATACGCCACTTTGGATCATGGTTTGATGTGTTTGTGAAATCCAATATGTTACAAATGGTATCAAGAGCCATGGTTTGATCATCTTTCTTGCATGTTCTTGGATTTCTAGTGGTTTTATATGGTTTTTGGGTTTGAAAAAGTTTAGTGGTATTTGCATCATTTGGATCATTTCTTGTGTTAAAGTTTTGATTTTGAGTGTACTTTTGTGTTTAGAATCATTGTAAGTGCTTGAGTTTTTATTTGGAAATCTTGAAACACCGTGGTTGGGTTAGTTTTGGATTTAAAAGTGTTGCATTTGAACTTTTCTAGCTAGCGACTTGAGTCTCGGAATAGTATTCTTGGTAGCGACTTGTATCGATATTATTCAGCGACTTGTAGTTGTTGTGGTAGCGACTTGAGCACTAGCGACTTGTCTTTTGAGACAAAGCGACAAATAGTACAAAGTAGTGGCTGTACCATTTCGGCTAGCGACTTGTCAACTTAGCGACTTGTCTTTACAATCCTCAGCGACTTGACTTTATTGTGGGAAGCGACTTGTGCCCTAGCGACTTGTCTTTTGAGACAAAGCGACATATAGTACAAAGTAGTGGTCGTACTGTTCAGTCTAGCGAGTTGTTCTTTAGTGACTTGTCCACTTAGCGAGTTGTCACTTTAGCGACCTGTGTCTAGCGACTTGTATCACTAGCGACTTCTGCTTCTAGCGAGTTGTCAATCTAGCAACTTGTGAGCCTAGCGACTTGTCCACTAAAGCGAATTGTATACTTAGCGACTTGTCTTCAAGGTTTATAGCGACTTGATCACTTATTGTTTCTGATACGGTTTTCTCTTGATTTAGTAAAATCCCGTGAAAGAATATATTTCCCGGTTTAATCATAGAGTTATAAAATCCCGTGAAATCTGTAATCATGTCTACCAACGTGCCTACAATCATCTCTTCTGTAGCTGAGGACGTTCAAGCAGCTGGATCAGATACTCGTCCACCCATGCTTGACAAAACTGACTATGACTCATGGGCTCAACGAATTAGGTTGTATTGTTTGGGAAACGAAAATGGGGTCAACATTCTCAAATCAATTGATGAAGGACCTTATCAGATTGAGACTACAAGAGACACACTTGAAACTGCTGCGGATGGAACAATGATCTTAGGTTTGGACAGGCCAAAGACATATGATGAGCTCAGTGATAAGGAGAAAAAGAGATATGATGCTGATATCAGGGCTTCAAACATTATACTTTAGGGTCTTCCAAAAGACATCTACAAGTTAATCAATCACAACACTGAAGCCAAGGCAGTTTGGGACAATGTCAAGATGCTTCTCTCTGGTTCTGAATTAACTAAAGAAGACAGATAATCACAACTGTATGATGACATTGAACACTTTAAGATGATACCAGGGGAAAGTGTCACTGGATATTACGTGAGGTTCCACAAGCTTGTGAATGACACGAGGAATATCAAAATGACTATGCCAAACATTCAGCTAAATTCAAAGTTTGTGAACAACATGAATCCCGAATGGCACAAATTTGTCACTTCTGTCAAGTTAACTAAAGGATTGAGGAACACTAACTATAAGCAATTGTATGCATTCCTGCTTCAGAATGAGAGACATGCTATGTTTGAACGAATGATTCTTGAAAATTTCAAATCTAATCAGGGAGAGGAAAGCTCATCAAATGACTCAACAACATTCTACACCAATGTAGGGATTACTACCAAAACTTCACAAGTCATACCTACTGGAAATGGTAATCACAAACTCATTCCCGATCCAAGGTTCAAGCAACCTGATGCTGATGCAGACATGGAACATTTCATCAATCAACTGGCTCTTATGGTTAAGCAAAACTTGAACCTCACTCCACACACTAACAATCTACACACTAACAATGAAATCAGAACTGCATCCAATCTACACAATCATGCTCTTGTCAGAGATGGAAAGATTATGGTGCAGAATGTGCAAGGAAGACGGTATGAACAAGGGATGATTAGAGCAGGTTATGGTAATACTGGTGCAGGAGGAGGGTATGTGGCTAATCAGAATCGTGGAAGGAATGCAAATCAAGGACAAGCAAAGGCAATCAAGTGCTACAACTGTGGTGGTGATGGACACATTGCAAGGAACTCCACATCTCCAAAACACCCTTAAAATGCAGAGTATTTCAGGGACAAGATGCTGCTAGTACAAGCTCAGGACAGTGGAGCGGTTTTGGATGAAGAAGAGTTGTTGTTTCTTGCTGAGGGAAATGCCAAAACCTATGATGCAGATGTGGATGAGCAGCCAATTCAGGAAATAGGTCACAATCATCAAAATGCTTTTCAAGTTGCTAACTGTGATGCATTTAACTCTGATGTCGATGATGAACCTACTGCCCAGACAATCTTCATGGCTAGCATTTCTCCAATGGTCTCTCCAAAGGTCTCATCACCACAACAGGCTGGTCCATCTAAAGATTCAACCATTTCAGAGGTATTAAAACTATACGATGAAGTTGATGAGCAAAAGATTCATAACGAAGTACAATCTCATGAAACTTATGAATCAGATATTGATAATGTGGATAATAGTAATATTGTCCCATATGATCAATATGTGATGCAAAGTGAAAGTGAAATTGTACCAAGTGATGTATCTTCTGTAGTCAACGATGACTATGCTTTTGATGAATACACTGCATGTGCCCCTGATGATTCTGTTATCTCTGAACTGAATGCATATAAAGAACAAGTTGCCATTTATGAACAACGTGCTAAGTTTGAGTTAACTACCTGTGAGCAGGAAATGGATGACCAAATGCGTACAATTATTAGAAAAAGTAATTTTAGAGAAGAAGTGTTAAAACAAGAGTTAAACTCCTTACAAGAAAAGCTTTCTAAAACTGTTAAGCAAAAGCAAGAACTCCAAGATAATGTTAAAGTACTTAAACAAGAATTTAATGCTAAGGAATCAAAACTTTTGAATGACTTTTCCAATCTAAAAACATTGAAAAACAAGCTTGAAAATAAGTTGTACGTACAAGGGAATACCATTCAGACTGCTCACATGATCACTAAGCATAGAGTTCTCAGCGATAAGCATAGCATTCCCCTCGTAAAGGAACCCAATCCTGAATATGGTAAGGTGGCTAGAAAAGCTCAGAAGGTTATATATGATGGTAATGAAATCCTTAAGCCTAGGCAGAAATCTAGTTACGCTGAGTGCACTGAGGAAGATATGCAATTAGAAGAAGTCAATAGGGAGAAAATGGATAAGAAGCTAAAAGATCCTGAGTGTAAAAAGAAAAACATAACGATCAAACCCCATGATTACACAAAAGAAAATTGGATCTCCCTGAACATGTTTATGCCTCAAACTCAATTAACTCCAGAACAAATTTTTTGGAAGAAAGACATGGATAAGCAAAAAGCAAATGTACTTGTTGAAACAAACACTCCCCTTAGGAAAGTGCCTGCAGCTATTGTGTATCCTCCAAATACACCAATGCATTTAGTTCCTAGAACTATTTCCACTAATAGCAAGACCTTAATCAGCCTATATGTTGTTTATCAACTATTCGTTGATTTTGAGAAGACATGTAAGAAGAGAATCACACCTATAGGGATAAGTGAAGGGGAAAGGGGTTTTGAGCAAACTAAAGAATGCTATTTAACTGAGGTCATACCTTTATTTAGACAATTAAAAGGTCAAATTGAGAGTCTCCAAAAAGGGATTAACTCAGATATTAAAGAAATGGAAAAGGAATTTGATGCAATGATAGTTGAGGTCAATGATTATGAACGGGAACTCAAATATAATGAAACTGAAAGGAAGAATCTGCATATCCTAAATGAGAACTTAGTATTGAGTTGTGTGGCTTAAGATGTGTTTTATACTGTTACTAAGCATTCTATTATTGCTTCTCAATTTCATGAATTATCTGTTGCTTTGAAAGTTTCCCATGATCGTGTCATTGAGCTTGAAAACAAAAACTCAAAACTAAATGAGAAAATTGATCAGGATGATCACGATAATTTGGTAAAACATCTTTCTAAGCTAGAAGTTGAACATTTTGATTTGCAACTAAAATATCAACATCTCAAAGAAAATGTCAAAACCTCAAACATCAAGACATCCTCAAATGTTCCAGAGTTTGATGCAGTTTTTGAAATAAACAAACGTGACGAACAGATTCAAGCTCACTGTAACACGATCAGAAAGTTGAAAGCCCAAATTTCACAATTAAAGGGTGAAAAGAACAATGTGACTGGCTCCCAAATGCCTCCTCCTTTAGATTCTCAGTTTTCTCAAAACTTTCATCTTCAAAACATCATTAACGTATTACAACAAGAAAATGAGAGTTTTCTAGAAGAAAATGAAAAGGTCAAACGACACTTCAAAGAGTTATATGATTCAATGAAACTCACTCGTGACAAAAATAATGAAAAAATAACTTCGTTACAAAAGGAAATTGAGAATCTGAGGAGTCAGGTAAAAGAGAAAATGCCACTTGTCTTTAATGAGAATGTTGCATCAAAGTCATCTGCTGATTCTAAATATACTGTGACTGTTAAATACATTCCTCCTCATCTTAGAAATAACGAACTTGTGTTTCATAACTATTTATTTCACCTTAAGGATAGTTTAGAATGTCTCCGTAAGATTATAGAAGAGGATTACATAAATAAGCCACTTGATAGTGAAATTAGGTTTGCTTGCATTAAGGCCAAACGATCTCAGGAGCTGTTAGAATGTTTAAGAGCAACATGTCCTAAATCCTTATGTGAGAAAGATAAAGCTGTGAAGCCTTGTTCTATGCCTAGTGCTAAGTATGCAACCCATTCTATGCCCAGTTTTAAGAAAGTGAACTTTAATCTGACTTCAAGTAGCCCAGATCCCAGCACTTCTAAACCTGAATTGCAAAAAGTAGCAAAACCAACTAATGTTCCCATTCCCTCTACAGGAGTAGAAAGTGACACCAAAGCGAGCAGGTCAAAGCCTCAAGGCAACATAAAGAATGATAGGACCTTGCAAGCTAGGAATGTTCAGTGGAATAAAGTAGAAGATCATCTTAGGGATAATTTGAATAAAACGAATCGTGTTAATTCTAGTGTTAGCTCTAAGCATGCTGTAATTAATGCGAATTCTGCTACTTCTGGCAAAACATGTAATGATGATTGCTTGGTTTCTGTTACTAATCATGTATGTGGTGTGAATGATTTGATTAATGCTTTTAAATACCCAGTTAAAATTGTTAATGCCAAAAATCAAGCTAAGAAGGCTAGAAAGCAAAAGCGTAAGAAGGTTAGAAAACATTGGAAACCCACAGGAAGAAAATTTAGTAATATAGGTTATCAGTGGATACCTACTGGCCGCAAATTTAATCTTAATGAGTTGTGCCCTAAATTTTCTAAGTCAACGCCCATTAGGAAATGGATGCCCACTGGTAGAACTATACCTTTAAGAAGTGAACATGCTCTGAATAGATCTACTGTTTCTACTAGCCCGGCTTCTACCACTAATGATCTTATTGACTCTGTTTCTGATGTGGCTATTCCAATTTCTTTGTCTAACCAAGTGGAACCCATTATTACATGGGGTTCCCAATTATCTAGTTATCCATTCTTGTCTGTGTTCAACTGCAGATCGTTCAAATCATTCTGTGGTACCTGGACTCAGGCTGTTCCAAGCATATGATAGGAGATCGCTCGCGGCTCATGAACTTCGTGAGTAAATTCATCGGGACTGTTAGATTCGGGAACGACCATTTTGGTGCAATTATGGGTTATGGAGACTATGTTGTTGGTGATAGTGTAATCTCCAGGGTATATTATGTAGAAGGTCTTGGTCATAATCTGTTTTCAGTTGGTCAATTCTGTGATTCAAATCTAGAGGTAGCTTTTAGAAAACATACTTGTTTCGTTAGAGAACTTAATGGTGTGGAACTTTTAAGAGGAACACGGGGTTCAAATCTTTACACCATCTCTATCGAAGACATGATGAAGTCTTCTCCAATCTGCTTGTTGTCAAAGGATTCAAAAACAAAGTCATGGTTATGGCATCGTCGTCTCAATCACTTGAACTTCGGCACCATTAAAGATCTTTCCAGAAAGGACCTTGTAAGTGGCTTACCCAGATTAAAGTATGAAAAAGATCATCTTTGTTCAGCATGCCAATTGGGAAAAAGCAGGAAATATGTCCACAAACCCAAACCTGCAAACTCAGTTATGGAAGTTCTTCATACCCTTCATATGGATTTGTGCGGACCAATGAGAGTGCAAACGATAAATGGGAAGAAATATATTTTAGTCGTTGTTGATGACTACTCTCGATTTACTTGGGTAAAGTTTTTGAGGACAAAGGATGAAACTCCAGATGTCATCATCAAACTTATCAAGCAGCTTCAGGTTCGACTTAACAAGACTGTTAGAATAATTCAAACAGACAATGGCACTGAGTTTGTTAACAAAGACCTAAGTCAATTTTATGAAAGCATTGGAATCAGTCATCAAAGAAGTGTTCCACGCACGCCTCAACATAATGGTGTAGTTAAAAGATGAAATTGGACCCTTGTTGAAGCTGCAAGAACTATGCTAATTTATTCAAAGGTTCCAATGTTTCTTTGGGCTGAAGCCATTGCCACTGCTTGCTACACCCAAAATCATTCCCTCATACACACCACTCATGCAAAAAATCCATATGAACTTGTTCATAAACGAAAACCTGATCTCTCCTACCTTTGTGTATTTGGTGCTTTGTGCTATCCGACGAATGACGGTCAAGATTTAGGAAAATTAAGAGCTAAGGCGGACATTAGAGTTTTTGTGGGTTATGAATCAAACAAGAAGGGTTACCGAATCTACAACAAAAGAACTTGAGATATCATGGAAACTATTCACGTCATGTTCGATGAGCTGTCTGGGCAAATGGCTCCAGGACAATCTAGTTCTGGACCCGCATCACAACCTTCATTATGTAATCCCATTAGTTCTTCTCCTGTACTAAATCCCTCACCAGCAACTCCATATGTACCACCTTCAGAAGATGATTTGAAGAAATTGTTTGATCCAATGTTTGATGAACACTATGAGCCAATTGCTAATGATATGTCAAATCCATCAACATAGGCTGCTCCTATCCTTGTCTACATAAATAACCCTTCAATTTCTATGTCATTAAGTCAAGAAGCGCCTGCTGCTGATCACTCTGTCTCATCATCAAATCCTCAATCATCAAGTGTACATCATAGAATTGCTTCTGGCACCTATGATGGAGATAACCCCTTTGCTACTCCCAAAGATGCTCCCTTTGAGAACATATTTGCTCCTGAATCATCATCAGAACCATCTTCATCAGGGGAAAACGACTCTGCTACTTCAGTTCCTCAACATCAACCACACGAACACCTTAGAAAATGGACACATGATCATCCATTGGACATCATCATTGGAAACCCTTCTCGTCCTGTATCCACTCGTAAACAACTTGCAACTGATGCCTTATGGTACTTCTTCAACTCCGTACTATCCAAGATTGAACCTAAAGATGTTAAAACTGCCATGAATGAAGACAACTGGTTCAATGCCATGCAAGAAGAAATTCATGAGTTTGATCGACTAGATGTATGGGAATTAGTACCTGATCCTGACTGTGCTATGATCATTGCTCTAAAGTGGATCTTCAAAGTAAAACTTGATGACCATGGTGATGTATTAAAGAACAAGGCTCGATTAGTTGCAAAAGGATACCGTCAAGAGGAGGGTATTGACTTTGAAGAATCATTTGCTCCAGTTGCACGTATCGAGGCAATCAGAATCTTCCTGGCTAATGCTGGAAGTAAGAACATGGTAGTCTATCAGATGGATGTAAAGATGGCTTTTCTTAATGGAGATCTTAAAGAAGTCGTATATGTCAGCCAACCGGAAGGTTTTGTGAATCCAGAGCATCCTACTCATGTCTATCACTTGAAGAAGGCTCTTTACGGTTTGAAGCAAGCTCCAAGGGCATGGTACGATACGCTATCAAAGTTTCTTCTATTTACTGGATTCAGCAAAGGAGCAGTTGATCCGACATTGTTTACCAGAAAGTCAGGCAAACACTTAATTCACGTTCAAATCTATGTTGATGATATTATTTTTTCCTCAACTGACCCCAATGAATGTGACCGCTTTTCAAATGAATTGGGTTCCAAATTTCAAATGTCTATGATGGGACAAATGTCATTTTTCTTGGGATTACAAATTTCACAAAGTCCCGGAGGCATTTTTATCAATCAATCTAAATATGCTAATGAAATTTTAAAGAAATTTGGATTTGATACTTGTGACACCGTTGACACTCCCATGGTGGAGCGTACCAAACTGGATGAGGACCACTTAGGGATCATGGTAGATCAAATGAAATATCGTAGTATGATTGGATCCCTGATGTACCTTACTGCCAGTAGACCAGACATTCTGTTCGCTGTATGCATGTGTGCTAGATACCAGGCTAAGCCTACTAAAAAGCACCTTGAAGCGGTTAAACGGGTCTTTCGGTATCTCCAAGGAACCATCAACATGGGACTTTGGTACCCGAAGGACACCGGTATGTCACTAACAGCCTATGCAGATGCTGACCATGCAGGATGTCAAGATACACGTCGAAGCACGTCTGGAGGTGCTCAGTTTTTGGGAGATAAGTTTGTTAGCTGGTCTTCAAAGAAACAAATGAGTACTTCTATATCCTCTACAGAGGCTGAATACATAGCCATGTCATCTTGTTGTGCTCAAATCCTATGGATGAGATCCCAATTATCTGACTATGGCTTTGAATTCAACAAAATCCCTCTGTATTGTGATAACAAAATTGCCATTGCTCTCTCATGCAACAACGTTCAACATTCAAGAGCAAAGCATATCGACATTCGACATCATTTCATCAGGGAGCAAGTGGAGAACGGTGTGGTGGAACTTTATTTTGTGAGGACTGAATACCAGTTAGCAGACATCTTCACCAAAGCTCTTCCTAGAGAACGTTTTGAGTTTATCCTCCCACGACTTGGTCTTAAGAGTCTACAACCGGAAACACTCAAACGTCTTAAAAAAGAAGACGAAGAGTAAAAGTTTTTCTTCATCCATCTCTTGTAAATATATTTTCAAAAAGCAAAATATAAAATTATAAAACCCTCAAAAGAAAATAGAAAAATATAAAATTTCAAAAATCCATAAAAATCAGAAAATCTTTGAAAAAGCTAAAAATATTTTTCTCATCCTTTCCTTTATTCGATTTCATCTATGGTCTTTGTGTTGTCATTCAAAGAGTGACACAGGTCTTTAGATGAAGTTTGAATGTACATATTTTTAAAACAAATGAGAGAATGTAAAACAAAAGGCTTATAGTCATTTCAGACTATACCCCGTTTTTTAAAGAAAGAACAGAGCCATTCTTTATCTTGTTTTTCAAATCTCATGCTCTGATTCTTAAAACAAATGTTTGTCACTAAAAAGACAAATGTTTCCTTCAAAAATATTTTTCCTTCTATAAATTCTTCTGAAAAATATTTGTTATCTAATGAAAACTAATAAAAAATAACTCAGACTCAATTTTTGAAATTCATCTGGACTTGACATTTGTCAAAATCTCTATCTCTCAATCAACAACTTATGTCATTGATTAAGGGGGAGGATGATTTCATTTAAATCAAAAGGTTATTTATCATACAATTGGTTCAGACCAAGGCTTATGTCATGTTTTCAAAAGATATTCAAGCATGTTTAATCGTTGGAGTTTAAAGTCTCAAATTTGATCCTTATCGGTTAATTGTTTTCACAAGCAAGTCACAATTCTCCTCAAAATACTTTCAAAATCAATTTAAATCTATAGAGATCACAAATCTCAAATGATTTGAAAATTATGATCGGGGGAGAATTTGTGATTTAAATTTGATTTAAACTGATAATTCGATAAATGGTTTTATAAGTGATTAGCAAGCTTTCATCCCTACATGTGCCAAACGATTTCAAATTTTCCATGCACATGTTAAGGGGGAGCATCTATTTCAAACAAAAAAGGATTGAAACGTGATTGATTTGTTTAAATGAGCAGGTTTTCTCTAATATGTGCAAAACACTTTCAAATCTCGATGCACATATTGAGGGGGAGCAATTTTTTGAAAACCACATTCTTTCCAAAAAATATCTTTAACTAAGTATCAAAAGTACTAATCTTGATCGGGAAGGTGATGTAGATATTTTTAGAAAATGCTTATCAATGAATTGAATTCTTCCTCTTGCCTCCATGTTCCAAAATGATTTCAAATATTATGTTGAGGGGGAGCTCATTTTCTGAAATATCAAAAACAATTTAGGTACAAAATACTTTGATAATCTATCGCAAGTATCTGGATTGTTTTTCAAATGGTTTTCAATTGGTTCCAATGGCAGATGAACAATACCAAAAAGACCGACCAAATTTACTTTATGTAAGGTGATATAAGGATGGTTAGGTTAGGTATTCGTTCCCACGATCCCGCCAGAGCCAGAGGGATCTACCCAGGGACAATCCACTAGATAGTGTAGAAGTCCTTAGGTATGATGAAAAAAAGAGAAAAGTGAGAAACGGGAAGAGTGTGGACTGAGGCTGAGCTAGTACTGGAATAAACCCAACAAGGTTATAGTTATGAAGTCTCGGTAAGCACTGAAGGGGTTGAAGAATGAAAAAGAATTGAATGAGAAAAGGGTGAAAAGAAATAGCCCTCCAATAATTCAACCTTAGGGCAGAAACCGGGTTCAATACATATGCTACTGGTTGTTACTAAGGTAACACTGGTATTGAAGACAAGACGTCATGGACCCAGTTACGCACTGCACTAAACTTCCCAAGCTACTCAAGTTCCTCTTAAAAGGGCTTGTTTCATTATCACGGGGAACCTACATAATCCATCAACTGTCTCTTAGAGATTGTTGATATTGAAGAAGGAGACCCCCTCCCTAGTCTCCGGCATAGGAAACGAAAGTGCACTTTTGAGTCCAGAGCCACGAGATCATCAATAAATATCTTTAGGACACTGTCAATGAAGACTCTCTGTTTCACACAATGTGGAAAGAGAGGTTATATTTTAAGAGTCCTACGCATTATCCTTGTGGTATTGCCAGAACATCTGAGTGATATGCAAACATATTCACAATGACGATGGAAAACCTTCTAGAGCCAACATCAAACAAGCTCTTGGTAGGTGGCATGTGAGATCTATCCAATAGATCAACCATGTGACAACTGAACAGAAACAATGGGGCGATTCAAAATTATGAATCAATCCTGGTTCAGGTTATGGATTGACGGATACCTTTGAAAAACCGGTCGTTGTGCCTAAAATTCTTTTCCCTCGCACATCGACTGTGTATTAATATTTCAAAAATAAAAGGTGTTTAAGATTGATAACTGATTTTCCTTAAAACCTTCGTTGTATTGCAAAAATTTTTTATTGAGCAGTACACGATTGTTTTTCAAATCTCTTTTCATCAATTAGAGAATCTCAAATTCGCTGGTTCACTCACTCCGTGTTGTTTTCTTTGAGACATTCCGGTTTGAGAATAGCTAGAACAACTGCGAAACCCTGTCAAGGAGATTCTTCGGAATTATACCTGATCACAGACAGTACTTGTACTGATCAACGGGGAACCGTAGGACGTGTACCTCAATTCAATGAAAGTGATCAAAGACACTTTCGTGCGCTTTATTGCTAACTGTTGTATGCAGGTACACCCAACGTTTGCAGCTGATCAGAATGGTGCGGTCAATCCATAGCCGCATGTTCACACAACACATTCATCTCTAAAGAAATCATGATAAGTGCATCAACGACTCTGATATTTTCACTCCGTGCTTCTGCTACGCTGCTGCAAATACCTTGAATCAAATAAAGCTTCCGCTACTCTGATGAGAAGATATCATGATCCAGAATGTGAGCATGTCAGTCCAAAAGTCACAACATCACATAATGTCAACACTACAAAGGAAGAGTCAGAGATTTATGGTAGCTGATGATCTCAAAGCTGGCTCAAAACTCATTATCACGTGGATCAGTTAAAGACCTCCACTCGGTTTAACCAAACATGCAAAACATGAAGAATCAAAGACTACGGGCTATAGAGGAAAGAACTTTAACAAGAATCCAAGAACAATCTTAATGTAATATCTGTTTGTATTCAATGTAATTTGAGGTGACCTCCCTTAGGGGGAGATTGTTAGGATTTAGTAAATCCTGTTATTAAAGTGTCGGTCACCTCAAGTATATGTAATCGTTAGAAAGCTCGTAGTCATAGTTATTTAATGTTAGGTAGTATTTAGTTAAGTTTCACCGTGGAGGACGGATGGGTCTTTACCCACTGTATGCCTGATCCACAGCCCGTAGGTGGCGTTTATGTATAATACTATAAATACCCTCTACCTCCCAAGGTAGAGGGTTGGAGCTCATAATAATACTTTTAATTTCTCTCACTAAGTTCCCTAAACCTCTAACATTTCTCTCTCTAAAAACATATAGTTATACGCCACTTTGGATCATGGTTTGATGTGTTTGTGAAATCCAATATGTTACAGGATGGAACATACACCCCTCATACCTTCGATTACAATTGAAGCCTGGTAGTGCAAATTATTGTACAATCAGTGGCGCCATCCGTGGGACACGCTATTATTAGTCCCGTAATCACCAAGTCTTGAAACCCTAACCGATTATGGTACTTTCCCGGCATGGAACCAGGAAGAGAAGATACACCTCCACCAGGTTTCTCTACCCTGGTGCCTCTCAACACAACTAACACCGATAATCTCGCCCCCATAACTGCCTCCGCCTTCACTACACGATCTCGCTTAGAAATCACTCCCATACATCATGCCTCAACTTCCGCTAACCCTGTTCCAAAAATTAGCCCTGCCATCGTTGAGGCAAACTTCGAAGCCTTAGAGTCCTTGCTAAGGGATCACAAGAGGAAAGTTCGCAACACTGAGATGTGAAGGGAACTAGAATATTCCAGTGAGGAATATGACGCAGAGATCGAGGTAGATGAAAGGCCTCGACCAATTAGCAGGGGGCATTCGGCCCTATGAAATGGTTCTCCTTCTATAAGGAGACCCAATGGAAGAACTGTTGGTTTTGAAAAAGGTCCCGGAGGAGATCCGGGAAGAAGAGAAAGAGTGCAGGGAGATAGAAGGAGTGAGAACTCCAACAGAGGAAGCAACCCGGTAGGAAACGGAGGGGTAAACTTACCACCTCTCCTGGCTGCCCACTTAGGAAGAGAAGGGATGGGGGCTCCAATACCTCCATCATACGTCTCGAGTGTCGGAGGACCTCCTCCATACTCTAAGATGAACCAGCTATCCCCTCAGGGCATGAATCCCTACCTACTTGCTCAGACCTATAATACCTATCCTCCAAATGGGTCTCTCCACAACCAGAGTTACCAGCAAGTGCCATACGGACACCTTCCTGTACACCCTACACAGCCGATGGGGGGAAACCCTTCATACCAACCTCCTGCAGCCTATGCTGCATTCTCCCAACCACTTCCTAACCCGTACAACCCTACACCTGTTTATCCACCTCCGTATAACCCTTTCTATGCAGAAGCCTCTGGAGCTTACACGCCTTTTGTGAAGTGGATCGAAGACTACCCTCTACCTGATGGTGTGAAGATGCCTACTCACATAGGAACCTACGACGGGAAAGGCGATCCTAACAACTTCTTACATTTGTTCAAAGGCGCTATCAAGATGCAGAAGTGGGTCATGCTTGTAGCATGCCACATGTTCACATACACTCTCCGAGACTCTGAACGAATGTGGTGGAATGGGCAAAAGGTGGGAAGCATTGTAAGTCTAGATGATCTCAAGGCTAAGTTCCGATCACACTTCAGCCAACATAAGAAGTACACCAAGACTTATTTAGCTGTGCATACCATCAAGCAAAGGGACAGCGAAAGTACAAGGGCCTTCGTCACAAGGTACATCGATGAAACTTTGCAAATTATGGGGTTGCACGAGGAGCAAAGGATTTCTGGCTTCGTACATGGCTTACGAACTCGAAGCTTGGTGGAATTCCTGTCCACCGACATTCCCACCACTTACAAGGCACTGATGGAAAATTCTTACACTTGGATTGAGTCCAAAGAAGTAGCAGCAAATGGAGCTTTGATCGAGCAAAGAGAGGCCTCCGACAAATTCTCCAGAGGGTCCTCCTGGGAAAAATCCAAGAATAGGAAGAAGAACAGAGATCGCTTCACTCCCTATAACAAAGGCTCGAATCATGGACTCTTAGCAAACCTGGTCAAATCTCCTAGGGAGATCCTTGCTACCGAGAAAGCCGCAAAGTCCTTCGACCCACCACCTCGGATGTAAGCATGAAACAAAGCCAGGGACATGTCGAAATACTGCCACTTTCATGAAGACCATGGGTACGACACCAACATCTGCAGAGAGCTGAAGAGGCAGATTGAAGAGGCAGTATGATCCAGGAAATTTGCACATCTGGTTAAAGGCATCAAGAAGGGAAAGGACAAGTTCTCTGACACTCAACTGGGTGAGTGGAAAGGGAAAAAAAAGGAGGCTACCCCTGCAGAAGCTCCGATACTGATGGTGCATAGGCATGATCCAACCTTAAAGCGGAAAGAAGCAGATGGGGAGCTGGGAAGTGTAGGAGAGATAACATTCCCGTCCATTCTGGGGCAGACACCTCCGACTGACCCCGTGGTCATCAAGGTATGGGTCTCCAACAGGGAGGTAAACCAAGCATACGTGGATTGTAGAAGCTCCTACGAGATCATCTATGAGCATTGCTTCCTAAAGCTCAAATCGTCTATACGCTCGCAAAGGGTAGACTCAAAAACACCTCTGGTAGGGTTCTTCGGCGAACACTCATGGCCTCTTGGAGAGGTACCATTAGAAATCACTATAGGCGAAGGGCCCTTATCCCGCACGGAAACACTCACCTTCTTCATAGTCAGGTCAGATTCTCCTTACAATTTGCTAATAGGGAGAACTGCTATGCAAAAGATGGGCATTGTAGTTTCCACCATACACGCTGCCATTAAGTTCCAAACTCCCTTCGGAGTGGGAGCTATTCATTCTAATTATGGGGCAGATAAGGGAGTATATGGTGTCAAGAAGGTCAAAGAAGGGCCGGAGGAACCTCCGATGGCAATTCTAAGCTGTACGGATGCAGAAGAATGGGTCGTGGTAAACCTTAGCTACCCCGAGCAGACAATGGTGATAGGAAAACAACTCCCGGTGAATTTCAAGGCGAAGCTCATAGAGCCGTTGCGGACTAACCTTGATATTTTTGCTTGGAAATATTCTGACATGACAGGAGTCCCAAGAACATTGCTAATAGACGGAAAGCCTTTCAGCACGGAGCACAAACTCAATGAATACAAACATATTGAGCCCATGAAACAGAAAAGAAGGAGCCTAGCCCCCGAAAGAAACGCTGCCGCCTGCAAGGAGGTCGATGAACTGACACAAGCAGGCATTCTAAGGGAAGTCAAATACCAAAACTGGGTGGCCAACCCAGTCACGGTAAAAAAGAGCGATGGAGGGTGGCGCATGTGTGTTGACTTTATTGACATCAACAAAGCATGCCCGAAGGACTGCTACCCCTTACCAGAAATCGACTGGAAGGTATAGTCCTTAGCAGGCTTCCGACTGAAGTGTTTCCTAGATGCCTATAAAGGGTATCATCAGATTTAGATGGAAAAGGAGGACGAGGAAAAGACAGCCTTCTATACAAGCAAAGGTGTCTACTGTTACAGAAAAATGCCCTTCGGATTGAAGAACGCAGGGGCAACATACCAACGGCTCGTAGATAAAGCCTTCAACAAGCAGATAGGAAGAAATCTCAAGGCATACGTTGATGACATGGTTATTAAGAGCAAAACAGAGGAGGACCTACTCCTTGACGGTCAAGAGACCTTCGACCAGCTTTGGGTGATCAACATGAAGCTAAATCCTAAGAAATGCTCTTTTGGTGTTGAAGAAGGGCAATTCGTTGGGCATTTAATTACAAAGCAAGGGATAAACGCTAACCCTTTTAAGGTCAAGGAAATTACAGATCTCCAAGCTCCGAAGTGTTTAAAAGATGTACAAAGGTTGAATGGCAAGCTAGCTGCGCTAAGTTGATTCTTGTCGAAGGGGGATGACAGGTCCCTACCGTTCTTCAAAACACTTAAAGGCTGCGTCAACAAGAAGACCTTTCAATGGAGCCAGGATGCAGAAGCTGCTTTCCAAAAGATGAAGGAGTTCATCGAAATCCTTCCAACACTTACAGCCCCAATCAAAGGCGAAGTGTTGTTCATGTACTTAGCATCCTCAATGGAGAGCATTAGCGCAGTCCTAATGGCAAAACGAGACAAGAGGAAAATCCCCATTTACTTTGTCAGCAGGGTCTTGCAGGGAGCAAAAGTTAACTACCCAACGTTGGAGAAGCTCATATTGGCCCTGATTTACGCAGCAAGAAGGCTCTGACGATATTTCCAGGCCCACCCAATTACAGTCTTAACCAACAAACCACTCAAGCAGATTTTATCGAAGCCTGAGAAGTCTGGAAGGGTAGCCAAATGGGCTATCGAGCTTGGAGAGCATGAAATAGAGTTCAAAGGTCGAAACTATATTAAAGAGAAAATTCTCGCAGACTTCTTGGCAGAAACACCTTCCGAGCCAAACACAGAGAAGGAAGAACCTAAGGCTAAACTCATCAAAGTACAGGATGATTGGGAGTTTTATACAGACAGAGCATCAAGCTCTGACGGTTCCGGAGCAGGCCTAATGCTGGTCAGTCCTGAAGGGAAGGAGCATACATATGCCCTTCAGTTTGAGTTCGAAGCCACCAACAACGAAGCAGAATACGAAGCCCTACTGGCAGGCCTTCGGCTAGACAAAGATATGGAGGTCAGAGCTCTCGCTATTTTCGTAGATTCCCAGTTGGTGGCAAACCAAGTGACAGGCTCCTATGAGGCACGACAACCCGTCATCAAGCAATATTTGGACAAAACAAGGGAGATGTTGGATGGCTTCGATTCCTACACCATCCAACATGTTCGTAGGAACCAGAACAAGAAGGCAGATGCGCTTAGCAAGCTAGCCTCCATGGCCTTCGCCCATCTTACAAGAGAAGTGCTAGTTGAAGTTCTGCCCGAAAGATCCATTATTCGCAAAGAGGTCACGAACGTTGTTCATGAAGAAGGAGAGACATGGATGACTCCCATCAGGGAGTACTTGATAAGTGGTCTTCTCCCCGAAGATCCCAAGCTAGCAAGAAAGATACGGGTTAAGTCTCCACAATACCGGCTAATGGGAGAAAACCTGTACAGAAGGTCGTTTCTATCACATTGGCTCAGATGTGTCGGACCTAAGCAGGCTTCGAGCATCATTGCAGAAGTCCACAAAGGATCCTGCGGCCTTCATGCAAGGCCCCGTTCAGTTATCTCGAAGATAATGAAGTTAGGCTACTACTGGCCTTCGATGCATAGGGATGCTGCGGAAATCATTATAAAATGTGAAGCTTGTCAGATATATTCAAAGGTTTCCAAGCTGCCGAAGCAGGACATGACAAGTGTTACATCCGCATGGCCCTTCTCCCAATGGGGAATTGATATCATAGGACCTATGCCTGTGGCTCCTGGTGGGGTCACATTATTAATTGGTGGCAATTGATTACTTGACAAAGTGGGTTGAGGATAAACCTTTAGCCTCCGTTACGGGGAGGCATATCGAGAAGTTTGTGTGGTAGCACATTGTGTGCAGATTTGGAGTGCCCTACATCATCATATCCGACAATGGCAAGCAGTTTGCCAAAGGAGTCTTCTACGACTTCTGTCAAGGGCTTAATATAAAGCAGTCTTGGACGTCCGTCTACCATCCACAAGGTAACGGACAAGTGGAGGTTACTAATAGAGACATTGTCAAAGGGATCGAAAAAAGTCTGGGACGAACTCGTCACGGGTGGGTGGATGAGCTTCCTCAGGTGCTATGGGCTCATAGGACGCACCCCAAGTCAAGCAATGGTGAAACCCCCTTCAGCTAAAGATACGGAACATAAGCGGTCATCCCTTCGGAGCTAAGTGTACACACGGAACGTGTGGCCACGTATGACGCTTCCCAAAATGATGAAAAGATCAGGGAGAACCTTGATCTGTTAGAAGAAAGGAGAGAGATAGCCTCCATCCGAGAAGCCATGCACAAGCATAAAATCAAAGGCTACTACAACAAAAGGGTCAGGCCTTCCACCTTCAAGCCTGGGGAATACGTGCTACGCCTCGACAGTGCAAGCAAAGCAGAATACCAGGGGAAGGTCGGACCTACTTTGGAAGGACCCTACGTCATTGATGAGGCCTACGGCAATGGAGCCTACAAGTTGGCTACTCTTCTCGGAGAACCCATTGACAGAACATGGAATGGTACGAACCTCCGAAAGTTCTTATGTTTAAGAAGTATTTTTACTTTTCATTCTTGTAATTAAAAGCTTCTCATGGGAAAGCAAGCATTATTGGTAGTTGTCTTAGTATTCATTTCAAGAATGATGTAATCCTCTCTACCAATTCAATGATGAATAATACATTTCCCACAAATCTCTTGCTTCGTTTCTTAAACACAAAGGTTTGTTCAGCCAAGTCGTTTATGAGTTTCAATGTCAAATGGGAAGGCATACGGTGTAACAAACACCTCAATACTTAAGCCTACCAATACATTCACATTAACTCTCCTAATAGTTTATGGCACTTATGAAAGTAAAAACATAGCCATATTACTTAAAGGATTTGAGATAGAGTGGGTCGCAACCCTCTGTCAATGATCAAAATTGGTCATTATATTCTTGGTGTTGTAATTTACACACAATGAGGTTGCTTGACCTTAGGTTGTAAAGTTTAAGCGTTGGAAAAATAGCGTAAGAGAATTTCACAAGACACAAATAATTAAGTGTGTAGGGATATTTTCCCACACCATGGCATTCAAAAGAAGGGCTAATGCCCTTATACCTGCATATGAGGTCGGAGCCTCATTAAAATTGTCTTTGGCCGAAGCCATGCATCACAAACAGTAAATTGTTTTAAGTAACAGACAAACATCATAAAGAAACATTAAATTTTCTTAAAAGGGTACATACTACCCTTGGAACCAAATTACTGCCAATAGAGCAGCCTTCATTCTGGCTTTTGAGGAGATGGAGTTGGGGATGGAAGGGCTGAGGCAGGCTTGGTGGAGGTCTTCAAGAGGTGCCATGGGGTCTTTAGTAGCTTCAGCCAAGAAGGGGTACTCTGCGGTTACAAACGCATTTCCCGCATCTTCATATTCCGCCTTCGATGAGGGACGGTAGCACTCAACTTTGGAGAGGTCTACGGGCTTACCTGTTTTAGCCACCTCCTCCAAAGCCAAGTACCGTCCATGGAAGATAGCTTCCTTGATGACTTTCCACATCGTAGCTCCCATCTCATCACTATGATAGAGTTCCATGGCTATGTACGATACCACCTTTGACACAACCTCAGCACGGTCCTTTTGGAGCATTTTATATCTCATCTGCAGGCCATCAATCTCCTCCCTCAATTTCACCTCTAGCTCTCCAAGCCTAACCCTCTCACCTTCCAAGTTGGCACACTTTGCCTCTAACACAACATTTTGGCCGGTGAGGCTCACCACCTTAGCATCCTCCAACCCGAGTTTGCCACATTCCGCTTTCAACTCTGCTATCTTCTCTTGGAGGTTTTAGATGAGTGGATTCTTCTCGATATCCTTCTCAATTTCATCACACTTGGCCTCTAGCTTGGCATACTCCTGATCTCTATGCTTCTCCTTCTCCAACATAACATCCATCTCTTGCCTTGCCTTTGTAACTGCCCGAAGTAACTCCATGGTCCGACCATTCAAGTGGTTGTCCAACACAGCATGCCTTGCAACACTTTTATCATGCAGATCACAAACCCCTTCGATGGACATATTGTCCAACAATCCTTTCCACTGGGGAGGGGTGACATGATCCATAATTCGGTGGCAGGCCGAGGCATTTGAAAGCACCTTCGTATCAGGAAGGCATGCGACCAATACAATACATAAGGGCAAAGTTAGTCATTACGATTAGCATTTTATATAATTTGAAAGGGAAAATGCTTACCATGCATCTCCTCAGCATCATCCGACAATTCAAAGGCATATTTCACAACCTTCTTGCCTTCGACATTCTTCTGTCTCGCGGCCTTGGATCCAGATGCTGGGAGATGAGTCTTTCTCTTGTTCGCAGACTTGATGGCTTTACCAGCTGTTCCCTTCCTACTCTTCAACCTGTCAGCTATATCAGTGGAGCCTATGATTTGAACATCCTCCTCTGCAGGATCGTCCGAATCTGCCACGTTCTCAACTAATTGGGAGGGACCCTCCAGCAATGCTTTTAGGGGTGCTGAGGCAACAGGATCTGGTCTGGGAGTGTCTACGTCGTTGTTGTTGACAGATGTGGAAGGTAAACCAACACCATAGGACTCTTCAGCTTTTTCAGCAGGCATGAAGCTCAAGTCTTCATCAAAGTCTTGATGCATGAAGTTCCTAAAAGCCATTTCTGCAAAAAAGGAACAAGAAAAGATAAATATCAGCGCTACATTGGTCCTACTAAATAAACGTGGAAGCATATACTTTGTCCATGATAAATGATAATAGGCTTGTTGGGAGACCCCTCCTAGCTGTGTGCAATCCCAGCCATGTACAAGATTGGCTCAGGGAAAGCTTGAACATCTGCAGGATACCTAGCCAAGCGCTGATAACATGGATTCCTTCGAACCTCATAAGGTAAGGGGTCGTTAAAACATTTTGCATCAAACATAAACTCCTTATTCAGCAATGCTGGATAGTTGGGTGGGATAATGGTGTTTTGTACATAGAAGAAACTGCCTTTCTAATCTCTTATGTTGGTGTAAACCTTCGTAACAAGAGTAGGCACATCTCCTTCAGGCCTTTTTGCCAAAGTCAACCAATTACCACTGTGGTACAGGTTCAAAAATCCCCTTAACACCTTAAGCGTTGGTTCATAGCCATAAGCCTTACACATAACTATGAATGTGGTGAGTTTAGCTAAACCAAAGGGGTTAAATCTAGAGATATGCACTTCGTAATACTGCATTAGCTCTAAGATAAGAGGGTGGATAGGAATCCTAAGGTTTGAATGGCTAAAGGAATGAGTATATAGCCCTACGAAGCCTTCTGGGGCATCGAAAATACCTTGGTTTGATTTGGGTAACATAACCTTAAACTCCTAAGGAATTGGGTAATCAACAAGATGATCATGCAACTCTTTAGCAGCCAAAGTACATTTTTGTTGTTTAATTATGAATTTTGAAACTATGATTATTCTAGGTTACGAGAAAATAAGAGGAAGACTTTACCTTTTGATTCGGAGCCTGTGATTCTTAGAGGATTACTGCGTGTAAAAGGTGTACGAAGAGGGTAAAGTATCTTAGGGTTTCATCTACCTCCCCTTAAATACTCCTTTTCTACCCCTTTTTAACCGAACACGTGTCCTTTGGATTAACCCTTATCCGGATTTCAAACGGGTTTTAAATTTCAAATAATTGTTTTGGTCAACTAAGTAACTTGGGATATGGAATCACTGTAGCGAGTAGTTGAAAGGTTTAGTTAGCATTAAATGCGCGGGTTAAATCATGATTATCTTGTTTACGGTAAATTTGGCAACGAACGATTGATTTTATTCGCAGGATGAAGTCGAAAGCAATGCCTCCTAGATCATATGCATTACTTTCGACTGGGGGGCTTGATGATGTACCCTCCGATTAGCTCAACGGACACCCCTTCGAGATGTGTCGAAGCCCTTCTGTACGAAGGCCCAAGTTAGGTCTCCTGAATATTCATTGGCGTCAAACCATTCGTACACACGAAGGTTACCTACAGGAAATTTTCCATTCGAAGCCTTAAGCCCTTCGGGGTATGGTTGACGAAGGAGTAACGGATAGGAGAACTCCCTGACTTGGTCAAACCCACGATCTCCTTCTCTTTCCTGGCTTTCCCACCAAGTTTGAGAACGTGGGTCACTAAGCCCTAGCGGTTACCCACAAACATGGGACACCCCCATGTTCTTCGACATTTGCGCAGAAGTGCCCTCAACCCTATTTCTTCCAATATAAATAGGTTGGACGGGCAAAGAATTATGGTTATCTCATTCAACACTCATCTCTTTACTTACAAACACTTATACAACCATAACTCATATTTACTCTCACGCCGGAGGTGGTTCGCAGGGTTCAACCCTTGCGTAATCACTTAACGTAGTGTCTTCGTATTTCTTATTCTCAGGTGAAAGACAATCTTGGTTGGACGGGCAGAGAATTATGGTAAGCTCATTCAACACTCATCTCTTTACTTACACACACTTATACAACCATAACTCATACTTACTCTCACGCCGGAGGTGGTTCACAGGGTCCAACCCCTGCGTAATTACTTAACGTAGTGTCTTCGTATTTCTTCTTCTCAGGTGAAAGACAATCTTGGCTGGAACATACACCCCTCATACCTTTGATTACCATTGAAGCCTGGTAGTGCAATTTATTTTATAATCATGATCAGTATAGAGAATGTGTGCTAACCTAATTACTCATCCTATCGTGTAATGTCTATGTTTTATTACTTCCAATTGATTCAATTGGGGGTTTAATCCGCTAGGAAAGCATTTGGTCAATTCCTCCTAACCTATCAACAAAGGCTCCTACCCGAAGTCAAAGGTTTACCCCTTGGGGAGTCGAGTGGTTTATAGTCACCTAAGCCAAGTCATTAAGTACCCTACATGCAAGATTCGAAATAATGAGTGCCCAGGCGCTAGCATCTTAGACACTCATCCCTAACTTCTTAAGTTCATCCGGACGACCGGTGATCATTTGGTCAGTTCGCACAAGCGAGGGAGGGTCGTCAGTTGGTCAATTCTTGCCCTTCCCAACTCTACCTAACTACTTAGGGTCAGTTGGTCAATTCTCCAAAGCAACTAGATAAGACCGCATTTCAAAACTATCGAAGCTAAGGTAACTACCAACGAACTATGCATGCATATACTAGAAACAATTATACGGAAGCATGCAAACATAAACAAACATTCAAGGAATCATAACTAGGCTAGCACCAAAGGTGCTTAGCCGATCATATTAAAAGAAACAATGAATTCGATGTTTAACATAATGAAAGAAATGAATCAAAAGTAAAAGATAGAAATGATCGCTAATGCTTATCGATATGGAGTGATTCCTCCTTTGGAGATGGCTCTGTATGCTCCAAATGATTTGCCTTTGGAACCCTCTTCACGTTCTCTGACTTTGAGTTGTGAGTGAATGATGTGAAATGCAGAAATTAGGGCTTGTATTTATAGGCACGATCCTAGTTACGGCATAACTTGAGTTGAGAGTTACGCCGTAACTTCAATAATCCTCCAAATGATACTCTTGTTAAATAGGTTATGGCGTAACACTTGGGAAAGGTTACGCCGTATCTTCAATACCGAACTCTTTCAAGTGGACTACGGCCTAATGCTTGTTGAGGAGTTACAGCATAGTTGATGGAGGCGCGAAATATTTCTTGACCTAGATGATTACGGCATAATCTTAGTTGGGAGTTATGCCGTAATTGTTGTTGAGTAGGCAATCCAAGATAAAGTACTGGCTAAGGCGTAATGTGAGAGAATAAGTTACGCCATAGCTTCTTCATGAGTAGCATACTATCATAAACCATTAGGAAAATCTCCAAATCCGCTTCTCTTAAGCTCCAATGCTCATAATTTACCTGAAAGTGAAATATAAAGGAATACAAGCGTAAATCCATATAAATGATATAAAATACGAGCATTATCAGGGGAAATTGACACTTAAAAGTCAGGACTATTTGATGTTATCAAATATCCCCCCACTTGAACTCTACTTGCCCTCAAGTAGACCTTATTAGAGAAATTTCTAAAAAGATATCCCCCATTACCTAAAAGATAAGAGTTTAAAAATCCCTTATGCTAGAATAAATCAAAGCCGAACACCTCATGAAATGGGAAAAAACACTCAAATTCTCTCATCTAGTCTAAGTGTCAATTTCGGGGTGATCACTCAAAGCGCAGTCATAACATGTATTCTATCATAAGCTTGGCGGTTACACAAATTTCCACCACTAGATTTAAGGACTAAACAATTCTTGAAGGCAATATGGGTGGACACAACATGGGTTAAGGGTGAAATGTCATTACTAACGTGTCACGGCAAAGTGGACAAAATCAATGATACATGACCAAATCCATGGCCAAGACACCAAAGATTGCTTGCTTCATCACCTAGACACACTTCATAACTAAAAGGTAGGATAAGACATGAGAAATAATTGGTGTAAAATAAAAGTAACGAAACAAATAGTCTTAACCTATAACCAAGTTGTCACCACCTACCGTTCATCCAAAGTTCAAGCTTTAAGGTGAAGAAACCGAATCATGATATAACAAGTAGATGTGCCATTAGCGGATGTCATGATGGGCACATTACCTGTTCTCCAACTGTTAGCGTAATAATTGCCAACTCAATTCTTCAAATGTGACCGAGGTGGCCTCCTCGATGCTTAATCTTTGATGAGCACCTATCATAGTGCTTATTATATTGCACTTTAGAATAAACAATAAACTACACGATTTTTTTTCCGAATCATCATTTTTTTTCATAACTAAAAACATAACACCCCCCACTTGAGATGAACATAAAATGAGAATCTGGGGGGGTCTTCAATGATCTTCAAATATAAGTCTTTGACGAAAGCGTGATTTCCGAACCTCTCTACTTGAACCTTGAACTTAGGCAAACAATGACTTCCCGATCATAAATTAAGACTACACGGTAGGATAAGGCGAATGGGTGTAATGAAACAATATATATTGGGTGAACAAAATGAAAGGAATGGCTCAGACGGGTGTACCTAGGGGTATCTTGCACTAAAAGTGAGTGCAACAAAAGGGTTTAACATGGGGGTCGAAAAGTCGAGGTGACTAATCGATAGACACACAAGGATAGGCTATTTGGATGATAATCCTAAAAATATTGCCTTCTCAAACTGATTATTCCATATACATTAAGCGAACTCAACATACCTCGTCTATGGTCTCGAAATGATGCAAATGCCATGTTCTAAAGTTTACAAGCTACCAGAACACTCATAATTTGGTGGATTTTGGTAAATAAGTGGAAACGGATAAGGCTAATCTCACCATGAAATATCAAGGGTTATAATGTGCTCGGTTAAGGTCTAATCTAGTTAGGTTAAGAAAAACATGTCAAAATTTTAAAAATGGCATAATTTTTCAAAATAAACTAGAAAAATGAGGGCAAATAACTTCAAGTAATAATTCTACTCCCGCCCCCCCACTTGAGATGTACAAAGTCCCTTTTGTACTAAATGTTAAATAAAGGTGAAGAGAAAGTAGAATTAGAGTGAGAACTTCCCTGAAATTCGCTCCTAAAAAGAAAGAAGGCCCACGAAGAAGATCGTGCCTTTGCTTCAGCATCCATGAGAAAATTCGATCCCTAAAATAAGAACTAACCAACAAGCATAATTCTAAAAAGAAAAAGAAAAACAAAAATACACAAGAGAAATCTAACTCACTTTCGTAGGAATCACGATTGCATTTAGCGTATGCAACAAGCCTTTTAAACCACTTGGTGTCCCAAGTGGACGAGTGTAGTCTCGTGAGGGCTTGCAGGGAACATACCCACAAAGTTCATTTAAAACTAATACAAGGTTATTGCGTTAATACTGGAAAAATTTAGACTGCAGGAGAATTACGACGTAACCCTAAAAAGGAGTTACGCCGTAATTTTGGTTAAACCTGGAAATTGGCTACTGAGGATTTGCTACGGCATAGCCATAGAATGAGATTACGCCGTAATGGTTTATAACCTGGAGAGAATCTCCACTTAGGAGACATTACGGCGTAACCATGAGGATTAGTTACGCCGTAACTTCAAGACAGAACAGGCCCCCGTTTTAATTATTGTGAATTCATCTCCAATTCCTGCAAAAACGTTAAAAAAGCAAAACCCAACAGAATAAAAATGAAATAAAAATGAAAGGGATAATTTGGGTTGTCTCCCGAAAGAGCACTTTTCTTTATTACCGAGTCTTTAAGTTAGACTCAAAGCCATGGGGCTTATGGTGGCCTTCGAACTTGGCCAGCTGATACGTGTACAACGCGCGTTAGGGGTCAAAGGAAACTTCCTTTTATTCGAGCAAGTTTTTCAACCACCTAGGCACTGAACCTAATCTTTGTAGTGTAGTATTAGGGTAAGCCTTGGGATTGATATCGTTCCCTAGGGGAATAGGAATGCTAGTGAGAAATTACTACGCTAAGGTTGGGGTTGAGGAAGACTATTTTTTTAATCTTTTTTATATATTTTTTTTAGAAAATTGAAAGGTACGAATCTCGGGGTATTGGATTTGGGGGGTGGTACTTCTACCAATTACTCTACTATTCTAATTATCTAATTAACTAAGCTAAGGGGTAGTCTATGTCTAATTGATGTGTGCTCGTATGATGATTAAAAATGTGTCTACCTAGATGCTATTACGTCCTTATTCTTAACGTGTTGTGTCTTCTAAGGTCGTAGGGTATGCTTTTTTCCTAACTCTTTGAGGATAGTTAAGGTTATTTCCTACAAAATCTCTAGGATTTATAAACTAACTCTAAGGTTATATTTGGATTTTTAGCCTACATTAACTCTAGGCGATTATAAACTAATGTTCACAAAGATTACTGATAACATCAAATAGTCCTGAATAATAAGTGTCAATTTCCCCCGATAATGCTCGTTATTTATATCATTTATATGGATTTACGCTTGTTTTCCATTGTTTTCCACTTTCAGGTAAATTACGAGCATTGGAGCTAAAGAGACGCGGATATGGAAACATTACTAAAGATTTATCACAGTATGCCTATTTTGAAGAAGTTACGGCGTAACTCCTCTCTCACATTATGCCGTAACTATTGCGTGACCATGAATACCAACTTATCAAGAGGTTACGACGTAACTCTTCCCAAAGGTTATGACGTAACTCCATTAGGTCAAAAGAGGTTCCATGCCGCTGTTATTTACGCCGTAACTACTGCATCACTTACGACGTAACCGAGTTTATTGAAGACTACGGCGTAACCACTTATAAGGTTACGCCGTAACTAGCAGATCTAGTGCATTTACCATGAAATAGAAGGTTACGGCGTAACTCCTCTATTTGTTACGCCGTAACCCAGACCTGGCCTATAAATACCCCACAAATTCCAGCATTTCAAAGCATCCCATTCCACACACAACACTCTGACAACATGGGAAAAAGCTCAAGGCAGGTCTAAGAGAGCATACGGAGCTGTTTCCAAGGGAGAAGTCACACCATTACGATAAGCTTTAGCGTTTTATACTTCTTTTACTTTCAATTCATGTATTTCGTACTTTTGAATATTGAATTGATTTGCATGATTAATATGAGCGGCTAAGCACCCTTTGGTGCTAGCCTGGTTATGATTCCTTAATTGTTTTGTTTGCGTTTACCTTTACTTCCGTACAATTATTTCTAAGTGTATGCATGCATAGTTCTTTGGTAGTCACCCTTGGTTCGGTAGTTTTGAATGGCGGTAGAGGCCAATTGCCTAGGAGATATGACCAACTGACCCTAGGTGAGCGGACTGAGACGGGAAGGGTAAGATAAGACCAACTGACGACCCTTTCTACTTGTGCGATTTGACCAACTGATCACCTATCGTTTGGATGAACTTAAGAATTGGGGGGTGTAGTGTCTAAGTTCCTAACGGCCGGGCACTCACTATTTAGAATCTAGCATGTAGCAGTACTTAATGACTAGGCTTAGGGGACCAGGAACAACATGACTTATGACGGTGCACCTGATTTCTCCTGTGGTGGCATCTTTGCTGGTAGGTTAGGGCGAATTGACCAAATGCTGTCCTCTCGAATATTACCCCACCTGAAGTAATTGGAAGTAGGTAGACATAGGCATAACTAGCTAGGAGGATTGACTAGGTTAGCACCACTATTCCTCTATTGATTTCCCTTTACCATTTATCTGCTTTTATTTTATTCTGCATTAGTAGTTTAATTAATTAAATCCCTTTCGAAACCATTATTATTCTGTGACCATTAGACTTAGTAATAATCCAACACACATAGCTCTTGGGACGACCTCGACTTTACCATTTACTACACTACACACGACCGGGTACACTGCCCGTTAGTGCATTAGGGTAGACCATAGGTATAGCGAGACACTATAAATATTAAGACCTGGTCAGTAAAACTTGCATCAAGTTTTTAGCGCCGCTGCCGGGGAGTTATATTAGGATTGATATTAAGTCTTTCATTTCGTTTTTAAACTTTTCTCACGATCATATTTCAAGTTTTCAGGTACCATGGAAGTTGTTAACATCGATGACCTCACGCTTGAGGAATACTTGGTGCTGACTAGAGCAGATCAAGGGCCGGGTCTCGTAAGACTGTCAATCGGAGCGGATGTTCGTTTCGAAATTAAAGACCAATTTATGAGGGAGCTTCGCGCTAACCCTTTTTCAGGAAACAGGGACGAAGACCCATATGAGCACGTTGAAAATGTCCTATACATCGCTAGCCTTTTCAACATTCCGGGCGTGTCTCATGATGCTGTTATGCTTAGGGTATTCCCAATGACTCTTACTGGAGGAGCCAGAAGATGGATGAAAAGATTACCCGCCGGGGCAGTTAATACTTGGGCGCTACTAAAGAAACACTTTATTCAAAGATATTGCCCGCCATCGAAGATTTCTAATCAGCTTTTGGAAATCTATAATTTCAAACAAGAAGACGACGAAACTCTGTATCAAGCTTGGGACAGATACAACGATCTTCTTTATAAGTGTCCTACCAATGATCTAAATAACCAGCAGAAGGTCAATATTTTCTACAAAGGAATAAATGTAACTACAAGGCAAATGCTAGACTATAAAGGACCTATCCCGAACATGACTCCTACTACTGCAGTTGAAGCCATTCAAAAAATGGCAGACCACTCTCAAAAATGGCATGGCGGTGGGAGTAAAAGAAACCAAGGCGAAAGTTTCGACGGAATTGCAGCAACCGCTAGTAAAATTGAAAGTCTCAGTCGAGATATGCTGAAGGTCAGAGAAACCGTTCATGCCATCCAAGAGGGGTGTGAAAGCTGTGGAGGAGGACATCTTACGAAGAATTGTCCTCATATGGACAAAGAAAATATTGAAGAAGCTAAGTATGGAGAAAATCGACCATTTTACGGAGATAATCGAAATGGTAATGAGTATCGTGGAAATTACAACCGTGGGCCTTATGGAGATAGAAAGCCCAGTCTTGAAGAAAC
The DNA here is from genome assembly GCA_019973895.1 of Chrysanthemum seticuspe. Lineage (NCBI taxonomy): Eukaryota > Viridiplantae > Streptophyta > Magnoliopsida > Asterales > Asteraceae > Chrysanthemum > Chrysanthemum seticuspe. The sequence goes on along the minus strand of BPTQ01000005.1, from coordinate 157,457,558 downwards.
AATTAATAAGTTTCTGGAAACTTTGGCCCAAAAACAAAAAGAACAAGATATTTGGTTAAAGGGTTTCCAGGAGAACACTAATAAAAATCTTTCCATGCACGACGAAACCCTAAAAAATCTTGGAGCAATGATCGAAAAACTCAGTGCTAGGATTGATGGAATTGAACTTAATGAAGCTAAGCGAAGGGAGGAATGCAATGCTGTTTTCACCAATGATTCTCAGGAGGTGATTGAGGAATGTATATCTACAATCGACATATTGGAGGTCGCGAATACCGACCAACAGGAAGAGTTACGCCGTAACTACTTCCCTGAGTTCCGGCGTAACCATGCTCCGGGAGGCATATCCAGGTTAGGATCAAGTTTATTCTTGGTTAAGGATATTAGTACACGAGGGTTAATCATTCCGTGTTCAGCTGGTAATATTGATATTTTAGGGGTAGTAGATTTTGGGTCTTGTGTAAACATCATGTCTCTATCCATATTCCTAAAACTGAAGATAATCCACCTCTGGGAAACAGATATCGTGATTGATTCAGCAACTGGAACTAAGATTACCCCTTTGGGTATTACAGGTGGTATGTGTGTAAAGGTTGATAAATTTATCTCAGCCCCCGAATTTGTGGTAGTCGATAATGTAAAAGACAAAAAGGAACATTTGATTCTTGGTAAACCATTCCTTGACACATTCGCACGTTACGGTGGGATCTATGGAGATATAGTGGAGTTTAAACTGGATAAAACCTTGAGTCATGAGCCAGACAAAATTGTTACAAAGGAACCACCAAAGATAGAATTAGATGACTCCGATAGGTTTCCACCTTCATCTTTTAGCCATTTGCAGGAATCCGAATCCAGTGACGAAGAAGATGATGAGGAAGAGATCCCGTTTTCTGTTCCCAGTTACGTTGTAAAAGGAAGAGTTCACGGTTGTGTTCCTTTACCTGAGGGGACCAGAGTAATATTTCCCACATGTTCCTCTTTCCAAAAAAGATGTAATGGAGGAGGGGAGTATCTCATTCGGATGATTAAAAAAGCTGCAGAAGTTTGGTGGTGCTGGGAAAAAGAAGAAGATACCAGAAAAAAGTGGTTACGAGAGCATAGTGCTTTTAGCGAATGGTTCTCTGATATTGACTGGACCATTCATTTTTGTGAACCAGTTATCATGCAGAATGAATACACCATGGCATGGCCTACATGTAACCCCAATCGCAAGATTTGCGATGGAGGAAAATACCCTAAGCATAAATGGCTCAAACGCAAGGAATGGGCATGTTTTGACGAAGATAAGAGGAGCAATGTAGGATACAGGGGGATCTCATTTGAAAATTGGTTGTGAGTAAAGTTTGGGTATGTTAAAATTGATGAGGAAGAAGAGGCTAGGTTTCGTTTCGAATGGGCACGAGCTAATTTTCTACAAAAGAGATACTCCATGACTCGTTATGTTTCACTGCATGTTTGGGACCAGCCTTATTCAATGAAAGACGTGGATGAAGTCGAGGATGTTCAAAGGCCCCCATAGGAGCCCCGCGGCTCTGAGTCTAACTTAAAGACTCGTTAATAAAGAAAAGTGCTCTTTCGGGAGACAACCCGAATTATCCCTTTCTTTTGTTTTTATTTCCTTTCTGTTGAGTTTTGTGTTTTCTAACCATTTTTGCAGGAAACAAAGAAGTAATTACTGCTGCAGTTGCTGATCTGAACAGAGTTACGGCGTAACTCATCTTGGTGATTACGCCGTAACCAACATTTTAGCAGCAGAATTCTTGACGCATTACCAATTACGGCGTAATACCATCTCTGTGGTTACGCCGTAACTACTCGCTTTACAGCTCATACCAGGTTTTGCCAGTTACGACGTAACTCCCTCATAGGAGTTACGACGTAACTCTCCTCTGCTTTAATTCTTTCATTTTAAAACACAGTAACCTTGTATTAGTTTTTAAATGAACTTTGTGGGTGTGTTCCCTGTAAACCCTAACGAGACTTCACTTGTCCACTTGGGACACCAAATGGTTTAAAAGGCTTGTTGCATTCGCTAAATGCAACCGTGATTCCTACGAAAGTGAGTTAGGTTTGTTTTTCATTTTAGTATTATGCTTGTCGGTATTGTGATTTCAGGGATTGAAGTTTGTTCATGACGCTTAAACGAAGGCACGGTTCTTTCTCGTGGGCCTTCTTCTTTTTGGAGCAAATTTCAGGGAAGTTCTCGCTCTAATTCTACCTTTCTCTTCACCTTTATTTTAATGCCTAGTACAAAAGGGACTTTGTACAATTCAAGTGGGGGGACGGGAGTAGAATTATCTCTTGAACTTTATTTCGCCCTCATTTTTCTAGTTTATTTTGAAAAATTATGCCATTTTTAAAATTTTGACATTTTTTCCGAACCTAACTGGACTAGACCTTAGCCGAGCACATACAACCCTTGACATTATATGGTGAGATTAGCCTTATCCGTTTCCAATATTTTACCCCAAATCCACCAAATTATGAGTGTGCCGGTAGCTTGTAAACTTTAGAACTTGGCCTTTGCATCATTTCGAGACCATAGACGAGGTATGTTGAGTTAGCTCGATGTATTTGGACTTTTCAGTTTTAGAAGGCAATATTATAGGATTATCACCCAAACAGCCTACCATTGTGAGTCTATCGATTAGTCACCTCGACTTTTCGACCCCGCATGTGAAACCCTTTTGTTGCACTCCCCTTTAGTGCAAGATACCCCTAGATTCACCCTTCTGAGCCATTCCTTTCATTTTGTCAACCCAATATATTGTTTCGTTAAACCTTAGCCTACCATGTAGTCTTTATTTGTGATTGGGAAGTCATCATTTGCCTAAGTTCAAGGTTCGAGTGGAAAGGTTTGGAAATCACGCTTTCATCGACGACATTTATGAAGATCATTGAAGACCCCCCGAATTCCCATTTTTTATCTCAAGTGGGGGGATGTTATGTTATTATGTTATGTTGGAAACAAAAAGAAAAAAAAAGTTGATTGAGTTATGATATTGTAAAGTGCGATGTTATAAGCACTGTAGTATGAGCTTTATTGATTAGTATCGAGGAGGCCACCTCGGTCACATTTGAAGATTGGAGTTGGTAGTTTTGCCAACAGAAGAAGAAAAGGTAGTATGCCCATCATGACGTCCTCTAATGATGCATCTACCTTGCATTTCATGATCCGGTCTCTAGACTTCTAAGCTTGAACTTTGGGCGGACGGTAAGTGGTGATGACTTGGTTATAGATTTAGACTACCTGCTTGTTTTTCATTTTACACCAATTATATATCCCATGTCTTATCCTACCCTTTAGTCATGAAGCGTGTCTAGGTGATGCAGCGAGCAATCTTTGGTGTCTTGGCGTGGATCTGTGCGAAGTACTGATTTCCCATCCTATTCTGTACCCTATATATTAACCACATTTTACTTTTTGTTCGTCCATCAGATTTAGATATTGGTTCAGTAGTGGTGAATGGCAGGCGGGTTTCAAGTTCGAATCTTCAGATCTCTGGCCTAGTACTTTACGTTCCATCTACGTAGTAATCTCCTGCAGTACTACCCGTATGATGGAAAAGAAGAAGACAACCGTTTTGATGGTTGAGGTTAGAAGTTTACACTGGCTCCACCGGAGGAGCTATGATTAGTTATTTCGAGTATGATGTCACGAATATTGTAGCGTGAAATGTTATAGTATTGAGTTAGTTGAAAAAAAAAGAAAAACAAAGGTTGTATTGTATTATTGTATTGTAGGGGGGTGAACTCTATTTTTTACCCTTAAGCCCCCCAGAAGTTACTAGAAGTATTTACAGCAGCTACTTTCGCACTAAAGGTTTGGAAAGGTGAGCTTGGAACTTGAATCCGTTTACTACTGAAGGGTTAGTGTTTATTTCTGATGTACCATCCGATTCCAAATTGCTTTGTTATATAACCCAACTGTTTTACTTTCCTTACCGAGTCTTCCCACTTAGATCCCCATAGAACGTGATTTCCCCTCACGTTGTTTTCCCAAAGTGTACGCCCCAGCTTTTCAGCTCCACTGATTAGCTATCTGAGTGTTACCATCCGACAAACCCACTATTAGGATATTATAACGGAAGATTTTGACTTTTCAGGTTTATGTAGCTCGATTGAGTTGTATGGAGCAGATACCAGAGCTTTACTACGTTTCCGGTTCAAGATTTCAAATGTTCGATGGCCGTGTGAGTATTAAACCACCTAAACCCCATTTTATAACCTTTGCCTATTCCGATTAGAGTGGTA
>BPTQ01000005.1:156934210-157438535 GCA_019973895.1 Chrysanthemum seticuspe | reverse complement strand
CATTAGGTCAAAAGAGGTTCCACGCCGCTGTTATTTACGCCGTAACTACTGCATCACTTACGACGTAACCGATTTTATTGAAGACTACGGTGTAACCACTTATAAGGTTACGCCGTAACTAGCAGATCTAGTGCATTTACGATGAAATAGAAGGTTACAGCGTAACTCCTCTATTGGTTATGCCGTAACCCAGACCTGGCCTATAAATACCCCATGAATTCAAGGCAGGTCTAAGGGAGCATACGGAGCTGTTTCCAAGGGAGAAGTCACACCATTATGATAAGCTTTAGCGTTTTATATTTATTTTACTTTCAATTCATGTATTTCCTACTTTTGAATATTGAATTGATTTGCATGATTAATATGAGCGGCTAAGCACCCTTTGGTGCTAGCCTAGTTATGATTCCTTAATAGTTTTGTTTGTGTTTACCTTTACTTCCGTACAATAATTTATATGTGTATGCATGCATAGTTCTTTGGTAGTCACCCTTGGTTCGGTAGTTTTGAATGGCGGTAGAGGCCAATTGCCTAGGAGATATGACCAACTGACCCTAGGTGAGCGGACTAAGACGGGAAGGGTAAGATATGACCAGCTGACGACCCTTTCTACTTGTGCGATTTGACCAACTGATCACCTATCGTTTGGATGAACTTAAGAATTGGGGGGTGTAGTGTTTAAGTTCATAACGGTCGGGCACTAACTATTTAGAATCTAGCATGTAGCGGTACTTAATGACTCAGATTAGGGGACCAGGAACAACACGACTTATGACGGTGCGCCTGATTTCTCCTGTGGTGGCATCTTTGCTGATAGGTTAGGGCGAATTGACCAAATGCTGTCCTCTCGAATTTGATCCCACCTGAAGTAATTGGAAGTAGGTAGACGTAGACATAACTAGCTAGGAGCATTGACTAGGTTAGCACCACTATTCCTCTATTGATTTCCCTTTACCATTTATCTGCTTTTATTTTATTTTGCATTAGTAGTTTAATTAATTAAATCCCTTTCGAAACCATTATTATTCTGTGACACTTAGACTTAGTAATAATCCAACACACATAGCTCTTGGGACGACCTCGGCTTTACCATTTACTACACTACACACGACCGGGTACACTGCCGTTAGTGCATTAGGGTAGACCATAGGTATAGCGAGACACTATAAATATTAAGACCTGGTAAGTAAAACCTGCATCAATTATGTTGATACATAAGTTGGACGTTCCTTATTTAGACTCCGGTTCTCGTATCAATTAGATCTTGATGCTTGAGACCTGCGCACTAAGAAAACAGAAAACACCGTTAGGCTTATCATGGGATTGTCTCCCACGATTATCCTCCGGCGTGAGAGTAAGTAATCGGTTTTTAGGGTTTAGTGGAGAGTTAGGGTATTAGATCGTACCTTTAATGAGGGCCGGGATGCCCCTTATATACACACGAAATCCTTGTTGGTTTCGTGTTCCCCAACCTTCGGCGTATCCCGCCTAAGTCGGTCAATGAATACATATCTCATAAATAAGAGATATCCGATATCCAAAACCATAAATAACTTTGGGTTTGGGCCTCCGTGAGCCCAAACTGTTACCGGGTTAGCCCATTCGTACTGGGCTCGGTTGCTAGTAGCGTTTATTGGTCGGGTTCATGACCCGAATACGGACTATACGTCATCATGTCCCCCAGTCTAGTATGCGCAGGGTGAAACCCGCGGATGCTAGACTAAGAACTGTAGCTCATATATTCCTCAAGGCGTAGCGGAGAAGCTTCAAAGGTTTCCCGCCTTAAAGAAGATACGGTGAATCCAGTCAAAATATGTCAAATACATCCATCGTAAAACGTGGGAAAGTGAATGGAAAGTGTGCTACGTCGGCAACTCCTATCCACACGTTTGGAGAAAGTGGGGTCCACGTGTCAAGCATCGCATGGATGTGGAACCCTATATAAACCACCGCCTCCCTTTTACTGTGTTTATCACAGTAAAAAAGCATTTCCACCATTGTTGAAAAGCTCGAAATATCCACCAAGAAAGCCACAAACATTTAAAGGTAACCGCGCGTGTGCATTCTAAGCCTTATTATGGTTCGTGGATTAACTGACTTTACATCCGATATGACCGAGGATGAACTGCGTGAGTTCACCTCGGAATATTATATCCCGTTTGCGCTGCATCCGGTAGTTCCGGCTGCGCAGGCGTCAATAGCGGATTTCCCCGAAGGGAAACTAGGGGTATATACACGTTTTTTCGAATTTGCGAATCAACGTGTGCCCATCTCCTTATTTTTGTGCGATGTATTAAATTACTATCGCCTACACATATCCCAGCTGCACTGTATAGGTGCAGCAAAAATAACAAACTTCAAGGTTAATTGCCGTTTGTTGGCGATTAACCCCACTATCTATCTCTTCCGCGCGTTTTACCATACAACTTGGTCAAACGGGTGGGTTTCGTTCGCTAAGCGCGCAGGGCGGCTGCAATGTTATACTGAAAAACTAGACGCGCTTAGGAACTGGAGAGAGAAATTCTTCTGGGTTGATGAGGCGTTGTTCCCATGGCACTTTGTCTTCTATACCCAAATTTCGCTACCCGAAGGATGAGCGCCCCCTCCCTGGAACATACAGTGTAGATGATGTGGAAACGATAAACGCCAATCGTATTCCCATCAGTTCCTATCCTGAGGAATTATTGGTGCACATGGGCATCAGTCGCAACTATTTCGATATTCCTGACGAGGTGCCAACCATCTTAGACGCGGATGACCAGGGTGGGTGCTCGTCCTTCCTACTCCTTTACTTTATTAATGTGATCCTTTCTTTTCACCTTTGTACTTTATATAACTCTTGTTTTAGTTTGTTTCTTGCTGCGCAGAAATGGATTTATTCAGCGTTGTGCATTTGGCAAAATCCCGCCAGGTCATCGTGGGGGTGTGCCTTTTGAGAGAGGGAGAGGTCCCTATTTTAGAAGCTACTGCGGGGCGCACCATGGGAATGGAGCTGGAGGAACCGGGTGATGGTTCCACCGTTGCGCTGGAGGCAACCCCTCTACGCAACGTGCCCATCCCCAGGGTACACTCTCCTGTAGAGGAGTTGGCACACCCAGACGTAGTGGAGAATGTGGAGGACCTCCATGTGGAGCCAGAGGAAGCAGACCAAGGGGTCAAGCGCAAAAGGGCGCCTGGTGATGATGGCGCTGGCTCATCTAGGAGGAAACGCCCTGTCATTCATGACGTGGAATCATCATCAGATGATACGTCGCCCCTCCGCGTAGCTGAGACTACTCCTCCCAAGTAAGTACTATCGCTGAAGCACTTAGTACATCCTTGTATGTTTTATGAAATAATCACAAATTTTCTTTGTTTGCATGCAGTGTTGAAACCGCTGGGAGTACCGCTGGGCATTCTGGGGAGTCGTCACCCAAGGCGAGTCCCATTCGCACTGACCCTCCTGTGTCAGAGAACCAAGGCGCCGATCCAGTGACATCCGGGGACGTGCCGATGGACCGTCTTGTTGAGGAGCTTGGTTTGGCTGCTGCGCACCAGGCTACATTGGTTGCGCAGCTAAAGACAAGGTATGCTGGGGAGAGCGCGCAGAAGGATAAACTGATTGCGTTGCTGGAGGCACGTTTGGCCAGTGCTCAGGCTGAAACAGAGTCGGCGCGCTCGTATTCCCAAAAACTTGCTGGGGAAAAGATGTCGTTGCTGACCCAAGTGAGCCAGGAACGTGCCGCGTTAGAAGATTACAAGGCTTCTTGCGTCTGGGCCCTTAATTATTTGGAGAAGGGGAAGGACAAGCACTTCTCTCAGCTGGAAGAGTTTCGTACATCTGTGGGAGGTTTACTTGAGATGCTGGAGATGAAGCTACACAAGCTCAGCATCGAATACGATGAAGAGCTATATCCGCAGCTGGTTTCCACAATTGCCGAGCACAGGTGACTCATCAGCCATGGTTTGCGCCTTGCTGCCCTAAGTACTTTGGAATCACGAGAGGTGGTGGACACCTTCGGGGGTGTTGTGCAGTCCTCGCTGGTACGTGGTAAGGCGGAGGCCATAGAAGAGCTTCATGAGAGCGGCCTGTTGAAAGTGCCTGTCGCACAGGTGCCCGGGGTATAATGAGCGTGCGTATGATGATCTAGTTGCTGCAATGGAGAAGATGAAGCTGTTGGAGCTTCCTCTGATTGCGCAGTTGGAGCGCGACCAGGATTATCCCATAGGTGTGATTATGGAGGGATTGACCTTGGCCCGCCACCGTGCCGATAATGCAGAGGCGCAGCCTGACTATTTTTTGAAGCCTGATGAGTCACAGCTGCAAGTGCCTATCTTTGCCCGCCCCCGCGACATCCTGCACCCCTTTGCCCTTGAGAAGGAAATTCCTTTGAAAGAGTCCTTAGAAGCCCATGCCACAAGGCTTGCAAAGAATAAAGGCGTGAAGGGGACGGCCATTCTGTGTGGTCTTGGCGCAGCGCATCTCCCTAGATCCGATGGGGTACCTGTTAGTGTGGCAACGGTATCACGCCAGGATTCTGACCTATTGAAGAAACTGAAAGAAGCTGGGGACGCTGCAAACCGTGTTGAGAGCTCACATCTTAGGCGTTGTAATAGTATGTATGCCATAGCTTCTTTGTAAATATCCTTTTTGTAAGAACTCGTGGTTCATAATAAAATTTTCCTTCTGTTGAAGGTGTGTTAATCTGAATGTGGTTGCGACTTATAATTTTTGTACTTAGTTATTCGTCTTTGCATGAAAAATGTTCTCGTTGTCTAAGAATCAAACGGTTGTATAAGCGTGAATAATATTTGAAGTCCATAAGCATGTATGAAAGTCATGATCTAACATACCTGAAACATAATTTCTAAGTACTTGTATCATAATCGTGTATGGTGTGATATGCAGCGTACTGTAAATATCATATTAAGGAGTCGAGAGTCTCGATTCCTAGTTTGTTAAACGCGCACAGTATGCATTGTTGCGCATCTATCGTGGAATGCGCATTGAACTTATTCCAACGTCTTGACAATAAGGTGTTTAACAAGGATGCATGATCCAATGTTGATGGGTTTGCAACCCTCTTACTCAACGAGTTATTTAGTAGATTAACTCATCCTTTTTACCATCGTGGGTTTAGTAAGTGCATGCACGCCATGTAGGCAAAAGATAACATAACAACAATGTTGAGACATGAACAAGATGTAAGTAACAAATTGAAATGTGTCGCGGAGTTAGCTAGAAACCGCGACGTTTTATTAATACTTGCAAGTTTTTGTAAAAAGAAAAAAGATATTTTCCTAAGTAAAACATAATGTAAATACACGAATATTTATTGGGCACTATACTAAAGTGCGGGGGTATCCGTGTGCTGGGCCGTAGCCGTTCCTAGAGATAACATCTTTTGAGATTGCAGATGTTCCATGTGCGTGGTAGCTCACGATCATCCATGTCACGCAGCTTGTACGCGCCCTTTCCTAGTGCTTCAGTGACCTCATAAGGTCCTTCCCACTTCGGTCCAAGTTTACCTGTATCTTCTGCATGGCTCGCATCATTGGCGCGATATACAAAATCGCCAGGTCTGAATGAGATGCTTCGAACTTTAGCATCGTAGTATCCCTTCATTTTTGACTTAGATCTCGCCTCACATATAGCCGAGCGCTCGCGCCTTTTTTCCAACAGGTCCAAGTCAATACTCCGTTCATCGTCATTGGTTGTAACATTAACTTCGGTAGTGCGAATAGTTGGCATCCCAATTTCGGCTGGTATGACTGCTTCTGTCCCATAGACAAGAGAAAAGGGAGTGTCTCCCGTGCTAATTTTGATTGTCGTGCGATGCGCCCACAAGACATGCGATAACTCCTCCCCCCACCTCCCCTTGTGTTTGTCTAAGCGTGCTTTAATTCCTTCACCCAGACTTCGATTTGCACGCTCGACTAAACCATTGGTTTGTGGGTGTTTAACCGACGCGAAGTGCTGTGCAATATTTAGTTTTTCGCATCACTCCTTGAAAGGGTTGTCACAGAATTGTTTTTCGTTGTCCGAGATGATTTCCCCAGGTAATCCAAAACGGCATACGATATTTTCCCAAACAAATCGTTTTACCTGATTTCCTGTGATTGTCGCGACCGCCTTTGCTTCAATCCACTTAGTGAAATAGTCTACAACCACTATAAGGAATTTCAATCCCCCTGCTGCAATAGGGAAAGGGCCGGCAATGTCGATACCCCATTTATAGAATGGCCATGGCGACGTAATAGGTGTTAGCTCCTGTTGTGGTTGGCGTGGAATGGGTCTGTGAAGTTTGCAGTCGCCACACTTTCTTAATAAGTCTCGCGCGTCACGGTGCATCGTAGGCTAGTAGTATCCTGACCGTAAAGCGCGCGCCACAACGGACCGTGGTCCTGACTGCATACTACATGAGCCAGCGTGGATCATTCGGAGTACGTAATCTGCTTGAAGAGGTCTGACACATCGAAGCCATGGTTGTAGAAATGAACGCCGATATAGTATACCGTCCTGAAGTTCAAACCTCTGTGATGTGCGCCGTACTCGTCGGGCGTCCTTCTGCTCTTGGGGCAATATGCCCTTGCTTATAAACTCGACGTTTGGAGTCATCCATGTAGGACCTTGTTCCTCTATCACCGTGGATATCTCCATCTCCGAGATGGACTTGCTCTTCAGAGTTTCCACCAATACTTGTTTTGATAGGTGCTCAAAGCTTGTGGATGCAATCTTGCTCAGTGCATCCGCCTTTATGTTTTCCCATCTAGGAACTTGTTTGATGGTAAACCTGTCAAAGCCCTGGATTAGGGACTTGGTCTTGTCAAGGTATTGAATAATGTTTTCCTCTTTAGCCACATACTCGCCCAACACATGGTTGGCTACCAAACGAGAATCTACATTTGCTTCTAGGTTGCGTATGCCCATTCGAGCTGCAATGCGTAGTCCAACGATTAGGGCTTCATACTCTGCCTCGTTGTTTGTTTTTGTGAATTCAAAACGCAGTTCGTAAGTGAATTCCATTCCCTCTGGACTCGTAACGATAAGGCCTGCGCCTGACCCGTCCACGCATGAAGATCCGTCCGTGAATAAAATCCATGGTTCTTGTGGTTCCACCTTGCTTTGTGAAGGTGCATCATCAGTGTCCGGTTTTTCGATGATGAAGTCTGCTAGTATCTGCCCCTTAATCGCAGTGCGCGGTCTGTAGGAAATGTTATGCTCACCTAGCAACACGCTCCACTTCTGTAGTCGTCCCGATGCGCCCGGTTTGGAGATGATTTGCTTGATAGGTTGGTCTGTAATCACCGCTATTGGGTGCGCCTGGAAGTACCTGCGCAGCCGTTTGGCGGCGAATACTAATGCCAAGACCAACTTCTCCATTGCGCTATAGTTAACCTCCGTTTTCTTGAGTGCTTTGCTTACAAAATATACCGGTGTTTGTACTGAATTCCTATCCGTCAGTAGTACCGCGCTGACTGCTCCATGAGTCACAGATAAGTACATAATTAATTCTTCCCCTGGGCGGGGCGCGAATAGCGTGGGGAGCGCTGCTAGGTTTTGTTTAAGCTGTATAAAAGCTTCTTCTGCCTCCGTAGTCCAGCGAAAATCTCCCTTTTTGGTACACTTCTTGAGCGTTTTGAAAAGGGAGAGTGACTTATCTGCTGATCTGGATAAGAATCTGTTCAAACCGGCTAGTTTTCCATTCAGAGACTGGACTTCTTTCAATGTGCGCGGTGAAGGAAGTTGGATGACAGCCTTCGTTTTTTCTGAAAATGGTTTAATGCCATCGGGCTCTATCAAATATCCCAGGAACATGCCTTCTGTAGCACCAAAAGTGCATTTCTTAGGATTTAGCTTCATGTTGATCTTTTGTAGTGTCTTAAATGTTTCCTCAATGTCGCGCACCAATTCGTCCTCTGTATGGCTTTTTATGACAAGGTCGTCAACATAAACCTCTAGGTTGCGGCCCACCTGTTTTTCAAATGCGTTATCTACCAATCGCTGGTAGGTGGCGCCTGCGTTCTTCAAGCCAAAGGGCATCTTAGTATAACAATAGACGCCTTGGCTTGTATGGAAGGCCATTTTTTCCTCATCCTCTTTAGCCATTTGGATTTGGTGGTATCCTTTATATGCGTCTAAGAAGCATTTAAGTGGGTATCCGCACAAAGATTCTACCTTCCAGTCTATCTCTGGTAGTGGGTAGCAGTCTTGTGGACATGCTTTGTTGAGATCCGTGAAGTCCACGCACATCCACCAACTACCGTCGCTCTTTTTAACCATCAATGGGTTGGAAAGCCAATCATGGTAATAGACTTCTCGCATGATACCTGCATCCACAAGTTTATGTACTTCTGCCAGAATTGCTTGTGTGTGCTCTGGAGCCTGGCCGCGCTTCTTCTGTCGTACTGGGGAGTATCCTTGTCGGATTCTCAACTTGTGTTCTGTAATCGAGCGTGGTACACAGGTCATGTGCTTTGGTTCCCATGCAAAGATATCCAGATTCTTTTGCAAGAGTGCGCACACGGCTGCCCTGCCGTTATCAGACAGCGATCCCCCGATCGATACTTCTTGCTCTGGGTAATCAGGATGAATTGCGACCCTCAGGTTTGATATTTTAGTTGCGCGCTGTTCTGAAATGTGTGCTGTCTCACATGTAATCGTGTTACATTCTCTAGGTGGTACGGTGGTATTGTAGAGAGTAACAATGCCTCCCTCCACCGGGAACTTGAGCATCCCATGTGCTGTAGATGGTACTGCGTGCAAGGCTGATATCCCTGGTCTTCCAATAATGCCATTGTATGGCGAAGGGGATTTGATCACCATAAAATTCATCCAGGCTGTTGTGGAGTGTTCCTTATTACCAACATTGACTAGTAGGCGTATTTGCCCCATGGGCCATATCTTTTCTCTTGTAAAACCAGTCAACGACGTCATGACCGGGCTTAACTGACTTCGTATTTGAGGTCGCAGTCGCTTGAAACAATGTTCATACATTATGTCTGCAGATGCTCCTCCATTAACATACATGCGGCGGATATTGTGACCCCCTGCGTTGATTTCAATGGTGAGCGGTTCTACCACTGTGTTGTCCACAGCCAAGGTGGGGAAAGAGATTTCGCTTCCATGGGAAAACTTTTGGCTGATCTTCTGCCTAGTCATTCGCTGCCATGATTGTATCATGTAGATGGTATCAGCCTTATCTTTAGGTGCTTCTTTCTTGTTCCTAGTCTTTTGCTTATCTTTCGCTTCCTTGATGTTCTTAACTAAATGGTCCAATCTGCCTTCTTTTACTAGCTTATCAATTAGTTGGCGCAATTGGACACACTCATTGGTGGTGTGGCCCTTCTGTCCATGATAGTCGCAGTATCCATTCCCCATGCGCCGCTCTTCTGGGGTGCGCATTGGTGGGGGCCTTGGGAAGTTCGTGCCTTCCGCCACGAATATCTCCTTTGGAGTCTTGGTTAGCGGGGTATATTTGTCATTATCTCATCCGCTCCCCTGGCCGTGGTAGTTCTTGTTGCAGTTGCAACTCTGGTCAATGGATTGTCTTCTAGGCTGTTCTTGTGACCTATAGTTTGAGTAGCCTTTTTTGCTGTCCACCGCGACAGCTTCTCCTTGGATAAAGGACCTTGTGTGTTTGATAAGTTCATCAAAGGTTTGGGGGACCTTGTCGTTCAGCCTTTTGATGAGTTCTGGGTTATTGATCCCGTTCATGAACCCTGAGATTTTCAGTATTTTGGGGCATGCCTTGAAATGTATGCACTCATCTTTGTAGCGCTCCACATAAGCGCTTGTAGATTCCCCCTGGCGCTGTTTTACCCTGGCAAGTTCGACAGGGTTTTTGGCGCGCTTCTTCCTTTGAGTGAAGTTCAGGCGAAACGCCTTCCACAACTCTTCAAAGCCATCAATGCTTCTGCGTGGAAGCTTACTGAACCAGTTTCGCGCGTTACCCACTAATGTGGAATTGAACATGTGGCACCACACAGGTTGTGGCCAATTTTCGATGGTAGCGGCTGATTCGAAAATTTTTAGGTGATCGTCCGGATCACCTGTACCATCGTAGCTTTTCACATTGGCTGGCATGCGCCTTCTCTTATCTTCTGAGAAATTGCTGATGCGTCGAGTGAACGCATCCACCTTTTGGCGGCGCCAGGGAAGAGACATATCTTCCTCTTTCTGGTCACGATATCTTCCCCTGGACTTCCAGTGTCCTGTTTCGCCGTCCTCGTTGTTCGAGGAATCACCAGAGGATGAGCCTCCCTTCTTTCGGCACTTGCGCCGACTGTCCTCGGAATCCGAGCTTGAAGAGCTTTCACTTGGGGAGTGCCGTCGTCCAAGTCTGTCATGGACCCTGCGGCTACCAAGCCTAGCGTGGACATTGGTACGCCGTCCGTCCTCTTCGTGTTCTTCCCGATACTGTAGGTCAGCTGCTTGATCATTCTCAACTCTCCTCCCAATCCTGGTAAACACTGGGGGCCGGCGGCTATCCTTCCTGTGCCTCTCCCTCTGATGACGCGATGGGGATGTCTCATACTCTGTGTCGAAGTTTAGTCGGGCTTGCAGGCTCTGACTCGGCCTCTTTTTCGCCTCCTCTTGCATGAGGGCAGCCAAGGTTTCGTAGTTTTGAGATACGAAGTCACTTGGCGCTAGTTCAGGCGCGACTCCTTTTAGCGCGAGGGTGTCTATTTCCACATCTGGACCCCTGTTTCGGAGAGGCGTGCCTGGCATTTTTGTGAGGTCCTTTTCTAGCACCGATTGGTGGGGAGTGGTAAAAAGGGTGCGCAGTGGATCTGCGCTGGTGGTTGTTGTAGTGGCATGGGTTGTCCCCGTGAGTGGTTCCACTGTCATGAAGACCAGATATGGGCCTGACCCTTGGTTTCTGGTCGCACTGGTTGTTCCAGAAGCCTTCTTAGAGGCTGATCCACTTTGCTGCTTTTTCCCTTGTAAGTCACTATGCGATCGCTGGCTTAGGTTTCCTTGCTTCATCATTCTAGTTCTTAGTGATTGGTCCCACGGATGGCGCCACTTGTTGATACAAAAGTTGGACGTTCCTTATTTAGACTCCGGTTCTCGTATCAATTAGATCTTGAGGCTTGAGACCTACGCACTAAGAAAACAGAAAACACCGTTAGGCATATCGTGGGATTGTCTACCACGATTATCCTCCGGCGTGAGAGTAAGTAATCGGTTTTTAGGGTTTAGTGGAGAGTTAGGATTTTAGATCGTACCTTTAATGAGGGCCGGGATGCCCCTTATATACACACGAAATTCTTGTTGGTTTCGTGTTCCCCAACCTTCGGCATATCCCGCCTAAGTCGGTCAATCAATACATATCTCATAAATAAGAGATATCTGATATCCAAAACCATAAATAAATTTGGGTTTGGGCCTCCGTGAGCCCAAACCGTTACCGGGTTAGCCCATTCGTACTGGGCTCGGTTGCTAGTAGGGTTTATTGGTCGGGTTCATGACCCGAATACGGACTATACGTCATCAAATTACTCAAGCAATAAAAACACAACGATGGCTTATTGCAATCCTAAGCCAATTACAATTAAGAAAAGAGACAACCAATCAATATTCAATAACTAGGTTTCATAGATCTAGGCAAACACACAAGTAAATTAGCCGGACATGGTGAACATGCAAGCATACAATGTAAGATATTGGATTTCACAAACACATCACATAACAATATATGGGTCGAATTAGTTTAAGGTTCTAGAGAGAGAAAGTGGAAGATGGGAGCCTTTCTAGAGAGAGAAAGTAACAAAGAAAGAAAGGTTAGATTAAGTGAAAGGTCCACCCCTTCCATGGATGGAAGGGGTATTTATACTTACAAACATAACGACCTCCTATCGGCCTGTGGATCAGGTATACAGTGGGTAAAGACCCGTCCTTCCTCCACGGTGTTACTCTAAACTATTCTACGCTACTGACTAACTAATTAACTACATAATAACGTAAATAACTACAAGTCTACGAGCTAACTTATGCTAGACTATAATTGGGGTGACCGACACTTTAACATGGAATTTCCAATTCCTAACAATCTCTCCCTAAGGGAGGTCACCCCATGAAATACATTTTGCATCCTAGCATTCTATTCTTGACTTTGTTCTTGAGCTCGTAGAATTCAATTCTTCAATTCCGCAATCTTTGTGCTTTTGTAGCGATTCTTCAAAGTCCGCATTGATTTGTACTTTTAGTGGAGGCCTTTAACTAATCCAAATCTTTGATGATCTTCGAGCTTTCATTGAGATCATCAGCCACATTAAATCTCTGGATCACCCTTTATTGTGTTGCCATCATGTGAAGTTGTGACTTTCGGACTGACATGCTCACACTTTTGAATCATGACATCTTTCCATCAGAGTAGCGGAAGCTTTACTGGTTCATGATATTTGCAGCAGCGTAGCAGAAGCATAGTATAAAAATATTAGAACCAGGTTATGTAGATATGCACCAGTCATGATTTCTTCAATTAAGTGTGGATGCTATGAGCATGCGGCTTTGGATTGACGTCTCAATTCTGATCAGCTGCAACCGTCCAAATGTACCTGCAAACAACAGTTAGCAATAAAACACACGAAAGTGTCTTTGATCACTTTCATTGAATTGAGGTACACGACCCACGGTTCCCCATTGATCAGTACAAGTACTGCCTGTGATCAGGTATAATTCCAAAGAATCTCCTTGACAGGGTTTCGCAGCTGTTCTAGCTGTTCTCAAACCGGAACGTCTCAAAGAAGACAACACGGAGTGAGTGAACCAGCGAATTGAAATTCACTGATTGATGAAAATTGATTTGAAAACAATTGCGTATTGCTTAGAAGAAAGAGTTTTGCAATACGACGAAGGTTTTATGTGAAAGATCAATTTTCAATCAAAAATACTTTTTGTATTTGAAAAGAGTACACATTCGATATGCTAGAGAAAAGAAGAGATTCACACATCGAACGGTTTTTCCAAAAGCATTTTTTTTCAATCAGAGATACTTTTTGAATTTGAAAATGAATACACATTCGATGTGCTAGAGAAAATAAGATTTGCACATCGAACGGTTTTTCCAAAAGTATTCGTCAATTCATTTCCTGGACCAAGGTTGATTCACGAGTGAATCGCCCTATCGTTTCTATCCAGTTGTCACAAGTCTGATCTTTTAGAAAGATCTCACATGTCACCCACCAAGAGCTTGTTTGATGTTGGCTCTAGAAGGATTTCCATCTTCATCGTGAATACTTACATATCACTTGGATGTTCTGGCAATACCACAAGGATAATGCGTAGGACTCTTAATATATACTCACTTTCCACATTGTGTGAAACAATAAGTCTTCAAGAATAATGTGTCCTGATGAGATATTGTGGATGATCTCTTGGCTCTAGACTCAATAGTGCACTTTGGTTTCCTATGCCGGAGACTAGGGTGAGGGTCTCCTTCTTCAATGTCAACAATCTCTAAGAGAAAGTCGATAGATTATGTCGGTTCCCCGTGAGAATGAAATAAGCCCTTTTAAGAGGAACTTGAGTAGCTTGGGAAGTTTAGTGCAGTGCGTCACTGGGTCCATGACGTCTTGTCTTCAATACCAGTGTTACCTTAGTAACAACCAGTAGCATATGTATTGAACCCGGTTACTGCCCTAAGGTTGAATTATTGGAGGGCTTTTTCTTTTCACCCTTTTCACATTCATTTCTTTTTCATTCTTCAACCCCTTCAGTGCTTACCGAGACTTCATTACTAGAACCTTGTTGGGTTTATTCCAGTACTAGCTCTATCTCAGTCCGCACTCTTCCCATATCTCACTTTTCTCCTTTTTTCAATATTCCTAAGGACTCTACACTATCTAGTGGATTGTCCCTGGGAAGATCCCTCCGGTTCTGGCGGATCGTGGGAACTAATACCTAACCTCACCATCCTTATAACTCCATGCATAAAGTAAAATGGTCGGTCTTTTGGTACAGTTCATTCTTCCTTGAAACCAATTGAAAAATCATTTGGAAAATCAATCAAGGTACTTGTGATACGAGATCAAAGCATTTTGTACCTTAATAGTTTTGATCATTTAGAAAACCTCTCCCTCAACATGTGCATATGATTTAGAAATTGTTTAGCACATGGAGGCAAGAGAACTTTGAAATATTTTCTTTGATCACAATTTTCATAGAAAAAGCCATTTGATTTTCTTGGTAAAATTCTCCCCCTCAATATGTGCATAGGATATGTGAAATCATTTTATCACATAGAGGAAAGAGTTCTTTTGAAGCACATCCACGAACACAAAAGCCATTAAGAAAACCATTTGAAAACTCAATCAAGGTACTTCATGTTAAAACATAAAAGCTTGTGTACCTCTATAGTTTATTTTCTTTTGAAATGCTCCCCCTCAATATGTGCTTCGAGATTCGAAAGCGTTTAGCACATATGAGAGAGCATCCTGCACAATTGAATCAAAACAATCACCTTTTATCAAATTTCATTATTAAATCACAAATTCTCCCCCGATCAAAAATATCAAACCCTTTGAGATTTTGGATCCCAAGTGATTTAATAAGGTTTAGAAAACATGGGAGAATATGTGGCCTGGTTTAAATACTCATCTTGTTTTTGGATAAATGCTCCCCCTCAACATGTGCATTATGTATACTTAAATCGTTTGGCACATGGAGGCAGGAGTGCCTTTAAAGGACTAAAACCAATTCCATTTAAACAAATTTGAGATTTAAATCACGATCTCTCCCCCGATCAAAAATTTCAAACCAATTGAGATTTTGGATCCCGATTGACTTAAATCATTTAGAAAGTTTTAGGGAAAGACGTGGCAAGATTCAATTTATGAAAGATGACAGATAATGACCATTTAGACATTAAAGATTGTTAGTGTCAGGTATGATAGTTTTAAGAGATCTTTTAGTAAAATAAAACAATTTCACAATCAAACAAGAACAGAAAAAATTTCATTTTGAAAGACCTTGATTCAAAAGAAAAATCATACCATGACATAACATTAAATCTTTAG
The DNA here is from genome assembly GCA_019973895.1 of Chrysanthemum seticuspe. Lineage (NCBI taxonomy): Eukaryota > Viridiplantae > Streptophyta > Magnoliopsida > Asterales > Asteraceae > Chrysanthemum > Chrysanthemum seticuspe. Next base: position 157,423,535 of record BPTQ01000005.1, on the reverse strand, counting down.
ATCACCACATATTTTGTACAAACCGGACTTTTGTGAAGAAATATCATTTGAAAATATATAATTTGAAATCACTTAAGATTTGACAAAATAAAGTCCGGTTGATTTCAAAACTTTGAATCCGATTTATTTTCAAAACAATATTTTTCCATTTTCAAAACAATATTATTTAAAAAATTGTTTAAAAAATGGTATCATCCCTGCACAAAGAGACGTTAGGTGGTTGAGAAGCTTATGTTGTTGATGTAGGGCTTGGAAGAAAAACCATCTGCTGATGCAGTGAGACTTCTTACGTTTCATTTTAATGCCAACTGAGGTCAAATTAAACTCCGTTTCTTCAATCACTTAGAAGAAAACCATCTGCTGATGCAGTGAAACCTCTTACGTTGCATTTTTCCATGCCAACACTCCATAGAAGTCCAATTAAGCCCCGTTTCTTCATTTGTCAACCCAAGATATAGTTACCCTTTCCTTTCGACATCCAATCATCTTCAATTGTGGGATCCGGATCGGGAACATTCTTATATACCAAAATACCTGCATACGTTAGTGAACACACATACATATATATGGTGGTCGACATCACCCAAACAGCAATCGACTAATAAAAGTCAATTCAACATATCAATCAGATCATTCAAATGAATGGGAATAATGTGTTTATCAAACTCTAATCATCTAATCCTAAAAATCATATCCTAGGCACCTAGTCCGTCAACGTAGGTTAACATCATTTTCAATTAAGCATATAGGATAATTAGATAATCTCGTTAGATGATATAGATTTGAAAACATTCTCCCCCTCAATCAATGACTTATTTTTCTGAAAAGTTTAAAAGCGCTGAAGTCATTGATTGAGTTTTCAAATTTTTACGAAAACTCTGAATCTGATTGATTTACAAGCAACTCATTTTCCACCGTTTTGTTAAAACAAATATTTTTCTGAAGAATTATAGAAGGAAAAATATTTGAGTAGGAACAGCAGTCCTTCGACATACTTTCCTCAAATTTGTTTTTAGGATAAGTGCACGAAATATAAGAAAAATGGTTTAGCGTAGCACTTTCCTTTCTTTGCTATCAGAAGTAATAGCAAGCCATGGTTTACGCACGGGTTACAGTCTGAAGTAACTGTAAGCCATAGTTTTAGACATGTTTTGAAAAGGAATATTTACACCTCCTGCTCGAACTTCATCTATGGTCCCATGTCATTATTGAATGACATTTCTAAGACCGCAGATGTTATCGATACCAGAAGACATGTCTTAGAAAAATAATATTTTTGGTCTTTTTCAAATTTTCTGATTTTTAAGGGTTTTTGTTGGTTTTATATTTTTCTATTTTGTTTTGCTGGTTTTATATTTTTGTATTTTGCTTTTTTAATAAATATTTACAAAGATAGAGTAGATGATATAGTTTAAGAAGATGATGATACGAGTACTGAGATAAGGATATCGAGCAGCCCCGTTGTAGAAGATAGAAGTCATCATCCCTAAAACTTTCACCACCAAAGCTTCCGAGGCTCTTGCATAGAAGAAAGAAATTGAACCATCTGAAAGTGAGACTTTGGCAGCTTCCCCCCAAACCGAAAATCCTTTAGCTGAGCAGATTCAAAGCTTTCTTTCAAGCTTCTCTTAGCCAGGTACACAAAGAAGCACACCATTATCATCGAATTTGCTGCTCCTTTTAAGAATAATCACCGTGATTCTTCGTTCGAGGTTATATCATCCCGTAGAACAGCAAAGAATCATCCCACACTTGAATAATCTTCTCAAATTCCTTTTCCACTGAAGTCAGAAGCAATCCATTCCAAAAGGTGTCAAGAGAACACTTTCCCCCAAGTAGATGAATTGATGCAGTCAGTCTCTTAGACTAGAGCTCACGAACCCGAATACACATACCCAAAGACAAAGAAACTTATACCATCGAAGTAGCAGATTAAGTCCAATAGCCAAAGAATAACCCCGATGTATACTTTTCTCTCCCCCTAAAGAAAGTGTATGAAGCTCAAGAACCCGAAATACCCGAATGCCCACAGAGAGAATAACCGATAACATTGAAGAAGCAGGTCGAATCACTGGTTATCTCTGTGGATGACAATCTCTGCGGATGTCAACTCCAGAATAAGTGATTATATCTCTGAATCACTGATTAAGCACTCAAGTGAAACAGCTGAGCGCCCCCAATGTACACAATTCTCTCTCCTCTGATGATTGCGATAACATTGAAATCATCACACACTTGTGTACCTCTTTCATCATTAGAAACTAACTCTTACATCTCTTCTCCCACGTAGTTGGAATAAGAACACTAAACGCCTTGATGAGTAAAACCTTGAGTTTCTCTGCGGTCATGACATTTGTCTTCCCGGGATATCTTCAATCACTTAGAAGAATTCAGTTCATCAAGTTTACTCGCCATGAGTCAAACCTTGAGTTTCTCTGCGGTAATAACATTTGTCTTCCCGGGATATCTTCAATTAATTAGAAGTATTAAGTTCATCAGGTTTACTCGCGTTTAGATACGTGTCTCCTTCCCCCCTTGCTGGTTTTGATACTTCAGAATCAGCAACTCTATGTAAGCCCATATACTAGAAATCTGTTGAGAAGAACACTTGAACTCATTGTGAGAATCAACTTGCTGAAGAATGTGAGCAAGTCTAATTGGGGATTAAATCTGGCTTTCCACTCTCCCCAATTAGTGCTCTCCCCTAAACCGACAATCTGTTTGATAAATGCTCAGATTAAGAAGAAGTCTTTAGATAATCTAATGCAACTCGTCTTTAGTCTTCTAACATGTAGCAGAGAATGTAGAACCGACTGTAGACTTGACCTTCTTCAAGATTGTTCAGTTGGGGAATATAAAGTCAACATCTTCAACTCACCAAATGCATTCCCGTTAACTTACAAATAGCAAATCCCCTTAAATCAAATCCCTCCCAATCAAACAAGAACATAAAGATGTTTATCAAGGAAATCAACCCCGCAACTGGAAGCACTTTGTCATTTAATCGTATCAGCCCGTGAAGATGTCAACCAACGGCTCTTAGAAGAAACTCCATGTAGAAATGACCCGATAAGAAGAAGCTCGGTTCTTACATGAGTTTGGAGCCGTTTGACCATTTATTCTCTAATAACAATCAACCATGCAGAATTATCATACTTCTTCTCCCCCTCAAGAATTGCATACGAAGATGCCATTCTTGATTGAATAAGTGAAATCATCCAAAAGTATTCAATTCACACTTCTCCCCCGCAAAATTAGCACATGATGTCGCCATCATCATTATAGTTGAGCAAGTGGAATAAGAAAACAATCATCGGTAGTTCGGTTCACTTGATGAATTAGCGCATGGAAAAAGCATGAAGCTTGTTGATGAGAATGGTCATAATAAGAAGATTTCTCTTCTTCAGAAGATAAAGCGCACTGAAGCGTACACTTTTCTTTTCTTTAGAGAACGAGGCATGAACTGATGTGTTCATACGTCATAAGAAGATTTCTCTTCTTCGGAAGATAAAGCGCACTGAAACGCACACTTTTCTTTTCTTTAGAGAACGAGGCATGAACTATTGTGTTCATACGTCATAGCAGATTGAATATCAAGGTTGAGTAACTTGAACCCGTGATTAATGAGATATCAATCCATTTGTTATCCATACTTTAAGCGAGTCCATGTAGTGAAGGATCGAAGTATCTGCAACTGAGTAAGGAATACCTGCACTAACATTACAAACTTGATTGCATATATATTGGTTAGTGACATTAGTATCCAAATCCTTTGGGGCTTCACTGTCAACCTTGATTTTTCCATTGGAAACAGCTTTCCGGTAGGTATCCACCTAAGTCCAGCATCCTTTATCATTCTACCTGATGGTATCCACTTATGGCAAGGTCTAGGAGTGTTAAGCTTCTTATGCACAGTGGAAGACTTATCGATATTCCTAGACTCCAAAGATTTAGCAGCTGGTATCCATCTAGGAAAAGTTTTTTGTTTGTTTTGCTTCATAACATGTTGAACCTTAGTCACGTTAGTAGTCTTAGTGGATTGTACCTTAGCATGTGCATTAGGAGAATGTTTCTTATTTGGAAAAGACTTAGAATTTCTATTTTCGTTTTCAACATGCTTAGCATTCTTCTTCTCATATCTACTCTTAGAACCTTAACATACAATCGAAGACATAATGAAATCAATGAAGTAGATTACTTATCTTGATGTACAATAGGGTATGAGAACCCTAAGATACTGCCTAATACAACCAAAAATCATTTTAGGTTTTTACTCCACAATTTTACCTCTCTAATAGTCTGAAAATTCGAATTCTATATATAGAGTTACAACTGCGACGACATCACTCTTTAATTGTTACGCCATCGGATAGCCGCCATTAGGGTTTCGTCTTGACCAAGTCAACTTTGTGACGGCGTCACGTTGGGGTTGTGACGCCGTCGGCTTCATCTTCTGACGCCATCTGAATCTGGATCTAGGCCGTCTGAGTTGTGACGGCCTACTCTTAAAAGCTTGACGCCGTCAGGTACAAAATAGCAATTTCACTTCTGAGCCGTCGCAATTAAAGGGACGGCGTCGCCTTTTATTTGTGATGCCGCTGGGTGCGTTTCCAGCAGCTTGAGTGTCTTGATCTTGACTTTAGCCATTTTCTTCACATATTCACGCCTTTTCGTCCGAATAAGCATCATTCTAGAATTATGCCTTCAAGAGACCTAAAAAGTGAAAAGGAACGAAATTAAGCAGTAACGGATATAAAAGTGGTCGATTAAAGGCTTAAATGACTCTTCAAAAGTGTACCTTCTAAATCCTTATCAAATATCCCTACACTTGGTATTTGCTTGTCCTCAAGCAAATGTGCTTTTGGCCAATCAATTTATAAGTTAGGGGGCATGAAGCAATGGTTTAACATCATTCATAACAAGTATAAGCCCCGCATAGTCACAACAAGCACGTAAATTATATACTAGCACCTCACAAGTGGTGTTTGAATACTCTCATCTCTCGGGTGTATATGAAATATAGCAAATGGAAATGGAAGATAGATACTCATTAACCGGTCATAGTACATAGATTACCATAGGCTTGAGACTAGATCAAACCTCCACCGCTTTGGCTTAAGCACCTAGGAGAAACTATCTAAGTGGTCTTTTAAAGGGTTGTAATGTTAGGCTTACGGTAGGGAAACAAAGGGTTTGGTTGGATAGGCGATTTAGTGGTGGCAAGTCAAAAATCTGTATGTTACAAGCATAAAAAGAATGGCGTTGCTAAGCCAAGACTCGACTCTCTAAACTCTAGATAACTTTGAAACAAACAAACATAAATATAAAGATAGATGTAGGATGGTAGCCTTTTTTTTTTTTTTTTTTTTTTCATACACTTTTACTCTACTATCCTCTACGATAACATCAAAATATAAGGGATTTATAGGCACATCCCTACACGTGATTTTTTATTACTCTAACACTAATTTGACCCGAATTGAAAAGATCAAAACACTTGGAGTACATTATTACGTAAATAAATGGAATTTGAATTTAACGTTCTTTCCCGTCACTTCATAAAATTTAACTTTTTCCATGAGTCTCAATCGTCCCAAAACTGTGTACAAAGGATATGACTCGACTTAGCAACTTATGCAAGCAACTAGATAATTGAACTAAGGGTTTAGTATGATATCAATAATGCACTAAAAGTGAGTGCATACAAGGTAGGCTAAGGCGATTTGGGTGTACATTTGGGGGTGGATTGTAAACAATGCTCTTCATTGATATTCTAGAAAACCGAAACATCACGAGAACCGCGAAAAGGATAGGCTCTGAGGGGTTAACTAGGGGTATCGTGTAATAAAGATGAGTACAACGCAAGGGTGTGGGGGAATTACTCAACCGATGTGGAAGAAGTAATTATAATGCGGGTATCAAACAAGGGTTATCCTAATGCCTCTTGTCATTTAGTTATTCCTAACTACACAAGTGTAGTCTCACTAGCGATCTCGGAATGCATCACAAAACAAGTTCTAGAATCTATTAGACTACCGGTACACTCTCGAAGCATTAAAGGTGAATGCTTTAATTCCTACAATTCTAGGGGCGAACCTTACATTTTTGGGGTGGAATTTGAGTGGTAAAGGGTTTTGTGCTAGTCATATAACTTCCTATCCATGAGATGCTTTATTAAGACTAATGGCCCACTCCTACATGTCATGAAATTTTTTAAATTTGGTGCCCAAATTACCCTAACTTATATTTCTCATGGTTTATCACACAAATGAAATTGGACAAGACAAATAATCAAGGATAAACATAGTTTCAAAGTTCCCGTTTTATTCTCCCGCCCTACACTTAAACTGAACATTGTCCCCAATGTTCCCCGAAAGTATCAAAGTTATGATAATGGAAGGCAATTAGAAGCGAAAGAAACTAATACTCCCCTGATTAGCTCGGCAGGATCCGTGTGAAGTAGTGGTTAAGTTCTTCTTCAAGAAGAATGTATGCGTGAAAAGCTCCATCCAATCTTATGTTTCTTCTTCTTGATAAATAAAACCTGCACACTTAAGAAAACAGACAAAAGCTTCGCGTAAAATCGGCGGTAAAACTATATATGACTCAACTATACTAGGATATAATGCTTCTGGAATGGATGTTTACAGGTTTTCTGGAAAATTAAGACCTGAGAAATTTCAAAAATTTATAAGTAGCATAGAAAACGAGAGAAAGTTAGATAAGCTGTTTCTGCTCCTCCTGATGCTGTCAGGTTGCAATCCTGACGCCGTCAGGTTATCCTGATAGAAACTGGTCTGCGATTTTCTAGAAAAATTCTGGAAAATTTACATCTTTAGAATCTGGAAAAATTCCTGCAAAACATCCATTATGACTCGATACAAGCATTTGACTCTAACAAACACACATATATATCTTTTTCAAGAATTGTAATTCTCATGTTCACGTTCTTTTGAAAATGTGTAATCCTCCCTACACTTATCCTTTTTGTAAAATACCTTTATATGTAATTAAGACGAGGTTAAAGACAAAATAAAGCATTTTCACAAATTCAAACATGAGAATAAACAATTAATGAAAAGATATGACACAAAAACAAGCAAACAATTAAGCATGGGTTGCCTCCCACGAAGCGCTTTTCTTTATTTATGAGTCTTGTAGCTAGACTCAAAGTCGTGCCCCTACATGACTTCATTACGGTTCTTTTTTCTTTCACCAAGCCTTCATCAAAAGGTTGTAGACATTGTATGCTAATCGTGAACTCTTTGCCAACGTCATCTATTATGATAACGGTTTTATTTTTTAGATTAGTTTCTTTCACTATATAAGGTCCAAACCATCTTGGCTTATTTCTTCCTCTTAATGCTTTTATTCTCGATTTATACAAAAGCACCTTTTCTCCATTCAAAAATCCCTTAGGGTTCTTTTGAGTTTGTGGTATTGAAGTAGGATTATTTCCTAACTTTTTATCACGTTTCCACAATGTCGCATTTAACCCTTGAACCATGAATTCTCTAAGCCCTTTTTCCCATTCAGCAATTTTCTTCTTAACGGCATTATTGGAGACCTGCGAATTCTTCTCTTTTACCTTCTCCATAATATTCAAAGGATATCTCGGAACAATAGGTATCCTAACTTGTCCTTTTCCACTTTTGAGTATCATAATCCCTTCACCGCATTTGATGGTTGCCTTGGCGGTGGCCAGGAAAGGTGTTCCTAGGATTAATGGCATGTTTTTATCTTCCTCAATGTCTACAATTGCGAAGTCCACCGGATAGACAATATTGGCAACCTCAATTAAGACATCCTCCGCTATTCCTATGGGATAAACATATGAATGATTTGCTAAGGAAAGTCTAAGATTGGTCTTGGTCGGTTCCTCCTTAGTCAACTTATTATAGACTGAAAGCGGCATTATGTTTACATCGGATCCCTGGTCGGCCAAGGCATTTATGTTCTCTAAGTCACCTATGCTACATGGAATTACAAAGTTCCCAGAGATCTCTTGCTTCTTAGTTACTGGCTTTCTCATAATCGATTCGTACATAGGTCCCATAGGCATGGTGTCATACTCTTCCTCTCCTATTTCACCTAAGAGGGTTTTCCTAAGAACATCATTGCACCTAAAGTTGTTCACTTGGTTAACAATTGTTTTCTTATTGATCTCATGCTTAAGGTAGTGCTTGATGAATTTGGGTTCATCATCAGTCTGAGCCTCATTCTTATCCTTACTATCCTTGCGGCTCTCTCACTCCTTCTTCTCAACTGCTCCATTCTCATCGGAAACAATAGAAATGGCGTTAACAAACAAAGTGGCGGTGGCATGCTCATCGTTTCTCACTTACACCTTCGGGAATCTTCGTCTTAGTGTACTCTTTCACTAAGTCCATCATCTCCGCCATTTTTGCCTATATTTCATCCCTTTGTCCATTGAAGGATTTTAAGAGGGTGTAAGCTTCAAGTTGCGTCAATCGAGCTTCTTGAGATGACATGAATTTGGAAACCATTCCCTCAAGACTAGTGGAAGTTCCGGTGTTTGGAGGGTTGTTGTAGGATTTTACTAAGTTATTTGGCTCGAGCTTAGGATTCTCGTAGGAGCTCATTAGTAATTTGACTTGATCTTCAAGTTCGAGCATCCTACGATTGGAAGGTTGTGAGTCAATGGGAGGCAAGGAGACTGCCTTAACGGTTTTAGGCAACTCACGGGGGTCATTCCAACATTCGTTTTCATTGAGGGCAAGGTCCTCTATTGTACCCCACGATTCTTCCACGGTGAGTTCATTAAGTTTGCCACCGGCCGCTTGGTCGATGGATTGCTTAGTTGAGAAGTTGACACGATCGTAAAAGATTTGGACTTGAAGCCAAAGATCGATGCCGTGATAAGGGTCTTTGTGGAGCAAGTCCTTAAATCGAGTCCACGCCTCGTAGAGAGTTTCTCCTTGACGTTGTTGGAACATCAAGATGTCATTTCGAAGTTTGGTAGTTCTCCCCGGTGGGAAAAACTAGGCGAGGAAACGAGTGGTGAGATCATCCCAACTTGAGATGGATCTGGCGGGAAGTTGGTCAAGCCAATTACTAGCTTGGTCGCGTAGAGAGAATTGGAAGAGACGCAAGCGCGTGGTCTCCCGAGTAGTAGCATCAAGGTCAATGGAATCGACGATTTTAAGGAAATCCTTAAGATGCTGATTAAGATCTTCGGAACGAAGTCCATGGAATGCACATCCGTTTTGCACCAACCGGATGGTGTCGGATCGCAGGGCCGTAGTTTGAGCTTGATCAGGGAGCTCAATGGTGTTCCTATAGCCTAGGTTGCTTGGTCTTGAGTATTCACCAAGAGTGTGGCCTCTTGGCGGGTCATTTGGTGGTGGGTTAATGAGTGGTGGTTGATTATCACCTTACATGATGAAAAGTGATAGGGTTACGAACAAAGGTCACGAAGAAGGGGGATAGACTATGAGGAAGCTAAAAATGAGAAAAAATCTTACTTGATAGGAATCAAGCAAGGGAACCTAAACGAGATAGACTCCTAACTAGCTATTCTATTCCCCAGCAGCAACGCCAAAAACTTGATACGCGTACAACGCGCGTTCGGGGTCAAAGGAAAATTCCTTTTCTTTGAGCAAGTTTTTCAACCACCTAGGCAGTGAACCTAATCGTTGTAGTGTAGTATTAGGGCAAGCCTCGGGATTGATATCGTTCTCTAGGGAAATAGGAATGCTAGTGAGAAATTACTACGCTAAGGTTGGGGTTGAGGAGGATTATTTTTTTATCTTTTTTATATATTTTTTTTAGAAAATTGAAAGGTACGAATCTCGATGTATTGGATTTGGGGGGTGGTACTTCTACCAATTACTCTACTATTATAATTATCTAATTAACTAAGCTAAGGGGTAGTCTATGTCTAATTAATGTGTGCTCGTATGATGATTAAAAATGTGTCTACCTAGATGCTATTACTCCCTAGTTATCTTTTATTGATGGTTGAATTGTCACGTCCTTATTCTTAACGCGTTGTGTCTTCTATGGTCGTAGGGTATGATTTTTTTCCTAACTCTTTGAGGATACCTGAAGGTTATTGCCTACAAAATCTCTAGGATTTAGAAACTAACTCTAAGGTTATATTTGGATTTTTAGCCTACAATAACTCTAGGCGATTATAAACTAATGTTCACAAAGATTACTTAAGCATTAAAAACACAACGATGGCCTATTGCAATCCTAAGCCAATTACAATTAAGAGAAGAGACAAACAATCAATATTCAATAACTAGGTTTCATAGATCTAGGCAAACAGACAAGTAAATTAGCTGGACATGGTAAACATGCAAGCATACACACATACAATCGAGGACATAATGAAAGGAATGAAGTAGATTAATTATCTTGATGTACAATAGGGTATGAGAACCCTAAGATACTGCCCAAGACAACCAAAAATCGTTTTAGGGTTTTACTCCACAATTCTACCTCTCTAAAAGTCTATAAATTCAAATTCTATATATTGAGTTACAACTGCGACTGTGTCACTCTTTAATTGTGACGCGTCACGTTGGGGTTGTGACACCGTCGGCTTCATCTTCTGACGCTGTCTGAATCTGGATCTAGGCCGTCTGAGTTGTGACGACCTACTCTTTAAAGCCTGACGCCGTCAGGTACAAAATAGCAGTTTCACTTCTGAGCCGTCGCAATTAGAGGGACGGCGTCACCCTTTATTTGTGACGCCGTCGGGTGCGTTTCCAGCAGCTTGAGTGTCTTGATCTTGACTTTAGCCATTTTCTTCACATATTCACGCCTTTTCGTTCGAATAAGCATCATTCCAGCATTATGCCTTCAAGAGACCTAAAAAGTGAAAAGGAACGAAATTAAGCAGTAACGGATATAAAAGTGGTCGATTAAGGGCCTAAATGATCCCTCAAAAGTGTACCTTTTAAATCCTTATCACCAGCCTCGTCCATCTATTTCATTAGGTTGTGTCAAACCCATGCGACGTTAGTAGCTGTGCACAGAAACTCCTTTGTCTCAATCTTCCGAACCTTGGAAAATTTTTCGTCCGACCCTAAGTGGTACTTTGTAATTTCAAAATTTTCAGCTATAATAGGTGGCGGCCTTTTGTATGGAATACCAAGAAGTTTGCACCTCCATTGTTCGTATGCCTCATCATCTGGGTCAGTGAACCTTTCATGACCTTGTAGTTCAAATACTAAATTGAACTGAAGCATAGCATATCGTAATCATATCAAATCATAATCATATCAAATCAATCGTATCAAATAGTGAACTGAATCATATCATATCGGATACTGAAATGAATCATATTGAAACATATCATACAGAAGTCATAATGGAACGAATCATACCAAAGAATCATAACATACGAATCAATTTAGAAAGCAAACAAAGGATCATCATAGGGAAATCATAGCAAGAGATCAGATCAAAGGTTCAGAACGTACAAGGTATCCCTACTGAAAAGGGAAAGAATATTTGTACATTAGCGAATGAACGGAAATGAAACGATCACAAGAACAAGAGTCAGTCCCTCCTCTGAGAATCTACACGAATGAGTGATCACATATTACTTATAAGCTTTTATATTTCTTATCATACTTATTATACTTATCGTACTTATTATATCTCTTATTATGCTTATGTTATCTTATATTTTCATACTCTAATTCTGTACTAGTTTTACACGAATTTATTGACCCATCAGAAGTACTCCAAAAATTCTAAGAAAATTCCTAGGTGTTCCCATATTAGTTAGGTCATTTCATAAATTTTTGCAGATTTTATCTCAAGGTCTAAGTGTGGTTTAAAAATTCATATTTCCAGACCTGCCCAGAAAGTGCACAGGAGGTATACCAAAAACGTTTACGTGTATTAGACCTACTTAAACACCTAGGAAAAATTCCCAAAAATTTCAGAAATTCAACAAAACCTTAAATATCAATCATGTAAAAGGAGAGCTCAAAACTCCCTTTGGTTTGAAAATGAAAAATCAAAAACTACAACAAAAATTAAGTACTCATAATTCAGCTTTGACCCATGGTTTCATAAAATTCAAAAACACTACCTAAGCAACTCCAAATTTATTCAAACCATTTTGAGAACTCAACTAAGACATAAAACAAGTTTTTCAAACAAAAATCCAAGCTATAGCACTTATGAAATTTATTAATAACTCACACCAAATTTGTCTACAAAACTGTCCACTTCCATAAATTGTTGGTAGACCATTATACGTAGCATTTTTAACATCTTTTAACCCATTTAACGTACCACTTTATAATCACCAATGTTAGATGTCAATTCGACCTTAGACACACCACTACTAGAAAAAATGCCATTAGCAACAATTATTTTAACAACGATAGAGAAATCGTTGCTAAATTATGCATTTAGCATCTCATTTTAGCAACAAAATTGTTAACAAACTTGCTATTTTTTTAGCAACAAAAAAATTAGTTGGTATTTTTAACAAATGACCATAAATATTTGTTGCTAATTTAGCAATGACTAAACAATTTCGTTGCATTATAAAATTAGCACTGGTCGAATTAGCAACTAGAATCAATCGATGCTAATTCGGCCGGTGCTAATATGAGAATGCAACAAAATTGCTTAGTGGTTGCTAAATTAGCAACAAATATTTATGATCTTTTGTAGAAGTACCAACTAATTTTTTTGTTGCTAAAAAAATAGCAACTTTGTTAACAATTTTATTGCTAAAATTAGATGCTAAATGCATAATTTAGCAACGATTTCTCTATTGTTGTTAAAATAATTATTGCTAGTGGCATTTTTTCTAGTAGTGCACCCACACGACACAATTCAAACCATGCACAACCCTTCAATTCTAAAATACCCTTATCGAGATTTCCACATGAAATAACAAGACCTATACACTTATATACACATGCGCATATCCTGTCCTTTAAAACCCGATTAATACCAATTAAAATACACATTATAATCATTTTAAAGACCTTAAAATACGCGACATACCAACAGCCCACACCTTAATGGTTTTAATGAGCCAAATAAACTTACCCAAACCCTCACATGAAATCATAAACGCCCGTTAATCATATGACCTAGGGTTTCCATTTTTGTGATCCAATTCATGTATTAAATAGGCGATTATAAGAGCTTGCTTCCATTAATAATAGTGGTCGATCGAAGGGCTGATAAACAACAAGTCTCAAAGACAGAAAAAAATGAACATGGGTCGAAGATTTACCCAAGGTTCACCAGGTTTACAATGTTTCCCGATTTTTTTAGCAGACTATATACACAATCCATACCCACGAGACCCACAACAGATTAATGTGTATATCCAAATTAAAAACATGAATTAGTCGAATGGTTATTAAGAACAAAGGAAAGGATGATTATACCTTGGTTGGATTAACAGTGATGAAACAAGACAAACGAACAGACCAACCCTAATCAAACTACACGATCAAGAACCAAGTACACCCCAACGATAACAACCAGATTGCGCACCAAGAACCTGATCACCACCCTTATGCTGCTACTCGTTACTTGGAATTCTGGGAAGAAAAGTCACTGCTGCCGTTTCTTGTTTCCAGAATTTTTAGGTTTTTAGGGTTTTGGGTGAATAAGGAGAAGTGGTATATGGTTGGAGTTTATGTGGGATGGGAGAAGGAGTGCCGAGATTTGATTGATTGGGAGACTATTTCCATATTTTCAAAATTATGTATCTAGACACTTTTAATTTGTGTGCACATCTTAATTAAAATCGGCCTAGGGGAGTATATATGTGTCGTGTGATATATATATATATATATATATATATATATATATATATATATGTATATGTATATGTATATGTATATGTATATGTATATGTATATGTATATGTATATGTATATGTATATGTATATGTATATGTATATGTATATGTATATGTATAAGTGTCGATTTGTAGAACATAGATTATAGGTTAAGGGTGTCGTAAAATGTAGCTTCATAAAATTCGTATTCAAGGTTCACCTATTGTCTCGTACTATATAATTTTCAAATTAAGTCGTGTCGTATAAAGGTTCAAATTTATAACGGAAATTAGGAAACGAAAATCCGGTTATTACAATTCTTCCCATCTAAAAAGAAAATTTTATCCTCGAAATTGAAGTAGGGAAAATCAAAATGAATACTCAGTGAATCACAAAAAAATTAAGAATAGCTGTCTGAGAGTCTCAGGCTCTACAGATCATCACGGATTAGTTTACGGTTATAGAACCATGCGAAGAGATGATTACAAGGACATATAACATAAGGATGAGATGATTACAAAACAAAATGAAACTTCATTCCTTCCAAATCGAATTTCCAAATACACCAACGAAACGTACAAACGATCAAAGAAGCACCTCACAGCGTATCAGAACGAACATTGAATGGGTAGGATACCCGAGTAGAAACAACGAATCGCGAAAAGTATCATGACGTATCCAACTTATTGCTCTCGACACTTATCAAGACATCTTATGATCCCAATAAGTTGAAGTTATATGATCTAGGTAGTATCACGTTGGCCAGACATCATAATACTTGTATCATATACTCATGCCTTTATTGCCATCATATTTTACCTCAAGTCATGACTAAACCATCTATGCGGATCTGCTCTAGCGGATACGAAGCCTATACGGAGTGGATGACAATCACATGACACACAAACATGAATACGAAACAAATATGAAAGTAAATCCAAACGATAGGAACTTCATAATTAAATCCTAGACGTCAAACGAATAATAGAAAAGGTACTAATGATCAAAACCACATGAAGAATATCAAACCATCTCCAAACGCATAACGAAACAAATGAAAGAAGACAAATCGCAGAAACTCATATCTTCCACCATTCTTAGGACAATCATAGGGCCGGTGCCCCACCACACCATACGGAGCTGATGAAATCTTCTAAGCATCTCTTCGCTTATACAACGACCTAGTAGCACGGGTGAACTGCTGACCACCTATACGCCCAAACTCCTAGTAGTGGTTTCTTCGCCTATCTGAAATACGCCGGTCATATCTCGTCTACTCGTACGCCTTCCGAGTGCTTGCTAGTTGAATCTAGTCTCCGTCTTTGCTCCTCCTGTTGTCCCGTCCAGCTCTCTCCTGCGGCATCTCGATGTTCCAGCAGCGTTGTGATGAACGAATGCGGCGTCTGCTTCACGAACCTCTCTAATCAGCAACTGTTGCAGCAACTCAGGGTTGGCACCTCCATCTTCGACTCTACGAGTAGTCACCATCTAAACGATCGGTAAACAAATGTGCGAAGACAAAATAGACCAAAATCAAATGTGGAAGAAAGAAGATCAATCAATGAAGACAAAAGAATATCGAATTAAAATCTGAGCGAAAATTCAAAACAATCAGAAAAGATCAAAACAAATGGAAGCCTAATGTCTACCAAAATCCTCACAGGTCATTCCTAAGGTTCAACAAGACGAAACCGAAGCTCTGATACCATAATTGTAACACTCCAACCCGACAAGGATCCGAGTGTCACATTATGGGGTCAAATCAGAACATACATGCAAGCGGAAGACTTACAAAATAAAAACCAAGTCATGAAACCATGACTCCAAAATAAAATCCCAAAAGATTACAGATATAAATGAAACAACATAAAATCAAAATACAAAAGTCTAGAATCATAAGTCCCAAGAATAGGGTAGCTCTAGGGTCAGTCTCTAACCGCTCCTACTCCCGTCTCTAAATCCCAGCATCCCGCTAAAAATACCTGCCGCCAGAGAAACGAAAGTGCGGCTAAGCTGAAAAAGCCCAGTGAACAGATATAAACAATACAATAACAATATAATCAAAATGAGAAATGAATCAAATTATGTCAACACAAAGAAAGGAAAAGAGCCTGCTGAGAACATGTCAGACGAAACAGGATGCGAAACGCATATGAGACAAGTACTGAAACATAGTGCATTACAAATATCATAGGATCAAAGTGCATTGCCTAGGTGCCTAAGCATGCCACATGAATAGGCCAAATAATCATATCACAATACATGTGGTACTAAGAACGTGATAAACATAGTTTCTTGATCATTTATGAGCTCTAAGGTTTAACCATAACAATGATAATAAACTTGGTACGCAGCGGAATAAAACAAATCAAAGTTATTGACACAAGGTTTCTTTCAACATCACTTCCAATTATATTAATAACGTGTTATCTAAACTATAACAAAGATCAAAGACACCTTCGATCTTGGTGGTTAACTAAACTAACACTAACTCAAGTCTAGGCGTTTACAAGAACACACGCCCTAGACATACACACACCCCTTTGCTAGATGTCTACATTATGGAAGACTTGTATATTAAAACCTATACCCCATGTCCTCTTTATATACTAGAGGATTATGGTTTACAAATCTCTACGAAGGACTAAATAATAAATCTTCTTTTTCAAGTAAGTTCTTCCTTCTTTTTGTAAGTTTCATTCTTCTCACTTTGACTCCCTCTTGTTTCATTCTTCTTGTTTTGTTTCATCAAATCAAAAATCCTAACAATACATATCACAAATCATATACTGTCAAATCCAAAGTTGTACATGAAGCTGCAGACTCCAATGTACCAGAATGTAATGGGGTGTAGGAACACACACTGACCAATCACCAGATACGGATACAAATTCCCTAGGGTGCATCCATAAGCTCCCTACAAAAAAAGTGATCACATACATACATAACATAATGGGAACGCCGGGGACACCAGATAGTGTCATGCCACCGGTGCCTCAATGACATGGCCATGGTACCTCCATGGCTAGTTATACAAATACATAAGCTAGGCAATACAAGAGCAATCATAATCATATCAAATTAATCGTATCAAATACTGAACTGAAGCATATCATATCGAATACTGAACTGAATCATATCATAACATATCATACCGAAGTCATAATGGAACAAATCATACCAAAGAATCATAACATACAAATCAATTCAGAAAGCAAACAAAGGATCATCATAGAGGAATCATAGCAAGGGATCAGATCAAAGGATCAGAACATACAAGGTATCCCTACTGAAAAGGGAAAGAATATATGTACCTTAGTGAATGAACGGAAATGAAACGATCACAAGAACAAGAGTCTCTCCCTCCTCTGAGAATCTACACGAACGAGTGATCACATATTACTTATAAGCTTATATACTTCTTATCATACTTATTATATCTCTTATTATGCTTATGTTATCTTATATTTTCATACTCTAATTCTGGACCAGTTTTACATGAATTTATTGACCCATCAGAAGTACTTCAAAAATTCTAAGAAAATTCCTAGATGTTCCCATTTTAGATAGGTCATTTCACAATTTTTTGAAGATTTTATCTCAAGGTCTAAGAGTGGTTTAAAAGTTCATATTTCCAGACCTGCCCAGAAAGTGCACAAGAAGTATACCCCAAAGGCTTACGTGTATTAGACCTACTTAAACACCTTGGAAAAATTCCCAAAAATTCCATAAATTCATAACATCTTAAAAATCAATCCTATAAAAGGAGAGGTCAAAAATCCCTTTGGTTTGAAAATGAAAAATCAAAAACTACAACAGAAATTAAGTACTCAGAATTAAGCTTTGACCCATGGTTTCATAAAATTCCAAAACACTACCTAAGCAACTCCAAATTTATTCAAACCATTTTAAGAACTCAAGTAAGACATAAAAAAAAGTTTTTCAAACAAAAATCCAGGCCATAACACTTATGAAACTTATTAATAACTCACACCAAATTCGTCTACAAAACTGTCCATTCCCAGAAATTGTTGGTAGACCATTATACGTAGCATTTTTAACATCTTTTAACCCATTTGACGTACCTCTTTATAATCACCAATGTTAGATATCAATTCGACCTTAGACACACCCACACGACACAATTCAAACCATGCACAATCCTTCAATTCCAAAATACCCTTAACGAGATTTCCACATGAAATATCAAGACCCATACACTTATATACACATGCGCATATCCTGTATTTTAAAACTCGATTAATACCAATTAAAATACACGTTATAATCATTTTAAAGACCTTAAAATATGCGACATACCAACAACCAACACCTTAATGGTTTTAACGAGCCAAATAAACTTACCAAAACCCTCACATGAAATCATAAATGCCCGTTAACCACATGACCTAGGGTTTCCATTTTTGTGATCCAATTCATGTATTAAATATGCGATTATAAGAGCTTGCTTCCATTAATAATAGTGGTCGATCGAAGGGCTGATAAACAACAGGTGTCGAAGACAGAAAATATGAACATGGGTTGAAGATTTACACAAGGTTCACCAGGTTTACAATGTTTCCTGATTTTTGTAGCAGGCTATATACACAATCCATACCCACCCACGAGACCCACAACAGATTAATGTGTATATCCAATTTGAAAACATGAATTAGTCGAATGGTTATTAAGAACAAAGGAAAGGCTGATTATACCTTGGTCGGATTAACAGTGATGAAACAAGAAAAACGAACAGACCAACCCTAAACAAACTACACGATCAAGAACCAGGTACACCCCAACGATACCAACCAGATTACGCACCAAGAACCTGATCACCACCCTTATACTGCTACTCATTCATTGGAATTCTGGGAAGAAAAGTCACTTCTACCGTTTCTTGTTTCCAGAATTTTTAGGTTTTTAGGGTTTTGGGTGAATAAGGAGAAGTGGTATACGGTTGGAGTTTGTGTGGGATGGGAGAAGGAGTGTCGAGTTTATGTATCAAGACACTTTTAATTTGTGTACACATCTCAATTAAAATCGGCCTAGGGAAGTATGTATGTGTCGTGTGATATAAATATATCTATATATATCTCTCTCTATATATATATATATATATATATATATATATATATATATATATATATATATATATATATATATATAAGTGTCGATTTGTAGAACATAGATTATAAATTAAGGGTGTCTTAAAATTTAGCTTTACAAAATTCGTATTCAAGGTTCACCTATTGTCTCATATTATATAATTTTCAAATTAAGTCGTGTCGTATAAAGGTTCAAATTTATAACGAAAATTCGGAAACTAAAATCCGGTTATTAAAAAGCTAGATGTCGAGTTCTATCCGGGTACAACCACTCCCGTTATATTTTAAGGCCCAACATAACAAACCTTATGTTTATGGCACAAACACATATACCATCTAATCTAATTTGGTGAAAGTGTTGTGATTATGCAATAATGTTTACAATGATTATCCATGACATAAATGTCTAATGGATATGAATGACTACTTCTAAATGAACTTCCATTGATAGGAAGCCTTCAAATAATGAAGATCACAAGTTCCCCAAGGTTGATGTGATAGATCTTCATCTATTTATGCTTGTTGTGAATGAGGATGGCTAGATCTCCAAGCTTTCCTTGGTTGATCAAAATGTAAAGTATGCTTAGAACAAAGATGAATGTTAGAAGCATTATGATCATGTGATAATGAGGGTGATTAATGTATGTTACTACATGGTTATCTATAGATCTAAATGATGCAAGAATGATAGAGAGAATGTGTGTTGGAAGAGATGATTGAAATGAGAAAATAATGGGCTCTATTTATAGGAAAAATAGGTAATCTGAAAAGTAATATTTTATTAGATTTGATATCTTAGAGTATCTTCCAAGATCTTGAAAATCTAACCAAATATTCACCAAATCTTCTAAAGATCAAGAGATATGATGATGCATGGAATGATGTAAAAATTCATTTTCATTTAGATTAAAATGTTCACAAAAATAAACTTGTAAAATGTATTATATAACTAGTTGATAAAATATTTAGTTGCCTTTTATAAAATAAAATATCTAGTTGAGTGCTTGTCAAAATAAAATGAATTTTGTAAAGTGTAAGTAAACTTTAGTACTTGTATGAATATTATAGTTAGTTTACTTGTACAAATAAAAGTATATATTTTTTAGACATTTTACAAAAGATGTATTTGTATAAAATACTTGTGAATGAAAAATGTAAAGTGAGGTTCGAAATAGAATGGTTAACCTATTCATATACTTAGTGACTCTAAATGTATTTTAAACATTCTAAATGATTTGTTAAGGGGTTTGATCATAATGCCACATAACAAACATGTACGAACCTATGTTGTAACATACGAGGACACAAGACGTTGAGAGGTGTTGAGACAAAATGTGACTACGAGTAACTTGTACATTTTACGTTATGTATTACAAGTTACATGTTTGTCATCAATCAAAACAAGCGAGACTGTACAGATTAAATATCGTAATATTTGCACTAACAATCTCCACCTTTTTTATGATCACAAAAATATGTAAACGTAACAGATAGTAAAATGTAAAATGTTACTTATATCCGTAATACCTTTACATTACCTTCTTCGTTTACACTCTTCTCCCCCTTTGGTCGAAACAAAAAGGGCATGTCCTGGGAGTTTAACTTTATTTCTCCCCAAAAAGGCGAGCTTGCATCATCCCTAGTGAAGTTAAATTGTCTACTCCAATCCGTCCCTTGTTTGGTAGCGGATCCATTGATCAAATTAAGAGGCTTAACCCACATCAAGGTTAGTTTTATGCAACAAAAATTATGAGAAATATATGATAAAGAAAATGCATAGCAATGTTAGCCTATTTTCTCTACTTTTTGATCGAAGCACAAAGGCTTGTCGAAAAGTGAGAATGATGATGAATGCGTGAATGCTTCCCCTTGTTTGAGACGTCAAGGTATGATTAAAAACCTACAAAACCAATATTAGTGCAAAACTATATTCGTCATTGAATGAGTAAGTGATATACAACAAAGTGTATATAAGATGCATTCAATTAATGCTTGATGGAAGCTCCCCTTGCTCTAGGGCGTCAAGATGAACCTATAAAATATTATTAGCATAATAGAAGCTTTGTCTATAGACAAATATGTCATATACAACCAAGTGTATAGACTATCCAACATGAGTGCTTGAAGGATATTCCCCCTTGTTTGAGGGTGTCAAGAAGCACCTAAAATAAGAAAAATAATTGATGCAAACTTCATCCTTAGATGAGTAAGTTATATACAATCGAGTGTATATGATGATGAACCTATAATGAAAAAAACTATAGTGCAATTTATTTCATCTTTTTGACAAAGAAAAATAAGATGTATATATGCGATATATAAATGATATAATCAAAGATCTCATGAAGTGTATTCTTCTAATAAGAATTACAATCATAAGAAAAACGAGAATATAATATGATAAGAGCCTACAAAATAATGCCTAGAAGGAAGATATGAAGTGAAGTTAGAATGTTTAAAGTGAGTGGTGCTAGTGTTGGTGTCGGTTTACTAGTAGGATTCATGTGGTGATAACTCGGTGGATGACTCAAGATTTATAGAAGTAAGTTTTTGCTAATCCATGGTGGTGATGGACGGTGATGTAGAAAACTGTTAAAGAATCAGAAACATGTATATATAGCAAATTCTATAAACATAGAAAATATGGACTCATGCAATCCTTGTATAAAATTTACAACTTGGGGAATAAACAAACGATTATGACTTTGTTAATGTCAAATGACCAAGACAAAGAAAAAGAAAAAAAATATAAATAGACATTGCAATTCAATGATGCATAAGGGTTATGATTTGAACGATTTATTAATGCTAACAAACTATTATTTTGAACATGCTCATATATGCTTCAAGTATTATAAATCAAGTGAAAAATTTCCCAAGCGTATGCCAAGAGTAATCTATAATACGTTCTATCTAAGAATGTTATAATGAAGATACCAAAGAAAATGCATAAATATGAAGATAAATTCGTTCATTGATTGACATAAATTATTATAGAAATGACCTATTATAGGTGACAATGGGAGAGAGGGTATGAACATGAGCGATTATGACATTATAATTCTATTTTGACTGACATGAACGATTATAACATTATCATCTACCAAAGATGTATCAAGTCATAATGTATAACCAAAAAGAAGTGAAGACAAGATGTATCAAATAATAATAATAATAATAATAATAATAATAATAATAATAATATTAATAATAATAATAATAATAATAATAATAAAACCTTGGTGCTCCTGCCTATTACTATACGCTAGGTAGTAAGGTGGTGTTTGGCAGTTTTCTCACGGTCTTGGTACGAGCTTCCGGGTTTTTTTGGTACGTGTTGTATTGGTACGAACGCTTTGGTTGCTCAAGGTTTTGCGTCTTCAGGTGGGTTGCTCCTTGTGCCTTCACTTGTATGGTTGCTACTTTTGGTATTGTTTGTTTTTCCTTTCTTTTATTTACTTACTTGTGGTGTGGTTATACGTGGTGGTGGTTTTGTTGCTTTGTTGCTATGCCGGTTGTGAGATTTCACTGTCCCTTTGTGGGTCTTGGGGGATGTCGGGACGGCGGTGGTAATGGGCTTACTAGAACTTCTTTGATCACACACTTACGTGACCGGCACTTTAGCGTTGAGGCCCTTGGTACCACTAAGCAGTCTCTCTTGTCGGATTTGGCTATTTTCGAAAGGACCGAGGTTACTCTTAAGCGTATGGGGTTGTGGTTATGTGGTGGTTGTTTCAAAACGCATACTTTCCGGACTAAATGTCGTCACGGTACAGGGTCTGATTTTGTGTCTCCTCCTGATTGTGGTGATGGTGTTGTTCGGTTCGTGTTATATGATCTCACCAGACCGCAGGTTCCTTCCCAGGTAGTCATTGTTGAGGATTCGGTTTTGGATGTGCTTGGTGGTTTTGATTTACCTCTTCTTGATACTTTATTCTCTAAGGGATTGCGGACTGTCAAATCCATCCCTCCCAAATGTCGGTTGGAGTTCTCTCGTACTTTGAAAAGAGCTCTTGATAAGGTGATCTGCACGCCTGATGACATTTCTTGTTGGGTTGGTTTGTTTGTCCTGACTCTTTGTCTACTTAAAACCTTTTGCCCGAGGAGTAGTCAAGAGGGCAGGTCGGTCACCAAGCGTCAACGCCAGGAAGAATATATCGTTAATTCTATTCATGCATGGGGCTCTCCTGGTGGTAGTTTGCAGGTTGTGCGTGAGGTTTTAGCCGAACCTTCTCCATTATGGTCTAATATTGATGATGACAGTTTGGATTTGGGTGACCGTAATGTCAAGCAATGTAAGAGGAAGATTTGTGATTGTCATTATACAGCTGCGGTCAGAGTTCTTTCGTCTTCTGGTATTGCACCTTATGATGTTTCTACTCTTGAGGACTTAAAAACTAAGCACCCTTTTCAGTCAGCTCCTTCCTTGCCTGATATACCTATTGATCATCATCACCTTACAACATCTCCTTCCACCGTTCTTGACATGATCAAGAGTTTCCCTCGTGGTACTTCTTGTGGGCGGGATGGGCTGCGCGCCCAACACCTTTTGGATTGCTTGAATGGTGAAGCTGTGGCTATTTCTGATGAGTTGATCGCTTCTATTACCCAAGTGGTGAACCTTTTTCTTGCTGGTAAATGCTCGAGGGCGTTGGGTGAGTACATTACCAGTGCTCCTCTCACACCCTTAGTCAAACCAGGAGGGGGTATCCGTCCTATCGTTGTTGGGACTATTTGGAGGCGTTTAGTTTCCAAGGTTTGTGCTTCCATGATTGGTCACTCTTCAGACAGTTATTTAGATGATTTGCAATTTGGTGTTGGTGTGTCGGGTGGAGGGGAGGCTATTCTTCATGCTGTGAATCGGTTGGTTGAGGACCGGGGAGGTGATGTTGGTCTGTCTATGTTGTTGGTTGATTTTAAAAACGCTTTCAACATGGTGGATCGGGTTGTTATGTTACGTGAGGTACGGCTTCATTTCCCGGCTATTTCGCAGTGGGTTGAATTCTGTTACTCTAGTCCTGCGAGATTATATTATGATGAGCATACTCTCTGGTCTCATCAAGGTGTGCAACAAGGTGATCCGCTTGGGCCTCTTCTTTTTGCTTTAGTGTTACATCCCCTGGCATGTAAGATTAGAGATTCTTTTGACCTTTCCCTTCAGGCTTGGTATTTGGATGATGGTACTATTATTGGCGATACCTTGGTGGTGGGTAAGGTTTCAGAGTTGATTATGAGGGATGGACCTTGTCGTGGCTTACACCTCAATGTTGATAAAACTGAAGTTTTTTGGCCACAGGAGGACCCCAGAAGCAGGTATGACGGTGTTTTTCCCCCCAATATTTCTCGCCCCTCACATGGTGTTAAATTATTGGGTGGACCTGTTAGTGTGGATTTTGAGTTTGGTAGTAAGTTGGTTCTGAAAAGGGTTGCTAAAACTATTGAACTTATGGATGCGGTTGCCAAACTTAATGATCCTCAATGCGAGTTGTTGCTTCTCCGTACTTGTGCTGGTATTTCTAAGTTATACTTTTCTATGCGCACATGTTCTCCTCGGGTCTTTGGTTGTGCTCAGGTTTCTTTTGATGCGGCACTTCGTTCTTCCTTGGAGCGCATTGTTACTGCTTCTGGGCCCGGTTTTGGCGATTGGCAGTGGAGACTTGCCACCTTACCCTTTGCTTTTGGGGGGCTTGGGTTATATTCTGCAGGTGATGTCTTGAACTATGCTTTCCTTGCTTCTCGACTTCAATCTGCTAGTTTACAGTCTAAGCTTCTCCTTAGTTCTGGTATTGTAACTGCTGGTCCCTCCTTTGATGATGCTCTACGTACTTTTAACGTGAATATGGATATTGACCTTTTGAGTAACCCTAGCGAGGTCGCTGCCCCCAAACTTATGAAGAAATTGGCAGATATATATTTCGATCGGGTTACCCAATCTGTTGAGTCTACTTTCCATCTTTCCCCTCGACAGATGGCTTTATGGAGTTCACTAAAGGAGGATCATACTTCGGATTGGCTTAGGGTGGCTCCGATATCTGGACTGGGACAAACTATGAATGCCAGGGCTTATCGTTGTGTGCTATGATATCGGTTGGGTGTTCCTCTTTTCACTGTTCAGGTACCGTGTTCAGCTTGTTCTAAGGTATTTTCTGGAGATATTTATGGGGATCATGATGTTTCGTGCGCGGGGATTGTTGGCATTAAACATCGGCATAACCTTGTGCGCGATGTTCTTGTTGATATATGCTCTCGGTCCGTAATTTCTGCTCGTAAGGAGGTGGATATTGGACTTTATGGAGATGGGGACAGATCCTTGCGCCCAGCTGATATACTGCTTTACTCTTGGGATAGTGGGCGTGATGTATGTGTTGATCTAACGGGATCGTCGCCCTTGACGCAATCTGGGATGACTGATTTTATGCCAGGGCGGGTGATCATTGATGCTGCACGACGTAAACGTGTCAAATACGATGCTAAATGTGTGGATATTGGATATGGGTTTCTCCCCTTTTATTTTTCTTCATTTGGTGAACTTGAGAAGGACGCAGTAACCTTGATAAAGCGCATTCGACGATTCTCTATGACTTAAGACATTGGAGCATGTGCTGCGGTTCATATTTTTAATAGGATTGGCTTTGCTATTGCTAGAGGTGTGGGGGCCCAGTTAGTTTCTCGGCTTCCCACTAACTTTTTGTAAATCCTATGAGTTTTTAATAAAAGTGTTGATTAAAAAATAATAATAATAATAATAATAATAATAATAATAATAATAATAATAATAATAATAATAATAATAATAATAAGTACCTATATAAGGATGAGAATGAAATCATATGAGAGAGATGGATAGACCAACGTGTTGAGAAAGTGTTGGGAATGACGATTTTGATTAATATATCGTTTGCACTGATAATAATATGTATGATATGTGTCAAGAGAGAAAAGGATAAGATCTTATGATGGTGTTCTAGACAGTGAAGTTGTAAGGTGCTACTTTAAGAAAATCCAAGATTTGTTTATTGTGGAGATAAAGAAGTTTGTAAAAGACATGATGCATTTTTCACTTGATGAGGTATTGGTGAAAACTTGTGATATAAGGTTAAAAAGGTTGAACTAGTTGTGGTTTCGTGAACCTGTTTTAGCTAAGTGGTGTTTACCTATGTGTTGGTATTTTATGGTGTAAGAGACATATAATTTGACAAAATACAATTATGTGAATGGATTTCGCTCCCCCTTAATTGGTGGACATCCAACATAAGGTGTAATGTATCAAATAAAGAATGACAACAAAGTGTTTAGGAGGTTATTCGGGTTAAAGAAAAAAGATGAGCTTAGTGATGTTTTTATGGATGATGGTTAGCATACAATGAACTTCAACCTTAACATCACGTACCTCTTCTTGATTAATACCAGATGATCATATGATGAGGCATGTGGTTTCCTCATAGGAGGTGGAGAGGATGATGTAATTAAGTATTGTTGTAGCTAAGTAGTGGTGGAGGCAGTTTTTTGTAAAGCGGAAGAATAATGAGATTTAGATAGAGGTCGGTTAAATGATATGAAGATGTAATGCCAAATCACTAAATTTCATATGTTCTAAAACTCTAGGCAAGTTTAAAGGGTCCTATAAAATTAATCTACGTAGCAATAAGAGGATTATGCGAAATGAGCATATAAAAGTTAGAACGACGTGAGATAACAAATAATTTGTTATCAACCTACAAAACAAATTTGTTAGTGACAAAAGATGTTAACATGATAGAAATCAAATGATAACATCTTATATAAGCAAAAACAACACATTCCCCTTAGTAGACAAGAAATCACCACACAACAAGGTAGCATCAAGACACACAATCATATTATGCAAGAATGCGACATTATTCAAGACATTTTATTTTTAGATTATTTTGTCGTTAGTCTTAGACATTTAAGTATACTTACCTATAATTAAGTATGAAAATTTATGTGATTATATTGTAGGATCAAAAGACCTCTAAAAGTTTATCATACCAAAATCACTTTGATAAGTTATAAGTGCACACGTAGCAAAAAAATAGTGTGACAAAGACGCAAAAGAAGCAAGACGAGAGATTCATGCAAGCCATGTTTAAATTATAACATTTAGGAGCATGTATCATTTAGACTATCTTATGCATAGATTTTAAGGAATGTCAACAAACGATAATAGCTTTCAAGCATGGATACATTTATAACAAAGTGACATATTATGAGTTCACAAGTAACACATCAGCCATGCGAAACATTATTTAGAGGACATAATTGCTTCAAATGTAAACATCATGCAAATCATGTTTACGCTTAACATTAAGTAGCATAAAGCATCACAAAGATAAAACTTTTCTAGGGTTTACACATTTGACAATTAATCAAGTAGATATTAAACACAAAGATAATGTCGCGACATATGAACAACATAAACAAGAACATGTAATCAACACATGTATATGTAATGTTTTGGTTTTAAAGGAAAAGTCCTGTCTACTACTTGTTTGATTAGTATTCCGAAGGCGAGGCAAACTATCACTATTTTAACACTACTGAAGTATAAAAATTGATAGTTTACCAATACTTGGCTTAATGTGACTCAACTAATATGCCATATAACTAAAGTGATTAAGATGTCATAATATACACAAAAATTTAACTATGGTGTGTTGACTTTAGAAAACAAATAATAAGTTTCAATCTTGTGTTTGGAATCTAAGGTTGCTCAAATTAGATAGCTTAATGGATGACATATTTTGATCATTTATGACCAAGAAATGTGTTTGTGTGTGACAATGAAATAAGAGCGTTCTAGAGAATGCTTCTTGGAGTGTTTTCCAACAAGAATCTTAGTAAGGTTACTAACCTCAATAGATCTTGTGTATACTCTAGAGATGTGTATGTTATAACCTTTAGATGTGTTTCAAGGCTTGAAATAGATTATGAGCAAGGATTTGTTATGATGTATGCTTGAAAGGATATAGATACAAATTATATCTTTAGACAAGTAAGATTATTCAATGTGATAAAGTTATCATCCTTATAAAAACAAGTATGAAAACATGAAGAAGTTACACTAGTTCATAGAACCTTTTTGTTTAAGACTATTTAGCCAAAGAGGTGTAATGAAATATCTTGTAACACAATCATTCATATTACAAGGATAGAATGATGCATACAATATGTTGGGAATAATACTAACAGTTACCACTGATAGTCTTGTGGTTAACACTGCTAAAGATTACACTAGCAGTGGAAACTCATTACCACTGCCAGTATCATTATTACCACTGCTATTAGGATAATTGTTATGTATCCGTGTATTGATAAGTATAGAAAAGATCTTGTGTATATTCTATATTGTTAGGTTTATACTTATCTTGTAAAGGACTCCTTGTGCTATAAAAGGAGATCCTAGGTCATTGATTAGAGTACGTAATATTCATATTAGCTTCAAGGTGTAACCCTAGTGATAAGCAAGATCACTCGTATTATTTCTTAATAATCTTGAAGCTTTGTGTTTATTATTCTTACTTACATTACAACATATAATATGTCTTCTAAGTATTACTAAGTATATTCCGCGTGCTTATTAATATAACTCAAAATATCACTAACACAAGGTGTGTGTTTAGATCCATCAAGTGGTATCAGAGGGAAGGTTCTGATATTTTGATTTAGAAGATCCAAGGAATACACTTAACCACTCACTCAATTCATTGGAGATGGAAAACAACCAGTCCAACTCTTCTACTCCAAGACTTCCTAAGCTCAAACTTAATGAGTTTGAGATGTGGAGGATAATGATTGAGCAATACTTTCTCATTCAAGACTATGCTCTATGGGAAATCATCTTAACTGGTGATTCTTTCAAGCCTATGTCAAAGACTCAGAAGGTTGGTGACACAGATGTTGTGACAATTTCTGTGCCTGAGACAAATATTGAAAAAGCACTGAAGAAGAATGATCTAAAGGCTAGAAGTTTGTTGCTGATGACTCTCCCTAGAGACCAGATCATAGCATTCAGCAAGTTCAAGACATCTAAAGAACTTTTTGAAGAAATTTGCTCAGTGTTTGGTGGTAATGATGCTACAAAGAAGACACAAAGACATTGTTGAAGCAAAGTTATGAAAACTTCTATGCTTCAAGCAATGAATCACTTGATAGCATCTTCACCAAAATCCAGAAGATTGTTACACAACTGACTGTATTTGGCATTGAGGTAGAAAAGGAAGACCTCAATTTGAAGTTTCTAAGAAGTTTGCCTTCAGAGTTTCATACTAATGTTACAGTCTGGGAAAATAAATCAGATATTGAAACTATGAAGCTCAATGATCTTTACAACAACTTCAAAGTCATTGAACAAAGATTGAAGAAGGCTGGAAAACTTGGTACAAGCTCAAGCAGCTTGGCTTTGATGTCAACCTCTGTTGACAGTGATGATTCTGAAGATGACTGTGATGATGATATTGCCACTGCTGGTTCTACTATTTCCACTGGTAATGTTAGTGTTACCACTGCAGGTTCAAAGAAGAAGATTGCTAGTATTGGAGATCCTACCTTTTATGCTTTTATCTCCACACAAGTTAATGGCTCTATATTAACTCATGAAGACATAGAGCAAATTGATGAAGATGACTTGGAGGAGATGGATATAAAATGGCAAATAGCTCTTCTTAGCATGAGGGCTAGGAAATTCTACAAGAAGACTGGCAAGCCTATTCACATCAATGGTGGTGAAACTGCAGGCTTTGACAAAAAGAAAGTAGAATGTTTCAATTGTCACAAGTTGGGGCATTTTGCTAGGGAATGCAGAAGACCAAAGATGAAGGACAACAGGTCTACTTGGTATAAGCAAAAGAAAGAACCAACTGTGGAAGAACCAAAGGCAATGTTGGCAATTGATGATGTGAGCTATGATTGGAGTTTCATGGCTGATGAACAAGAGGAAGAACCTTCAGATGCTGCTTTTGTGTCTACTGAATTTGCTCTCATATCTTTCTCTGACTCTGAGGTACAAAACTTTGAAAGTTGTTCTAAAACATGTAGGGCTTCTAGAGAAGTTGAAAGACTTAATGAATCTTATGAAAGTCAAAGAACAGAGTTGTTTGCTGCTAATTATGTTGTGTCAAACCTTAGGAGAGGTATAGCTATATTAGAAAAACAACTAGAGCACTATAGAGATAATGAGTCAAAATATAATGATGATATGGTTCTTCTTAGAAGAGAGGTAGATCATATGACAACTGTGAATGAGGATTTCCAAGAAGAGCTTGAAAAACTTAGAAAGAAATATGAGAATGTCAATTTAACTGTTGACACCTGTTATTATCAGTCTAAGTCAATTGATAAAATTTGGAATGCTCAAATACATAGTAAAGTTAAGTCTGGTATAGGTTATAATACAGTGCCTCCACCACTAAGAGGTGTTCTATCACCTCCAGGTATAGATTTAGCTCATACAGGTTTAGAAGACTTTCAGGAACCTATTCTTGAATATGGTCCTCCCAAAACTGTGAAATGTGAGGAAGAGGTTAAGGTTCCTGAAAGTCTTCTAAGAATAGGTTCCTAAAAGTCTTCTAAACTTTTGCCACTATAAAAACTGTTAACACTGCTCACCCTAAGTCACCTGTTACAAGTGAAAAATCCAAAACAACTTTTGCAAAATCTGCACAAACAGGGAAAAGAACTTTTCAAAATAAAAAGGTTCATTATAACCAACAGTGGGTACCCAAAACCAAACCAGCAGTTTCCACTGCTCATTCAAAAGTTCCCACTGCAAGGGTTTTAAACAAGAAAAGGGGGGACATGGGCAATGTTGTGAAGGTCTTAGCACGTTGGGAACGGAAACCTAAAGGAATAATCATCAACCAATCCCAATGGTGTATCAATGACCTTTGATAGATTTAACTATATTGATACACGAGGCAGATCCAAGTCAATCATGGCTTGGGTCCCCAAAACAAACTAACTCTTTACTCTTATGTGCAGGAACATCCAAGGACAAAAAGATCAGATCAAGGTTATACAGATAGTGGATGTTCAAGGCACATGACTGGCAACAAGTCCTATCTCTCAGATTTTGAACAATATGATGGACAGTATGTCAGCTTTGGAGGTGGAGTTAATGGAAAAGTTGCTGGTAAAGGAGTAATCAAAACTGGTAACTTGGACTTTGAACCTGTGTACTATGTAAAAGAGCTTAAGTATAAATTTTTTAGTGTGTCACAAATGTGTGACAAGAAGAACAATGTTCTTTTTACCAAAGATATGTGCTTTGTTCTCTCTAAGGATTTTAAGATGCTTGATGAAAGTCAAATTCTTCTTAAGATTCCTAGAAAAGGCAACTTATATAGCTTTGATATGAACAACATTGTTGCTAAAGATGATTATGCTTGCTTTCTTGCAAAGGCCACAATGGATGAATCCATGTTATGGCATAGAAGACTTGGTCATGTTAACTTCAAAACCATTAATAAGATTGTCAAAGATGGTTTGGTGAGAGGGTTACCTCAGAAAAGATTTGAAAATGATCAAACCTGTGTGGCTTGTCTTAAAGGCAAACAACACAGAGCTTCTTGCAGGTCAAAGCTGGTTAACTCTATTGCTCACCCACTTCAAATGTTACATATGGACTTATTTGGTCCTACATCTGTGAGCAGCTTGAATCTAAAGAAATATTGTCTTGTAGTGACTGATGATTTTAGCAGGTTTACATGGGTTTTCTTTCTTAAAACCAAGGATGAAACAACTGGCATCCTTAATATCTTTATCACTGAAGTTGGAAACCAATATGATATGAAAGTTAAGATCATTAGGTGTGACAATGGGACATAATTTAAGAATAGAGTTATGGATGATTTTTCAGAGATAAAGGTATTAAAAGAGAATTTAGTGTTGCTAGAACTCCTCAACAAAATGGTGTTGCTGAGAGGAGGAACAGGACACTCATAGAGGCTGCTAGAACCATGTTGGCAGATTCAAAATTGCCAATCACTTTTTGGGCTGAAGCAGTTAACACTGTATGTTATGTGCAAAACAGGGTTTTAGTGGTAAAATCAAAGAACAAGACACCTTATGAGTTATTTAGGGGTAGACCACCTATCCTTGACTTCATGAGACCATTTGGATGTCATGTATCTATTCTCAATACCATAGATTATCTGGGCAAGTTTGAAGAAAAATCTGATGAAGGGTATTTTGTTGGGTATTCCATGGTCAGTAAAGCTTTTAGAGTATTCAACTTAAGAACCCAGAAGATTGAAGAGAATCTGCATGTTGAGTTCCTGGAAAACAAAGTAAATCTCAAAGGAACTGGTCCAGAAAGGCTGTTTGATCTTGATACTCTAACCAATACTATGAATTATGTACCTGTCTCTACAGGTACATCTTCTTTTGATTTTGCAGGTTCAGAAGAGTTTCTTGATGATGATGAACCAATCAAGGATCATGCAGATGATCAAGATGAATTCAGTTTGCCACTTTGGGACTATGCAGACAATGATGATATACCAAATACTGGAGATGCTCAACCTTATAATGATTTTGGAAAGGAAGGAAGTAGCAACTTGAATGCTGAATATTCTGAAAGCAGTGGAAATTCAGATTCCACTGCTAGGCCAGAAATTTCCACTGCAACACCATAAGTGGAAATTACAACTCCAGTTACAGAGGAAGCTCAAGCCAATGATTTTGAAATCTCTAATATGCCAAGTGAGATTGAAGTTCCTCAGACTCCCCACACTTCTATTCATAAATCACACCTTCTTGAAAATGTGATTGGGGATGTCCATTCACCTGTGAAGACTAGAAGGCAAACAAAGCTGCCTGATATTCATGGATTCATTTGTGAAATATATGAATCTAAGACTCATGAAGGCAAGAATGAATGTCTCTTTATGTGTTTTCTGTCACACATGGAGCCAAAGAATGTATACAAGGCACTTGAAGATGAAAGTTGGGTGGAAGCAATGCAAGAAGAGTTGCTCTAATTCAAGCTTCAAAAGGTTTGGGTGCTTTGTGATTTGCCTTCTGGCAAGAAGGTAATAGGTACTAAATGGGTGTTCAGAAACAAGAAGGATGAAAGAGGAATTGTTATCAGAAACTGTTAGGTCACCATGTTTGTAACACAAGCATCAATAGAAGAAATAGAGAAGAGAAATGATCAGATGAACAAACACACACACACGTGTATGATATTTGAGAAGAGTTATGCGTAAAGTAATGTGTGAATTGAACAACCAACTCCCAAATGGGAGTTTACAAGATTATTTATAGGAGGGAACTAGGGCAACACACCAAGTTCCCATCCTTTCCTTATTGGGCTTTGGATAGGCTCATGGGCTTTCTACATGAGCCTAACCTTGATTACTAACATAAAAGCCATACCTAAGCTAACTATTACATATTAATTACTAACACTTGAATTCTAGTTTAGGAGTGATTCCAACAATCTCCCATAAGTGTTAGTGATGGATGGTATGAACGTTGAAGGTGCTGATGTAATAGTAGCTTTGACGTCTTCTGACCTTCTTCTTTCTTGTGAGAAGAAGTGCCTTGATTCGAACAATCTCCCTAGTGTAGAGAAATTGTTCCCTTTGAAGTATTCTGTTTTGACGTCATCATTTTCTTTGTTCTTTGATCTTTGTTCTTTGTGATGTTAGTGATAGTATGTTTTTGGTGTCTGCATCAGGTCCGCTTCGTTGCTCCAATGTCTCCACGTCTTTATCCAACATGCTCACACGCTCTTTAACATTGGATTTCAGTACTTATGTAGTTCTCTTAGTCTTTAAACTTTGTAGATTCTTTGATTTTGACGAAGAATCGTTCTGACTTTGTGTTGCCTTTTGAGAGAACTTCAATTACTGATGTTGTAGGTATGAGCATGTGGAGAATCTGCACGATCTTTTCCACCCGCAAGCATCCATAAGAAGAAAACATAAGACATGGGTTAGAAATAATCCAGCGCTTACAAGTTTGAACTTCGAGACTGTTAACAGCATAGTGTGAAAACACAACTCTAATTCTCACAAAGGCTGTTCCTGAACTGGAGTCCCACAAGTGAGATAACGCGATGTACCGAAGTACATCTACAGTTCAGATGAGTCGCTGAGGTATACCGAAGCATCACCCCACGACTGTAGACCGTTTGAGACACACTAAGCGTAATCCACGGGGAGTTACCGAAGTGACCTGCTGTCAGGGCTGTTTGATGTTGACCCTGGCAGGAGTTTCCATTCAATCACTGAGGATCACATTTGTGAACCCCTCATAAATGTTCTCGACAGATTGCTAAGATCTGTGAAGGACACGATAATATATCACTTGTGTTCTTATTGTTGAACGACAAGCGATGAATTGTCAAGTGTACCTAAGAGATCTTTTGGTGAATCTCGTGGCTCTAGACTCAATAGTGCGCTTTGGTTTTCCTGAGCGGAGACTAGGGAGATGGTCTCCTTCTTCAATACCAGCAATCTCTAAGAGAAAGCCAATAGTTTACATAGGGTTCCCTGTGAGAATGAAACAAGCTTCTATTGAGAGAAACTTGAGTGGCTAAGAAGGTTTAGTGCATGCGTCACTGGGTCCATGACGACTTTAATCTTCAATACTGGTGTCATCAAGTGACAGCCAGTAGCATATGAATTGAACCCGGTGTCTGCCCTAAGTTGAATAATCTAGAGGGCTATTTCTTTTCACCCTTTTCTTTCCTTTTCTTTTTTATTCTTCAACTCCTTCTTTCTCCGATTCTCATTTTCTCCTTTTTATAATCATACCTAAGGACTTTTAGATTCTAACTATTGGTGGAGTCCTTGGGTAGATCCCTCCGGCTCTGGCGGATCATAGGGCGGTTATTCATAACCTTAATCTCCTTATAACTCCATTGCCACAAAAACCAATTTGCATGAAAATCTCTCAAATTATTTATAAAAAACATTTTGTAATACTTCGAGAGTTTTATATTTTGCAGAAATACTCCCCCTCCACACGTGCTTAAGTGTTTTGACATAAATCAGCACGGTGAGAGAAGAGCGCGCACTTTTGAATTGATCAATTCAAGATAGAGAATTCCCCGCGAGACACGGTTACGTTGCATAGTTAAAGAGTTACATTGTCAGCTTTAGGTTGACAACTAGCTCTAATAACTACCTTGAAGGTGTAGAAAAACCTCGAAAGGTTGTCAAACCCGTCAAAGTTCATGTCTACCAAGAGTTTCTCGAAAGGTACGATCTACTCGGATAAGTCTTGGAAGACAGATCTTTTCGATGTATGACTGTTCAGATTTCGTCAATTCATGGGTTGAAGTCTTATCACACGATGATTCAATAGCAATTCACAACATATTTCTTATCACATAATTTTTCTCCCCCTAAAAAATGGCATATAAATGTTATTTTTGACGAAATTTTGATATCAAATATGACCATTTCGAGTTTTGTAGGAAGATTATCACGAAGAACAATTTTGTGAACAAAGTTTTTAATCAAATACTCCCCCTCAACAAGTGATATAAACTTTTGAGTTTTTGAAAATCATAAGGGGAAGTACTTGTCCTTTTGAGCAAAACTTTGAAAATGAAAGTTTTGATAGTTTTACTCAAAACTAAGAAGCTTTCGCTCCTTTTAAAAGGATTGTGGCACTGAAGCGTACCACAGGGTCCTTTCATTACACGTACGGGTTGTACACTATTATGTGTTCACAAGCCATAGTCATTAAAATCACACATCCAAATGTATGAGAGAAACAAATCAAGGGTTACCAGGAGAATCCGGTAGTCCAACAATAACTCCAGGAATGCGTTCTGGACGTTGGTAGCCTGTGAGAGATATGCTAGGATGACCACCTACAAAACTTTCCAACGTTCTGAACTGATCCCTTCTAAACAACCTTTCATCAATCTGCGTGATGATTTTCTGCACATCCCTTCTCTCCCTTGAATTCCATCTCTTCTGTGACCCAATGCCTTGTTGTATCGCCTTTAACCAATAAGCTAACCCCATCCCTGACTTTCTTCAGTGTATTATCTCTAAACTTATGAAGCTCTTTACACACCATCAAGCAGTTGCAGTGTAGTTCACTACGGTAGACTACGCCAAATGGTTTGCTGATGAGAGTGTATTGAGGAAGGTGGTTGACATGTGTCTGATACGATTCCACGGCAAGTTGCAAGTCTTCTACACGTTCCTGGATCACTATGCTTCTGATGAATATGAGCAAGGACTTGATGTATTCACATTGGATTTCTGTCGAGAATTGTCTCATTCTTCCCTATACCTTGGCAAGATACAGATCTTCAATGTCGTTGAGAGACAAATTCTGAAGGTCCGCTTCACAGAAAGCATAGTCCTCTTCGTCTTGTCTTTTGACCACGATTTTCTTGAGAAATGTGTAGTCCCATTTAGACGAGAGAGTTACATGCTTAACAGAAATGATCCCTTTATCACTATACACTTCATGTGTAGACTTTTGAATCTGGAAGCTTTTGTAGAAGATTCTTCGGCGTTCAGGCCAATGGTGAATCCCTTACATTGCATCAAGGTCATACTTTTCCATGCTGTTGGCAAACATGTGAGTAGCCTTTTCCTCGATGGCTATGCAGTTGGAGTATATGGCTGCCGAGAACGGGAGTGTAAGTGATGTAGCGTATTTCTTTGACACATCGCTACCATGTAGAAGATATTCTAGGTCTTTGTTGAAGAAGTAGCGGAATGGAATCTTAGGATGATCTGGTTGGCCAATGGTAGGTAGAGGTCTGGTCCAGTCAGTGTAGTATGGAGCCTTATCTTTTCTGGTGAAGTCAATGTTCGCTTCAGGGTTGAGCCAATCGATGTTGTTAGACATGGCTCGTGCTATGTTTTCAAGATGATATTCAACTTCAATAGCACTTTCTGAGCTGTCTTTGAGAAGTTGAAAAGCTTCATTCTTGATGCGTTTTAACTCTGACTTGGTCATCTTCTTCACCCGAAACTTTTCTTGAAGTAATTTAGCATGCTCCAATGTTTGACCTTCTACCATATCATGACCTTCAGGTAGGGAGGGAGTAGCATCAACAAGTGTAGAAAACCAGTCATATTCGGTGTCATCTTCGTCTAGCCATGATACGACATCAGCCTTAGTTGTATTCTTTTTCTTCTTTGGCCTAGATGAGGATGCTGGTTTCTTTGCTATGTCGGGAGAGGTGGGTTGTTGTTGGGGCTCAGGGACTTCCTTATCGTCACCACCAGTGTATTCGAAATGATCACTGGTTTTCTCTTTCTGGGGTGGTGACTCAGAGTCCTGAGTCCGTTGGGTTGGTGGTGGCATAGAGGATGATTCATCAGTTTTCTTTGGGCGTTTAGGCTCTTTGTCTTTATCCGGATCCTCATCATCTCTAGGACGCTTAGCCGTATTAGCTGCAGCTCTGCATCCCGTTTTGAGTTGGTATTCCAATAATGCTTCAAACAGTTTACCTTCGTCCGAAGTAAACTTTGCAGTTCGTTTAGACATTTGAGTTACAAGCTTGGAAACCAATTCTGCATCGGAGAAAGCTGTAGGATCAGTTGGAATGATTGTTACGGTTAGAGGTGTTGATCTTATTGTTTGCTTGGCTATCTGCATGAGATTCGGATAGACTTGTCTGGTGAACATCTCTTTTGTCACTCCAGGAACAGTGTCGAGAAGGAACTTGTGAGTATATCCCTTAATCATCTCGTTCAGTTCCCCTTGGACATCACGTTGCATAAACTTCTGGATATACTCCCTTTCACTTGACATCTTGTCTATCTCGTCATGTAGAAGATTGATACTGTCAGCGAGTTGATTCAGCTTTTTGTTGGTTACGTTATTCTTCCTGACTTGCTTGACAGCATTTACAATCTTTGTCTTAGCCCGGGATATCCAAGAGTCGGTTGGTTTCTTCACTGACTTGGATGTGGATCTGGTTGTGCCTTTGGATGGTGGAGGTGAAGAGTGAGAAGACGAGTCTGATGATGATGAGACATGAGGAGACTCAGGGTCTTTTGGCGGTTCAGAAGTTTCTTTCTTGGAATGTACTGGACTATCGAGAAGAAAATCATCATAATTAACTTCGTCATCTTGTCCAGATTTTGCCTTTTCTTCAGCCTTAATCCTGGCTTCTTCATCTGCTTTAGCTTGAGCTGCAGCCTCTTCATCAGCTTTTTCTTTCTCAGACTTCTCCTTTTCTGGTTCCTCAAAGTCATAATTAATAGAATCCTCAAGCTGCCTTTGTTGTTGCTCAAGAGTGGTGGCACCAGTTCCCTTATCGGGTTGATTAACCACATCAGGAATTGGTATAGATTGGACTCCACCACTTAACCCTCCGGGGCCACGCATTTGTTGCTGTTCGAACTCTGTGGCAAGATGCTTGAGTCTGAGGTTCTTCAACTTTTTCTGATAGTCTCTTTCCTCATCAAATGGCTCTTCATCTGAGCTTTCTTTTTCATGCTCAGGCACTGGAGTTTTCCCTTTACCTTTATCAGCTTTTGGACTGGGAGGTTGTGCTACTGTTTGAGTGTCGTCGATTGGAGTTTCAGAGTAGATGACCTCTTCATCTGATTCAGTATCCTCAGAGCTTTCATCCATTAGCTTTTGTTGCGGTTCAGGCTTGGGAATAGGAATGGCTTCTTTAGAGAAAATTTTCCTTTTGAGAGTATGTGACCTCTTAGGAAACTTTCTCTGACTCTCAGTGCTCGTAATGCTTCCTGCACTGCCTCTCCTGGTTTTCCTAGTAGGTGTAACAGAGGACTTTTCATCAATAAAACCTACTTTGCCTTCATCAACCGCTACCAGATACCTTTTGTATGAATAAAGTTGTTTGACCGCATCAGTGAGAAGGTGATCTGGCAACACTGCACCTTGTTTCTTTGTTGTTGATTCCTTAAATCTGACTGTGAGTGTAGGTTCATACAACGCGGAGTGATTGTTGGGGTCATTGAGTCTCAAGGGAATATCAGGATTATACCCTAGAGCTCTTTGGATCAACAGTTTGGTATATCTTATATATGGGGTCTTGGTGCCAAGCTTTTTGAGGAAAGACATCATGTCGTCCCATATCAGAGCTTCAACTTCAATATGTTTCATGTTGACCAAAGCCCAAAAGATCTGTAGTTCCATGAGCTTGGGATGCTCATAACCACTATCATGTCTAGAAACGGATTTGGTAATCATAATGTAGAGGGTTCTCCATGGCTGGGGAATATTCTTAAGATCCACGGATGAATGCTTTGTGATTACTTCTGCAGCTTCGTCATAGCCAATGTCGACCATGAATTGTAGAACGACCTCTTCAGTTGGTGTGGCATTGTATTCAGTTGGCTCGATGATAGGAATAAGAAGAATAGCCCTTAAATCTGCTGGTGTGATGGTGACTTGTTTGTGGTTGAGCGTCACCGTCACAACATTTTGACCTTTGATCTTTCGCATTGTATGCCAGAATTGGTGAATGCAGATCTCCGGCACTGTAGCAGAGTTGGTGAGCATGTTCTGATAAGGGTGATTCTTCAGAATGTCCACAACAATCAGACAAGAAGACTCTGAACAGGTGAAACTATTAAAATCAACTCTAAGGTTGTCTATTTATTGAATGTGATATGTCGATGATTGTTACGAGTCCAATGTCACTTGTTAGTCCAATAGTCCAAAGACGTCGTGATAAGTTTCGTGAGTTGATTAACTTTGAGTTTTAAAGTCCAAGTTTTCACTTATTTTTCACAACTTATTAAACATTTAAGCTTATTAGTGACATGTTTGGTTTCGTACATTATGATTTATTTATTTACAAGTTTGCACGCGTAACAATTCATAATTTAGGTTAAAACTAGGCTTAGGTGTAGGTTTTGCAAGCTTATGCATAAACAGGAGTGGTTATACGCGTAAACATAAGCTTATGCGTAGGATCTTGACTTACGCTTAAGAAATATTACGCGTAGGAAAAGAGGGCCTTAGGCGTAAAGCTTACGCGTAAGCGTATATAGAACCTTACGCGTAAGGTTACTCGTAAGAGTGAACCTTATGCGTAGAGGTTACTGTTTACACATATCATTCACAGGATACGCGTAGTCCCCATTGTAGAACCTTACGCGTAAAGGTTACGCGTAAGATTTCTCTTACGCATAACATTCTACGCTTAAGGTGATCCTTATGCGTAGATGTTCAAGTAACCTTGATTCTGAATTTTTCACGCGTAGAAACCTGAAATAAATTCATCATATCACCTATATTAACATATGCATTCATTCCTTTACAGTTCAAATCACGAATACTCATTAAAGCAGTTTTGCGTAAAACTTAAACCCTAGTTTTCAAGAATTACGAGTAAGGATTCTAGCCATAGGATATGCACCAAAGTTTTTCTGGGATGTCTAGGAAGCTTATTGAGCTGTTTTATCCAAGTTTTAACATCAAAAACTTAAGCGGATAAAAAATACCCAAATTCTATGAACATAAACCCTAATTTTCAATTTTAACGCAATTGGTGTTTCTGGGTAAGTTCTAAGCCTGGATATGATCAATTCAACTTGTAAACAACATCAAACAACTATCTTTTTAACCAGAAACAGTCACATTTGAAAATACCCAAAATTACACATAAACCCTAATTTTCAAAATCAATCAATTCATGTTTCTTGGTGAGTTTTAGTGATAAAAATGGTATCATAGAGATTAGACAAACATTTTGACACTACCAACTTAACCAAAAACACTCACACTTGATTATGTGTTCATACGCTTATGCGTAGAACACAAAATCACACCTAGATAAAAATCTAACCGTTGGTTTTAAAAAACGATTCAAAACCCATGTTTAGATGATTACAAAGAACGTTTTAACACTTACAAATTGATGATCAGAAACACGGATTTGATGGTTGAATGTTAGGCGTAAGATATGGGTGGTTGTGTAATAAATGTTGTGAGTAAATGTGTTTAGTAAAGTTAGGTGGATTGTTTTTGTTAAAAAATACTTTGAACTTTTGGCACATTCAGTCCCTCTACCTTAAACATTTACATCCAACGTCTATAACTTCCATTTTGGTTACCAATAGAAAGATATTTGGAAAGAAACTTGACGACACTCCCCCTTGACTTAAGAAATAATGAAATTTTATAAATTTTAGTCTGAGGAGTGTCAGTAAACCAGAAATGTGACCACCGTAATCAAAGACACAATCGAGATAAGGTAACATGCAAGTACAAGGTTTTATGAAACTGAAAAATATTTGCTTTCTCCCCCTCAACACTTGACCGATAAACTACTGAATTTTGAAAGATTAGAGTGTTGACGGAAGATTTGTACTTGCCATGTTAAAAGAAATATAGATAGAAGAATATTTTTGTTGTTTTATCAGATTTTATATTTTTGTATTTTGTTTTTGAAAAATATTATAAAAGAGGTTTTGGTGTTTGACTGGTTTTAAGAATGTTTTAAAAGTTCATCCAGTTCCTCTGGAGTCAAACACCGCATACCAATCCAGGGGACCAACTCATTAAACCTAGCAGGAGCTAAGGCTTTGGTGAGGATATCTGCCAGTTGGTATTCAGTACCCACAAAGTATAATTCAACAGTACCCTTTTCCACGTGCTCCTTGATGAAATGATATCGAAGATCGATGTGCTTTGATTTCGAATGTTCAACAGAGTTACACGAGATATACGGAAAAAACAATATCAGGCCTGTTAGCTGTTAGATACATGAGAGACCCAATGATACTACGGTATTTGGTAGGGTCCACCAATTTCCCATGTAAATCAGCGTCTAGTTTTTTGGTATGTGCCATTGGTGTGGCATAGGTGTCACAGTTTTGCATTCCAAATTTGTTTAAAAGTTCAAGGTCATATTTGGACTCACTTAAGAAAATACCACGGGGTGATTGATGAACTTGAAATCCAAGAAAGAATGTAAGTTCACCCATCATGGACATTTCAAAATGTTTTGTCATAAGTTTTGAAAAATCGTTTGAGTATTTTAGATGTGTTGACCCAAAAATGATGTCATCCACATAAATTTGAACGATTAAAATGTGTTCCCCGTGATATTGTATAAAAAGTGTAGGGTCGACCGAGCCTTTAGAGAAATTATTTGCGATAAGAAAGGATGATAACTTATCATACTACGCCCGAGGGGCTTGTTTGAGGCCGTAGAGAGCCTTGTTCAGTTTGTAAACATGGTTCGGGAACTCGGGATCAACGAATCTTTCTGGTTGGCTGACATAGACCGTTTCTTTCAATTTCCTGTTTAGAAAGGCAGTTTTGACATCCATTTGAAAGACCGTGATGTTCATGTGAGCCGCGAATGCAAGAAATATCCGAACAGCCTCAAGACGAGCAACCGGAGCGAATGATTCTTCAAAGTCAATACCCTCTTCCTGTCTATAACCCTTAGCCACCAGACGTGACTTGTTTCTGATTACTGTTCCTTCAGCATCCAATTTGTTTTTCCAAATCCATTTTAGACCAATGATGAAGACACCTGTTGGTCTTTCAACCAATTCCCATACTTCAAGACGTTTAAACTGATTGAGTTCTTCTTGCATAGATTCAATCCAGTTGTCTTTGGTCATTGCATCTTTAATGTTTTTAGGTTCAGATTGGCAGACAGTGAGTGCATAAATGCAATGTTCACCGTCTGTGTGAAGACGTTGTCTTGTTACGACTGGTTGATTCGGGTTACCAATAATGTTCTCAAGAGGATGGTCTTTCGTCTAACGATGTGTGGAAGGTTGATGTTGATATACATTGTGTAGATTTGGAGGATTCAAATGGTTTGTAGATGATTCCGCAACATCTGGTGCAGCAGAGTCATTAGCAAACGGGTTGAAGAATGCATTTGGATCAAATTCTGCAGGTGGGGGTACTTCATTGTTTAGAACATCATCAACTGGTTCTGCGTCATTGGATGCAGTTTGTTCAACTGTTGTTGTAGAGTCAACTGGTGGTGCTTCT
Organism: Chrysanthemum seticuspe; assembly: GCA_019973895.1. Lineage (NCBI taxonomy): Eukaryota > Viridiplantae > Streptophyta > Magnoliopsida > Asterales > Asteraceae > Chrysanthemum > Chrysanthemum seticuspe. The sequence goes on along the minus strand of BPTQ01000005.1, from coordinate 157,380,688 downwards.
TCAATAGTAGTTGTTGTAGCAGGTGTATCAGGTATTGAAATATGATCAGGTTGAGCAGCGGAAACATTGGATACACCTGGAGCACGTTCATCAATATCATCACTAAACAGAGGAGCAAATAGCTTTTCCATTTGTTGACGAGTAAGCTGGGGGCTTGGTTCAGCTGATGATGGGGTTTGAGGGAAGTTTAAACGGTTATGACCGGGTTCCAAGTTGTTATTCTCAGAAGCCATTTCAGTAAGCTCATCGAAGTTTGCATGAATCGTTTCCATAACCTGCTTTGTACGACGATTCCAGATCCAATAACCTTTAGAATTATCACAGTATCCAGTAAAGACTCCAATGTCAGCTTTGGATTTGAGCTTTTCAAAGTCATCACGATCATTATTTGGGTAGCAAAGGGATCCAAATACATGGCGTTTTCTAATCATTGATCGATTTTGAGTATAGCATGTAGTTGATACAGCTTCTACCCACAAGTAATCTGGAAGTTTAGCATTGATTAACATTGTTCTTGCGGCTTCCACTAACGTACGATTTCATCTTTCAACAACTTCGTTTTGTTTTGGTGTTCGTGCAATAGATGTTTGATGCTCAATTCCCACTTTCTCATAAAATTCTCGAAGAGTTTGATTTACAAATTCAGTTCCTTTGTTTGTTCTGATTTGTCGGATTGTGTTCCAGAGCTGAACCTGAATTTTTGTGAGAAAGGTGATGATCATCTGTGGAGCTTGATCTTTACTCGAAGAAAGTAGACCCAAGTCCATCTTGAGTAGTCATCGACAATTACCAAGATATAGCGTTTGCCATTAATCTTTTGCACGCGCATCGGGCCACACAAATCCATGTGAAGAAGATGAAGCACATGCTGAGAGTTGTGTTCCATCTTTGAAGGAAAGTGAGCACGAGTGCTTTTCCCTTGTTCACACGCCGAGCATAGGTGATCTTTAGAATATCGGAATCTCGGGAGACCTTAAACTAGTTTGTATCGAGCAAGGTTGGTTATGGTTTGAAAGTTTAAATGTGAGAGACGACGGTGCCATAGCCAAGATTTTGTTGATGTTGCCTTTGAAAGTAGACAGATGGGAGATGAAGCAATCATGTCTTGCATGGAGATAGTGTAGAGACTTGAATTGCGAGTGCCAGACATAAGATCGTTTCCTTGTAGATCACGAATGAAACAAGTTTTCTCCCGAAAAGCAACTTCCAAATCTTCATCATAGAATTGACCTACTGAGAAGAGATTGTGACCGAGGCCTTCCACATAATAAACCCTGCTAATTTTGATGTTGCCATTGATGTATTCTCCGTAGCCCATGATAGCTGCGAAGTGATCGTTCCCGAATCTGACAGTGCCAATGAACTTTGCAACAAAGTTTGATAACAGTTTAAGATTGCCTGTCATGTGTCGGGAACATCCGCTATCAACAATCCAAAGGATGATCTGTATCACCTGCATTACACACAGACGACATAGATGGAATAGAAGTAGATGTGGAACCCAAAAGAGTTAGAGGGTTCCGAAGCAGTTATAGTGGAAATACACACATCAACGATTTTAGGTATCCATTGAAATCCTAGTGTATTATGTATCCATTTCTGCCATCTCCAACTAGTCTTTGCTTTAGTCTTAGTGAATTCACTAGGTGGTACTACATTCCTTGGAGGTGATAATGGAGCTACAGGGACATCAATGCGTTTCTTAGAATCTAAAGAGGGCGGTTTACCAAGCACAGACTTAGAAGCATTGGTAGGCCTAGACGTATTCCGTTTCTTAGGATTCCGTAAACGAGACAAGATAGCTTTAGCAACACATTTATCATGACAATCAGAAATCATACTTTTACAACATATAACACAAGAAGCTTCAGACTTAATATCAAACGTACTTAAAGGTTCATCATTTGTTACAACACTTTTTCCATTACATTTGTCAGACGCAATATCTAAAGTGGGTGCAACTTGAATCTTATTCAAAGTCCTAGGGTGTTCTTCTACTTCAGCATTCTTTATTGTTCTTTTCTTAGGTTGCAACTTCCTATTCTTCCTTGTATTGCTCCTAGGCTGTGAAGTGCGGACGTTGGGAAAAGAGGCAACTATTCCTGTTTCAGTAGAGGGAAGCACATTAGTATCTTGTGATTTGTCAGTAGGCATTCTAGTGTCACTTTTTCTAAGTGTTACAGGTGCAAGTTTCTTAATGTTGCTAAACTGAACTTGTTCATACTTTCCTAACTTCTCTTTTAACTCAATGACAATGTGCAACAAATCTTGATTTTCAGAACGAAAATTTCCAGAAAAATTCATGACTTCTTTAGTGTGTGCAAGATAATGATCAAGTTCGTTTGATGCTGCATCACGAGTCTGTTTGAGTAAATCAAATATGACACCATATTCCTTTTTAACTTTTCCAAGTTCTTGTTCATATTTTGAGATTTGACATTTCAAAGACGCGTTTTGATCATCCAGTTGCTCAATTTTAGGATCAAAAGATTTTGAACGCAACTGGGTGATTTTGTTTTGCAGAGCAAGTTCACTATTTTTACAATCTTTTTGACACCATTGAAGACGACGTTTTGCATTCGAAAGTTCGTTTAACAATCGTTCATTTTCAACTTTTAAAGACTCGATCTGATGCACATTATCAATATTCTCAACAATTTCAGCAGAATCAACAGAATCAGCAGAGATATAATCAGATGCATATGACAAAGAATGCAATAACACAACATTATGGATATCAGCACAGATAACATCTTCCAAGAGTCGATCAACATCTTTTCGTAATATTTTCTTTTTACGTTTTGTATTTGAAATTGATGTTTCTGTTTGTTCGAAAACTCTTTTCATAAGTCCAAGCTCCTTGTGAAAATCCCTTTCCCAATATATAGCACAATTTTTCAAATTTCGGACATGAGGTAAAATTCTTTTCTGAAGAATATCTCTTTGTGCACGCGCAAGAGGCGATTGAAAATGTTCAATTTTATTTCAGAATGAAATTCAATTTCACGTTCCAAAAGTTTGATGTCCGAAATGAATGTTTCAAAATATTTTATAACTTTACATTGTTCGGCTAATGGTTTTATTTCACTAAGTGAAGGTAAAGGACCATTAATTTGTACATTATTGGAAAGGGGACCCTCAGAAGTAGGTGTGATAACCCAAGGTGTGTTAGAAAAATCCTTTTCTAATTTTGATCGACTCTCGTCTTCTGCATCTAATTCCTCTTGACGGTTATATTCAACAACACTCATAATTGAATCATCAACTCTATTATCTGCACTGTAAACTTCAGGATTTGGTTTGAATACTCTGTTTGAAAACTTAGGTTTGTAATCAGCAAGATTCGGTCCATATCCATTTGGATTTGGTTTGAAAGTAAACTTTTGAATCGTTGTGATTGATTCACCATGTTTATAAACAACAGTTCGAAACTCTTTGATTTTGTTTTGTAAGTCGACAATTTCCTCAAGATAGTCATCTATTCGTTTTGTGGAATGCTTTTTGTACTCAGAGAACTATTTTTGACAAGTTAACAACTCAGACTTGGATTTTTGAGTTTCCAAGGTAAGAGCGTTAAGTTGTTGTTTATGATCATGTTTCAGTTGTTCTATTTGAGACAACAAAGCATTCTTGGATGCGGCTAGATCACGTATCTGTCGTTCTAATGATTTTTCGTTTTGGTGTGATTTAGCAAAAGCGACTTCAAAACCTTGTTCACGTTTTTCTTGAGTTTTAAAATAATTGAGTTGCCGTTTTAAGCATTAAATATCCCTGGTTAACAGTGCATTTTTACTGTGTAATTTCTGATTCAATGCACAACATTCTTCCATTCGGGATTGTTGGTCTTTAAGTAAGAGATCAACATCTGGATTAGGCAAAGGTTCAGCGTGTTCAACGTGAGTCACAACATGATCACTATTCAGATCCTCAAGTATAACCACGGAGTCAATTTTAGTATCAAAGGTAACCATAAGGTCATCTTGATCATCAAATGTAACTACGGGGTCTAGTTGAGAATCATCAAAATGAGATGTGGACAGCTCATGTTGAACATTCTGAGCCTCATCGGATTCAGATGTTGGCTGAGATATAAGATCAGTGATGAATATGGTTTGTTCGGCTACCTGAGACAAGCCATCAGTGTCATACACTGGGCCTGTGTCACTCATGTGGAGAGCTTGCATTTGTGCCATCAACATCACAGCTGCATTAGCCTGCAAGTCCTCCATATCATCATCTGAGTCTGCATATGCCATAAAGCTCTGTTCTTTGGTTGTGAGGGTTCCACCAACTTCATCCTTAAGAGCCAAAAGTAAAGCCTCCTTGTGATAAGCGCTGCCTCTAGTCCTCGGCTTTGGGCATGCATTAGCCAGGTGACCCTTCTCATTACAGTTGTAGTAGCGAAGACCATTCATCCCATTCCCCTGTTCAACCACTTGAGCTCTCTGTTGTTGTGGAGCACCCATGTTATTCCTTCCCATAGCATTAAACCCTTGACCACCTCCCATCTGACGACCATAACCACGATTCTGAACTTCAACACGTCCATTGTTCACAACAGCCTGATTCCTTGTGTTTGATGAGGAGCGAATGCGATTGTTGGATTTGTTTGTATACCGGCCGAAGGCTTTAGCAATCATAACAAATCCTTGTTGCAATGCATCGAAAGCATCGGAGTCCTCATTAGCTTCACTGTAAAGTGCTTGATCATTGTTGTTGTATGGAACCAATTGAGTTTGTTGAGATTGTTGATGTGACGGATCATATGGTGTAATTGTTGCAGTTGGTTGAGGAGCGGGTTGAGGAGGATAACTAGTTTGAGCAGACAAAGCAAGTTGTTGATTGTCTGGAAGTGACGATGGGGCCGGGAGTCCACGGATAGTCCTTTCTTTGTCAACTTCTTTTTGGTGTGGCTTCAAATAGTCGTACAACAATCCATATGTAGCATGATGAAGATTCTTCGCTTGACGGATGAAAATGACATATTTTTCCCACTCAGGACCAAGACTACTTAGGAACTTAGTGTTAACAGCAATTCTTGGCATAATGATGTTGTGTTTGTCCAAGTCATTGATGATGTCTGAGAATCGATGATGATATGACTCTAATGTCTCTCTGGGTTCAATCATGAAGTGTTCATAAGCCAAGTAAATTTTGGATTCCATGTCTTCTTGATTTAGTTGAGTGCCTTCCATAAGAAGATGAATATGTTCCCACATTTTCTTAGCAGTCTTTTGAGCATCAACACTTCGAAGAATCGGATTGGGTAATCCTAAAAGGATATATTGCATTGCTAGCTCATCAGCTTCGAAATGTAAAAGTTCATCACCAGAAAGGTCAGTGACAGTTGCAATGTTTGTGAGATCATCTCTTGGTGGAAAAGCATTTGGATCTCCGGGTGTAACGACAATAGGCATCTGATATGGTCCTTCCAAGATGACCTTCTTTAAGAACTTTCCATGTGGCTTCTTTAGATCACAAAACCTAAAGAACCTAATCACCCATTGATCATAGTTTCCGGGAGTGAGCATTGGAGGTCTATCAAGTGATCCTGCCTCATGAATGGATTGTTGGCTACTTAAAGCTTCACACATCTTTGCAAACCAAGACGGTTCCTTCATAGTGTTCCTGGATGGATGTTGATTGTAAACGTTTGTGTAAGGTTGTACTTGAAGACTAGGTGGTGGTTGAACCATTTGTGGTTGAATTACTCCTTGTTGTGGATAATGTTGTTGATTAAATTGTTGTTGATAAATTTGTTGTTGTTGATTGAATTGTTGATGTTGTGGACTGAGTTGTTGTTGTTGTTGTTGATTATACGTGTAAGGAAAGTAGTTAGAGTATGGTGGTTGAGACATGTTGAAAACTTGTGTTGTAAATTGGATCTTTGTAGTCGAATGAAACGTTGTTGATGAAGTGTCCTTAGGCGTAGAAACCAAGTATAGGCAAAGTAATGCTTAGACATAAAATACCAAACTTACGCGTAAAAGCAATAGTTACGCGTAGGATTAGCTTACGCGTAAGAATTGAGAAACACTAAGATTAGGCGTAAACTGAAAATTAGACGTAGAAAACTTATGCGTAGGATTAGCTTATGCGTAAGACAAGGCTTAGGCGTAAGAAAAATATTAGGCGTAAAGAGTTCTACGCATAAGTTTGAGCTTATGCGTAAAATTAGGGTTTTGCCCAAAAATCCTTTACACTAATCTCAGTGTAAAAGATATCCAAAGTCGAAGTGTTTTCAGGCTTATCCAAGCAAGAAAACACTGAGTAAACCAAGAAAACTGAAGATCAAGCCACGGATTTCTTACGCGTAACTCTAGGCTTTTATTACGCGTAAAACTTAACCAAAACGGATTTTTTGCCCATAGTGATTCTAAACCAGATTTTTGTGATGAAACAACTTTAATATCACAAAAATAACACAAAAGTGTGAAACTTGATGATCCAAAGCTTATAATCACCTTACGCGTAGAGATGAACACACGTATAAAACCAAGCTTAAAAACAATGAATTACACGTAAAGTTTGAAACTTTTTGCCAAAAACTAAAATTTTAACACCTAAAAACTTTGAAAGTACAAGAATCTTGGATTGTAAAGGGTAAAAAATAAGTTTTTAAGCGTGTAAAAGTTTGTAGACCGAGACTTACGCGTAAAACCAAAAAAGCTTCAAAAACAAAAACCTTTTCACCCAACTATTTGGCGATTGATACCACTGTTAGGTCACCATGTTTGTAACACAATCATCAATAGAAGAAATAGAGAAGAGAAATGATCGGATGAACAAACACACACACACACGTATGATATTTGAGAAGAGTTATGCGTAAAGTAATGTGTAAATTGAACAACCAACTCCCAAATGGGAGTTTACAAGATTATTTATAGGAGGGAACTAGGGCAACACACTATGTTCCCATCCTTTCCTTATTGGGCTTTGGATAGGCTCATGGGCTTTCTACATGAGCCTAACCTTGATTACTAACATAAAAGCGATGCTTAAGCTAACTATTACATATTAATTACTAACACTTGAATTCTAGTTTATGAGTGATTCCAACAAAAACAAAGCTAGGCTTGTGGCTCAAGGATACACTCAGGAGGAGGGTATTGATTATGAGGAAGTGTTTGCCCTAGTTGCACGAATTGAAGCAATAAGGATGTTCTTAGCCTATGCATCCTTTATGGGCTTTAAAGTCTATCAAATGGATGTAAAAAGTACTTTTCTATATGGGCAGATTGATGAGGAGGTATATGTTTCACAACCTCCAGGCTTTGAAGACCCTGACTATCCTAATAAAGTGTACAGGGTAGTTAAAGCTTTGTATGGCTTGCATCAGGCACACAGGAAATGGTATGAAACCTTAACTACTTATCTTCTTGATAATGGGTTTCATAGAGGCAGAGTAGATCAAACTTTGTTCATCAAGAAAGACAAGAATGATATCTTGTTAGTCCAGGTATATGTTGATGATATCATTTTTGGATCTATAAAGACAGAGAGGTGCAAAGAATTTGTGAAGCTAGTGAAGGAAGAATTCAAGATGAGTTATATGGGTAAACTTAAATTCTTCTTGGGACTTCAAGTACAACAAAGGCCAGATGGTATTTTCATCAATCAAGATAAATATGTGGCTGAGATACTAAGGAAGTTCAATTTTGCTGATGCAAAGTCATCCAGCACCCCTGCAGATAAGACTACACATCAACTCTTGAAGGAAAATAGTGGTGAAGAAGTTGATGTACACATGTACAGGTCTATGATTGGCTCTTTGATGTATCTTACATCATCTAGACCAGATATTATGTTTGTAGTGTGTGCATGTGCAAGGTTTCAAGTCACTCCAAAATTTTCTCACTTGACTGCTGTGAAGAAGATTTTCAGATATCTTAAAGCATTTCCAACTCTGGGATTATGGTACTATAGAGAATCTTCTCTAGATTTGGTTACTTACTCAAATAGTGACTATGCTGGAGCTAGTTTGGATAGAAAATCTACAACAGGTGGATGCCAATTTCTTGGCAACAGATTAGTGTCATGGCAGTGCAAGAAAAAACAATGGTGGCTAATTCATCAACTGAGGCAGAGTATGTGGCTGCTGCAAGTTGCTGTGCTCAAGTTCTATGGCTTCAGAATCAAATTTTTGACTATGGGTACAATTTTATGAATACCATCATTCATATTGACAATAGCAGTACCATTTGCATTATTAAGAATCCAGTTCAACACACAAAGACTAAACATATTGAAATTAGACACCATTTCATAAGAGACTGTTATGAAAAAGGACTAATTCAAGTTGTCAAAATCCATACTGATGACAACTATGCTGATTTATTAACAAAAGGACTTGATGTGGTTAGAGTTCAGTACTTGGTAACAAGTATTGGAATGCTAAATCCATAAATTTTTGTGTCTAATGGTCTTTGGTGTTGAGTGGAAGTCTCTGGGTACTAACATTGCTGTATATGTTTGTGAATGTTTTTGTGCTTGTGTTTTTGCTTGTTAAATAACTTTTATGCCGCATAGATAGGAGTTGAACTTAATAGGTGTATAACTGAGATACACAACAAATGGTTATTGATTCACCATGTCTAACCCACATAAGAATCAACTAGTCTAGAGCAAATGACTACTGGTAAAGACTTGACAAATCCGTTTATGGTTGATAGTTTACCAAAAACTATATGGTTATCAACTCACCATATTCTTTATGATTAAGAGTTGGCTAGTCCATAGCAAACGGCTCATGGTAAAGACATATCAAATCCGTTGATAGCTGGTAGTTTGCTAAAAACTATGATAAAGGGCAGTCCAATTTTTAAATGTTTTTTCTTTACCACTGCTCTTTGAAAATCTTTGTGAAAAATTCCCACTGCTAGTTCACAGTTTCCACTGACAGTGTTATTTTTACCACTGTTGATCTAGCCGTTACAACTGTTGTGTCTGTAACAAAATTTTTACTAGCCGTTGAGAGTTAATTACTTTCCATATATAAATAGGGTACATTTTTAGAAGATTATCTACTTTCCTACTTCCAATTTATCTTCTTAAGATAAATATTTTCCTTAGATAATATTTCTTGGGCAAAACTCTAAAACCCTAACTGTTTATATATTTTCTCTCAATTGGCGAGTTCTTTATACAATTCATACTGACACAATATATTCTTCATCAAAAGATTCTATGGCACCTATCACTTTTGCAGATGAGCACAACCAAGTGGCCTACTTACAAAAGTCAAACGAGAAGAGTGGTCCTGTTTTTCACCAGATTGTGGACTTTCTTAATACTACCCATATAAGGTATGCTTTACTTCTTAATCCCACAATCTATATCTCTCAAATCAAACAGTTTTGGACTTCTGCTCAGTCCATCACCATTGAAACTGGATATACACATGAAACAGTGGATGCTCTTAGAGCCACTGTGGATGGGGTAACCATTGATGTTACTGAGGCATCCTTGAGGAGAATTCTCCAATTGGATGATCTCAATGGTATCATCACATTACGCATGCCCGAAATTCATACACATCTTTCATCCATGGGGTATGATACCACTGACAAAAAGGCTACTTTCAAAAAGAGTGGTTTTGCATTGCTTAAGTCCTAAGAAAACCTCTTATGCACAATTCAGTTCAACCATGGCTTACCCTTTGGTTTTTCTAGCTTTAGATAAGACTTTTAATTGGTCAAAATATATTTTTCAAAGTATGGAACGCAATGTAAAGAGTTCAACAAAATTTTTGATGTATCCAAGGTTTGTGCAAGCATTGCTAAATGAGTTTCAACTGCAACCCCACACTAGAGTTTACAAAATCCGTTGCCTTAAGCCTAAAGTTTTTCAAAATATGAACAAAGATGGCAACAGGACTATTACACCTCTTTTTCCTCAAATGCTTGCCAAGATTTCACAGGTACAAACTTCCCCAATAATCACTATTCCAAACATTGATTATACACCATCTGTTTCTCACACCTATGAGAGGAGGCACAAATAGTCAACTCCTTTCATTACAACACAGCAATCCCTGATCCTTTTGGTTTAGGAACAAGCAGTGGTGGTTCTAGACTTCAACCTAGTTCAACTAGGGAGGAATCTGAGCCATTGCCCCATGATTCACCTCTCCCAACAGGTCACACAGTTGGAAGTGTTGAGGGCAGTGGGAAACAACAGGAATTGATGGATTTGTGTACCAAATTAGTCAAGCAGGTTGAATCTCTAAAACAAACTCTGGCACAAGTTAAGAAGCAGCATGCCAAGGACATTACACACTTAAAAGAGGAGATTCAGACCTTGAAAGAAGAGTTGCAGGGGTTGAAAAAGCAAAGGAAAACTGCAAAGCTTGTGATATCATCTTCATCCTCACCTGATGATGGTGATTCAGCTGATTTTAATCAAGATTTGGGAAATTCTCCCAAACAGGGGAGGAAAACAGATGCTGGAACTCAGGGGAGGAAAATTGATTTTGAAGATGAAGGTGTTTCTAGTAAAGGTGCAGAGGAAGTTGATACTCAAGAAGAGCAACTAGAGCAAGATGTTTTTAGTACTGCAACTGATGATTTTACCACTGATCCAATTTCCACTTTAGAGCCAAATATTCCCACTGCTGGACATGATATTTCCACTGCAAGTGAAGAAATTGATATACAGAAGAAAGATAAAGGTAAAGCTGTTATGCAAAGAAAGGAGCAAACAAGAAGAAAGATTTCAAAGAAAGAACAAGTTCAGATTGCTCATGATGAAGAAGTTGCAAGAAAGATTTATGAAGTTGAAGTTGCTGAAAAGAAAAAGTTTGAAGAATTGGAGATTGCAAGCTTTATGGAGGCTAAAAGGCTGGATAGAATGGAAGATCCAATAGAAGATCCACTTTCCACTATTCCACCTACAAGATTAAGAGAGAAGACTCCAGAGTTCAGCTATGTACCTACTGAAGAAGAAATTGATTTCTTGATTGCAAATGATCCAATGATCAAGAAGAAAGCAATTGACCTAGTGGCTGATAAGTCTTTAACTGAAGATCAAAGAACAACACAGTTAAAGGATTTTATTCAGATGAAGAATAATCAAGCACTTCAAGATGCTATTGTTTCAGTTAAGAAGGGCCAAAAGAAACAAAGACAACCAACAAAGGCACATGTGATTTCAATGATGAAAGATTATTGTTGCAAGGTTGGTGGCTGGAAGAGACATCAATTCAAAGGAATGCCTAATGATAAAGTTGAAAGTATCTACTACAGAGTTCAAAGACAAGATAAAGACTTTATTCCAATGGACTCTAAAGAAGAAGCAAGAAGGTATCCTAATTTGAAGAGAAAGGCCAAAGATAGTGAATCTCAGACATTTAAGAAGACAAAGTTTGCTGAACCACTGCAAGTAAGACATCCTATCTTTGACTGGGAAGTGTTTACTGCTAGCAACTTTGCTCCAACATGGAAGATTACAAGGCTAGGTGGTGAAACTTCATCATTTATTCAGTTTGAAGATCTCATCAAGGTTTTTGACAGAGATGATCTTGATACACTGTGGAAGTTAGTTCAAGAAAGGTTTGATGCTGAAGATCTCAAAAATATGAAGGAGATGCAGTTATGGGTTAATCTTAGAAGGCTCTATAAACCAGATGTTAATGATGATTTCTGGAAATTCTCATGTTCATTTCCTGGTACTAAATGGTTCTACTATGATTCATTTGAAGTTCATCATGTTTCTATAACAAATAGAGTAGATGCATTCATGCTTGCTGAGAAAGAATATCCACTCAGAGCTAGAACTCTCACTGTGATGCTGTGTACTACTATAAGAGTTCATGAAGATAGTGAGAAGGTCAGAGCATTGTTACACAGGCTTCAAGATCAATGTTCAAGAGCTATTCAAGCATTGAGAAGAAGATGAAGTGTTTGAAAGAATTCCCAAATCCTTGCAGATAATGAAGATTGAAGAAACTTATTGATTTGCAGAGAAATCATAAGTTTAGGGGAGGATTGTTGGGAATAATACTAACAGTTACCACTGATAGTCTTATAGTTAACACTGCTAAAGATTAAACTAGCAGTGGAAACTCATTACCCCTGCCAGTATCATTATTACCACTGCTATTAGGATAATTGTTATGTATCCGTGTATTGATAAGTAAAGAAAAGATCTTGTGTATATTCTATATTGTTAGGTTTATACTTATCTTGTAAAGGACTCCTTGTGCTATAAAAGGAGATCCTAGGTCATTGATTAGAGTACGTATTATTCATATTAGCTTCAAGGTGTAACCCTAGTGATAAGCAAGATCACTCGTATTATTTCTTAATAATATTGAAGCTTTGTGTTTATTGTTCTTACTTACATTACAACATATAATCTGTCTTATAAGTATTACTAAGTATATTTTGCGTGCTTATTAATATAACTCAAAATATCACTAACACAAGGTGTGTGTTTAGATCCATCAGAATATACAATATCCTTTATTACATTTTTAACAAGAGAAATACTTAACACATGATTTCTTAGGCAAAGTGTCTTCCAAAACATCATATTGTCCTAAATGAAGATTTGAAGCCAGAGTGTTTGAAATGAGAATTTCAACACATGTTTGAAGTGTAAGTGGGTATCGAAGATAAACTAGTAAGGTTGAGTGAGATCTAAGGAATCCATAGAAATGTTGGTTGAGTCTGATAGTCCTATTCTAAATATACCATGTCTCAAGGTGATTATATTAACTAGATGATGACAAGAGGGTGTCACTCGAGTTTCTTATGTATACTTCTCTCTAAGATATTGGATTTCATAAACACATATCAAACACAAGTATGGATCGAATAGTATAGAGAGTTTAGAGAGAGAAAGTAGAATGGGAGCCTTTCTAGAGAGAGAGTAAACAAAAGAGAAAAGGTTAGAATAGAATGAAAGGTCCAACCCTCTACCTTGGGAGGTAGAGGGTATTTATAGTTACATACTACACGTCCTCCTTCGGACTGTGGATCAGGCATATAGTGGGTAAAGACCCGTCCTTCCTCCACGGTGTTACTTAAACTAATAAATAACTAATAACTACTAAATAACGTAAAGTCTACGAGCTAAGATATGCTAAACAATAATTGGGGTGACCGACACTTTAATATGGAATTTCCAATTCCTAACAATCACCCCCTAAGGGAGGTCACCCCATGATTTACATTTTGAATCCTAGCATTCTTTCTTTGTCTTTAGTTCCAAGCTCGTAGACTTCAATTCTTCAAATTCCGTATTCTTTGTGCAAGAGTAGCGATTCTTCAAAGTCCGCATTGATTAGTACGTTTAGTGGAGGCCTTTAACTGATCCACATCTTTGATCTTCGAGCTTTCATTGAGATCATCAGCCACATTAAATCTCTGGATCACCCTTTATTGTGTTGCCATCATGTGGTGTTGTGACTTTTGGACCGACATGCTCACACTTTTGAATCATGACAGCTTTCCATCAGACTAGCGGAAGCTTTACTGGTTCATGATATTTGCAGCAGCGTAGCAGAAGCATAGTATAAAAATATCAGAGCCAGGTTATGTAGATATGCACAAGTCATGATTTCTTCAATTAAGAGTGGATGTTGTGAGCATGCGGCTTTGGATTGACTTCTCAATTCTGATCAGCTGCAACCGTCCAAATGTACCTGCAAACAACAGTTAGCAATAAAACATACGAAAGTGTCTTTGATCACTTTAGTTGAATTAAGGTACACAGCCCACGGTTCCCCGTTGATCAGTACAAGTACTGCCTGTGATCAGGTAGAATTCCGAAGAATCTCCTTGACAGGGTTTCGCAGCTGCTCTAGCTGTTCTCAAACCGGAACGTGTCAAAAGAAGACAACACGGAGTGAGTGAACCAGCGAATTGAGATTCACTGATTGATGAAAAATTGATTTGAAAAACAATCGCATATTGCTTAGAAGAAAGAGTTTTGCAATACGACGAAGGTTTTATGAGAAAGATCAAATTTCAATCAAAAATACCTTTTGTATTTGAAAAGAGTACACATTCGATGTGCTAGAGAAAAGAAGAAATTTGCACATCGAACGGTTTTTCCAAATGTATTCGTCAATTCATTTCATGGACCAAGGTTGAATCAAGATTGAATCTCCCTATTGTTTCTATCCAGTTGTCACAAGCTTGATCTTTTGAAAAGATCTCACATGTCACCCACCAAGAGCTTGTTTGATGTTGGCTCTAGAAGGATTTCCATCTTCATCGTGAATACTTTTACATATCACTCGGATGTTCTGGCAATATCACAAGGATAATGCGTAGGACTCTTAAAATATATACTTACTTTCCACATTGTGTGAAACAGCAAGTCTTCAAGAATTTAGTGTCCTAATGAGATATTGTGGATGATCTCTTGGCTCTAGACTCAATTGTGCATTTTGGTTTCCTATGTCGGAGACTAGGGAGAGGGTCTCCTTCTTCAATATCAACAATCTCTAAGAGACAGTCGATAGATTATGTAGGTTCCTCGTGAGAATGAAACAAGCCCTTTTAAGAGGAACTTGAGTAGCTTGGGAAGTTGTAGTGCAGTGCATCACTGGGTCCATGACGTCTTGTCTTCAATACCAATGTTACCTTAGTAGACACCAGTAGCATATGCATTGAACCCGGGTTCTGCCCTAAGGTTGAATTATTGGAGGGCTATTTCTTTTCACCCTTTTTCACATTCAATTCTTTTTCATTCTTCAACCTCTTCAATGCTTACCGAGACTTCATAACTAGAACCTTGTTGGGTTTATTCCAGTACTAGCTCTATCTCAGTCCGCACTCTTCCCATATTCTCATTTTTCTCCTTTTTTCATCATACCTAAGGACTTCTACACTATCTATTGGATTGTCCCTAGGTAGATCCCTCCGGCTCTGGCGGGATCGTGGGAACGAATACCTAACCTAACCATCCTTATAACACCATGCATAAAGTAAATTGGTCGGTCTTTTGGTATTGTTCATTCCTTCTCGAAACCAATTGAAAAATCATTTGGAAAATCAATCAAGGTACTTGTGATATAATTTCAAAGCATTTTGTACCTTAATTGTTTTGATCATTTAGAAATTGTTTAGCACATGGAGGCAAGAGTTCTTTGAAATAATTTCTTTGAAATAATTTATTGATCACAATTTCCTTAGAAAAAGCCTTTTCATTTTCTTTGGTAAATTCTCCCCCTCAATATGTGCGTTGGATATTTCAAAATTATTTTAGCACATAGAGGAAAGAGTTCTTTAAAGGTACATCCACGATCACAATTGCCATTAAGAAACCATTTAGAAAATCAATCAAGGTACTTTATGTTGAAACATAGAAATCTTAGTACCTTGAAAGTTTGTTTTCTTTAAGAAATGCTCCCCCTCAATATGTGCTTCTAGATTCGAAAGCGTTTAGCACATATGGGAGAGCAGCATGCACTTTTGAATCAAATCGATCATCTTTTATCAAATTTCATATTAAATCACAAATTCTCCCCCGATCAAATATATCAAACCCTTTGAGATTTTGGATCCCAAGTGATTTAATAAGGTTTGGAAAACATGGGAGAATATGTGCCTGATTTAAAAGCTCTTCCGGTTTATGGTTAAATGCTCCTCCACAATCATGTGCATAATGTATTTCAAAATCGTTTGGCACATGAAGGAAAGAGTGCTTTAGAAACAATCACCCTTTTTAAAACCGATTTGAGATTTAAATCACGATCTCTCCCCCGATCAAAAATTTCAAACCAGTTGAGATTTGTGATCCCAAATGATTTAAATCATTTAGAAAAATTTGGGGAAAGACGTGGCAAAATTTAATTTTGAAAAATGATTAATAAGGAACAGTTTAGATCACCACATTAAACCTTTAGATCACCACATTATAACGTACAAACGGACTTTTTGATGAAATATCATTTGAAAATATTTAATTTGAAATCACTGAAGATTTGACAAAATAAAGTCCGGTTGATTTCAAAACTTTGAATCCGATTTATTTTCAAAACAATATTTTTCCATTTTCAAAACAATATTATTCAAACACTGTTTAAAAAAAGGTATCATCACTACTTATCCTGCACAAAGATACGTTAGGTGGTTGAGCTGCTTTTGTTGTTGTTGTTGTAGGTTTGGAAGAAAACCATCTGCTGATGCAGTGAGACTTCTGACGTTGCATTTGTCATGCCAACTCTTCATAGAGGTCCAATTAAGCTCCGTTTCTTCATTTGATGATGAAGAAAACCATCTGCTGATGCAATGAGACCTCTTACGTTGCATTTCATGCCAACTCTCCATAGAAGTCAAATTAAGCTCCGTTTCTTCATTTGTCAACCCAAGATATAGTTACCCTTTCCTTTCGGCATCCAATCATCTTCAATTGTGGGATCCGGATCGGGAATATTCTTATATACCAATATACCTGCATACGTTAGTGAACACACATACAGATATATGGTGGTCGACATCACCCAAACAGCAATCGACTAATAAAAGTCAATCCAATCATATCAATCAGATCATGTAAAGCATGGGAATAATGTGTATATCAAACACTAATCATCTAATCCTAACAACCATATCCTAAATTCCTAGTCCTTCGACATAGGCAAATATCATTTTTTGGTTAAGCACGAGGATAATTAGAAAAGCTCGTTAGATGATATAGATTTGAAAACATTCTCCCCCTAAATCAATGACTTATTTTTAGAAAAGTTTAAACGCGCTGAAGTCATTGATTGAGTTTTCAATTTTTACGAAAACACTGAATCTGATTAATTTTTCAAGTAACTCATTTACCACTAAATTTGAAAAACAACAAATATTTTTCTGAAGAATTTTAGAAGGAAAAACATTTGTGTAGGAACATCAGTCCTTTTTTGACGACATGCTTTCCTTGTTTTTGTTTTTAGGATAAGTGCACGAATTTATGAAAAATTATTTTAGCGCAGCACTTTCCTTCTTGAAGAACGGGTTGCTATCTGAAATAATAGCAAACCATGGTTAAGCGCGGGTTACAGTCTGAAATAACTACAAGCCAAATTTTGTGACATGTTTTGAAAAGAAATATTTACACCTCCTGCTCGAACTTCATCTAAAGTCCCGTGCCATTATTGAATGACATTTCTAAGACCGCAGATGTTATCGATACCAGAAGACATGTCTTGAGAAAAACAATATTTTTGGTATTTTTCAAATTTTATAATTTTGATGGATTTTTGTTGGTTTTATATTTTTCTATTTTGTTTTTGATAAATATTTACAGATAGAATAGATGATATAGTTTAAGAAGACGATGATACGAGTACCGAGATAAGGAAATCGAGCAGCCCCGTTGTAGAAGATAGAAGTCATCAATTCTTAAACATTCACCACCAAAGCTTTCGAGGCTCTTAAATCGTCGTCATAACTTGGGCCTTCTGAAAGTGAGGATTTGGTAGCTTCTCCCCAAACCGACAGACTAAGAATAAAGACCATTTCCCCAAGAAGTAGAAATGAAGAAACGGTCTCATTGAATGAAGCTCAGCACCCCGAAGAACACGAGAACACCGAAGTAACAAGTTGAAACATTGATCGTCTCAGTGGTTATCAAATCCGGAATAGCTGATTAAGTCCGATCACATGAACCTGTTGTGCGTCCCCGATGTACACATTACTCTTTTAGATTGACCAGTTGTCTATTCAGGGGAACAATACATCAACATCTTCATTTTACCAAGTGCATTCCAGTTATCTTCCATATAACCACTCAGCCCATAATGTACACAAGTACCCAGCAAGAGTAGAGATAACGACATCATAATAACTGGTTGAATCACTGATCTTCTCTGCGGATGTCAACTTCGGAATAACTGATTAAGCTCGATCATGTGAATATGTTGTGCGAACCAGATGTACACATATCTCTCCCTTGATGGTTGCGATCTCATCAGAATCATCATTACATTGTGAACATGAAGCACTAACCGGAAGCACTTTATCATAAATCATATAGAAGATGTCGATAAGCAATATCATCTCATGCTCCACATATTCTTCTCATATTTCTTCCTACTGAAAGCTGAGATAACACATACCAAAAGTATCCAGAGACCACTTCCCCCAAATGGTTGGAATAATATATCCTTCCCCCAAATAGTTGGAATAATACACCAGAAGCAATGAGTAAACACTGAGTATCTCTATGGTTATGACATTTGTCTTTCCCGGGATTACTTCAACAGAGAAGAAGTATTAGGTTCATCATGTGTACTCGTTGTGTATTTAGATATATGTCTCCTTCCCCCTTGCTGGTTTTGATACCTCAGAATCAGCAACACATTATACATATCGAATATTCTTGAAATAGAGAAGAACAAGAATTAGCTCAAATGAATCCTGTGAGAATCAACTGTTACAAAAACTCTCCTTGACTATCTTTGTCAACCCATACGTAGACAACTTGAAGTGACTACTAAAAAGAAAAACCGATATACCAAACTTGAAACTGAAGTCTAATTCCCCACATTTGTATCTTAAGCTTGCACTTAGTGATGGAAGAACGGTGTTGAGAATTTATGCACCAAGCAAATCTCTAAGTACTCAATACTCAACCAAAGTATGAGACATTAACACCTCTTGCGATTATCCACAACGACATTATCGTGTGTCACTGAGTAAAACAACGTAACTCCTTAAAGTGATAGTTAACCAGGTGTTCAACCATCCAAACCTACTGCTGGTAACTAGATAAGCCAAGTCTTCAACTCAAATTGTTAAGCTCGAGCAAGTTATCTAATAAGAACACGCCTTTGTGAAAGTCAACTTCAATCTCAAATAAGTGATAAATGATTAACTCTGAAGTAATCAACTTTTGTCAAATGCCCACTACGTGAATAAACATACAACCGGATGTACATTGACCCACTGAATGAACCGGAACAAATGATTCCTCAACATCAATGCATTCTTCCTAAAGGTATACATGTAGAGACTGATATGGAAGATTCACCAATAATGTCTTCGAGCGGATGAGGTAGTCATTTTCCTTAATGTTCATGTGGTTGATTTATAGTGTGCACAATGAGAGGAACAATAATCCGTGAAGATTTTGAAAAGAAATACCAAAGAGCGGATCATTATTCAATAGTGGAACTACAATATCATGAGAGACATTATCAACGCCTTGTGAAGTAACTGGAGATAAGGTTTCTTGAGAATTCCATGAAGTACTTCTTAGATGGTGAACCAATTGAGTCAGTAGGAACCAAAGCATGAGCTTCAGAATCTAGATGATCAACATTCGTTGGAGGTTGGAAGTACTCATCAAACATATCTTGACACAATGAATCCCAAACAATGAATCCCAGTTATCCTTATAAAGTGAAGCATTAGGCGTTGAAGGAGAGTCATATGACCATAATTCAAGCATCCATCAACATGTAGTATATGCACTCTTCTCCCCCTCAAAAATTGCATCCGAAGTTGCCATTTTTGATTTGAACAAGTGAATAAGAATATACACCAATGAACGTAGATCCACTTGAGGGTTGAAAGAGCGTGGAAAAACATGAAGCTTGTTGATGAAGAATGTCGATGAGAATGGTCATACACATGAAGATTTCTCTTCTTTTGAAGATAAAGCGCACTGAAGCGTACACCTTTCTTTTCTTCGAGGAACGGGGCCTGAAGTGTTATTTGCAAATGCCATAATGATGAAGTACGAGGCCTGAACTGATGTGAACAGACGTCATAGCCGAAAGAATATCAAGATTGAGTTACTTAAACCCGTGAGTTATGAGATATCAATCCATTTGTAATCCATACTTTAAGCCAGTCCATGTAGTGAAGGATCGAAGTATCTGCAACTGAGTAAGGACTACCTGCACTAATATTACAAACTTGATTGCATATATTTTGGTTAGTGACATTAGTATCCAAACCCTTTGGGGTTTCACGGTCAAGCTTGATTATGTCATCGGTAAACAGCTTTCCTGTAGGTATCCACCTAAGTTCAACATCCTTAAATATTCTACCAGACGGAATCCACTTATGGCAAGGTCTAGGATTGGTGACATTCTTATGCACAGTGGAAGACTTATCGTTATTCCTAGACTCTGAAGATTTAGCAGTTGGGATACATCTAGGTGATGTTTTAGGTTTGTTTTTCTTCATAACATGTTGAACCTTAGCCATGTTAGTAGCCTTAGTGGATTGTACCTTAGCATGTGAATTAGAGAAATGTTTCTTATTCAGAAAAGACTCAGAATTTCTAGTTTCATTTTCTACATGCTTAGCATTCTTCTTCATATAACTACTCTTAGATGTAAGCCAAACCCTAGTCTTTTGAGAGTTCCTAGGTAATGGTTTACTACTACTAGCAGTGCCTTGAAATCTCGTGGAATGCATCACCCTAGGTCTTGCACCTAAAATTCCGTCTTTTCGAATCTGTGCCTTTTTCCTAGCTTCTTCTAGATAATAGTTCTTCCACAAGTCGTTCATATCATATGAATTATGGGTTTTAATGCTTGGTTTTGACACTGTTTTCGAACTAATCCTAGAGGTGCTGGGAGTAGAAGTGGCTACTTGTTGAGGGTTAACGGAGCTAGAAGCCTTATTCTTAGGTAACTCAGGTGAAGTGACTGGTTTTGACAAAACTTGTTTCTCATCAACTTAGGAGGCAAACCGTGTTTTTGAAAATTTTGGTCTTTCGGATATAAACGCAGTAGGCTGCCTAACAACGGACCGGTTTCTAATGGGATGAGAAACTGGTTTTCCCAAGGTTCATGGTTTTGTAAACTTAGTGTTCACACTTTTCCCTACAGTTTTCCTAAGCACATATTTTAGGGCAAAATAGCGAAACTCTTTTCCTGAAGTTGAGCTTTGAGTTCATCAATTTTTGCTATCAAAGAGTTTGTTTGTTCCATTGACTTTCTTCTATGTTCTTTGACAGAGTCACTTAGTTCTATGTGATGCATTCTCAATGACTCATTTTCCTGTAGTAATTTAGCCACACAAACCGCTAATTCATCATTTCTCATTTGAATATCATCAATAGCATTAACATCAGAATTACTTGTAACCAAATTACTTTTCACATGCATATTAGAAATATGTTTCTTCAAATTATTGATAGTTGACTCTTTGTCTTGAAGCTGAGATTTCAAAGTGTTAATTTCAAAAAGTTCACGGAATTCAGGAAGTTCCGGATTTTTACATGGTTTGTGAAGTTGAAAACTTTCTTCTTTACTCTGTATCGCAATTTCAAGTGAAATGCAATGTTTTTCAAGTTTTGAGAATTTGTTTGAAAGTTCATCAAAAGCCTTTTTATCAACCATATCATTTTTTTTGAAATTATTAGACTCAACCTCAACCAAGGAACATTTATCAGTATCATGTTCAGCATTAATATCAGTATGTTTAGGTACATTAGCAGATGCACTATGTTGAACAGTTAAGGGTACCTCATCACATGACACCTGTTCATTTATCTGTCTGATATCTGCATCCATATCATGTGTAACATGAGTTACTGAACAATTTGTTGCATCATTCTTTGTTGTCTCTGTTATTCTGCATTCAGCAACACCCGATTCTTCAACAAATACATTACCCAACTCATCACAACTTTCTGTCAACTGCACCAGACTCTCATCTATTATTTCATCTTTCTGAGTAACTTCCTCAATATACTTCTCCACATTGTCTATGAGATGGATAAGTGTCTCTATGAACACGCCAATTTCCATTCCAGTGTGTCTCTTGAAGGACATTCCAGTCATGTCTTGATCATAATCTGATGTAAATTCCCCACTGATGAATGACTGAAATTGGTTGTGGATCACATGTAGTGCAGCACTGGAACTATCCTTTTGAAACTTTTCTTTATCAAGTTGTTGTTCCAATTGTTCTAAGTTCAACAACAAATTTCTAGTTAGTGTAGGTAAATCCTGACGGAAGATGGCACTACATGTTCGATCCATAATTGTGGACAAAAGCTGTACGAGGTGAGAGTGAAGTAACTGATAAGGTTCAATCTTACTTTCCTTTAGCATGGCATTTTGTAGCCTAAACTGGTGCAATTATCTCTCTTTAGATTCTGAACACGGAGATCTCACATCCTCATTGATTGATTCCATCATCTGTAACCGTTTAGTATAGCTAATATTCTCATGGTTGTCAACAGCATCATACAGTTTGAGTACTTCTGAAATTACAGAATCAGGAGTGTAAGACATGATGTTGATGTGTACACGGGATTTTACAAGTCTGTGTTTTAAACCGATAAATAGAATCTTTCGCCAGATTTTACTAAAATCAAGACCAAACCGTAAGAGAGTGAGAAATAGGATGTAGTAAGGGAACTAGGAGATGATTTGGTGGTATAGATATATATGGAGTAATGGTTGAGTTTGTGATATTCCCTAATTCTTTATATATACCCCCTGTTCGGAGAATTAGGGTTTGAAAACAAGGGTTTTGTATGTAAAGTTTAGAGACAAATCGCAGAAATTGACAAATCTCAGTCCTTGACAAAACGCACTGGAAATGAGACAAATCGCTTCACCAAAAGGAAATGAGACAAATCGCTTCACCAAAACGAAATGAGACAAATCGCTTCACCAAATCGCTGCAACACACAAATCGCTTAAATACACAAATCGCATAGTACACAAGTACAACTTCCACTACTTTGTCCTTTCTTGTCGTTTTGTCTCAATAGAAAAATCGCATAGTACAAATCGCTTCACAAAATCTAACAAATCGCACAAAAATGAGGACAAATTGCATCAAAGAAATGCACTCCGTAAGACAAATCGCTTCCAAGAAAAGTTTAAAAACACCACTTTTCAATTCAAAAAACAACCCAACCACGATGATTCAAGCCTTCCAATTCAAAACCTAAACACTTATGATTCGTGTAAAGTGAGTGGTGAAAAACACAATATCAACGTATATCAAAATAACCGTAAAATTCGACAAATTATCCCTTTAGGAAAAAGGTTAATGTATCAAATCTTACGGGTGTGATAAAAGTGATACCGGAAAAGTGATTTCCCGGGTACTTAATTGAAAAGTGATTTCCCGGGTAAATAGCAAGGAATCTAAGAAAAATACAAGACTACACTACTGCTATATGAAATAAGCAATGAAAAGATGAAATAAGCTGATAAGATCTAAACTGCCAAACTCACTAAGTAATTAATTGAGCAGGATATGAACACTAAAAGACCCAAGGGCAGTTGGTGTTGAGTTGTGTGGTGATGTGGTCGTGTGCAAGAGGTCAGGGGGTCGAATCCCACCCCTGCACCTTTTTGCTATTATTATTATTTTTTTTAAAAATTTTTATTTTTGAAATCAAAGAGTAAATCAAAATGAAAGAGTTTTGTAAAAACTTTTTTAAAGAAAACTTTGCTAAAAAGCTGTTATGAACAGCTTCTGACTCTGTTGGTGACAACTTCTAAAACAAACAGCCCTTTAGCCACTGTTGGCATCAAATAGGCAAAAAGCAGTTGGAAAAATGGTAGTTAAGCAAAAGGTAGTGACAAATAAGCTGAGATGTGCATAGATAAGCTGCAAATAAGCAAAGACAAATGGGAAAGCAGTTGGCATCAAGAACTAAACTAGGGGAGTCCTAAACTCTAAAATGGAGAATAAGCAAGTCTACTCAACTCTAATAAGCACTAATTGGCAAGTTTACAGCTAATCTAACACGAGACACTAATAAATACTGAAATTCCTAAATTAAACTATGAAAAGCAACCTATGGGTACCTGGTGTGTGTGCTGCGGTGCAGGCTAAGAAGCAAACTGAAGTGACCTTTTTTTAGCTTATTTTTAAGTTGTAACAGGAGCTCCTAAGCCTGAATCAAGCTGTTTTGCTGAGAATGCATGATAAAACCCAACAGCAGCCTGAAGGGCCTGTGTTGGAGCTTATTTTTAAGCTGGAAAAGTCACTTCAAGGGCATGGAGAAGCTGCTGTATCACTACTGAAACAGCCCACAAGGGACTTTGAGAGGCAATATTAAGCTACCTAGCTAACTCTGAAAGCTAAAAAAAACTATAACAGATTAAGATCTACTTATAAGCTACTTATAAAACAACAATCAAAACCTAACACTAACTAAATCTGATCTAACAATTAGCTCTAAAAAGGCTGTTGTAGGGGCTAAAAAGAAGGGACATGGGGACTGTTTGTACTAAGACAGATTTTGAAACTTTCTTAAAAACTTATCAAATCACTTAAAACAACTTGGAAAGGGCTAAAATGATACTAATAACACTTCACAAAACCATTGGGACCCAACATGGGTCAAAACATGAACTTTGACCCAAAAACTAAGTTGATCCAACCACCCCTTTTGGGGGCAGAACTGCAAATTTTTGAAACTGAGAAACTTTTGAACTTTGAAAATCTGACTTGTGAACTTTAAACTAAGTCTCAACTTAGCTTATACAACTTAACAAACACTTTAACTAACTAGCGAGATTTAAGAACTTGAATGAAAATCAAAACTGCATAAACTAAAAAATAATTGGAATTAAAGACTGAAAATAGATTGCATTGAAAAATTAAATGGTTACAGGAAAAGTAATGACAGTAAACATAAATTGGGACTAGAACTAAGAATTCTAGACTACTTTTTTCATTTTTCCTATTAAGCCTATTTATACAAGAGCTAAAGTTCTATCTTCTCCTTCTCTTTCCTGCTTCTGTGTTTTTTTTGTGAGTGCAAACAAGCAAAAGCATCTTGTGCTTCTTCTGAATCAATCCCCACCCTTCAATTGTTAGGTACCATGGAGAGACAATCTGAGTCATTCATGGGATACTTGTAAGTTTGGGATTGCCATGGTGGCATAGGATTCTCGTGACTTTGCCTTGGGTGGAGGATTAGTGGGATTGGAATATGGGATTGAGAGTGACAGTGAGAGAGGAGGGAAAAGAAAATGGCGCCAAGAAGGGTTTGTGATGTTCTGGGTTTTTGGTTTTTCTGGGTGAATAGGATATAAGCAGAAATGGGTAAAAGGGTGTAAGATGGGGTCTAAGGGAAAAAGGGTTATTTTTGTTTTTATAATTTTTTTTTTTACTTTTGTTTTAAGTAAAATGTATTTTTGTATTTTTGATTTAAAACTTTTTTTTTTAATTTAAAACAAAAATTGGTTTTAAAAAAAATGAGTTTTTACAAAATGGGTTTTTAAAACAAAAAATATGATTTTGGATTTTTTTTTTGTGTTTAAAAGGTGATTTGGTTATTTTGGGTGTCGGGAAAAGGTAAAATGGAATTTTTGGGTTCGGGTTGGATTTTAGTTGTTTTTCCCCTCGCTCACTCTCAAAACACGACCCGAGCTCTGAAAATGTGGAAAATCCAGTCCCGGATCTGTCCGCAAAGCACTTTTTCTGATTTCGGCTCGATTTTGCTCGTTTTCGCTCCGTTTTCCATCCTTTTGTACCTGCAAGACACAAAACACACTCCGAGGATATTTTTAACATATTTTGATCATATTTGGGTGTTTTTGTCATTTTTGAGGTCTTAGATGGGTAAAAATGATGAGTGAATAAGCACTCATCAAATTCCCCCACACTAGGCAATTGCTAGTCCCAAGCAATCTTTTTGAAACTTTAATGGATTTAAGTCTCTTTACCAAAAGCCATTACTTCTGGAGTAGCCAATTGTTTCAGTTCAAGTAAGAACCTTGGTACAATGATAACCAAATGATTTTGAGCAAACCACCAGCTTTCAACGGTTTTGATTTGTCTTTACCAGAAGCCGTTTGCTTTTGGACTAGCCAACTCTTAGATAAAATATCTTTGGTGAGTCGATTACCAATTATGGTTTTCCAACTGCCTTTACCACAAGCCATAAACTTGCGGGCTAGCCAACTCTTCACTAATTAAAGATATGGTGAGCTGAACACCATACAATTTTGGGCAAATTGCAAGCCGTCAACGGATTTGAGATATCTTTACCAAGAGCCGTTTGCTCCTGGATTAGCCAATCCTTTTGTTTATTAGACATGGCGGACTGATAACCGTAAGCTGAGTAAGTGCAAAACACTTACTCCAAAAAAAAATTTGGCCAAAAATGGGGGAATTGGGTGGTATAATTACATGATAAAATTCGTGAGAATTCCCCCCCACACTAGAAATGAATATTGCCCTCAATATTCAAAGTACCGGCGGTTATGCCGAAACATAGAACGTAAAAGGGAAATACTACGGCCATTATTTGAATTTTTTTTTTTTTTTTTTTTTAGAAAACTTATATACAACAACGGGGGGCAACTCCCCCACACTAGAGTGGTACACACGGGTGAAAACCCATGTTTAACTACTGTTTTTGATTACCGAGTCGCTAGCTTGACTCGACCCCGCATTAATTTGTTCATGGGGAAGCAAAGTGGAAGAAACAATCTCCATCGGACTTTCATTCAAGCGGTTTGGATAAACATTTGAAGCACGTGAAAGTTCCACACCGATGAGATATATTCCCGGCTCAAGAGAAGAAGAAATGCCGGGGTCAAAGATGGTATCTTCACTCTTGTAAGAGTTAAGACACGAAGAAGAAATAGGGGGAGAAGGCAAAGTGACAATGAGTTGACAACGGTTGGGATGGGTGGGCAAAAGATTAGATTGAGGAACATTTACGGAATGTTCAGAAATCTTATCCACCACTGTAGCAATGAAAACGTCCGTATCGGGCTTAGAAGAGGTTCCATCATCCGGCGGTTTCGCAGGCGGACGAGTGGATGATGGACCTAAGCCATAATCGTCACTCTGAAAACCCGAAGGTATCGAGTCATCCGGAGAAAGAAAGTCGACCTCTTCTATAAGAGTGTCACTTGACGAATTATCAGAAGACCAATTGTAAATAAGATTTTCCAATTCGGTGGGGTCGGCTTCAAAGTTGAAGTGCACATCATCATCTCCCGGTGGAGAATGATCAACGAGAGCGAGTTCATCGGAGAACTCCTCGAGAAGGTCTAACGTCGAAGTGGGATTGCCACTATTCTTTTCTTCGGGAAAAGATGGAGATATAACGAGGTTCTCCATGTAAGAGTCAAAGTCAAACAGAGGATTAGTGAACGCCATAGCAAAAGGTTTCTCGGACACAACGAGAATATCTTCATCATCCGTTTCAAAATCAGTGTCCATATCAAGATCATCGGGATCAACATCTCTCACTTCTTCAAAGCTGACGAGCTCAGAAGGTATCTCCTCAACATACTCGATGTCTCCACAAGATAAAGAATCATCAAACGACGTATAATCATTTTCAGATTCGGAGATCATCTCAACAGATAGTTTTGGGGTGGGAGAAGAATCATCATCGAGAGGCTCATCACACATATCACCAGAGATAACCTCAGACTCACTTGGGGTTGGGACAAGGTTCTCAACACAAGACGATTCCATTTCCGGAATAGTGCTAAGATGCTCGTCCCCCATTAAAAGGTTATCCGAAGGTTCTATGGTAGATAGGCAATATGAGGGCGGAGAGTGGACATGTGCGGTACTTTGTGGACTTGAGATATGCACCTTGTCCTTTGTCGTCTCGCAATCTTCCTCATCCTCGTCATCGAGACGGCAAGCTTCGTTAAATAGAAAACGCTGTTGAGCAGCTTCATTAAATAGGAGAAGCTTTTGAGCTGCTCGCTCATCGGCTAGAAATCTTTCGTTGCAAGCTGCTTGTTCCTCGGAAAGTTCTTCAAGGATTATACGTAGAAATTGATCAATGACGGGAAGTTGTGGGGGTTGGATGTGGTCAAATCCGGAAGTGTTATAACAAGGATCAGGTCCATAGTAATTTTGATTCCACGATTGACATTGAAAATCATCATGAGGACCCCCACACTTAGCACAATGAGGGTATTGGGGAGAGAAACTTTGAAACGATGAATCACTGAAATAATGATAGTACGGCTGTGGTTCGTATGAATTTTGTGGAGGGTAGTTGAAATCGTTTTGAGGATAATTGAAAGAGTTCAGGTTAGAATCATAAGTGAATGAATTCTCGGCACAAATCGAACAACATCCATTAACAAGATAGTTTCCACACCACTCGCACATACATTTGCAACAACGTAAACCTTTCGGTAACACGTCTCCACAACCGTAGCAATACTCTTGATCGAACGAAGATATCTCGGGTACGGGAGTAGGAATCAAGGGCTCAACAACATCACAAATGTTAGGTAAAACGGTATTTCCCGAAGTTGAAATTTGACGAAATTCATTTAAGCAATTTTGAAGCATGTTCATGATTTCGTCCGAGAAAGGTTTTGAAGACTCCGGAGGTGGGACAAGTGGTGTGCTCTCAGAGCTAGCAATTTCCACTACTTCCGTTTTGGTTTCCGGTTCTTGCTCTTTTCTCTTAACCTTAACCGTAAATCGCGAAAGATTTTGATCAACTCTAGACGGTTTAGGCTCAGAAACAATAGAACGAATCTCGGGTTGTGGCGGGTGGTCGAAAAAACTTGGAGAATCATCGAGAGAGTTTTTATCAGATAATTCGCACCAATAGCAATATTTGCTTGCTCCAACCCTTCCACACCGCTTACATAAACAATCGGGATTGAGACAATAAACTTGATCCTCTTCCATACGTCCTTTGCAATGAAAACAACGACGATAATCGATCGCCGCCATGAGAATTAAACATGTAGAGGGTTAAAGAAATAGAATCAAATGGTCGAGAGGATAACGAAGAATAGAATCAAACGGTGAAAGAGGGTAAGAGAAATAGAATCAACGAATAAGAGGAATGAGAAGAATATTTTTGGATTTTTCGAAAACGAGTGCACATGCACTTTCAAAAACAACACTTTCAATTAAAACAAGACCGAGGCAAAACACAAGGAACTTAAACCAACAATCACAAGCGAATTCACGCAAGTGACACAAAGGCAAGTTTTGAATCTTTGGCTCGGAAACTTATAATGATAACACTCAAGTTGAGAAGTGTTATATTGATTGTGTGTTCTATCTTATTTAAAACAACAAGCAAAATCTTTTTGTATTTTTATCTTTTACATATATACAAAGAAAAGAAAAATATTTTTGTATTTTTATAAAAACAATAACTTCACGAGGAAGGTTCTTCAAGTCACTAATCGCAAAAACCACGATATTGTCGCAACACACCTCCCCGGCAGCGGCGCCAAAATTTGATTCGTGTAAAGTGAGTGGTGAAAAACACAATATCAACGTATATCAAAATAACCGTAAAATTCGACAAATTAACCCTTTAGGAAAAAGGTTAACGTATCAAATCTTACGGGTGTGATAAAAGTGATACCGGAAAAGTGATTTCCCGGGTCGTGTCCCAACGAGGTGTGAAATTGACGGAATCGTTGAGTTTCGTGATTAGGACTTGAATTGGTTAAACAAATTTTGGATTTTGATTACGTTTTCTACAAATTAAAGTACGAAATGGAAATTTAAGCATGTAAAACAATGTAAACACTAAATAAACTACAAACTAACTACTACTAAGCCTAAGAAATGATAAAACGAGGCTAAACTAAGTCGTAGGGTGCTAAAACTAAAAAAACGTAAAAAAACGGCAACCACCCGAGCCATAAACGTAAAAGTTTTGCAATTTAAGGGCTACGGGTGTGAAATCAATTTTTCTACGTTCTATTTGAGTAAAAATAATTTTAGAAAAAGACCGGGTATTTTTTTATTTTTAAATTAATTATTACGAATTAAAAACTATTAAACACTAATTAAATGATTTAAAAATACTAAACATTTTTGGAAAATTCTACAAAAATTACAGAAAAAACTTTAAATAGCAAGGAATCTAAGAAAAATACAAGACTACACTACTGCTATATGAAATAAGCAATGAAAAAATGAAATAAGCTGATAAGATCTAAACTGCCAAACTCACTAAGTAATTAATTGAGCAGGATATGAACACTAAAAGACCCAAGGGCAGTTGGTGTTGAGTTGTGTGGTGATGTGGTCGTGTGCAAGAGGTCAGGGGGTCGAATCCCACCCCTGCACCTTTTTGCTATTATTATTATTTTTTTAAAAATTTTTCTTTTTGAACTCAAAGAGTAAATCAAAATGAAAGAGTTTTGTAAAAACTTTTTTAAAGAAAACTTTGCTAAAAAGCTGTTATGAACAGCTTCTGACTCTGTTGGTGACAACTTCTAAAACAAAGAGCCCTTTAGCCACTGTTGGCATCAAATAGGCAAAAAGCAGTTGGAAAAATGGTAGTTAAGCAAAAGGTAGTGACAAATAAGCTGAGATGTGCATAGATAAGCTGCAAATAAGCATAGACAAATGGGAAAGCAGTTGGCATCAAGAACTAAACTAGGGGAGTCCTAAACTCTAAAATGGAGAATAAGCAAGTCTACTCAACTCTAATAAGCACTAATTGGCAAGTTTACATCTAATCTAACATAAGACACTAATAAATACTGAAATTCCTAAATTAAACTATGAAAAGCAACCTATGGGTACCTGGTGTGTGTGCTGCGGTGCAGGCTAAGAAGCAAACTGAAGTGACCTTTTTTTAGCTTATTTTTAAGTTGTAACATGAGCTCCTAAGCCTGAATCAAGCTGTTTTGCTGAGAATGCATGATAAAACCCAACAGCAGCCTGAAGGGCCTGTGTTGGAGCTTATTTTTAAGCTGGAAAAGTCACTTCAAGGGCATGGAGAAGCTGTTGTATCACTACTAAAACATCCCACAAGGGACTTTGAGAGGCAATATTAAGCTACCTAGCTAACTCTGAAAGCTAAAAAAAACTATAACAGATTAAGATCTACTTATAAGCTACTTATAAAACAACAATCAAAACCTAACACTAACTAAATCTGATCTAACAATTAGCTCTAAAAAGGCTGTTGTAGGGGACTAAAAAGAAGGGACATGGGGACTGTTTGTACTAAGACAGATTTTGGAAACTTTCTTAAAAACTTATCAAATCACTTAAAACAACTTGGAAAGGGCTAAAATGATACTAATAACACTTCACAAAACCATTGGGACCCAACATGGGTCAAAACATGAACTTTGACCCAAAAACTAAGCTGATCCAAGAACCCCTTTTGGGGGCAGAACTGCAAATTTTTGAAACTGAGAAAACTTTTGAACTTTGAAAATCTGACTTGTGAACTTTAAACTAAGTCTCAACTTAGCTTATACAACTTAAAAAACACTTTAACTAACTAGCGAGATTTAAGAACTTGAATGAAAATCAAAACTGCATAAACTAAAAAATAATTGGAATTAAAGACTGAAAATAGATTGCATTGAAAAATTAAATGGTTACAGGAAAAGTAATGACAGTAAACATAAATTGGGACTAGAACTAAGAATTCTAGACTACTTTTTTCATTTTTCCTATTAAGCCTATTTATACAAGAGCTAAAGTTCTATCTTCTCCTTCTCTTTCCTGCTTCTGTGTTTTTTTTGTGAGTGCAAATAAGCAAAAGCATCTTGTGCTTCTTCTGAATCAATCCACACCCTTCAATTGTTAGGTACCATGGAGAGACAATCTGAGTCATTCATGGGATACTTGTAAGTTTGGGATTGCCATGGTGGCATGGGATTCTCGTGACTTTGCCTTGGGTGGAGGATTAGTGGGATTGGAATATGGGATTGAGAGTGACAGTGAGAGAGGAGGGAAAAGAAAATGGCGCCAAGAAGGGTTTGTGATGTTCTGGGTTTTTGGTTTTTCTGGGTGAATAGGATATAAGCAGAAATGGGTAAAAGGGTGTAAGATGGGGTCTAAGGGAAAAAGGGTTATTTTTGTTTTTATTATTTTTTTTTACTTTTGTTTTAAGTAAAATGTATTTTTGTATTTTTGATTTAAAACTTTTTTTTTAATTTAAAACAAAAATTGGTTTTAAAAAAAATGAGTTTTTACAAAATGGGTTTTTAAAACAAAAAATATGATTTTGGATTTTTTTTTGTGTTTAAAAGGTGATTTGGTTATTTTGGGTGTCGGAAAAAGGTAAAATGGAATTTTTGGGTTCGGGTTGGATTTTAGTTGTTTTTCCCCTCGCTCACTCTCAAAACACGACCCGAGCTCTGAAAATGTGGAAAATCCAGTCCCGGATCTGTCCGCAAAGCACTTTTTCTGATTTCGGCTCGATTTTGCTCGTTTTCGCTCCGTTTTCCATCCTTTTGTACCTGCAAGACACAAAACACACTCCGAGGATATTTTTAACATATTTTGATCATATTTGGGTGTTTTAGTCATTTTTGAGGTCTTAGATGGGTAAAAATGATGAGTGAATAAGCACTCATCAACTTATGATGATTCTAAACACAAAAGTACAATCAAAATCCAAACTTTACCACTAGAGATGATCCAAATGATGCAAACTAATCTAAACTCATTCAAACCTAAAAACCTTATGAAAACCAATAGAAATCCAAGAACATGAAAGATGAGTGATCAAACCATGGCTCTTGATACCAATTATAAGATATTGGATTTCATAAACACATATCAAACACAAGTATGGATCGAATAGTATAGAGAGTTTAGAGAGAGAAAGTAGAATGGGAGCCTTTCTAGAGAGAGAGAGAGTAAACAAAAGAGAAAAGGTTAGATTAGAATGAAAGGTCCAACCCTCTACCTTGGGAGGTAGAGGGTATTTATAGTTACATACTACACGTCCTCCTTCGGACTGTGGATCAGGCATATAGTGGGTAAAGACCCGTCCTTCCTCCACGGTGTTACTTAAACTAATAACTAACTAATAACTACTAAATAACGTAAAGTCTACGAGCTAAGATCTGCTAAACAATAATTGGGGTGACCGACACTTTAACATGGAATTTCCAATTCCTAACATTCTCAAGGGAGATTGTCACTTGGGGTGCATATCTTGTGAGGTTTAGCTTTGAGGTTGAATTTCAACATATGTTGTTAAATGTTAATTTATGGTTTAACAGATATGACATTTTGATGACCGAAGTTCCAAATGTCAAGGAGCTTCATGCTTGATTGGTTGTGGAGGCTCTAGTCATAATGAATCATCTAAGACCTTATAGGTAGGATGGTATGGTGTTGTTTCTTCAACGTGCTTTTGATCCGGCACAGGGGTTGGACTAGGGGCTTTAAGATCAATACACTCAATGGATTCAAATCATGGCAAGGATGTTGGATGGGTTGATCTAGGTGATAGGTCCTATAGTGTTCCTAAATAGGGATATGGTGATGTAGAGATTTGTTGTGCTATGGGAGTACTTAGGTTGATTATTTGCCCATAGATGTTGAACACAACAAGTACGTATACTAATTTTTATGGTTCATTGGTTGGTACAACTAGTGGGTGAAGTCCTTGAAGTTTTGGTCATGTTTGTGAAGCTTAGGGGCTGAGGTATATCACAGAGGTAAATGTGATGGGATGATGGTGAAAGAACAAGTGAACTTAAGTGGTAAATGTTCAAGGATGAAGACCAATTGACATTTTATTTATTCCTATTGATTGGGAGAGTTTTAGGTCAAGTGCCACCGAAGGTGGCAAAGTGGGATAAGTGCAACAGTGAGTGTCAAAGTGAGATAAGTGCCATAGTAGGTGTCAAAGAGGGATAGTAGATGTAAAAGAGGGATAAGTGCCACATTGGGTTGTTTGTTTTGGATAAGTGTTCTAGTTTGAGTCATTTTAGGATTAGTGTTTTAACATGTGTTGTTAAAATACTTGGTTGTTGATTTTTCGGATATGACTTTTAATGACTACAATCGTAAGTCATATATACTTGAATATTTTGGATGAAATACTTAAGTTGTCAATCCTACCTTGTTGAGATTATAGAGCTTAGATTTTACTCAAGGATAGCAAGACTTGATAATACATCTTTAACATACGTGTGAGTTATGAATCGATGTAAATCCTTATCGTCTTGGAGGAGGACACATTATTGTCATGTTAACCAAGTGAGGCAAAACATGTAGATACAAAACAATATCTATAGCCATATGTTAGACTTGTGTATGATATCTTTGCAAATAATGAGTCCGGATTTGTTAGTCTAGGTGGTAAGTCATCTAAGTCATCCGCAAACGGATGAGGAGATGTTGGTGGTGTTGCACAAAGTTCGATTGGTACAAGTTTTGGAGACTTTGGTAGTGAAGGTGTTTTGGATGATTGTGAAGTAGTCATAATGGTGGGAAAAGGATATCCTATTGGTCCAAGCAAACTAAACTAGTCCTAATGTAAATAATGATTAGTAAAAAATATTATAGTAACAAAATATAGTGAACTAGAGTGCGGGATTAAACGAAAGTTAAAAACTTACCTGCAGCTCACCACGGAACCAAAAAAATACAAGGGCGGAACCCATATTTTGGGTCCGGTTGGTCCGGGGGTAAGATTTTGGTGGCGCCAAAATTTATAATGGATGGTACAGTAATTTTGGGACCATCTGTTCCATGGGTGCCTGTTTTGTTTACAAAGGGCATTTTTAACCATCGTAAACTTTTTCGAATCCCGCAAATTTTCCTAAAACATATGTAGCACATCATTTGTAGTTAGTAAAAAGCAATAATACATATATAAACACATGGGAGCATGTATTTCAAGTAGGGGCTAGCGATTTCACTTAATAGTGAAAATGGTAAAAATTTGATAACATCAAGATGTTATCCCCCTGCAAGGCTGTAACACCCTCCGTCATCATAATGACAGCGGAAGACTAATCGGGGTGTTAGTTGGATGGGGATCACAGTCAATAATCATAGAAAACGACTCGAAAGAGACATTTTAAGAAAAAATAGTTATCATTCATCGAAAACTCATTGTTGTTACAAAATATTCCAAATTATTTCAAATGTTTCTCCAAAATACTGAGCATGAGTTTGAAAGAAATGACAACTTTATGTTTACACCACAAGTAAAGGTCTTGATATGCCCACTCCGCACCTTGAACTTAATCTTCAATGATTACCTGAGATAACATGCTTAAAAAGGTCAACAAAAATGTTGAGTGAAATCCATAGGTTTATATTAAAGTTGAACACAAGAATATGAACATGATAATTGTAAACAATATATCAGAAAATCACAGATTATTATGCGCTAAGCTCATGCAACCAAGACTCAACTTCATACACGGAATTACTGGTGTACGTAAGTTTTCCCCAAAGGAGGTAATAGCCAATTACCTAATGAAATTCAAATATGGTGCGCCCCGGTTATTTCCTATAACCAAGACGGGGTCCTTACTCCCCATAGTACTATTCACAATATATGCGTTCACTCGCGGTGACTAATGGTTCATGATACAGGGGACTTATGGCTAAATACTTAGGCAATTCCAATAATCAAGAAGCGAACATTTATGAAAAACCTTGTGCTCTAGTTTAGAGCATGTATGTCCCTCGCGGGTTTTGCAAATAAAAGTAAAAGAGAGGCTATGAACTCACCTTAATGAAAATGAACAAGCACAATATGATCAAGCGCGATGTAGCGGAGGTTCCAAACCTAAACATAAAAATGAGATGACAAGTCTCAGAATATGATAAACCTTTGGTTCGCAACCAAAATAATAGAGCATTGAATATACTTATTCAATAGATCATTGAATTATCCAATTCAATAGGATGTTATGCGTGCTTAATGTTTTAAGTTTAATTTGCGTGCTACATCGACTTAGGTTGATATTTATCAAAGGTCCTCACTTACGCGTAAGTGAAATGTTCCTCGTTGTGGTCTTGTGGAAACAATGATGTTATTGTGATAAGGTTTTAAAATGTACCTTTTTGAGGGGTCGTTTAAGCCCTTATTTGATCACTTTTGTATCCGTTATTACTTAATATCGTTCCTTTTCACTTTTTAGGTCTCTTGAAGGCAAATTGCTGTAATAGCACTTATTTGGACAAAAAGGCGCGGATATACGAAGAAAATGGCCAAAGTCAAGAATCGAGACACTCAAGCTGCTGAAAGACAAGGTGACGGAGTCACTACTTAACTGCGACGCCGTCGGAGCATTTTGTGACGGCCCAGAAGCCAAATTTCATATTTTCAAGTGACGGTGTCAGGCTTTAAAAGAGTAGGCCGTCGCAACTCAGACGGCCTAGATTTGATCCAGACAACGTCAGAAGCTGAAGAGGACGGCGTCACAAGCACAAGGTGACGCCGTCGCAAGACTAACGTGGCCAAGATGAAACCCTAATGACGGCGATCCGACGGCGTCACAAAACATAAGGTGACGCCGTCGCACATGTAATCTTATATATAGAATCCGAATTTTTCAGTTTTAGTGTGTACTCTTATGGAGTAAAAACCTAAACCGAACCAAGGCTGTCTTGTGCAGTATTTTAGGGTTCCAAACCCTATCTTACATCAAGATAAGTGTTTTACTTCATTAATTCAATTATGTCTTTGATTGATTGTGTGTATGCTTGCATGTTTACCATGTCCGGCTAAATTACTTGTGTGCTTGCTTAGATATATGAAACCTAGTTGTTAATTATTGTTAGGTTGTCTCTTATCTTAATTGTAATTGGCTTAGGAGTGCGACTAGGCTATCGTTGTAATTGGCTTAGTTTATGAATGACTTAGTGGATTTCGTTTACTAAACTCAAAGATAACCTCAAAGTTAGTTTATGAATGACTTAGTGGATTTCGTTTACTACACTTAAAGGTGACTTCAAAGAGTTAGGGAATGCACACCTTACAACCTTAGAAAACACAACGCGTTAAGAATAAGGACGTGACAATTCAACCATCAATAGGAGATAACTAGGGAGTAGTAGCATCTAAGTAAACACATCTTTAAACCATCATACGAGCACACAATAATTAGACATAGACTACATACACCTTAGATTAGATAATTAGATAAGTAGAGTAATCGGTAGAAATACCAATCCCCAAATCCAAACCCCGAGATTCGCACCTTTCCATTTCCTAAAAAAACATAAAAAGATAAAAAAATAATCTTCCTCAACCCCAACCTTAGCGTAGTAACTTCGCACTAGCATTACTATTCCCCTATAGAACGATATAAATACCCGTGGCTTACCCTAATACTACACTACAATGATTAGGTTCACTGCCTAGGGTGTTATAAAACTTGCTCGAAGAAAAGGAAGTTCCTTTGACCCCGAACGACGCGTGTAGCGTTATCAAGTTTTTGGCGCCGCTGCCGGGGAATAGAATAGCTAGTTAGGAGTCCACCTCGTTTAGGTTTCCTTGCTTGATTCCTATCAAGT
This sequence comes from Chrysanthemum seticuspe, assembly GCA_019973895.1. NCBI lineage: Eukaryota > Viridiplantae > Streptophyta > Magnoliopsida > Asterales > Asteraceae > Chrysanthemum > Chrysanthemum seticuspe. The sequence continues at coordinate 157,343,543 of BPTQ01000005.1, read as the reverse complement.
AAGCTTTTTCCCATTTTTATCTTTCTCGTAGTCTATCCCCCTTCTTCGTGACCTTTGTTCGTAAATCCCATCACTTTTCATCATGGAAGGTGATAACCCACCACCATTCATCAACCTACCACCCAATGACCCGTCAAGAGCCCGTACTCTTGGTGAATACTCGAGACCAAGCCACCTAGGCTATAGAAACACCATTGAGCTTCCCGACCAAGCCCAAACTACGGCCCTGCGATCCGACACCATCCGGTTGGTGCAAAACGGATGTGCATTCCATGGACTTCGTTCCGAAGATCCAAATTAGTATCTAAGATATTTCCTTAAAATTGTCGATTCCATCGACCTTGATGCTACTACTCGGGAGACCACGCGCCTGCGTCTCTTCCAATTCTCTCTACGGGACCAAGCTAGTAATTGGCTTGAGCGACTTCCTGCCGGCTCCATCTCAAGTTGGGATGATCTCACCTCTCGCTTCCTTGCTCAATTTTTCCCACCGGGGAGAACCACTAAACTTAGGAATGACATCTTGATGTTCCAACAACATCAAGGTGAATCTCTCTACGAAGCATGGACTCGATTCAAGGACTTACATCATAAAGTCCCTCATCACGGCATTGATCTTTGGCTTCAAGTCCGAATCTTTTATGATCATGTCAACTTCCCCACCAAGCGATCCATTGACCAAGCGGCCGGTGGAAAACTTAGTGATCTCACCGCGGAAGAATCATGGGGTATAATAGAGGACCTTGCTCTCTATGACAACAAAAGTTGGAATGACCCCCGTGAGTTGTCCAAAACTGGTAAGGCAGTATCTTTGCCTCCCGTTGACTCACAACCTTCCAATCGTAGGATGCTCGAACTTGAAGATCAAGTCAAATTCCTAATGAGCTCCTACGAGACTCCTAAGCTCGAGCCTAATAACTTAGGAAAATCCTACAACAACCCTCCAAACACCAGAACTTCCACTAGTCTTGAGGGAATGGTGTCCAAATTCATGTCATCTCAAGAAGCTCGATTGACACAACTTGAAGCCGATTTCAAGCAACGACAAAGCGAGATGACAACCAAGCTCAACATCCTCTTAGAAGCCTTCAATGGACAAAGGGATGAAATACAGGAAAAAATGGCGGAGATGATGGACTTAGTGAAAGAGTACACTAAGACGAAGATTCCCGAGAAGGTGCTAGTGAGGAACGATGAGCACGCCACCCCCACTTTGTCTGTTAACGCCATTTCCATTGCTTTCGATGAAGATGGAGCAGTTGAGAAAAAGGAGCCTGAGAGCAGCAAGGATAGTAAGGATAAGAATGAGGCTCGGACTGATGATGAACCCAAATTCATCAAGCATTACCTTAAGCATGAGATCAATAAGAAAACAATCGTTAACCAAGTGAAAAACTTTAGGTGCATTGATGTTCTTAGGAAAGCCCTCTTAGGTGAAATAGGAGAGGAAGAGTATAACACCATGCCTATTGGACCTATGTACGAGTCGATTATGAGAAAGCCAGTAACTAAGAAGCAAGACATCTCTGGGAACTTTGTAATTTCGTGTAGCATAGGTGACTTAGAGGACCTAAATGCCTTGGCCGACCAGGGGTCCGATGTAAACATAATGCCGCTGTCAGTCTATAATAAGTTGACTAAGGAGGAACCGACCAAGACCAATCTTAGACTTTCCTTAGCAAATCATTCATATGTTTATCCCATAGGAATAGCGAAGGATGTCTTAATTGAGATTGCCAATATTGTCTATCCGGTGGACTTCGCAATTGTAGACATTGAGGAAGATAAAAACCTGCCATTAATCCTGGGAACACCTTTCCTGACCACCGCCAAGGCAACCATCAAATGCGGTGAAGGGATTATGATACTCAAAAGTGGAAAAGGACAAGTTAGGATACCTATTGTTCCGAGATATCCTCTGAAGATTATGGATAAGGTAAAAGATAAGAATTCGCAGGTGTCCAATAATGCGGTTAAGAAGAAAATGGCTGAATGGGAAAAAGGGCTTAGAGAATTAATGGTTCAAGGGTTAAATGCGACATTGTGGAAACGTGATAAAAAGTTAGGAAATAACTATACCACAATACCACAAACTCAAAAGAACCCTAAGGAGTTTTTGAATGGAGAAAAGGTGCTTTTGTATAAATCAAGGATAAAAGCATTATCGGGAAGGAATAAGCCAAGATGGTTTGGACCTTATACGGTGAAAGAAACTAATCTAAAAATTAAAACGGTTATCATAATAGACGATGTTGGAAGAGAATTCACGGTGAGCATACAATGTCTACAACCTTATGATGAAGGCTTAGTGGAAGAAAAGAAGGACGACAATAAAGTCACGTAGGGGCACGACTTCGAGTCAAGCTACAAGACTCATAAATAAAGAAAAGCGCTTCGTGGGAGGCAACTCATGCTTAATTGTTTGCTTGTTTGTGTGTCATATATATTTTCATTGATTGTTTATTCTCATGTTTGAATTTGTGAAAATGCTTTATTTTGTCTTTAACCTTGTCTTAATTACATATAAAGGTATTTTACAAAAAGGATAAGTGTAGGGAGGATTACACACGTTTTAAAAAAGAACGTGAACATGAGAATTACAATTCTTGAATAAAGATATATATATGTGTGTTTGTTCGAGTCAAATGCTTGTATCGAGTCATAATGGATGTTTGGCAAAAAATTTTTCCAGATTCTAAAGATGAAAATTTTCCAGAATTTTTTCCAGAAAATCGCAGACCAGTTTTTGTCAGGATAACCTGACGGTGTCAGGATTGCAACCTGACGGCGTCAGGAAGGAGTAAAAACAACAGATTACTTTTTTCTCGTTTTCTGAGCTACTTGTCAATTTTTAGAATTTTCCAGGTCTTAATTTTCCAGAAATTCTGTAAACATCCATTCCACAAGCATTATATCCTAGTTTAGTCGAGTCTTATATATATTATTACCGCTGATTTTACGCGAAGTTTTCGTTTGTTTTCTTCGAATGTGCTGGTTTTATTTATCAAGAAGAAGAAACAAAAGATTGGAGGGAGCTTTTCACGCACACATTCTTATTGGAAAGGATTTAACCACTACTTCACACACGGATCCTACCGAGCTAATCAGGGGAGTACTAGTTTCTTTCGTTTTTAATTACCTTCCATTATCATAACTTTGATACTTTCGGGGAACATTGGGGACAATGTTCAGTTTAAGTGTAGGGAGGGAAAATAAAATGGGAACTTTGAAACTATGCTTATCCTTGATTATTTGCTTTGTCCAATTGTATTTGTGTAATAAACTATGAGAAAATATCGGTTAGGGTAATTTTGGCACCAAATTTAAAATTTTTCATGACATATAGGAGTGGGCCATTGGTCTTAACAAAAGCGTCTCATGGATAGGAAATTATATGACTAGCACAAAAACCCTTTACCACTTAAATTCCACCCAAAATGTGAGGATCGCCCTTAGATTAGTAGGAATTAAAAGCATTCATCTTTAATGCTTAGAGTGTGAACCGGTAGTATATTAGATTCTAGAACTTGTTTTGTGATGCATTCCGAGATCGCTAGTAAGACTACACTTGTGTAGTTAGGAATAACTAAATGATAAGAGGCATTAGGATAACCCTTGTTTGATACCCGTAATATAATTACTTCTTCCACATCGGTTGAGTAATTCCCCCACACCCTTTTCGTTGTACTCATCTTTAGTACACGATACCCATAGTTAACCCCTCAGAGCCTATCCTTTTCGCGGTTCTCGTGATGTTTCGGTTTTTCCGGAATATCAATGAAGAGCATTGTTTACACCCCACCCCCAAATATACACCAAATCGCCTTAGCCTACCCTGTATGCACTCACTTGTAGTGCATTATTGTTATCACCCTAAACCCTTAGTTCAATTATCTAGTTACTTGCATGAGTTGCTAAGTCGAGTCATATCCTTTGTACACAGTCTTGGGACGATTGGGACTCATGGGAAAAAGTTAAAGTTTATAAAATGATTGGAAGGGAACGTTAAATTCCCTTATTTGCGTAATAACATACCCCAAGTGTTTTGATCTTTTCAATTCGGGTCAAATTAGTGTTAGAGTAATAAAAACTCAAGTGTAGGGATGTGCCTATAAATCCCTATCATTTTGATGTTACTGTAGAGGATGGTAGAGTAAAAGTGTATGAAAAAAAAAATCGAGAAAAAAAAATTAGAAAAAGAGAAAAGAAAAAAAAAATGAGTGTTAAAAAAAAAAAAACAACATACGGGCTACCATCCTACATCTATCCTTTAAATTTATGTTTGTTTGATTCAGTTATCTAGAGTTTAGAGTGTCGAGTCTTGGCATAGCAACGCCATTCTTCGTATGCTTGTAACAAAAAGATTTTTGACTTGCCACCACTAAATAGCCTATCCCACCAAACCCTTTGTTTCCCTACCGTAAGCCTAACATTACAACCCTTTAAAGACCTCTTTGATAGTATTTCCTAGGTGCTTACGCCAAAGCGATGGAGGTTTGATCTATTCTCATGCCTATGGTAATCTATGTACTAGGACCGGTTAATGAGTGTTTAATCTTCCATTTCCAACTTGTTATATTTCATATACACCCGAAAGAGATGTGAGTATCCAAACACCCCATGTGAGGTGCTAGTATGTAATTTCCGTGCTTGTTATGACTTTTGCGGGGCTTATATGTGTTGTGGACTGTTTTAAACCAATGCTTCATGACCCCTAACTTATAAATTAATTGGCTAAAACCACATTCGCTTGAGGACAAGCAAATACCAAGTGTAGGGATATTTGATAAGGTTTTAAAATGTACCTTTTTGAGGGGTCGTTTAAGCCCTTATTTGATCACTTTTGTATCCGTTATTACTTAATATCGTTCCTTTTCACTTTTTAGGTCTCTTGAAGGCAAATTGCTGTAATAGCACTTATTTGGACGAAAAGGCACGGATATACGAAGAAAATGGCCAAAGTCAAGAATCGAGACACTCAAGCTGCTGAAAGACAAGGTGACGGCGTCACTACTTAACTGCGACGCCGTCGGAGCATTTTGTGACGGCCCAGAAGCCAAATTTCATATTTTCAAGTGACGGTGTAAGGCTTTAAAAGAGTAGGCCGTCGCAACTCAGACAGCCTAGATTTGATCCAGACGACGTCAGAAGCTGAAGAGGACGGCGTCCCAAGCACAAGGTGACGCCGTCGCAAGACTAACGTGGCCAAGACGAAACCTTAATGACGGCGATCCGACGGCGTCACAAAACATAAGGTGACGCCGTCGCACATGTAATCTTATATATAGAATCCGAATTTTTCAGTTTTAGTGTGTAGTCTTTTGGAGTAAAAGCCTAAACCGAACCAAGGCTGTCTTGTACAGTATTTTAGGGTTCCAAACCCTATCTTACATCAAGATAAGTGTTTTACTTCATTAATTCAATTATGTCTTTGATTGATTGTGTGTATGCTTGCATGTTTACCATGTCCGGCTAAATTACTTGTGTGCTTGCTTAGATATATGAAACCTAGTTGTTAATTATTGTTTGGTTGTCTCTTATCTTAATTGTAATTGGCTTAGGAGTGCGACTAGGCTATCGTTGTGTTTAATACTTGATAAATCTTTGATAGTTTATGAATGACTTAGTGGATTTCGTTTACTAAACTCAAAGATAACCTCAAAGTTAGTTTATGAACGACTTAGTGGATTTCGTTTACTACACTTAAAGGTGACTTCAAAGAGTTAGGGAATGCATACCTTACAACCTTAGAAAACACAACGCGTTAAGAATAAGGACGTGACAATTCAACCATATATAGGAGATAACTAGGGAGTAGTAGCATCTAAGTAAACACATCTCTAAACCATCATACGAGCACACAATAATTAGACATAGACTACATACACCTTAGATTAGATAATTAGATAAGTAGAGTAATCGGTAGAAATACCAATCCCCAAATCAAAACCCCGAGATTCGTACCTTTCCATTTCCTAAAAAAACATAAAAAGATAAAAAAATAATCTTCCTCAACCCCAACCTTAGCGTAGTAACTTCTCACTAGCATTCCTATTCCCCTAGAGAACGATATCAATACCCGTGGCTTACCCTAATACTACACTACAACGATTAGGTTCACTGCCTAGTGTGTTATAAAACATGCTCGAAGAAAAGGAAGTTCCTTTGACCCCGAACGACGTGTGTAGCGTTATTATATTGAGTGTTTTAATTCGTTTATATTCCAAGTGCATTATTTCCAGCTTACTGTTTTTATATAATTATACTTTTATAATTATACATATATATAGGTTAAAATGAATTATCGAAGTAAAAATACTCTTTATAAATTTTAATTTGTCAAAATACTCATTTTCACGGAGTCATGATAAATTTATAAGTTTTCTAAATTTTTTCTCGAATTTACACTTTTTACCTTCAAGTTTCAGAATATACAAGTTTAGTCCCTCAACTATGAGAAAATGACATTTTCCACCCTGAATCACTTTTATTTCAAAGTTCCAGAAATGACAGTTTTGTTCCCTGGGAAGAAACTGTTTTAGAAATCGGATTTTTCACAATAAATCCCTTAGTTTTTCAAACTTACACTTTTGGCACCAAAACTTTATATTCTCTTTTAAACTAGTTTAGTATATATACAATATTAGCGCTTGGACTTTTCATGCATACACAAGCACGTACAAGTCACCCCTTTAAGTTTTGGATAATTACCTTTTCTACCCTAAACTTTCCATGCAATAATTTTACGTAAAAACATACTCTTTATCTTTCGAAAAAGTTGCATTTTCTACCCAATTGACAAGCGATTTGCAAAAATAGTCCCAAGTTCATGTTTTTCGACTTATAGTTCATTTAGCTTTTTCAAAAGTCCAAGTTAGCTTATTTTTAGCTTAAATATTGTTTATTTTCATTAATGGACCGGATCAAAGGTTTTGGGCTTTGGTTTTTCAAGTATTGGGCCTTAAGGCCCAATCGGTTCTTGGCTTTGTTTTAGTGTACCATCGAGACAAAGGTGATTTAGAGGGTTTTATAACATCAAATAGTCTTAAATATTAAGTGTCAATTTTTCCCGATAATGCTCGTATTTTATATCATGTATATGGATTTACGCTTGTTTTCCTCCATAATTCACTTTCAGGTAAATTACGAGCATTGGAGCTAAAGAGACGTGGATTTGGAGAGTTTATTGAAGATATATCACATTACGCCGTAACTAAAGCGTGGATCAGAAAACCATCTCAACAGAAGATTACGGCGTAACTCTCTCAAAGATTACGACGTAACCAACTAGGTCAAATGAGGTTCTGCGCTGCTGCAAGCTACACCGTAACTATTGTATCAATTACGGCATAACCAAGATTTATTGAAGATACGGCGTAACTCTTATAATTAGTTACGCCGTAACTAGATCTGGCCTATAAATACCCTACGTGAGAGGAATTCGAAGGCAGATCTAGAGGAGCATACGGAGCTATCTCCAAGGGAGAAAGCACTTCCCTACGATAACCATTAGCATTTTATCTTTTCTTTAATTTCAATTCATGTATTTCGTAATATAAAATATTAAATCGATTGTTTTAGTTAATATGAGCGGCGAAGCACCTCTGGTGCTGGCCTAGTTAGGATTCCTTAATTGTTTTGTTTGCGTTTACATTGCTTCCGTATAATTATTTCTAAGTGTATGCATGCATAGTTTGTTGGTAGCTACCCTTGTTTCGGTAGTTTTGAATGGGGTGGTTGCTAGTTACTTAGGAGATATGACCAACTGACCCTAAGTAGGTAGACTGAGTAGGAAGGGTAAGATATGACCAACTGACGACCCTTTCTGCTTGTGCGATTTGACCAACTAATCACCTACCGTTTGGATGAACTTAAGAAGTAGGGGGTAAGTGTTTAAGATGCTAGCGCCCAGGCACTCACTGTTATGAATCTAGCATTTAGCGGTACTTAATGACTTGGCTTAGGGGACTAAGAACAACTGGACTTATGACGGGTCACCTGATTTCTTTAGTGGGAACCTTTGCTGATAGGTTAGGACGAACTGACCAAATGCTGTCCTAGCGACTTTGACCCCACCTGAAGTAATTGGAAGTAATTAGACGTAAAAACTACTAATTAGGATGAATAACTAGGCTAGCGCCCCTCTCCTCTATTGATCACAACACTCGCCTTTATTTGCTTTAGTAGTTAATTATATCGAAATCATATTAAAATCTGTGACACCTAGACTTAGTTTAAATCCGCACACATAGCTCTTGGGACGACCTCGGTTTTACCGAAATACTACACTACACGAGAAATTATAAATATTAAAACCTGGTCAGTAAAACCTGCATCAAGTTTTTGGCACCGCTGCCGAGGAGTTATATTTGGATTTTTATTAAGTCTATTTTTAATTTTCTTTCTTCTCATAATGTTAGGATTCAAGACTAGAAGCTCAAGGCCATTTTTGGCCACCCCGTTCGATGATCCGGAAAAAAAATTTCAGATGAAAAAATTTTACTCACTAGTTCCTATTCATAACATTTTTTCGTTTTACGAATCTGACCAATCTGATGCAGAACCTGAAGTCATTAATGAAAATAATATCGAAGAAATAACGATGGAGCAATATTCAGAGCAACCAAATGTGAACTGTAAACGAGCCTTCACGCAAGACTTTAGTATGGAAAAATTCTCCATTCCGGACCAATTTATTCAGGAATTACACGAGCTTAAGTTTTCAGGAGATGAAAATGAGGATGTTCAAAATCATGTTGAAGAAGTGCTCTACTTATCATCTCTTTTTAGCGTCCGGAATATCCCTAGTTTTTCAGTTACAACTAGAATTTTCCCTATGACTCTTACAGGGACTGCAAAAACATGGTACAATAAGCTCCCTGCCGAATGCAAGGAAACATGGGATAAATTAAGAAGAAACTTCGTTCAAAAAATTTGCCCTCCTTCGAAGATGGCTAAACTTCTCGGTAAGATCAATCAATTCATTCAAAAGAGTGAAGAAACGTTATATCAAGCATGGGAAAGATTCAATGAGTTACTTTACCAATGCCCCACTCACGAATTGAACATGCATCAAATCGTCTATGTCTTCTACAGGGGAATTAATGCACTGACACGTGAACTACTCGATTCTCCTAGACCTATTCCAAGCATGAACTCTGACCAAGCTTCGGAGTGTATTCGACGGATTTTTGAACACTGCTATAAATGCCATATGGAGACAGGGTATGGACCAAGGGATAATTTTGATCATAAGGTGATGAAAACATTAACGAAGCCAGAATATAATTATGGTGAAATTTTCGAAAAGCGAAGGCTGGAAAGGGCAAATGAAATTGAAGTTTGTAGGGTAGAAAAGGTTAAGAGTGTATTTGGGACCAAGACCGGGAACAACTTTGAAAAAAAGATCCTTGACCATATCAAGGAATCTTGGGAACGTGATGAGAGAATTGAAGAAATAATGAAAACATTCATGGAAAACACAGTTTCTTCTCTCAAGACTCATGAAGACCGGATAAAGGGTTTGGAGAAGAGTGTGAACTCATGTTCGAAAGCCATCACGGATTACCTCGCTGCAAGGGAATAAGAAGTTGTCAACACAGTTGAAACAATCTTTGAAGAGCCCACTACCTTTTCGGAGAAGGTTAAACGAAGAATCCGCAAGGAGAAACTCTTTCTTCTTGACGTTGGAGCTCTCCCGGTAAACGTTCCTCTTGTTAATTCCATTAAAACTGATCCTAACAATATTTTGCAGGAATTTAGTAACGATTCCGATGAGACGGTTCAACTTAATGAGAGATGTTCAGCAGTTTTAAGAAATGAACTGCCGCAAAAGGATAAAGATCTCGGTTGTTTCACTCTCCCTTGCTTGATCGGGAGTCTCAATATGTGTAACGCCCTAGCTGATCTTGGAGCGAGCATAAGCATAATGCCTCGATCAATGTTCCTACGTATGGGTATCGGAGACCTTAAACCAACCAAAATGAAGATTGAAATGGTCGATCGGTCCATGCAGTCACCCTTGGGAATAGTTGAGAATGTATTGGTAAAGATAAAAAAATTTCTCTTCCCGGTTGATTTCGTGATTCTGGATATTCCCGAAGACAACCGAATACCTATCAATTTAGGAAGACCAATGCTTGCTACTGCCCATGCAAAAGTGGATGTCTTCGCCCAAAAATTAACTCTCGAAGCTAACGGGGAGGTTGACACATTTAGACCTAATGAACTTCTGTCCACTCCTCAAAAATTTTGCGCAATTGATCCTATTGGTGATTTTGGCGATGCATTGGAAGATTTTATTAGTGACTCCTCGAAAACTCCTACAAATCTTGGCGAGATAGCTTCAGGGAAGGATTATGATGTGTTCGTAAATTTTAAATAAGAAGACTTAGGAGTCAGTGCTGATGATTTCTCTAGCGACGTCGATATGGTCCATTGGAACAACAACTCTGAAAAGACGTTTTCACAATCTGACCAACCCAAGTTTTATGAGATGGGAGCATAAATCCATCATAGGAACCCCTATTATCTGAAAATTTCATGCAAGATTGGGTTCATTGACTTCCATCCATTCATCGACACAAATTCCCCAGTTAACATCATTTCAAAGGAATGCTACAACCAGGTGATGAAAAAAGAACATGAATATAAAGGAAACAATTTTCTAGGGATTGCAACAAACATCCGTGTCTTTGTCGGGACTCACTCATTTTTGGTCGATTTTGTGGTTTTGGATGACGTTAGCGAGTTTGTGGAAGATGGGCTAACCAGGGTGATTTTCGGGAAACCTTTTCAAGAACTATCAGGGCTAGATAAAGATGAGAAAGAAGGGCTTGTATGGTTAAAGATTGGCGTAGATAAAACGGTTTTTAAAATGCCACGGACTGTTAAGAATTTTAAAAAGTGGACAAAGAGGCAGTTGAGCCATGCTCAACCACTACTCGACATTAGTGACGAGGATAGAGCCAAAGGTATCGACCACCATTACCAAAAGATCAAGAATTTTTACTTGGGGTGTTTAGAGTTGGGGACAGGTTACAAACGTGATGAGAATCTGATCAGTTGGATCCAACGTGGAGATTTCCATATCCACGAAATGACAAACAAACACTTCTAGCCCCGAGACTCTAAGTATAAAGACTCATAAATAAAGAAAAGTGTTCTTTTGGGAGACAACCCGAATTATCCCTTTCATTTGTTTTATTTCCTTTCTATTAGGTTTTGTGTTTCTAACCATTTTTGCAGGATTTCGGGAAAAGTTGCTGCAGCATGCTTATTGGGGACCTTATCTGTCCATAGTTACGGCATAACTCATCCTTATGGTTACGTCGTAACATACTTTTTGTGCAGCAATCTTCTTCAGAGCATTTCCAATTACGGCGTAACCCATGAAATGGTTACGCCGTAGCCACACTTGTGTAGCATCTCAGGTTTTGCTTAATTACGGCGTAACTCCTTATGGGAGTTACAACATAACTTCCCTCTGTAACACTTCTTTCATTTTAAACACAATAACCTTGTATTAGTTTTCAAATAAATTTTGTGGGTATGTTCCCTGTAAGCCCTCACGAGACTACACTCGTCCACTTGGGACACCAAGTGGTTTAAAAGGCTTGTTGCATACGCTAAATGCAACCGTGATTCCTACGAAAGTGATTTATGTTTCTTTTTCTATTTTTCTTTTTCTTTTTTTTAGAATTATGCATGTCGGTACCGTGATTTCAGGGATTGAAGTTTGCTCGTGGATTGCGAAGGCACAACTCTTTCGTGGGCCTTCTTTCTTTTTTGGAGAAAATTTCTTGGAAGTTCTCGCTCTAATTCTACTTTTCTCTTCACCTTTATTTAATGCTTAGTACAAAAGGGACTTTGTATATTTCAAGTGGTGGGACGGGAGTAGAATTGTCTCTTGAACTTTATTTTGCCCTCGTTTTTCTAGTTTATTTTGAAAAATTATGCCATTTTTAAAATTTTTACATGTTTTTCTTAACCTAACTAGAATAGACCTTAGCCGAGAACATTATAACCCTTGATATTATATGGTGAGATTAGCCTTATCCGTTTCCAAAATTTTACCCCAAATCCACCAAATTATGAGTGTGCCGGTAGCTTGTAAACTTTAGAACTTGGCCTTTACATCATTTCGAGACCATAGACGAGGTATGTTGAGTTTGCTCGATGTATTTGGACTTTTCAGTTTAAGAAGGCAGTATTATAGGATTATCACCCAAATAGCCTACCATTGTGTGTCTATCGATTAGTCACCTCGACTTTTCGACCCCCATGTTAAACCCTTTGTTGCACTCACCTTTAGTACAAGATACCCCTAGATACACCCTTCTGAGCCATTCATTTCATTTTGTTCACCCAAGATATTGTTTCGATTAACCATTACACCTTAGCATACCCTGTAGTCTTTATTTGTAATTGAAAAGTTATTATTTGCCTAAGTTCAAGGTTCAAGTGGAAAGGTTCGGGAATCACGCTCTCGTCGACGACATATCCTTAAAGATCATTGAAGACCCCCCAAATTCTCATATTGTTGATCTCAAGTGGGCGGATGTTATGTAAAGTTATTTTGTTATGTATAAAAAAAAGGATGATGTGTTTCGAAAATACATACATACACATATATATATATATATATATGTATATATATATATATATATATATATATATATATATATATATATATTATTGTTATTTAGTGATTGTAGAAGTGCGATGTTATAAGCACTAGTGTTATGAGTTTAATATAGATTTAGTATCTAGGAGGCCACCTCGGTCACATTTGAAGAATGAAGTTAGAAGTGTGCCCATCATGACATCCTCTAATGGCACATCTACCTGGTAATATGTTAGGAATTAGAAATTCCATAATGAAGTATCGGTCACCCCAACTATTATCTAGCATAAGTTAGCTCGTAGATATATCGTTATTTACATGTTTGTTAGTTAGTCATTAGCCTAGTTTAGCGTAGTGTAACACCGTGGAGGAAGGACGGGTCTTTATCCACTATATACCTGTTGGAATCACTCCTAAACAGTATTTCAAGTATTTATATTTCATATGTAATAGGTAGTTTTATTATGGCCTTTGTGTTTGTTTAAGGTCAAGCTTATGTAGAAGGCCCATAAGCTTAGGCCCAAGCCCAATAAGGAATAGGGAAGGAGAGGGAGTGTTGCCCTCAATCCTTGCCTATATAAACATTGTAATAACCCTCACTTGAGGGTTGGTTGTTCAAGTTTTTCTTTCACATATGCCTCACGCCTAAACCGTCTTTAGTATATCGTGTGTGTGTGTTTGGATACTTGTTCAATCGCCTTATCTCTTCTCTTATAACTTGTGTTTGTAAAACTAGTGACCTAACAGTGGTATTAATCGCCAAATAGTTGGGTGTACACTTTGTTTTTGAAGTTTTTTTGGTTTTGGGTCTTACGCGTAAAGATAATGCCATCTTTGGTTCTCTTAAAAACTCGTTTTTTACACTTTTTAATCCAAGATTCTTGTACTTTCAATGTTTTGAGGTGTTAAAATACTTGTTTTTGGCAAAAAGTTTCAAACTTTACGCGTGGATCTACGTTTTTAAGCTTGTTTTTGTTCGTGGGTGTCGTTCTACGCGTAACCCGTTTAGCAGTTTTGGTACATCAAAATTCACATTTTTGTGTTCTTTTGGTACTATTGAAGCTATTCCATAACAAAAAAACTGGTTTAGAAACACATTTGGGCAAAATCAAAGTTACGAGTAATCCTACGCGTATCAAAACCCTAAAATTACGCGTAAGATTTTCCTTGGTTTGATCTTCATTTTCCTGGTTTATTCCGTGTTTTCTTACTTGGATAAGTCTGAAAATACGTCGACTTTGGATATCTTTTGCACTGTGAAGTGTAAAAGATCATTTGGGCAAAAACCCTAAAATTACGCATAAGCATAAGCTTACGCGTAGAAATTCTACGCATAAGATTCACTTTACGCGTAAACTTAGGTCTACGCATAAGGTAATCCTACGCCTAACTTTTGTCTACGCCTAACTTTAGTGCTTTTATCCTACTTACGCGTAAGCTAAAACCTACGCGTAACTCCTCATTGTTACGCGTAACTTTTGGTGTTTTTACGCTTAAGTACTACTTGGTTTCTTGTCTTTTCTACGCCTAAGGACACTTCATCAACAAAGGTTCATTCGACTACAAAGATCCATTTTTACCACACAAGTTTATCATCATGTCTCAACCACCATACTCTAACTATTTCCCTCACACTTATAATCATCAACAACAACAACAATTAACTCCACAACATCAACAATGGAATCAACAACAAGCTATTTATCAACAACAATTTAATCAGCAACATACTCCACAACTTGGTGCAATTCCACAACCACAAATGGTACAACCACCACCAAGCCTTCAAGTTCAACCCTACACAACCGATTTCAATCAACATCCATCACAGACCACTATGAAGGAACCCACTTGGTTTGCAAAGATGTGTGAAGCTTTAAGCAGCCAACAATCAATTCATGAAGCTGGATCACTTGATAGACCTCCAATGCTCACTCCAGGAAACTACGATCAATGGGTGATAAGGTTCTTTAGGTTTTGTGATCTGAAGAAGCCACATGGAAAGTTCTTAAAGAAGGTTATCTTGGAAGGTCCATTTGAGATGCCTACTGTCATTGTACCCTGAGATCCAACTGCTGTTCCACCAAGAGATGAACAAACCAACATTGCTACTGTTGCAGATTTAAATCCTACAGAACTTCTACACTATGAAGCTGATGAACTTGCAATGGAATACATCCTCTTAGGATTACCAAACCCAATTCTTCGTAGTGTTGATGCTCAAAAGACTGCACAAAAAATGTGGGATCATATTCGTCTTCTTATGGAAGGATCTGTACTCAATCAGGAGGATTTGGAATCCAAAATTTACTTGGCTTATGAACACTTCATGATTGAATCTGGAGAGACACTAGAGTCATATCATCATCGATTTTCAGACATCATCAATGATTTGGATAAACACAACATCATCATGCCAAGAATTGCAGTGAATACTAAGTTCCTGAGTAGTCTTGGTCCTGAATGGGAGAAGTATGTCATCTTTCTCCGTCAAGCGAAGAATATGCATCATTCTACTTATGGATTGTTGTACGATTACTTGAAGCCTCATGAAAAGGAAGTTGATCGGGAAAGGATTCTCCGTGCTCAAATTGCGAAACAGTCACAACCGGATAACCAACAACTTGCCTTGTATGCTCAACAGAATTATCCCTCTCAACCAGCAACTCAACCAACTGCTTCAAACACACCTTCACAGCAACAACCTCAACAAAATCAATTGGTTCCATACAGCAACAATGCTCAAGCATATGTCAGTGAAGCTACTGAGGAAATCGATCCATTCGAAGCATTGCAACAAGGATTTGTGATGATTGCTAATGCTTTTGGCCGTTACACCAACAAATCCAACAATCGTATTCGCTCCTCATCTAACACACGGACTCAAGCTGTTGTGAACAATGGACGTGTTGAAGTTCAGAATCGTGATTATGGTCGTCAGATGGGCGGTGGTCAAGGGTTTAATGCTGTGGGTAGGAATAACAACAGAGCTCAAGTGGTGGAACAGGGAAATGCTCAGAATCGGTTAAATAGTCTTAGATGCTACAACTGCAATGAGAAGGGACACCTGGCTAATGCATGCCCAAAGCCAAGGACTAGGGGCAGTGCTTATTTCAAAGAGGCTTTACTTTTGGCTCTTAAGGATGAAGCTGGTGGATCTCTCACAGACAAAGAACAGAGCTTTATGGCAGATGCAGACTCGGATGATGATATGGAGGACTTGCAGGCCAATGCAGCTGTTATGTTGATGGCTAATATGCAAGAGTTACACATGAGTGAAACAGGCCCAGTGTATGACACTGATGGCTTGTCTCAGGTACCCGAACAAACCATCATCATATCTGAACTAATATCTCCATCAAAATCTGAATCCGGCACGGCTCAAAATGTTCAAAATGAGTCATCTACATCTCATTCTGACGATTTTCAAATAAACCCCGTAGTTACATTTGACGATCCAGATGACCTTATGGTTTCTATTGATAATCAAATTGACTCCGTGGTTATACTTGATGATCTACATAATGATCATGTTGTGACTCACATTGAACAAGATGAACCTTTGCCCCATCCAGATCTTGCTCTGTTACTTAAAGACCAACAATCCAAAATTGCTGAATGTGTTGCATTAAATCAGTCCTTAAAAAGTAAAAATGCACTGTTAACCAAGGATTTTGAATGCTTACAAATGCAACTCAACTTTTTCAAAACTCAAGAAAACCGTGAAAAAGGTTTTGAAGCCGCTTTTGCAAAATCTCATCAAAACGAAAAATATTTAGAGAGACAGATGCGTGATCTAGCCGCCTCGAAGAATGCTTTGTTGTCTGAATTAGAACAACTGAAACACGAACATAAAAAGCAAATTAACGCTCTCACCTTGGAAAATCAAAAAGCTAAGGCTGAGTTGTTAAATTGTCAAAAACAGTTCTCCGCATACAAAAAGCATTCAACGAATCGGGTAGATGACCTTCTTGACGAAATTCTCGGCTTGCAAAACAAACTTAAAGAGTTTAAAACTGTTGTTTACAAACATGGTGAATCCGTAACAGCTATTGAAAAGTTTACCTTAAAACCCAATCCAAAAGGATATGGAAAAAATCTAGCTGATTACAAACCAAAGCTTCCACTAAAAACATTCAAACCAACTCCTGAAGTTTCCAGTGCAGAATACAAAATTGATAATACTTTCATGAGTGTTGTTGAATATCATCGTCAAGAGGAATTAGATGCAGAAGACGAGAGTCGATCAAAATTAAAAAATGTTGTTTACAACAAACCTTTTAATTATAAAAACGCGGTCACTTTCGTCACACCAACGGATTCTTCTAACACACCAAGGGTTATCATCAAAACACCTGAGTCTTCTAATGTTAATCCCAAAACAGAATTGGCACAAACTTATGGTCCTTTACCTTCCATTAGTGAAGTAAACTCAAAACCTGAAAATCGAAAAATCCTTCGATATTTTGACATTTTCATGGCTGACCTCAAAATTTTACAACATGAGATAGAATATCGCTCTGAAATCAAAGTTGAACATTTTCAATCGCCTCTGGCGCGAGAACAAAGAGACATTTTTCAGAAAAATCTTTTACCTAATGTTAAAAACTTGAAAAGTTGTGCAATTGCCTGGGAAAAGGATTTTCATAAGGAACTTGGGGTAATGAAAAACGTTTTCGAGAAAACAGAAACATCTATTTCTAACACAAAACGCAAAAAGAAACTGTTGAGAAAAGATGTTGATCGACTCTTGGAAGATTTTATCTGTGCTGATATCCATAATGTTGTGTTACTTCATGCTTTGCCAATTGCATATGATTACATCTCTGCTGATATTGTTGAAACTGTTGTTACTGTTGAGAACACCGATAATGTGCTTCAGATCGAGTCTTTAAAAGCTGAAAACAAATGATTACTCACTGAAATTTACAATGCAAAACGTCGTCTTCATTGGTGTGAAAAAGATATTCACAACCATCAACTTAGTTTTCAAAAGAAAATCCCTCAGCTGAGTGCAAAACGTGTCTTTGAAAAGTCAAATCTCAAAATATGAACAAGAACTTTTAAAAGTTAAACAGGAATATGGTGTCATATTTGATTTACTCAAAAAGACTCGACTTGAAGCATCAAACGAACTTGATCACTATCTTGCTCACACTAGAGAAGTCATGAATTTTGCTGGTAATATTCGTTCTGAAAATCAAGATCTGATTCACACCATCTCTAAGTTACGGGAAATGTTAGGAAAGTATGAACAACTTGCGCCTACTGTGATTAAGAGATTAGCACCAGTCACACTTAGTAATCGTGAACCTAGAACTCCCACTGCCAAATCACAAGTTGCTAATGTGTTTCCCTCTACTGAAACAGGAATAGTTGCATCTTTTCCAAACGTCCGCACTTCACAGCCTAGGAGCACTCAAACGAAGAATAGGAAGTTGCGACCTAAGAAAAGATCAATAAGGAATGCTAAAGTAGAAGAACACCCTAGGACTCTGAATAAAACTCATGTTGCTTCCACTATAGATGTTGCGTCTGGCAAATGTAATACAAATAGTGATGTAACGAATGCTAAACCGTTAAGTACTTTTGATATTCAGTCTGATGCACCTTGTGTTATTTGTCGGAAGAGTATGAATTCTGATTGTCATGACAAATGTGTTGCTAAAGCTATAATCTCTCTATTACGAAATCCTAAGAATCGGAATACCTCTAGGCCCACTAATCATTCTAAGTTTGTGCTTGGTAGACCGCCTTCTTTAGATCCTAAGGCAACCATTGCTATCACAGTAGCTCCCACTTCACCTCCTAAGAATGTAGTACCACCTAGTGCTTTCACTAAGACTAAAGCAAAGAGTAGTTATAGATGGCAGAAATGGATATATAACACACTAGGATTTAAATGGATGCCTAAAATTCTCAATGTGTGTATGTCTAACATACCTACTTCGGAACCCTCTAACATTTCGGGTTCCACATCTACTTCTATTCCATCTGTGTTGTATGTGTGTAATGCAGGTGATACAGATCATTCTCTGGATTGTTGATAGCGGATGTTCCCGACACATGACAGGCAACCTTAAACTGTTATCAAACTTTATTGCAAAGTTCATTGGCACTGTCAGATTCGGGAACGATCACTTCGCAGCTATCATGGGCTACGGAGATTATGTCAATGGGAACATCGAAATCAGCAGGGTTTACTATGTGGAAGGCCTCGGTCACAATCTGTTTTCAGTAGGTCAATTTTGTGATGGAGATTTGGAGGTTGCTTTCAGGGAGAAAACTTGTTTCATTCGTGATCTACAAGGAAATGACCTTATGTCTGGCTCGCGTAATTCTAGTCTCTACACTATCTCTATGCAAGACATGGTTGCTTCCTCTCCCATCTGCTTACTTTCTAAGGCAACATCAACAAAATCCTGGCTATGGCACCGTCGTCTCTCACATCTAAACTTTCAAACCATCACCAACCTTGCTCGACACAAACTAGTTGAAGGACTCCCACGATTCCGGTATTCAAAATATCACCTTTGCTCAGCCTGTGAACAAGGGAAAATCACTCGTGCTCATTTTCCTTCAAAGGTGGAACACAGCTCTCAGCATGTGCTACATCTTCTTCACATGGATTTGTGTGGCCCGATGCGCGTGCAAACGATCAATGGCAAACGCTACATCTTAGTAATTGTTGATGACTACTCACGATGGACTTGGGTCTACTCTTTTCGTAGCAAAGACCAAGCTCCGCAAATGATCATCACCTTTCTCACAAAAATACAGGTTCAGCTCCGCAACACCGTCAGGATAATCAGAACAGACAAAGGAAATGAATTTGTTAACAAAACCCTTCGTGAATTCTATGAGAAAGTGGGAATTCAGCATCAAACATCTATTGCACGTACACCTGAACAAAACGGAGTTGTTGAAAGACGAAACCGAACGTTAGTGGAAGCTGCAAGAACAATGTTAATCAATGCTAAACTTCCAGATTACTTATGGGCAGAAGCTGTATCTACTGCATGCTATACTCAAAACCGTTCTATGATCACAAAACGCCACAACAAAACACCTTTCGAGCTTGTCCACAACTATAAACCGAACCTCAAACACTTTCATGTATTTGGATCCCTTTGCTACCCGAATAATGATCGTGATGATTTTGGAAAGCTCAAAGCCAAAGCTGATATTGGAGTCTTTATTGGATACTGTGACAATTCTAAAGGTTTCCGAATCTGGAATCGTCGAACTAAGGAAGTAATGGAAACGATTCATGCTCATTTCGATGAACTCACGGAAATGGCTTCTGAGTATAACAGCTTAGAACCCGGTCACAACCGTTTAAACTTCCCTCAACCCCCATCATCAGCTGAACAAAGTCCCCAGCTAACTCGTCAACAAATGGAAAGGTTATTTGCTCCTCTGTTCTGTGACGATATTGATGAACGTGCTCCAGGTGTATCCGCTGTTTCCGCTGCACAACCTGATAATATTCCTATACCTGATACACCTGCTACAACAACTACTGTTGAAGATGCACCTACACCAGTTGACTCCAACACAACAGTTGAACACACCGCTTCCAACAATGATGAACCGGCTGATGATATTCTGAATGAAGTACCCCCACCTGCAGATTTTGATCCAAATGCGTTCTTCAACCCGTTTGCTAATGAGACTGCTGCACCAGATGTAGCGGAATCTTCAACAAACCATTTGAATCCTCAGAATCTGCACAATGTATACCAACATCAACCCTCTACACATAGATGGACAAAAGACCATCCTCTGGCTAATATTATTGGCAACCCGAATCAACCAGTCGTTACGAGACAACGTCTTCACTCCGATGGTGAACATTGCATTTATGCACTCACTGTCTGCCAATCTGAACCTAAAAACATTAAAGACGCAATGACAAAAGACAACTGGATTGAATCCATGCAAGAAGAACTCAACCAATTCAAACGTCTTGAAGTATGGGAACTGGTTGAAAGACCAACAGGAGTCTACGTCATTGGTTTAAAATGGATTTGGAAAAACAAATTGGATGCTGAAGGGAATGTTATCCGAAACAAGTCACGGCTAGTTGCTAAGGGTTATCGTCAGGAAGAGGGAATAGACTTTGAAGAATCTTTTGCTCCGGTCGCTCGTCTTGAGGCTGTTCGGATATTTCTAGCGTTCGCAGCTCATATGAATATGACGGTCTATCAGATGGATGTCAAAACAGCGTTTCTCAATGGACAACTTAAAGAAACGGTCTATGTCAGCCAACCAGATGGATTCGTTGATCCTGAGTTCCCGAACCATGTCTACAAACTGAACAAAGCTCTTTATGGTCTCAAACAAGCCCCTCGGGCATGGTACGATAAGCTATCATCTTTCCTCATCGCTAATAATTTCACCAAAGGCTCGGTTGACCCAACTCTTTTTATACAATATCACGGGGCACATATATTAATTGTTCAAATTTACGTGGATGACATCATTTTTGGGTCTACACATAAAAAGTTTTCAATCGCTTTTGCAAAACTAATGAAGAAAAATTTTGAAATGTCCATGATGGGTGAACTTACATTCTTTCTAGGATTGCAAGTTCATCAATCACCCCGTGGTATGTTCTTGAGTCAGTCCAAATATGCCCTTGAACTGTTAAACAAATTTGGAATGAAAACCTGTGATACTTATGCCACACCAATGACTCATACCAAGAAGTTAGATGCTGATTTACATGGGAAATTAGTTGACCCTACTAAATACCGAAGTATAATTGGGTCTCTCATGTATCTAACAGCTAGCAGACCTGATATTGTCTTTGCCGTTTATCTATGCTCCCGTTATCAGTCGCGACCAACTGAAACCCACCTCTCTGAGGCTAAAAGAATCCTCCGATACATCAAGGGAACCATTAATTTGGGGATCTGGTATCCGAAGGATTCTGGTTTTGAACTAATCGCTTTTTCAGACGCTGACCACGCAGGATGCTTAGACTCAAGGAAAAGTACTTCAGGAGCTCTACAATTTCTCGGTGATAAACTGGTGTCTTGGCAATCAAAGAAGCAGGATTGTACATCGCTGTCATCAACCGAAGCAGAACATGTAGCCATATCCGCGTGTTGTGCTCAAGTCATCTGGATGAGAACACAACTCAAAGACTATGGTTACGTATTTGACAGAATCCCGATGCACTGCGACAATCGGAGTGCCATTGCGATCTCGTGCAACTCAGTTCAGAACTCGAAATCAAAGCACATCGATCTTCGCTATCATTTCAACAAGGACCACGTGGAACAGGGTACCGTTGAATTATACTTTGTGGGTACTGAATACCAATTGGCAGATCTGCTCACCAAAGCCTTGCCTCCCGCTAGGTTTAATGAGTTGGTCCACCGAATTGGTATGAGGTGTTTGACTCAAGAGGAATTGGATGACCTCTTAAAACAGTCTTAAAAACCTGTCAAACACCAAAACATCCTTCTGTAAATATTTTTTCAAAAACAAAATACAAAAATATAAAATCCGATAAAACAACAAAAAATATTCTCCTAATCTATCTTTCTTTCAACATGGCAAGTACATTTCTTCCGTCAACACTTTAATCTTTCAAAATTCAGTATTTTTTTCCGATCAAGTGTTGAGGGGGAGAAAATAAACTCTTAACTGTCTCAAAACATCTGTGTACTTGCATGTTATCACATCTCGGTTGATTCTTTTACAAATGGTGGTACACTTTCTGGTTTAAAGACACTCCTCGGACTTAAATTAATAACCTTTCATTATTTTCTCAAGTCGAGGGGGAGTGTCGTCATGTTTCTTTCCTAAAAATCCTTGTTTGGTAACCAAAATGGAAGTTAAAAGGCTTTGTTTGAAAAAGGAAAAGGTGGAGGGACCAAAACTGTAATAATGATAAAAGCTATTTTAATAAAATACACCTCCACCTAACTTACAACTCACATTTATTATCATCAAACTAATCCTACGCCTAAAATTCGCTCATCAAATCCGTGCTTCAGATCTTCAATTTGTAAGTGTTTTTGTGTTCATAACAAGATTACAAACAATGGTTTCAAATCGTTTTAAATGTTAACGGTTAGATATTAACCTATGGTCGATCTTGTGTTCTACGCGTATGCGTATGAACACATAATCTTGTTTATGTGTTTGTGGCTAAAACGATAGTGTCAAAATGTTTTAATAACATCAATGATACTTTTTCTATCCTCAAAACGAACCCAGATTCACGAATTAAATGAGTTTGAAAATTAGGGTTTATGCGTGGTTTTGGGTATTTTCAAATGTGATTGTTTTTGGTCAAAAAGATTGTTGGGTTATGCTCTTGTGTTGTTGAATTAATGATTTCCAAGGTTTCTAACCACCCAGATACACGAATTGACTAACAATTTGAAATTAGGGTTTAATGTTCATAACTTTTGGGTATTTTTGATTCTCAGCAAACTAAGTGTTATAACTTGGCCTATAGACTCTCAACACATCTTAGGACTACCAGAATCAGTTTTATGCATATTCCATGGCTAAATCTCATACGCGTAGAATTAGGATTTAGTCTACGCGTAAGATTTTCTTCGCGTAACTGACAAACTGTCCAAATGTGTTTTGATCTGTCATAAAATGAATGTTATGTGTTAAACATTGATGATGTGATGCTTTTTTTCAGGCTTGCTACACTTAATATTCAGAATCAAGGTTGTTGTTACTCTACGCATAAGGATCACCTTACGCGTAGCTTGTTATGCGTAAGATTAGTCTTACGCGTAGCTTCTACGCATAAGGTTCTACATATGGGACTACGCGTATCCTGTGAAGGATATGCGTAAACAGTGCCTCTACGCATAAGGTCAACTCTTACGAGTAGCCTTACGCGTAAGGTTAATATATGCCTACGCATAAGCTCTACGCATAAGGTCTCCATTTCCTACGCGTAATACTTCTTACGCGTAAGTTAGGATTCTACGCGTAAGTTTACGCCTACGCATATATCATTCCTGTCTACGCATAACTTTACCAATCCTACGCATAAGCCGAGATCATACCTTCGTTATGAATTGTTACGTGTACAAACTTGTAAATAAACTAATCATATCATCACGAATCCTAAAATGTCACTAATAAACTGAAATCGTTTGATATGTTCTAAACAATAAGTGATAAAATAAACTTTAAAACTTAAAGTTAACTAACTCACGAAACATTTCACGACGTCATTGGACTATTGAATATACAAGTGACTTAGGACTCGTAACAATCATTGACACTGTACATTCAATAACTAGACAATAAGACCTTCTGTTGACTAACATTATGTCTTTCGATATGTTGGTTCTTTTGGCTAATGTTATTTCAGATCACGACATGGCTGAACAAATGAATGTGGATGCATCTGAAGTTCTCTCCATTGCTGATATCTATCCTCATGGCTATCCAATGAAGATTGGAAAGAATAATCTCCGTGTTGACTTTGACACCCTCACTTGCTCAGAATCTTCGTGTCTAATTGCTATTGACATTCTGAGGACTCATCCGTATCAGAACATGCTTACTCACTCTGCAACTGTTCCTGAGATCTACATCCAACAGTTCTGGAACACTATGGAAAGGGTCAAAGGACAGACTGCTGTGACGGTGACTCTGAATCACAAACAAGTCACCATTACACCTGCAGACTTAAGGGCTGTTCTCCTAATTCCTGATGTCGATCCAACCAAACTATATGCCACACCTGTTGAAGAGCTCACTCTCCAATTCTTAATCGATATCGGTTATGACGAGGCTACAGGAGTAATCACCAAGCATTCTCACGTAGAGCTTAAGAGTATTCCTCAACCCTGGAGAACTCTCTACATGATCATCACCAAGTCTGTTTCTGGTCGTGACAGCGGCTATGAGCACCCTAAGCTCATGGAACTGCAAATATTCTGGGCATTGGTCAACAAGAAACACATCGCTATCGAAGCTCTGATTTGGGATGACATGATGTCATTTCTCAACAAACTTGGCTCAAAGATTCCCTACATCAGATATACTAAATTGTTGATCCAGAGAGCACTTGGACTTCATCCTGATATTCCCAAGAGGCTCAATGACCCCGACAATCACGATATGTTGACGGAACCTATTCTATCTGTCAGAATCAAGGAAACGTCTACAAAGAAACAAGGTGCTGTGCTGCCAGATTTCCTTCTAACTGAAGATATCAAAAAGCTTGAAACGTACAAAAGGTATCTGGAAGCAGTCAGACAAGGCAAAGTTGGTCATCTCGACGAAAAATCTTCTGGAACACCTGTAAGGAGAACCAGAAAAGGAAGTGCTGGAAGCGTCACAAGTTCAGATAGTCAGAGGAATGTTCCAAAGAAGAAACCTATTCCAAAGAGGAAACCTACCCCTAAGAAAAAAGTTCCTTTTCAGGAAGCCACTCCGATCCTTTCACCTGAACCGCAAAGACAGCTCAGGGACGAGGACTCTGATGCTACTGACACAGATGAAGAGATCACATACTCTGAAACTGCAAAGGATGAAAATCCCTCAGTAGCAAAACCTCCAAGTCCTCCAGCTGTCCAAGAAAAAGGGAAGACTCCAGCAATTGTACCCTATGATGATAGCTCTGATGAAGAAGAAGAAGATCAACTGGACAAATCATACAGGAAGAAGTTCAAAATCGTCCGACATCGTCAAAAGGCTGAAGAATTTGCTAAAGATCAAATGGGTGGCCCCGGAGGATCAAGTGGTGCTGCCCACTCCTCTCCAGATCCTGATGCGGTTAATCAACCCGATAAGGGATCTGGTGCCACCACTCTTCTGCAACAACAAAAGCCTACAGAGGATACTATTGTATATGATTTTGAAAAACTGGAAACTGAGAAGACGGAGAAAGATAAAGATGATGATTATGACAAGTTGCTTATGGATAGTCATCGGATTATGACAAGACTGAGAAGGAAACTTCTGAACCACCAAAGGACCCGGAATCTCCTCACATCTCATCATCATCGGATTCTTCGTCTCATTCATCACAACCACCATCTAAGAAGTCAACCAGATCATCATCCAAATTAGTGAAGAAACCACCTAAATCTTGGATTTCTCAGACTCATAAAAAGATTGTGAAAGCTGTCCAACAAGTCAGAAAGAAGGACATACTTTACAGGAAAATGAATTGGTTTGCTGACCAAATTCAGTACTTAAATGATGAGAAAGACAAGATGGAGAAAGAAAGGGAATTTGTTCAGAAGTTCATGAAGAGTCATCGAAAAGAGGAACTGAACGAAATGATCAAAGGTTACACTAACAAGTACCTTTAGGATATCGTTCCTAAAGTCCAAAAGGAACTGGAGAAGACAGCAAGAGATCATACCCACAAGTTTCTTCTCGACACTGTCCCCGGTGTGACTAGAGAAATATTTTCCAGACAACTCACTCCTAACATCATCACATTGGTTAAACATACAATGACCAAAGAAGCTGATCTCTCTGAATCTGAGTTAATCGCTAAACTAGTGATGCAAATGTCAAAGCGATCTGGAACGTTTACTTCAGATGAAGCTAAATTTTTCGAAAATCTACTTGATTTTCAACTCAGATCTTCATGCAAGGAGTCAGCCGATCAACCCAAACGACCAAGAGATGACGATGATAAGGATAAGGACTCTGCACCTAAACGTCAGAAGCAGTCTGGTAAATCTACTTCAATGCCACCTCTTCCACCACGGACTTCTTCTCAACAAAAGTCTCCTCCACCTCGGTCTTCTACTGATAAACCTCGGGACGATTCCGAGTTACCACCCCTGACTCATAAAACAGGTGATTACTTTGAGTATACGGGTGGTGACGATGAAGAGGTCCTTGAGCCCCGACAACAACCCACCTCACCTAAACAAGTGCAGAAACCAAAATCATCATCAAGGCCTTCGAAACAGAAGAAGAAGACGACTCTGACTGACGTCCTATCATGGCTTGATGACGATAAAACTGCAGAATTTGATTGGTTTGCTACTCTTGTTAACGACACTCCCTACCCTGAAGAAGGTCAAGAATTGGTAGATGGTAGTACCTTGGAGCATGCAAAGATTTTGCAAGAAAGATTCCGTGTGAAGAAGATGACGAAATCCGAGTTGAAGCGCATCAAGAATGAAGCATTCCTTCTTTTGAAAAACAGCTCGGAAAGTGCAATCGAGGTTGAATATCACCTTGAAAACATTGCTCGAGCCATGTCTAACAACATGGATTGGCTCAACCCAGAAGCAAACATCGACTTCACTAAACGGGACAACCCTCCATATTACACTGACTGGACCAAACCTCTACCAACAATCGGCCAACCAGATGAACCAAGGATTCCCTTCCGATATTTCTTCAACAAAGACCTGGAATTTCTTCTCCATGGTGGCGATGGTTCAAGGAAATACGCTACATCATTGACTCTTCCATTCCCAGCAGCTATTTACTCAAACTGCATAGCTATCGAGGAACGTGCAAATCACTTGTTTTCTGACAACGTGCAAGCATACGACCAAGATGCATTGTATGGGATTCATTATTGGCCTGAACGCCGAAGAATCTACTACAGAAGCTGCCTGGTTCAGAAGTCTCAACACGCAGTGTATAGTTCTAAGGACATCGTGGCCATCAAACACATTGATCTCAAGTCTAAGTGGGACTACACATTCTTGAAGAATATCATAGTCAAACGACAAGATGAACAGGACTATGGATTCTCCGAGGCTGACTTTGAGAACTTGTCCCTCAACGACATCG
Source organism: Chrysanthemum seticuspe (assembly GCA_019973895.1). Taxonomy (NCBI): domain Eukaryota; kingdom Viridiplantae; phylum Streptophyta; class Magnoliopsida; order Asterales; family Asteraceae; genus Chrysanthemum; species Chrysanthemum seticuspe. The sequence goes on along the minus strand of BPTQ01000005.1, from coordinate 157,316,152 downwards.
AAGACATGTACCTTGCCAAAGTACAGGGTCGTATGAGACAATTCTCGACTGAAGTTCAACGCGAATTTATCAAGTCACTTCTCATCTACATTAGACGCCTCGTGATCAAAGAACGTGTTGAAGATATCCAGATGGCTGTTGAATCTTATCAGACGCGTGTCAACCTCACTCCTCCAACGCTTGATCTTCCCGACATCAATCAGCTAACTCAATATACGCTCATCAGCAAACCATTCGGAGTTGTTTACCGCAGTGAACTTCAACGAAACTGCTTAATGGCGTGTAGTGAACTCCACACATTCGGGGATCATACCTTGAAGCTGGTTAGGGATGGATTGGCGTACAGGTTGAAGGATATACGCCTGAAAGTTGGGTCTCCTAAGCGCTGGAATTCTCATGACAGGAGGGATGTGAGACGAATCATCACCATGATTGATGAACGGTTGTTCAGAAGGGATCAGTTCAGACGATTGGAGAGCTATGTTGGTGGTCGACCCAGGAGAAACATCACCGGCTTTCAACGCCCTGTGCGCACTCCTGGGAACATCACTGCACTTCCTGGTACCCCTTGAATTGCTTCCTTCATATAATTTTGGATGTATGATTATATATGTTTATGGCTTGTGCACACATAACAGTGTACAACCCGTAATTGTCAAGAAAGGACCCTGTGGTACGCCTCAGTGCCACAATCCTTATAAAAGGAGCGAAAGCTTCTTATTTTTGAGTAAAACCTATCAAACCTTTCATTTTTCAAGGTTTTGCTCAAAAACACAAGTACTTCCCCATATGATTTTCAAAAAGTCAACCGTTTATATCACTAGTTGAGGGGGAGTATTTGAATTAAAACTTTGTTCACAAATTGTTCACAGTGGTCACTCTTCCCGCAACACTCGAAATGGTCATATTTATTCTCAAATGTTTCAAAAATAACATTTTCATATGCCATTTTTGAGGGGGAGAAAATTTGTGTGATAAGAAATATGTTGTGCAAAAATGCAAATGAATCTGTGCACCTCAGACTTAACCAACGAATTGATGGTACTAAACTGTTTGTAACTCGAAAAGACTTGTCCTGGACGGGTAATAATTTCAAGCTAGTTCGCTAGTAATGTAAACGTGTCTCGCAAAGGACTTGTCCAAGTAGAAAGTACCATTCAAGAAACTTTTGATAGACATGAACTCCGACGGGTTTGACAACCTTCCAAGGTTTGTCTACACCTTCAAGGTAGTTATTAGAGCTAGTTGTCACCTAAAAGCTGACAATGTAACTCTTTAACTATGCAACGTAACCGTGTCTCGCGGGGGATTGTCTATCTTCAGTGGATCAATTCAAAAAGTGCGCGCTCTTTCCTCACTGTGCATTTAACCATCAAAACTATTAAGCACATGTGGAGGGGGAGTATTTATGCAAAACATCATCTCTCACAGTGGTTCAAACATGTTTTTCATTAACAAACCCTTTGAGAGATATTTTCACATACAGTGGTTTTAATGGCAAACATAGGTTAGTCATGGAGTTATAAGGTGACTAAGGTTAGGAATAACCGTCCTATGATCCGCCAGAGCCGGAGGGATCTACCCAAGGACACTACCATTAGTTAGTGTTAGAAGTCCTTAGGAATGATTATAAAAAGGAGAAAATGAGAATCGGAGAAAGAAGGAGTTGAAGAATCAAAAAGAAATGTAAAGTAAAGGGTGAAAAGAAATAGCCCTCCAGATTATTCAACTTAGGGCAGATACCGGGTTCAATTCATATGCTACTGGTTGTCACTTAGTGACACCGGTATTGAAGATTAAAAGTCGTCATGGACCCAGTGACGCATGCACTAAACCTTCTTAGCCACTCAACTTTTTCTTAACAGAAACTTGTTTCATTCTCACAGGGAACCCTACGTAAACTATTGGCTTTCTCTTAGAGATCGCTGGTATTGAAGAAGGAGACCCTCTCCCTAGTCTCCGCTCAGGAAAACCAAAACGCACTACTGAGTCTAGAGCCACGAGATTCATCAAAAGATATCTTAGGAACACTTGACATTTAATCACTTGATGATCAACAAATAAGATTATCAGTGGTTCATATCGAGTCCTTCACAGATCTTAGCAATCTGTCGAGAACATTTATGAGAGGTTCACATCTGTGATCCTCAGTGATTGAATGGAAACTCCTGCCAGGGTCAACATCAAACAGCCCTGACAGCAGGTCACTTCGGTAACTCCCCATGGATTACGCGGAGTGTGTCTCAAACGGTCTACAGTCGTGAGGTGATGCTTCGGTGTACCTCAGCGACTCATCTAAACTGTAGATGTACTTCGGTACATCGCATTATCTCACTTGTGGGACTCCAGTTCAGGAACGGCCTTTGTAAGAATTAGAGTTGTGTTTTCACACTATGCTGTTAACACTCTCGAAGTTCAAACTTGTAAGTGCCGGAAACCGCTTATTACTAACCGTTTGAAATGTTTTCTTCTTATGGAAGCTCCGGAGCGGGATGATCGTGCTGATTCTTCTCATGCTCACGCCAACATCATCACTAATGGAAGTTCTATTCAAATGCAACGCAACAGTCAGAATGATTCTTCATCAATCAAAGAATCTACAAAGTCAAAGACTTACAAAACTTCATCAGTATTGATTTCCAACGTCAAAGAGCGTGTGAGCATGTTGAAGAATGATGTGGAGACACTGGAGCAGCGAAGCAGACCTGAGGCAGACTGATGCAGACAACAACATACTATCACTCTCACCACAAAGAACAATGATCAAAGAACAAAGTTAAAGATGACGTCGAAGCATAACTGTTCAAAGATAACTATCTCTCTACACTGGGGAGATTGTTCGAATCAAGGCAATTCCTCTCACAAGAAAGAAGAATGTCAGATGACGTCACAACTACTATTACATCAACGCCTTCACCGTTTACATTCATATATACTTGAGGGGGAGATTGTTGGAATCACTCCTAAACAGTATTTCAAGTATTTATATTTCATATGTAATAGGTAGTTTTATTATGGCCTTTGTGTTTGTTTAAGGTCAAACTTATGTAGAAGGCCCATAAGCTTAGGCCCAAGCCCAATAAGGAATAGGGAAGGAGAGGGAGTGTTGCCCTAGCTCCTTGCCTATATAAACATTGTAATAACCCTCACTTGAGGGTCGGTTGTTCAAGTTTTTCTTTCACATATGCCTCATGCCTAAACCGTCTTTAGTATATCGTGTGTGTGTGTTTGGATACTTGTTCAATCGCCTTATCTCTTCTCTTATAACTTGTGATTGTAAAACTAGTGACCTAACAATACCTGATCCACAGGCCGTCATGAGGTCGTTTAGTTTGTAACTATAAATACCCTTCCCACTAAGGGAATGGTGGTGCTTCTTTCATAATCTAACCTTCTCTTTTTGTTATTTCTCTCTCTAGAAAATACCCTCTCCTCTCTTCATCTCTCTAACATGGCTATCTTGTTTAATCATCTACCTAGACCACCCGAATCATCTAAACAACATATAATATATGATCCTACAATTGGAACCAGAGCCTAGGTTGTGTTGTTTTTGATGATTTGTATGGTTTTTAAAGTGGTTCATATATGCGGTTTGTGTTGTCTTGTATGCGGTTTGTTATGGTGTTTGATGTTTGGATGCGATTTGTTGTTTTGAGTCGTATGATTTTGAAAAAGTGGTGATGTTTGTTACGTGATTCAGGTTGTGTTTTTTATGTTGTTATGGCTGTTTGATGGGTTTGGTTACTTGGTGGCTGCTGCTACTAACTGTTCATGATGTTCTTGGAAGAGATTTGTGGTCATGTTCTTCAAAGAGATTTGTCTAACTTTTGTCCAGATTCAATGAACCTATTGAGGTTTGTTGACTTTTTAAAAAGTCAAAGGCGATTTGTGTCATATTGCTTTTGAGCGATTTGTCCACACTTTGTCCAGATTGATTGAACTCTGCGTTTTGACGCTAGGAGTAGCGATTTGTCAATTATTGTCATGAAGCGAGTTGTGTTAGAAATGGAAGCGAGTTGTCAAGTTAAAAAAAAGGTGCGTTTGGTTGACTTCCATTGACTTCATGTTTCAGTCAATACTGCTGAGTTATGGAACTGATTTGCAAAATGAAACCACATCAACCAATCATACATTCACCAGATTCATCTACATCTATTTCATCTATCATCACCAGATGCTAACAACCATCATCATACATCAACTTATATCTAATGTGTCTACATCTAACATTGAATCCAAAGTACCAACCACATCATGTTCAAATCTACATACATATCAATGACTCTTTCATCAAGTCTCTAAGTCTCATGAAGTATCAAATGACGATCTCAGTTTGCTCATTTATTAAAACATCATGACCATCAAGGGCCGATATCCACGACATACATCACAGATCCATAATGAATAAGCTTTGTGATCCCAGTTTTGTTTCATTTTGTGCACGGTTCTCAAAAACACATAGACCATTCAAGATCTATACACAAAAGAAAATATACATCATCGATCTATGTTTTAAAGTCTCAAGATTTTTTGTTGTTCGAATCCTTCTTTAAGATATGTTCAAGATATACATCTCAATCACACTTCCGACTCGGGCTATGTACAAATTAATAAGGAATACGAATCAAATATCTTCATAAATCCAACTTTGTCACTATACGAAATAAAGAAATGAGTGAAACAAGAATGTTTACCCAATATCTTTGGCTCGAATATGACTCTAACACAACAAAGGTTCAAGATCAAACCTACCTTGATTCGTGGCTGTGATATCAAGTACATACCATCCCTGTGGCAAAGATGAATCGGATTTCATGCCATCCCTGTGGCTTTGTTCTTTCTGAGTTAGTAGTGTTCAATCTCTATGGGTTTTTATGGCTGCTACTATGGATGAAATTAAAGATGAATATTTAATTGTGAAGATGATTTGTTTTGGGTGCTGCGTACAGAAGAAAAAGGGAGGCGGTTTGTTTTGTGCGAGATATTTTAGGGCTGAGGTATGAGAGATTATGAGGGGGCGGATAATATATGAGATATATTAGGGTTTGTTTAAGTAATTAGGGTAAATGATATGTGTGATGTGTGATTTATAACCGGATTGTTAGGATTCTACTGATATGGATCATATGCTGAAATGGGCCGAGCGCGCGTCTAATAAGTAATGGGCTGATGAGTGAATTCTATGACCCAATAATGTTTGTAGTGTGAATATGGAATGGGTTGGTGTTTATTGTGGGCAGATACAGTATCCGAATATTGGACTTGGAAGTTGACTTGGATATTGGACTTTAATATTGAATTGGACCGAATGCTACTTGCCTACATTTATGAGATTTGAGAGTTGTCGTGGGATTAGATTTGAGCTGATTACCAGTTGCGAAGTTGGTTGACATCTTTCTATTTTTGACGTGACGTGGGCTACATTTTATCTCTTTTGGATCGGGTAAACTCTATCTAGATGGGCCGGAACGGATTTGCTTGTTTTGCTATGAATAGGCTCTAAAGAATTTGAAAGGGGATTAATGTATCTCATGGGCTAAATGTCTTAATGTTATTTGGACCGAGCTCGAGTAACATGAGTTTTTGAACTTGGATAATGGAAAGATGGGCTTTTCAATATTGGATCAAATATGAGATTTCACAATGAGGTATGTGATAATGAGACTTGATGATGAGAGTTAGTACAATGTTGAGATTCGTTATTTTCTGTGGTTTGATATTTTGGTTTATACATTTTTACGAAAAACATTATGTCACGGCTCGTACTGAAAGTTGAACAATATTGACTGCGGGGTTGTTTGGACGGTATTTCTTATCTGGATTTGAAGTGAGATTTTTCGGACACATTTATTTATTTCATCTTCTTTCTTTCTACCCTTCCGCGAAGATGACTTGTTTGGGCATTTATTGAGTGTGATAAAGACTTGGCTATTTAGTTACGGTTGTGATTCTTTCTCGCTTTACCCACAACGTAGCTATCACTTCCGTGTCTCATGCAGTTGAGGATATGTCAATAGGTTTTGTACATTGGGTACACCGTTTCTTTTTCACAAGGATTAGTACAAGTTTAAGTAACAAATCTGGGGAATTTCACTTCATGATCAAGTTTGGCATATCGGGTTTACTTCACCATGTTGTCACTACAATAGCCGACAAAATGCGTGAATGATGTGCTTACCAAAGTGTTTATTGGATGGTTGATGATATTGTTGATGTTGGATAATGAACCGTTGATGAACCGCTGCATGTTCCCCTAAAACAGATATTCACTGAAACCAAGGTTGTCATAACACATTCAAGCTGACATTGTTTACGGTTTTGTCTTGATTTTGTAAAATCCCGCGAAAGAATCTATTTCTCGATTTAAATCATAGACTTGTAAAATCCCGTGACAATGGAAACATCCTGGTAATTGTAAAGTGCATTTCCGGATCTATCTTACGGTTTATTCTTGGTTTTGTAAAAACCCGCGAAAGAAACTATTTCTCAGTTTAAACCATAGAGTTGTCAAATTCCGTAATGATGGAACCATCCTGGAGAAAGGAAAGTGCATTTCGGGATCTTATTTGATGCTGACGGTTTCTATTTCGAAGAAGAGATAAAAGGGTGTACTTCATAAATTGGATGTGTGTTTGGATATTCGTCATGGCCGTTTGGTTATTACATGGTTTTACAGGGTTATGTGCGTTTAACCATGGTCGGGATGAAAACCATTATCATAGTTCACTTAAAACGTCAAAGGAGGCTAGATGTGAACTTTTAACCAGAAGATGTGACAACGGGGTTAATTCACTATTATTTATTTGAGGTTGAAGTGAAATATCACGGGCGAGTGTACTTAGTATCTGAAGGTATCGGGGATGGTTGGATGAAGATTCTTCAAGATCCTTGTTCGAGCTTATTATCAAAAACGAAGACTTGGAAATCTAGTTATTGTTTGGTGACTTTTTCTTTTTCTTTTACCAATTGGGGGAATTGGGCTCTTACCACTACAAAATAACTATCACTTTAAGGAGTTACGTTGTAGTGCTCAGTGTCGCATTCAATTGTGGATTTTCAAGAAGTGATGTACGTCTTATACTTGATGGTTGGTTGGATGAAGAGTATAAAGTACTTAGAGATTCAATGGAGGATGAACTCTCAGCACCGCTCTTTGTTACATATGTGTAAGTTTAAGTCACGAGTTCGGGTTAGTTTACTTCAGGGTCATATTCATCATATTGGGTTTTCTGCATCAGCTGTCACGACAAAGAGCCTACTGAATGATAATGGGGTTGATTACAAGTTTGCCAAGAGCTGATGAAAAGAGAGAGATTATGACATTTGAACACAACAGTTCAAGCATCGTACCTCAAAGAAAAGTAAAGTGTACGTTTTAGTGCGCTTCATCTTCTGTAGAAGAGAAATCTTCTTATCAATGACCATTCTCAACAACATGCTTCATACTTTTTCCACGTTCATTCAGTTATCAAGTGAACTGGACTACCTATGATTGTTCTCTTATTCCACTTGCTCGATTATAATGGCGATGGCGACATCATATGCAATTTTTGCAGGATGTTAATACAAATAAACCGTAAAAACGTTTATTAATATTTTGCGATCTCTTTGTGTTTTGTTGATAACATATATAATGTTGTCTTAAGTATAATTATAAGGATACATGTTATTTTTGTAAAGCATTTACATATAATCTTTTAAATACAAAAATGTAGTAACTTAAGCATTTGTTGTAATAGTTAATTAGGATGGGTAAAAATCACAACCCATGGATCTTAACACATACCCAAAGAGACTTGATACAATGTATACTTAGATACATTGAATCTAGATATAACCCATGGACCAACCCATGACCCATAACCAAAAAACCCATGGGCAAAGAGAAGCGTTCCACGGATCCCTAGCTTTGTGCTAGCCGGATCCTAAGTGGAAGGGATCCGTGGGATCCGTGTGAACAGTGAGGAAATTTGCCTATAAATAGAGAGCCATTTCTTCATTCTAACTCACCCCTCTTCTTACTAAATCTCTCATACACTCTCATTCTCTTCTAACATATAGATCACTTGATCTAGAGAGTTGTTCTTCTTTTCCTTCTATTTGTGATCCTCATATAGGTCCTTCTCTAAGGCGAGATCACGAGCATTCTACAAGTCATCCAAGCAAGGGGTCCTTGATTGATTTGTCACTCCGCAAGATTTCTGTAGCGAAGATCTTGTATTTGATATTTCACATATTTGTTGTGTAATAGTTGTGTTGGTTTGGTCCACCGTGCTACGGACTCGGTATCTAGCTTTGTACCGGATAAAGTGTAAGCAACGTTGTGAAGGCTTCTCCGCCAAGTGAAGGAGTTTGTTGACATAGTGCTTGAACTCTCGAGTAGGTGACTCGGGGAGTGGAGTAGGGCAAGGAAGGTGTCCTTGTAGCCGAACCACTATAAATCGGTTGTGTCATTTCTATCCCTTATCTTTGTTTATTTGCTTACATTATCATTAGATCTATACGTTCTCAACATCCATACGATTTCACATAATATCGAATCTAAAGTTTTTGAAATCAACTTAAAATCGGCAAAACTATTCAACCCCCCCTTCTAGTTTTCCACAATTGGCATCAAGAGCTAAGTTTATAAAAGTTTTAAAATAAAATTGTATTTTAAAAACTTTTCGATCACTATGGGTTCTGAAAATTATAAGGAAGGGCAATCTATGCAACGACCACCACTACTTGAAACTAATGGTTTTACATATTGGAAAAATAGATTCGAAACATATGTGAAGTCTAAAGATATTGATCTTTGGTACATTATTGTTGAAGGTGATTTTGAGGCTACCTCAAATGATGATAAAGGAAATTTAGTTCACATACCTCATGATAAACTAAATGATGAAATGAAGAAAAAGCTTTCTAAAAATAGTGAAGCAAAAATGGTTTTATATAATGCTTTACCGAAAAAGGAATTCGAAAGAATTTCTATGCTTAAAACCTCTAAAGAAATTTGGAATTCTTTAGTTGTAACTCATCAAGGCAACCAACAAGTTAAAAATAATAAAATTGATCTATTTGTTTAACAATATGAACAATTTTCAATATCGGATGAAGAAACTATAGATCATTCATTTGCTAACTTTAATACTATTATTACATCTTTACAAGCACTTGATGAATCCTTTTCTAGCCGTAACCATTTTAGGAGATATCTAAGGGCACTTCCATCGAAGTGGAGATCCAAGGTGACGGCAATCGAAGAGTCAAAAGATTTGACAATCCTCACCCTCGACGAACTCATAGGCAACCTAAAAGTCTACGAGCTTGTCCTTGCTAAAGATTCCGAAGCCTCAAAGGTGAAAGAGAAACACAAATCTCTTGCCCTTAAAGCCAAAAAGGTTTCGAGCGATGAGGAGAGCTCATCTTCGAGTAGTGACGACGAAGAGTACGCTATGGCGGTAAGGGACTTTAAAAAGTTCTTTAGAAGAAAGGGTAGATACGTCAAACAACCGTATGACGATAAGAAAGGCTTTCGGAAAAACAAAGAGGACGAAAAGCCAAAGGATGATCGTACTTGCTTTAAATGTGGGGACCCAAACCACTTTATTAGTAAGTGTCCCAAACGGGATGATCAAAAGGCATTCGTGAGCGGCACGTGGGGAATGAGCGACGAGGAGGACGAAGAAATTTGTCTCATGGCAAATGACGAGGTATGTCACGAATACTATAGTAGTTCATCACTTAAGGACGACTCATTGCATAATGAATATGATAAACTATGCAATATTAGCTTAAAACTAATTAACAAAAACAAGCTTTTAAAGAGTCAAAACCAACGTCTAGATAAAGAAGTCATAGAATTAAAAGCAAAACTAAAACGTTTGGAAAAGGGTAAAATATCAAGTGGTGAATGTGAACTTTGTGTTCAACTTCAAACACTAGTTGATCATTTAGATTCTAAAATTGCTAGAATGAGTACAAACACCTTAGATACAATACTCGATGGTGTAAAAACCAGCAACAACCAAAAGGGTCTAGGTATACAACAACTTGATCCATCAACTAGTGAAAGTAAAGAAACAAAATTTGTTAAAGAATTAGAAAAACCAGCCACTGTTGTGGCGGATCCCACGGATCCCTGATGAGTGTGTAAATACTCATCATTTTTAGTCAAATCTGAACTGCAAAATGGTTAAAAATGCTCAGAAATGCATCAAAATACTGAAAATATCACAAAAATGCATTTTATATGTTTCAGATGCAAAATGTTCAAAATCAGATGAAAAACGAGCAAAGTTTGCATAATTGGCAGTTTCAGTCCCCCGACTTTCAGAAAATGGCAAAATCAGTCCCTAGGCATTTATTTTAAAAGAAAAGTCACCAAAGATCCTTTTGAAATCATAAATTGTCATATTTAGTCCTTTGGTGGAAAATCCAAAAATATTTGAGAAATTACAGTTTAGTCCCTGAAAATCCAAAAATGGTCAAAATTAGTCCTTGGAAATTTCAAAAGTGTCAAAACTAGACCTTGGTCTATTTAAGGTTGGCAAATCAAGTCCTTGGATTACTCTTCATAAGTTACAGATTTGGTCCCTTAGTTTGGAAGTATTGCACTTTTGGTCCTTGGTGTTATTACTAATCCTAAACCAAACGGATCCTAATTATAACCCAAGCCCAACATAAACCCCCCTGGCCCAATCTTCTAACCCGGTCCATATCCACAACCCGACCAACCCAAACCCACGTTTTAAAATAAACAAACCCGCCCCCCTATGATCCTGTCTTCCCCGACAGGATTGTCTGCAACCCCCCTCCTCAAGCTTCACCAGCCACCCCTACCTCACATATTGTCTCCCCCACCTCACCTACCCATCCCAATGCATTTAATGCATCTTCTTTCCTGTCCCTGATATCAAAACCAGAAATTGGCGCCAAAAATGCATAAAGGGCCAAGATTGATCCCAACTCATCCAAGGGCTCATATTGGTGCTGGGATCCACTCAGAAAGGAGAGAGAAAGAGTATGGAGCTTATAAGAAGCCAAGAGGAAGCAAGAGAGGATAGTTAGTTTTAGTTTTTTAAAAATGTATGTCGTTTCTTAGATTCATATGTCTTAATTAGTTTTCAATTGTATTTTCTAGTTAAGTTGTATCAAACAAAGTCATTAAAGTGATTTGCAACCTTGTTCAATTGATAATTCAAGTTAATGTTCAAATTCCATATCTTATGTTCACTGTTGAGATTTTTACTTTCAAACTCATTTGTTAAAGCTTTTAGCAGCTCAATCTCAATCCCATATAAGCTTATATAAGCTTAAAACAGCTTTTTGTAAGCTTGTAAGCAAGTTTAAAGCATTTTAGTCACTGGTCAACAAAAGTCAAAGCAAGAACCAAAAGTGATGCAGGAAGGATTTGGGTTGATTGTTAGTCATTTGGGTTGAATATGAGCTGATTGGAGTAGGATAGGGGTTTGTTAGGTTAGTGGTTCTTGTTTCATCAGTGTGCAAGCCATAGTGGCTAAGGAATTTAGTAAGTTCTCATATCTGTTTTCATTCATTAGATCTATTGCTTGAATATGTTAATTAGTGATAATTGTTACTGTTTGATCTGTGGTTGATGTTTGTTTAGCTGGATATAGTCTAGATCTGTTTTTAGTTCATTAATCAGTTAGATAATTAGTGTTTGGATCAGCTGAGAAATCTGAGATAGAGGCTAGTTGATCAGTTGATAGTAGTTGTTTCATGCTTAAGTTGATAATTGTTAATCATTCTAGGTCATTGTTTTAGCAGTAATACTCATTAAGTCAAAATCAACTTGTATCTGATCTAGTGATTGAATCTGTTAGAATCAGTAGCTCATAGTTTGCAAATTAGCTTAAAACTATTAGATCTATCTTAGTGTTATCATCAGTAGTCTAAAAACATCTTAATCAGTTTATTGTTTTGGATCAATATTGAGTTTAGTCAAAATTGCAAATCAATTCTTCAAAAGTCAAATTCTGTCAAAACAGATTTTCACAAAACTTTTGGAATCAATTATTCATTCATTACTGAATTTGAGTGTGTTAAACTTTGGAAAAACAATTTTCAGTTGGTCTAGATCTTATAACTGCTTTTTGTTTAATCTGGTCTAGTCATTTTGAGCTTCAAATAAGCTGTTCAATCAGACATTATTTCCCCTGTTCACACTCAGTTAAACTGAGTGTGAATCAAGCAATATTGCAGATCTACTGCAGTACTCATTTCTAGGAGTTAGAGCTTGAAACTTGGTACAATTGTATCTGGCCAGGTGTACTTTAGGACTGCATAACTGCTTTTCACTCTAGGCTTATCAATAAGCTGGTGCATAAGCCCCAACAGTAGGGTGTTTCACTGTTTTGTTCATTTAGGCAGTTGGCTTATTTCAGAGATCTGAGCTTATAGCTTGTTAGGTGTAGGTATAACTAGTTGCTTTTAGCTTATTTGAGCACTCTTTAGCTTCTGTCACTGTTTGGTTGGTTAAATAGCTTGTTAGCTTATTTTAGTAGCTTATTTCATAAGCAGTTGCACTACATCTTTCAATTTTCACACATAAGCTACTTGTTAATCATTTTTCATAGAATCATATTATCATTTTAGAATTCTCCTGAGATTTTCACAATTTTTGGTCACTACTTACTATTTTTCTTGATTTAAAATAGTTTTTAATCACTTTTAATTAGCTTTAATTGCAAATAATTAAGAAAAAGTTCCAAAAAATAATTTTTCAATTTTCTCAGTTTAAGAAAAATATAAAAAGCATAAAAAAAGATTTTTCCTTATTTTTCCCTTTTTATTTGGTATTTTTCACCATTTAAATTAGATTAAAATAGTTTTAAATTAGTAAAAAATAGAAAAATAATCAGAAAAATATAAAAATAGTTTTAAACATTTTGTTTTGATATTTTAGATTTTTCTAAGTCTTAATTTTATTTTTCTAGCTTTATTTCCTATTTTCTTGTATTTTAGGTAATTATTAAATAGTTAAAAATAGTTTTTAATTAGATAAATAGTTATAAAAATAATTTTCTTTTTCCATAAATTTTCTTTTATCATTAGGATTGTAAAAATGTATTTTTCATATTTTTAGGGTTTATATTGTGTAAGTTTCACTTTTTATTTGTACGTCGCGTAGTTTTTAATTTCAGTTTCGTAAAAACATAAAAACAAAAACATCATTTTAAATATAGTGATAGCGTTTATTTAATAGATTTTATCTTTTTAATTTCCTCTAATTTGCATTTAAACCATTGTAATTTGTTGGCTTTTCCTTAGTTATAATCATATTCACAAATCTCTTTTCCATTCAAATTTCTCGATCACTATACGTGAGTTGATCCATTGCATAGCTCGCTGGGACATAACGACCCGGGGAGACTCTATACTCCTCAGATCCTCATTGCATTTGTGCTTAAGCTGTTTTAAGTTTCTTACAGTTGGCCATTCACAAGTGGTCAGCTTGCGTGAGAAAACTTGACGGTTTTGCACAGATCAATCCCCTAAAAAGGGAACCGGCTAGTGTACAAATTGGGATCCGTGGATCTGCTGTGACAACTAGTGGTAATAACATAACCTCATCATCTAGAACCGAGTTCGTTATCGTAAATAGGAAGAAACCAACTCATGTCACCACTAGACATCCACCTCCAAAAAATTAATCCTACTTTTGCAAGAAACAAAGCACCATCTTTTCAAAAACATAATGCATCTAGGAGACCTAATAACGTTTATCCAAGAAGTAACCATCAAATGGGATGGAACCCTAATATGCAAAACGGTTTCTCTTTTCAAAACTTTGCTCCATGGAATGCATACTCATCTTATCCATACATGTCTAACATGAATGGAATGTTTAACACTAATGGACCCATGAATAAATGGGGACCAAACTTTTGAGTTTATTATTGTTTTAGGTGTGCTTAAAGGTCGACCTAGACCCCGATGAATGGGTCAAGGATAGCGGGTGCACGAGGAACATGACCGGCAATAGGGATCTATTCTCCACATATGAATCCGTAAATGGAGGTAACGTGGTGTTTGGAAATAGCAAAAGTAGAATCATCGGTAAAGGTACGGTTTCTAACAAATCTCTAACCATTAACGATGTGTGTCACGTAGAAAACCTAAACTTTAATTTCTTAAGTATAGGACAAATATGTGATAAAAAGTGCAATGTACTTTTTACCGAAACCGGTAGTAAGATACTTAAAAATGGCATAACCATAGGAAGAGGAATTAGGAAACATGGAGTCTATGTCATTAAAATCGGTAATGAACCTAAAGACAAACTATGTCTTACCTCTATGGATGATACTTCGACCTTATGGCATCGAAGATTGGGTCACGCCAATATGCGACTTCTTCAATCGCTATCATCCAAAGATCTAGTAAGAGATCTACCTAAGTTAAAATATGAACATCATTTTTGTGATGCTTGTAATATAGGAAAACAAGCTCACTCGAGTCATAAAGCTAAAAACATGGTGTCTACAACTAGGTGTCTAGAATTACTACATATGGATTTATTTGGTCCATCCGCTATCCAAATTTATGGAGGCAACTACTATACTTTGGTAATAGTGGATGACTAATCTAGATATACTTGGACAAAATTTTTAAAGAACAAAACGGAAACGTTTAACTATTTTGAAATATTAAGCAAAAAGATCCAAAGACAACTAGGAAAACCCATAGTGTCTATTAGGACGGATCATGGTAGGGAATTCGATAATGAAGTGCAATTCGGAGCTTTTTGTGACGCTAATGGTATTACTCACAACTTCTCGGCTCCACGCACTCCACAATCGAATGGGGTAGTAGAAAGAAAGAATAGAACCCTTCAAGAAATGAGTAGAACCATGCTTAACGAACAATCCATACCTCAAAAATTTTGGTGTAATGCTGTTGATACCTCAACGTACATACTCAATCGAGTCTTAATTAGACCAATCTTAGGTAAAACTCCATATGAGTTACTCCGAGGCAAAAAGCCTACTTTAAATCATTTTAGAGTCTTTGGAAGCAAATGCTTCATTCTTAACACTAAAGATTACCTTACAAAATTTTATCCTAAATCAACCGAAGGTATCTTTCTAGGTTACTCGCCTAATAGCAAAGCTTACGTCATATTAAACAAAGAAACAATGAAGGTAGAAGAGTCATTAAACATAAAATTTGATGAAAGTCCACCCAAACCCTCTCCACCTCTTGTCGATGACGAGATCATAGAAAGTGAAGCTATTGTAATTAAGAAAAAGATAAATGAAGAAGAAGAACCTTCAATTAGTGAAATCACAAACATTAAAGAGTCCAAAGATCACCCCGTAGATAAGGTCATAGGAAAGCTAAACGAACGAACGTTAAGGTCTCAAGTTCAAAACCTAAGTAGCTTATTTTGTTTTGTTTCAACTATAGAACCTAAGAACACACAAGAAGCCATAAAAGATGAAAGTTGGGTAATGGCTATGCAAGAAGAATTAAATCAATTTGTTTCTAATGATGTTTGGACACTTGTCCCTCCACCTAGTAATCAAACCATAATAGGAACAAAATGGGTGTATAAAAACAAATTAGATGCAAACGGAGTAGTATCTAGGAACAAGGCTAGACTCGTTGCCCAAGGGTATAACCAACAAGAAGGAATAGACTTTGATGAGACCTATGCCCCTGTGGCTAGATTAGAGTCTATAAGAATACTTCTTGCGTATGCTTGTGCTAATGATCTAAAGCTTTATCAAATGGATGTCAAAAGCGCTTTTCTAAATGGTCTTATTAATGAAGAAGTATATGTAGCTCAACCTCCGGGCTTCATCGATTTTGAAAAACCCAAACACGTTTATAAATTAAAGAAAGCCCTTTATGGTCTTAAACAAGCTCCAAAAGCTTGGTATGATAGACTCAAGTCCTTTTTAATTAAACATAACTATACCATAGGGTTAGTTGACAACACACTTTTTACTAAGAAAAAGGAGTCACACTTAATCATAGTACAAATATACGTAGATGATATTATATTCGGATCCACTTGTCAAGACATGTGTGATGATTTCTCTAAAATCATGCATGACGAGTTCGAGATGAGTATGATGGGAGAACTTAGTTTCTTTCTTGGTCTACAAATTAAACAAGTAGAAGATGGTATCTTCTTCAATCAATCTAAATACATCAAGGAGATGTTAAAGAAATTTGGTCTAGAAGAGTCGAAACCAATTAGGACACCCATGTCATCCGACACCAAACTCACAAAAGATGAAGACGGCGAATCCGTAGATAATACTAAATATCGTGGCATGATAGGTAGTCTTCTCTACCTCACGGCAAGTAGGCTGGATATCATGTTTAGTGTCTGCTTATGTGCTAGGTTTCAAGAAAACCCCAAAACTTCACACCTTGAAGCCGTAAAAAGAATTTTTAGATACATTAAGGGTACAACACAATTAGGATTATGGTATCCTAAGGGCACGGGTGTAGAAACAATTGTATATGCAGATTCTGACCATGCAGGGGATTACGTTGATAGAAAAAGTACAAGTGGGGTGTGTACTTTCATGGGATGTTGTTTAACATCATGGTTTGCTAAGAAACAAACGGCTCTAGCAATATCAACAACCGAAGCCGAGTACGTCTCCGCCGGCAAAGCATGCCAACAAGCACTATGGATGAAACAAGCATTAGTAGACTACGACATTCATCTAAGCGACATAGCTATTCTATGTGACAACAAAGGTGCCATCGACTTAAGCAAGAATCCGGTATTGCATTCTCGCACCAAGCATATAGAGATTCGTCATCACTTCTTAAGAGACAATGTTCAAAAGGGGAACATTTCTATTGAGAAAGTAGCATCCGAAGATAACATAGCCGACGTCCTCACCAAACCGTTGAAGCGGGAACAATTCAACCTACTTCGTCTTGGTCTTGGTTTAATGGAACACACGTCGTAATTTATTTTGACTCCACAAGGTATGTAAACACTAGCCTTCTTCCTTCTGAGTCTAGGATCTCTATTTCACGCACAACTTACAAACAATACAGGAATTTTCAAAACCCAAAGATAAGTTTTTTCACTTATAGCTTCCCTACTTTTTATATACACATTTTCAAAGAAAACCTACTTTCACAATGTTTTCTAAAAAGGTGATACCTTCCCGTATCAATTTCACAAAAGCAATCTCTCACGTCTAGGACAAATCGCTTTTTCATTATTAATACAAAGTAAAAACCCATTTTCATTGCATCTCATGTCTTTTGAATGCTAAAGGGGACACATAACTAATATGTGTTTTCGGGTACATTCATTTAAGCTACAATGAATTAGGAGCATTGACAACACAAGATTACGTACTTATGTACTAAATACGTGTTTTCGGGTTATCTCAATTGGATACTTTTTATACTTCTAGTTTAATTTTTATTTCTTTTTAGGGGTCGAGATAACCGCAACTCCAAATAGTTTGCATATAGGCACACAATAGGCAAAAATATCTCCAAAAGGAGAATTTTGTACTGCCTGAAACACCAGACCCACGGATCCCAGCCTTCATGCTGGACGGATCCCTCAAGGGAAGGATCCGTGGGATCCGTGTATACAGAAGCTGTTTTCAACTTCTATTTTTGTCTTTTTGGATGAGAAATCCACATTTGTTTTATTTTTCGGAGTATGCTCTTTAATGCTTGTGTTTTCATGATCACATGCCTTGAATTCATATCTAATCATTAGATTTTAATCCACATTTTGGGTCAAGCATTCATTACAATGTGTTGTTTTTTCTATATATATAACTCCCAAAATGCTTGCATACTCCATCTCCTTCTCACAAACACACTTCATCATGTCATCCAAAAACCCTTTAGGAAAAACATCTAGTACAAACAATCATGATATCCAAACCTTTGTACTTCCATCATCCAAAATACCACAATTAAATGCTAGGATATCCGCACGGATTAGTATCCGATCTTGTTGTTTAGCAAAACCAACCTCAAATGATTCGTCCTCAAATAACTCACCACAAGATGCTTCCATTATAGCACCACCCTCATCACCAACAAGTACACCAACTTCATCACCACCTAAAATAACTCTTTTGGAACTCCTTAGGACTCCAACAAGATCTACCCAACCTAAAGAAAAAGAAATAGTCTTTTCCACACCCCCCACATCACCAAATACTATTTTTCAAGATCTTGAAACATCACCACCTCTAGCTCCCATCTCATTACAAGAACATCTAGGTTCTTTTCCACCACCACGTACAAACATTCCGGATTTTGATCCATATTTTCCGAATTTTCCACCACAACTTCCGCATAACTCAAATCAAAACAACCCGGAAAACTTCCGCACACATTACCCACATCATTTACACTGTGAACATTGCCAATCCACTAGGGAAATTGCAATAGAAGTTAGGGAAGAAATGCGTTTCATACTCAACCTCATCCTTGATCGCATCAATACCATTACTCATCAAAACCTCCATCCATAACCTTATGCAAGCATGAAAGGAATCTCTACTACTATTTTTCACTTTTAGTATTAAAATTTTTCTTTGTCATTTTCTAGAACAAGTCTTGTTCTTATTTTTACATGCTTGTAAGTGGCTTAACTACCACTACAATTTGTCGTTTTATTACAAGGCCTTGTTTACATACCTTGGCTCCCTATCTTGTTTCTCGACAACCATAAGATCATTTAAGCATGTTACTAACTTTTTTTGTAGATTTTTTTTCTTTTGACGCCCCAACCTAGGGGGAGCTACCGTCAAGGGGGAGTAAGAAATACGTAGACTACTTTTTCCTCCAAGGGTTAACTTTTTGTTTCGACAAAAAGGGGGAGAAGAAGTAAAACTTAGGAGCTTTCAAAACTTACATCTATTCTTAAGTTTTACTCATCATAACATTATATTTTGTCATCAACAAAAAGGGGGAGATTGTTAATACAAATAAACCGTAAAAACGTTTATTAATATTTTGCGATCTCTTTGTGTTTTGTTGATAACATATATAATTTTGTCTTAAGTATAATTATAAGGATACATGTTATTTTTGTAAAGCATTTACATATAATCTTTTAAATACAAAAATGTAGTAACTTAAGCATTTGTTGTAATAGTTAATTAGGATGGGTAAAAATCACAACCCATGGATCTTAACCCATACCCAAAGAGACTTGATACAATGTATACTTAGATACATTGAATCTAGATATAACCCATGGACCAACCCATGACCCATAACCAAAAAACCCATGGGCAAAGAGGAGCGTTCCACGGATCCCTAGCTTTGTGCTAGCCGGATCCCAAGTGGAAGGGATCCGTGGGATCCGTGTGAACAGTGAGGAAATTTGCCTATAAATAGAGAGCCATTTCTTCATTCTAACTCACCCCTCTTCTTACTAAATCTCTCATACACTCTCATTCTCTTCTAACATATAGATCACTTGATCTAGAGAGTTGTTCTTCTTTTCCTTCTATTTGTGATCCTCATATAGGTCCTTCTCTAAGGCGAGATCACGAGCATTCTACAAGTCATCCAAGCAAGGGGTCCTTGATTGATTTGTCACTCCGCAAGATTTCTGTAGCGAAGATCTTGTATTTGATATTTCACATATTTTTTGTGTAATAGTTGTGTTGGTTTGGTCCACCGTGCTACGGACTCGGTATCTAGCTTTGTACCGGATAAAGTGTAAGCAACGTTGTGAAGGCTTCTCCGCCAAGTGAAGGAGTTTGTTGACATAGTGCTTGAACTCTCGAGTAGGTGACTCGGGGAGTGGAGTAGGGCAAGGAAGGTGTCCTTGTAGCCGAACCACTATAAATCGGTTGTGTCATTTCTATCCCTTATCTTTGTTTATTTGCTTACATTATCATTAGATCTATACGTTCTCAACATCCATACGATTTCACATAATATCGAATCTAAAGTTTTTGAAATCAACTTAAAATCGGCAAAACTATTCAACCCCCCCTTCTAGTTTTCCACACAGGGGATAAGTGTGAATAGACTACATTTGGATGATACTTACTTGCTTAATCAAGAATGGCAACTCCGTATGCAATTCTTGAGAGGGAGAAGAAGTGTTAAACTGCTTCATGTTGAGTTATATATGGGAATATACGGTTATACGGCTCCCAACTCATGTAAGAACCGAGCTTCTTCTTATCGGGTCATCTTTACATCGAGTATTCTTCTAAGAGCCGTTGGTTGACATCTTCTCACGGACTGATGAATTTAACGACAAAGTGCTTCCAGTTGCGGGGCTGATTTCCTTGATGAACATCTTTCTGTTCTTATTTGATTGGGATGGATTTGATTTAAGGGGATTTGCTATATACAAGTTAACGGGAATGCATGTGGTGAGAAGAAGATGTTAACTCTCTATTCCTCAAATGGACAATCTTGAAGAAGGTCGAGTCTACAGTCGGTTCTACATTTTCTGCTACATATTAGAAGACTAAAGACGAGTTGCATTTAAGGATCTAAAGACTTCTTATTAATTCAAGCATTTATCAAACAAATTGTCGGTTTAGGAGAGAGCACTAATTGGGGGAAAGTGAAAAGCCAGATTTAATTTCCCAATTAGACTTGCTCACATTCTTCCGCAGCAAGTTGATTCTCACAAGAGTTCAAGTGTTCTTCTCAACAAATTTCTAGTATGTTAGGAATTGGAAATTCCATGTTAAAGTGTTGGTCACCCCAATTATAGTCTAGCATAAGTTAGCTCGTAGACTTGTAGTTATTTACGTTATTTAGTAGTTTATTAGTTAGTTTGTAGCGTAGATTAGTTTAGTGTAACACCGTGGAGGAAGGACGGGTCTTTATCCACTGTATGCCTGATCCACAGTCCGATAGGAGGACGTATTCATTGTAACTATAAATACCCCTTCCATCCATGGAAGGGGTGGTGCTTTCTAATCTAACCTTTGATAATTTACAAAGCAAGTCTCTACCAAGAAACACCCTCTCTTTACTTTCTCTCTCTAAATGGCTAACATGTATTTCCATCATCCAAGACCACCTGAATCATTAAACACAACAATATTTACGATCCTACAAATGGTACCAGAGCCAAGGTTATTGTGTTATCTTTGATTTGTGTGGTTCATACCATGGTTATTGTGTTTTATTGATTTATGTTGGTTCAAATCTTTGTTTTAAAAACTGTTTTTGTATCACTTTTTGGTCGATATATTCTGTCTCTCTTACTCTTATGGTGTAACAGTTTTAAAATAAGTTTTATTTCTTGGTCATCTAATGTTACAACTGTTACAATATCTGTCAAACTGCTTTTGGAAGAGTAGATAGAATTTTTATCATGTGGTCACTTTCATATGGTCAAAAAAAATGGTCATGTTTTAGAGGTCAAAACAGATAATGTTTTCTGTTTTTCGGGGTCATTCATCTTAGCGACTTGTGTATCTGATATATGGCAGCGACTTGTCATGTGTTGTGGGTTTTGACTTTTGAGTCAAAAGACAATTGCGTCTTGTTAATAATCTGTATGCTAAAACTTGGGTCAATGGTCAATAGCGAGTTGGACCAGTCAATAGCGACTTGTGCAGCAAATTTAATGGCGACTTGTAAAAAAAGAGTTTTGGTAGCGAGTTGTGATAACTGATTATGTAGCGACTTGTCTTTACAAGTCGTAGCTACTTGACAATACCATGTAGCAACTTGTTGACTCAATCAAGAAAATGATGTAGCGATTTGTCAAGTAAATGAAATAAATTAGCGACTTGTTGTGTTTATAAAATTAGCAACTTGTGACAGAAAAGGAAGCAACTTGACTCCAAAACAGCATAGCGACTTGACTCTTAAGAGGTTAGCAACTTGACACAAGACTTTGGCTAGCGACTTGTGACAGAAAGGATGAAGAAGATATTGACCGTTGACCACGACCTCAACAACATTACAAGAACTGTAACTACTCAACCACACCACGACCACAAGACCAAAATACCTAATACCATTCACCATATACCAAATCACCATTGACTTCAGTTTCAAAACATCATCAGTCATCAAAAATATTTTAACAGATCCGAATCAAATCTAAATGGACTCACAACCTCAGTTTCAATAATACATCATAGGTTCATGTTCAAAGATTCATAACAAAAACAAATGATTTCAGCCTCTTATTTCGTGGTTCATTAAGATAAAACTATCAGGACTTCCGAGAGCCCTCAAACACAAAATATTCTAATCATCATAGATCAAAATGTTTGTGATAATATACGAATTTGAGAAATGAGTATAACAACTATGTTAAATCACTTCCCTGGTTCGTTTAAGACTCAAAGACATGAAGGAACTAAACAAAACCTACCTTGAACCACGGACTGATCTCATTGCCGAAGCATAATACTCAACTCCATCCCTGTAACAGTGATATCACGTGCCTCATACCATCCCTGTGGTGAGGTCTTGACGATTATCGATATGAAAGAGGCGTAAAGTTTGGTTGAGGACTTTTAGGGTATGATATCTATGTTGAGATAAGAAAGAGGCGGACAGAAATTTTGGAAGTGATTAGGGTTAGATTAATATGTGTATTTTTAGGGTATGCAATGGTTTTGATAGGTCTTTTATAACCCCCGAATTATTAGGGTTTGATAAGTCATGGGCCTTAATTTCAAGTATATGGGCTGTACGAAGTGTTTTTTGTGCTTAAATGTGTTAATGGGCCTAAGGAGGGACTTGGTCATGGATTGGATATGTGTTACTGGGCCCGTTACTTCTTCTATGTTTTCACATAAGATTAATATTGTTTTTACTTTGATCGGATGTGTACATATGTATGGAGTGGACTGAATATGGGACATGTTAGATTAGGTGTAAGTCTGTGTAATAATTTGTGAGCCAAGTTACTTCTATGAGATTAATATTTGATCGAGATTATTTATTGAATGAGACTTGATCAAAGGACCATGAACTGTTATGTATTTGAATCAGATCTCGTTGGTATTAACGAATGGAATGGACCGGGCTTGTGTAGTACATTTGATGAGATTGGGTATGATGTTGAGATTTGTTGTGTTATAGGGTTTGACACTTTGGTTTATGCATTTTCACGGTGTATATTATGTCTCGGATTGAATTGATGGTTGATCAAAGTTGACCTTGGGGTTGTTTGGATGGTATTCCTTATTTGGATTTGAAGTAAGGTTTTCCGGGCGCGTTTACTTATTTTCGTCTTCTTTCTTTCTACCCTTCCACGAAGATGACTTGTTTGAGCATTTATAGAGTGTGATAAAGACTTGGCTATTTAGTTACGGTTGTGATTCTCTCTCGCTTAACCCACAAAGTAACTATCACTTTGGTGTCTCATGCAGTTGAGGATATGTCAAGAGGTTTTGTACATTGGGTACACCGTTTCTTCTTCACAAGGATTAGTGCAAGCTTAAGTAACAAATCCGGGGAATATTACGACTTTTTCAAGTTTGGCATATCGGGTCTATTTCTCCATGTGGTCACTACTATTGCCGACAGAATGCGTGATTGATGTATTTACCAAAGTGTTTATTTGATGGTTGGTGATATTGTTAATGTTGGATAATGAACCACTGCATGATCCCCTAAAAACATATATTCACCGAAACCAAAGTTGTCATAACACATTCAAGCTGACATTGTTTACGGTTTTGTCTTGATTTTGTAAAATCCCGCGAAAGAAACTATTTCTCGGTTTAAATCATAGACTTGTAAAATCCCGTGACAATGGAAACATCCTGGTAATAGTAAAGTGCACTTCCTGATCTATCTTATGGTTTATTCTTGGTTTTGTAAAATCTCGCGAAAGAAACTATTTCTCGGTTTAAACCATAGAGTTGTAAAATCTCGTAATGACGGAACCATCCTGGAGAAAGGAAAGCGTATTTCGGAATCTTATCTGATGCTGGTGCTACGGTTTCTTCTTCGAAGAAAGGATAAAGGGTGTACTTCATTGGACGTGTGTTTGGATTTTCGTCAAGGCAGTTTGGCTACTACATGGTTTTACGGGGTTATGTGCTTTTAACCATGGTCGGGATGAAAACCATTATCATAGTTCACTCAAAACGTCAAAAGAGGCTAGAATTGAGCTTTTAACCAGAAGATGTGACAACGGCGTTAATTCACTATTATTTATTTGAGGTTGAAGTGAAATATCACGGGCGAGTGTACTTAGTATCTGAAGGTATCGGGGATGGTTGGATGAAGATTCTTCGAGATCCTTGTTCGAGCTTTTTCCAAAAACGAAGACATGGAAATCTAGTTATTTTTGGGAGTCTTTTCCTTTTCTTTACCACGTCATGGAATTGGGCTCTTATCAACACAAAAATAACTATCACTTTAAGGAGTTACGTAGTAGTGCTCAGTGTCACATTTGATTGTGGATTTTCAAGAGGCGATGTTCGTCTTATACTTGATGGTTGGTTGGATGAAGAGTATAGAGTACTTAGAGATTCAATGGAGGATGAAGTCTCGACACCGCTCTTTGTTACATATGTGCAAGTTTAAGTCACGAGTTCGGGTTAGTTTACTTCAGGGTCAAATTCATCATATTGGGTTTTCTCCATCAGCTGTCACGACAAAGAGCCTACTGAATGATAATGGGGTTGATTACATGTTTTGCCAAGAGAGCTAAAAAGAGAGAGATTATGACGTATGAACACTACAGTTCATGCCTCGTACTCTAAAGAAAAGAAATGTGTACGTTTCAATGCGCATTATCTTCTGAAGAAGAGTAATCTTCTAATGACGTTTGAATACTTCAGTTCAAACCTCGTTCTCTAAAGAAAAGAAAAGTGTACGCTTCAGTGCACTTTATCTTTAGAAGAAGAGCAATCTTCTCAATAATGACCATTCTCATCAACATGCTTCATGCTTTTTCCATGCGCTTTTAATGATCAAGTGAACCGGGCTACTGTTGATTGTTTTCTTATTCCACTTGCTCAACTATAATGACGATGGCGACATCATGTGCTAATTTTTCGGGGGAGAAGTATGAATAGACTACATTTGGATGATTTCACTTATTCAATCAAGAATGGCAACTCCGTATGCAATTCTTGAGGGGGATAAAAAGTGTGAATTTACCGCATGGTTGATCGATATCTAAGAATATATGGTCATACGGCTCCTAACTCATGTAAGAACCGATCTTCTTCTTATCGGGTCATCGTTACATGGAGTTTCTTCTAAGATCCGTTGGTTGACATCTTCACATGGGCTGATATGATTAAATGACAAAAGTGCTTCTAGTTGCTGGGCTGATTTCTTTGATGAACATCTTTCTGTTCTTGTTTGATTGGGAGGGATTTTAGTTAAGGAGATTTGCTACATATAAGGTAATTGGAATGCATTTGGTGAGATGAAGATGTTAACTATCTAATCCCCAACTGGACAATCTTGAAGAAGGTCGAGTCTACAGTCTGTCCTACATTTTCTGCTACATGTTAGAAGACTAAAGACGAGTTGCATTTGATTATTTAAAGACTTCTTCTTAATCTGGGCATTTATTAAAAGATTGTCGGTTTAGGGGAGAGCACTAATTGGGGGAGAGTGAAAAGCCAAAGTTACACCCCAATTAGACTTGCTCTTACTATACTTCAGCAAGTTGATTCCCACAAGATTATAAGTGTTCTTATCAACAAATTTCAAGTATTTGGGCTGATAATATGTTGCTGATTCTGAAGTATCAAAACCAGCAAGGGGGTAGGAGACACGCATCTAAACGCGAGTAAACATTTATGAGCTTAATACTTCTAAGTGATTGAAGATATCCCGGGAAGACTAATTTCATTACCGCAGAGAAACTCAAGGTTTGACTCATGGCGTTTAGTGTTCTTATTCCAACTATTTGGGGGAAGAGATGGAAGAGTTAGTTTTTGAAGATAAAAGAGGTACTCAAGTATGTGATGATTTTGATGTTATCGCAATCATCAGGGGAGAGAGATTGTGTACATTGGGGATGCTCAGCTGCTTCACTTGAGGTCTTAATCAGTGATTCAGAGATATAATTACTTATTTCGGAGTGGACATCCGCAGAGATTGCCATCCGCAGAGATAATCATTGATTCGGTCTGTTTCTTCAATGTTATCGGTTATTCTCTCTTTGGGCATTCGGGTACTTCGGGTTCTTGAGCTTCATACACTTTCATCAGGGGGAGAGAAAAGTATACATCGGGGTTATTCTTTGGCTATTGGACTTAATCTGCTAATTCGATGGTATAAGTTTCTCTGTCTTCGGGTATATGTGTATTCGGGTTCGTGAGCTGTAGTCTAAGAGACTGACTGCATCAATTCATCTGCTTGAGGGAAGTGTTCTCGTGACACCTTTTGGTATGGATTGCTTCTGACTTTAGTAGTAATGAAAACTTGAGAAGAGTCATTCAAGCGTGGGATGATACGTTGTTGTTCTATTGGATGATATAACCCCGAACGAAGAATCTCGATTTTTGTTCTTAAAAGGAGCAGCGGGATTTATGATAATGGTGTGCTTCTCAGTGCACCTGGCTAAGGCAAACTTGAAATAGAGCTTCGAATCTGCTCATCTAATGGATTTTCTTTCGGTTTGGGCGGAAGCTGCCAAAGTCTCTCTTTCTCAAAGGCTCATGTTCTATCTTCTATTCTGGAGCCTCGGAAGCTTTGGTGGTGGAAGTTTAAGAGATGATGAATTCTATCTTCTACGACGTGCTGCTCGATATCCTTATCTCGGTACTCGTATCATCATCTTCTTAAATTATATCATCTATTCTATCTTTGTATATATTTATCAGAAAATCAAAATAGAAAAATATAAAACCAACAATAATCCATAAAAATCAGAAAATTTGAAAAAGACCAAAAATATGTTTTCTCAAGACATGTCTTCTGGTATCAATAACATCTGCGGTTTAGAAATGTCATTCAATAATGGCACGGGACCATAGATGAAGTTCGAGTAGAAGGTGTAAATATTTCCTTTCAAAACATGTCACAAATCAAGTGGCTTACAATTATTTCAGACTATAACCCGGGCTTAAACTATGGCTTGCAGTTACTTCTGACTGTAACCCGCGCTTAAACCATGGCTTTCTATTATTTCAAATAGCAACCCGCTCTTCATGAAAGGAAAGTGCTGAGCTAAACAAATTTTCAAAAATTTCATGCACTTATCCTAAAACAAATTGAGGAAAGTATGTCGAAGGACTGCTGTTCCTACATAAATGTTTTTCCTTCTATAAATTCTTCAGAAAAATATTTGTTGTTTTCAAAATCGTGGTAAATGAGTTGCTTGTAAATCAATCAGTTTCAGAGTTTTCGTAAAAATTGAAAACTCAATCAATGACTTCAGCGCTTTTAAACTTTTTAGATAAATAAGTCATTGATTGAGGGGGAGAATGTTTTCAAATCTTTATCATCTATTGGACTTATCTAACTATCCTAAATGCTTAATTGAAAATGATGTTAACCTACGTTGAAGGACTAGGTTCCTAGGATATGATTGTTAGGATTAGATGATTAGAGTTTGATAAACACATAATTCCCATGCCTTTGTATGATCTGATTGATATGTTGGATTGACTTTTATTAGTCGATTGTTGTTTGGGTGATGTCGACCACCATATATCTGTTTGTGTCCACTAACGTATGCAGGTATATTGGTATATAAGAATGTTCCCGATCCGGATCCCACAATTGAAGATGATTGGATGCCGAATGGAAAGGGTAACTATCTCTTGGGTTGACAAATGAAGAAATGGAGCTTAATTGGACTTCTATGGAGAGTTGGCATGAAATTCAACGTAAGAGGTCTCACTGCATCAGCAGATGGTTTTCTTCATCATCAAATGAAGAAACGGAGCTTAATTTGACCTCAGTTGGCATTAAAAAATGCAACGTAAGAAGTCTCACTGCATCAGCAGACGGTTTTCTTCCAACCCTCAGCAACAACAACAAAATCAGCTTAACCACCTAACGTATCTTGTGCAGGAAAAGTAGTGAATGATACCATTTTTCAAAATATTTGATAAAAATTGTTTTGAAAATGGAAAAATATTGTTTTAAAAATAAATTGGAATAAATTTTAAAAATCACCGGACTTCTTTTTATCAAAACCTAAGTCACTCAATTATCGACTTCGGTCATAGATTGAGGGGGAGAGTGGTTTAAAATAAAATATTTTCAAACGATATTTCTTCACAAAAGTTCCGATTTGTACGAAATAAAGTGGTGATCTAAAGATTTAATGTTATGTCAAGGTATGATTTTTCTTTAGAATCAAGATCTTTCAAAATGATTTTTTTTCTGTTCTTGTTTGATTGTGAAATTGTTTTATTTTACTTAAAGATCTCTTAAAAACTATCATACCTGACACTAACAATCTTTAATGTCGAAAAACTGTTCCTTATCAGTCGTTTTTCAAAATCAAATCTTGCCACGTCTTTCCCTAAAATTTTCTAAATAATTTAAATCAACTGGGATCACAAATCTCAATTGGTTTGAAATTTTTGATCATGGGAGAGATTGTGATTTAAATCTCTTGTCTGTTTTAAATGGAATTGGTTTTAGTCCTTTAAAGGCACTCCTGCCTCCATGTGCCAACCGATTTCAATATACATAATGCACATATTGAGGGGGAGCATTTATCCAAAAACATGATGAGTTTTTAAATCAGGCACATATTCTCCCATGTTTTCTAAACCTTATTAAATCACTTGGGATCCAAAATCTCAAAGGGTTTGATACTTTTGATCGGGGGAGAATTTGTGATTTAATATGAAAATTGATAAAAGGTGATCATTTGATTCAATGTGCTGGCCCTCTCTAATATGTGCTAAACTCTTTCATATATTGATGCACATATTGAGGGGGAGCGAATGGTTTCTTAATGGCTTGTGTGATCGTAAATGTACTTCTAAAGAACTCCTGCCTCTATGTGATAAAATGATTTCAAATATCCAAAGAACATATTGAGGGGGAGAATTTACCAAGAAAATCAAATGGCTTTTTCTATGGAAATTGTGATCAAGAAATTATTTCAAAGAACTCTTGCCTCCATGTGCCAAACAATTTCAAAATCTTATGCACATGTTGAGGGGGAGCGTTTCTAAATGATCAAAACAATTAAGGTACAAAATGCTTTGATATTATATCACAAGTACCTTGATTGATTTTCAAATGATTTTTCAATTGGTTTCATGAAAGAATGAACTGTACCAAAAGACCGACAATTTTACTTTATGAATGGAGTTATAAGGTTGGTGAGGTTAGGTATTAGTTCCCACGATCCCGCCAGAGCCGGAGGGATCTACCCAGTGACAATCCACTAGATAGTGTAGAGTCCTTAGGTATGATTAAAAAAGGAGAAAAATGAGATATGGGAAGAGTGCGGACTGAGACAGAGCTAGTACTGGAATAAACCCAACAAGGTCCTAGTTATGAAGTCTCGGTAAGCACTGAAGGGGTTGAAGAATGAAAAAGAATTGAATGTCAAAAGGGTGAAAAGAAATAGCCCTCCAATAATTCAACCTTAGGGCTGAAACCGGGTTCAATACATATGCTACTGGTGTTTACTAAGGTAACACTGGTATTGAAGACAAGACGTCCTGGACCCAGTGACGCACTGCACCTAACTTCCCAAGCCACTCAAGTTCTTCTTAAAAGTACTTGTTTCATTCTCACGGGGAACCTACATAATCTATCGACTTTCTCTTAGAGTTTGTTGATATTGAAGAAGGAGACTCTCTACCTAGTCTCCGGCATAGGAACCAAATGTGCGCATTTGAGTCTAGAGCCACGAGATCATCATATAAATCTCATTAGGACACTGTCAATGAAGACTCTCTGTTTCACACAATGTGGAAAGAGAGATTATATCTTATGAGTCCTACGCATTATCCTTGTGGTATTTCCAGAACATCTGAGTGATATGCAAACATATTCACAATGAAGATGGAAAGCCTTCTGGAGCCAACATCAAACAAGCTCTTGGTGGGTGGCATGTGAGATCTATCCAATAGATCAACCATGCGACAACTGAACAGAAACAATAGGGCGATTCAATCTTTTGAATCAATCCTGGTTCAGGTTATGGATTGACGGATACCTTTGAAAAACCGGTCGTTGTGCTTAAAAATCTTTTCTCTAGCACATCGACGGTGTATTAGTGTTTCAAAATTTAAAAGGTGTTTATGATTGATAATTGATTTCCCTTAAAACCTTCGGTGTATAGCAAAAACACTTTATTGAGCAGTACACGATTGTTTTTCAAATCATTTTCATCAATCAGTGAATCTCAATTCGCTGGTTCACTCACTCCGTGTTGTCTTCTTTGAGACGTTCCGATTTGAGAACAACTAGAGCAGCTGCGAAACCCTATCAAGGAAATTCTTCGAAATTATACCTGATCACAGGCAGTACTTGTACTGATCAACGGGGAACCGTGGGCCATGTACCTCAATTCAACGAAAGTGATCAAAGACACTTTCATGCGCTTTATTGCTAACTATCGTATGCAGGTACACCCTGACGATTGCAGCTGATCAGAATTGAGGAGTCAATCCAAAGCCGCATGCTCACAGCATCCACACCTAATTAAAGAAATCATGACTGGTGCATATCTACATAACCTGGTTCTGGTATTTTTATACTATGCTTCTGCTACGCTACTGCAAATATCGTGAACCAGTAAAGCTTCCGCTACTCTGATGGAATGATGTCATGATCCTGAAAGTGTGAGCATGTCGATTTGAAAGTCACAACTTCACATGATGGCAACACAATAAAGGGTGATCCAGAGATTTACTGTGGCTGATGATCTCAAAGAAAGCTCGAAGATCATCAAAGATGTGGATCAGTTCAAAGACCTCCACTAAAAGTACAAATCTATGCTGACTTTGAAGAATCGCTACTAAAGCACAAAGATTGCGGAATTGAAGAATTGAAGTCTACGAGCTCAAGAACAAAGTCAAGAAGAGAAGGCTAGGATGCAAAATGTATTTCATGGGGTGACCTCCCTTAGGGGGAGATTCTTAGGAATTGGAAATTCCATGTTAAACTGTCGACCACCCCAATTATAGTCTAGCATAAGTTAGCTCGTAGACTTGTAGTTATTTACATTATTTAGTAGTTTATTAGTTAGTTTGTAGCGTAGATTAGTTTAGTGTAACACCGTGGAGGAAGGAGGGGTCTTTACCCACTGTATGCCTGATCCACAGTCTGATAGGAGGACGTATTCATTGTAACTATAAATACCCCTTCCATCCATGGAAGGGGTGGTGCTTTCTAATCTAACCTTTGATAATTTACAAAGCAAGTCTCTACCAAGAAACACCCTCTCTTTACTTTCTCTATCTAAATGGCTAACATGTATTTCCATCATCCAAGACCACCCGAATCATCAAACACAACAATATTTACGATCCTACATAGTATATGGGCTTATTATTTGTTGTTGATTCTGAAGTATCAAAACCAGCAAGGGGGAAGGAGACACGCATCTAAACGTGAGTAAACTTAATGAACTTAATACTTCTAAGTGATTAAAGAAATCCCGGGAAGACAAATGTCATTACCGCAGAGAAACTCAAGGTTTGACTCATGGTATTTAGTGTTCTTATTCCAATTATGTGGGGGAAGAGATGGAAGAGTTAGTTTCTGGTGATAAAAGAGGTACACAAGTGTATGATGATTTCGATGATATCGCAATCATCAGGAGAGAGAGAATGTGTACATTGGGGGCGCTAAGCTGTTTCACTTGAGTGCTTAATCAGTGATTCAGAGATATAATCACTTATTCTGGAGTTGACATCCGCAGAGATAGTCATCCGCAGAGATAATCAGTGATTCAGCCTGCTTCTTCAAGGTTATCGGTTATTCTCTCTTTGGGCATTCGGGTACTTCTGGTTCTTGAGCTTCATACACTATCATCAGGGGAGAGAAAAGTATACATCGGGGTTATTCTTTGGCTATCGGACTTAATCTGCTACGTCAATGGTATAAATTTCTCTGTCTTCGGGTATATGTGTATTCGGGTTCATGAGCTCTAGTCTAAGAGACTGACTGCATCAATTCATCTATTGGGGGAAAGTGGTCTCTTGACAACTTTTTGGTATGGATCACTTCAGACTTCAGTGGAATGAAATTTGAGAAGAGTCATTCAAGCGTGGGATGATACGTTGTTGTTCTATTGGATGATATAACCTCGAACGAAGAATCTCGATTATCGTTCTTAAAAGGAGCAGTGGGATTTATGATAATGGTGTGCTTCTTTGTGCACCTAGCTAAGGCAAGCTTGAAATAGAGCTTCGAATCTGCTCAACATAAGGATTTTCAGTTTGGGAGGAAGCTACCAAAGTCTCACTTTCAGATGGTTCAATTTATTTCTTCGATTCAGGAGCCTCGAAAGCTTTGGTGGTGAAAGTTTAAGAGATGACGATTTCTATCTTCTACAACGGGGCTGTTCGATATCCTTATCTCGGTACTCGTATCATCATATTTCTTAAACTATATCATTTACTCTATCTTTGTAAATATTGATCAAAAAACCAAATACAAAAATATAAAACCAACAAAAAGAAAATAGAAAATTATAAAACCAACAATAACCCATAAAAATCAGAAAATTAGAAAAAGACCAAAAATATGTTTTCTCAAGACATGTCTTCTGGTATCGATAACATCTATGGTCTTAGAAATGTCATTGATTTGATCGTTTTCGTACACAAGATATTTTCCGAAGAAATACAAAGGTATGTATTTCCCGGGTCGTTTTCCCAACGAGGGATGAATGGAGTTTGACAACTCACGTCGCGATTCGGGATTCGAATGGGAAATAAGGAATTTTGGGTTTTCTAATCTACAAGGCAAGGAAATATAAAGGAAAGTAATTATAACAACTAAATCTATGATTTAAATAAGGGAAAACAACTAATTACGAAAATTTAAACTAAAAACGCATAAAACGTAATTAAGGAAACGTGAAATAAATGCAACTACGCTAATTATATCCTAAAAATGCCTAAAATTACTTTTACTCTAGAAATGCAATGTGAAAACTATTTAAGAATTAAAACTATTTTTTTAGGATTTTTCTGGATTTTATAAACTAATTTTTAACTTTTAAATCTAAGTTAAAATACTAAAAATTATGAAAATTAAAGAGAAAAATATGAAACTATTTTTATAAAATCTAAAATACCCTAAGAGAATTTTCAAAACTATTTTTGTATTTTTCTGATTATTTTTCTATTTTCTACTAATTTAAAACTATTTAAATCTAATTTAAATTGTGAAAAATACCAAATAAAAGGGGAAAAATAAGGAAAAATATTTTTTATGCTTTTTATATTTTTCTTAAACTGGGAAAATTGAAAAATTATTTTTTTTGGAACTTTTTCTTAATTATTTGCAATAAAAGCTATTTAAAAATGCATAAAAATTGTTTTAAATAGAGAAAAATAGTAAACAGTGACCAAAAATTTTGAAAAACTCAGGAAAATTCTAAAATATTATTCTAATTCTAGGAAAAATATAAAATATGATGCTTATGTGAGAGATATGAGAGCTGCAGTGTAAATGGAGTCTAAATAAGCTACTATAATAAGCAATAAGCTCCTAAACTGAATTCTAGCTAAAGGCAGCTTAAAGAAACCTTAAAGTAATAGTTTTAGAACTATGGGAGCATGCAATGAACTAAGGAACAAAGGAGGACTAAGCTAAGATAAGGATTACTAGATAATAAGCTAATAAGCTAAAGTGAACATACAAATAAGCTATTGGAAAGGGGAGTCCTAATAAGCTAACTATACTAAGGTTTATAGGAGTGATCTAAGCTATACCTATAGTCTAATAAGCCCTGGAAACTTATTTTGATCACTGAAATTCCAACAGTTAAGGTCAGCAGGGGGGGGGGTACTTTGAGCTTATTTATAAGCTAGCAAACAAGCTTAAATTTCCAAAATGAACTGAATCAGATCTAAACCATGTGCCTAAGACTACAAAGAAACAAATTTTATCACTTTTGAAGCCAAAACAAAGGATTACACAGATCTGATACAAAGGGACATTTTTAAAACAGTTGTGCTGATGTTGGATTTGGACAGAAACTAAGGCCAGATTTGATTATCCAAAAGCTGTTGGATGTTTGTAAAACTTGTTTATAAGCTAACCTTACCCACTAAATTCTATAGAAAACTAATTTTTTTGTATTTTTGAAAAGATTAAGACCATAAAAATTGCTTGAGAAAATGACCCTAAGGACTGTTTTGACAGAAGCTTCTTTGACAATCACCAATTTAACCAAACTGACCCAAAGGCTTTTAACTCATTTTGACACTGACTTAGAACTTAAAGACAGACTAAATAGGACCAAAGTGACTCAAAAACAAACTCAAATAAGAGCTTACACCACTGTTTCACTATAAGCTGTTTTTACTAAACCTATAGACTCAAACTTGAGAATGGGACTTATACTACTAGAGACTAGAAAGAGACAATCAAAACAACTTAACTAGCACAAATGAAACCTGGTGAGAGCTTATTGGAACTCAACAAATGACCAAAGGTGGTGAAAAACCCACAGTGCCAAACACCCTTTTATCAAAGGTGTTTGACAGATTTGGTCTAACAGGATCTTTGAGCTTGGATTTTTGAAAAGACAGAGATGTAGATACTTCTATTTAAATGTGAAAAAGCTAATTTAACGACTGAATAAGTAGACCTAATGAGCAAATAAGCAGTTTGACTTTTTATTTTTGACCCGTGTTGACTTTTATTGACCAAGGCCTTTTTGTGAATGAAATGAACAAGTTAACAATAAATAAGCTCACAACATCTTATATGAAGCTGAGTGAGCTTATTTCAACCTTAAAAACACCTTTATTCAACATTAAAAACTGAAAATGCAAGATAAAAAGTGAAACTTGGAATTTTATTAAAATTGAAGTAAGAGTACAATAAACTTTGAGATTACATAAAAACTTAAAAGGAAATGACTAAATAAGACTACTGAAAAACATAAACTTAATTGAATTTAAAGAAAATTAATGCCCGACTACAATGTGAGCCAAGAGGTCCTATTTATAGCCTTCAAGAGCCTTGGGATCCTTCATAGAAGGGCCTAGAACCCTTATCCTTATCCTCAGCCTATCCAAGTCACTTCCTCCAATCAGAATGCTCCAATTCACATGGTGAGGTGTTGCGTCCAATGAGGTAGCTTCAAATGGCCACGTATGCATCCTTATCTGACATGTTAGAGGTATCTAGAAGGCTTTTCCAAGATGCTAAGTACGAGGTTGGGTGCTTGGGATGTGGGTAAAAACGGGTGTGTTTGGTTTGGGGAAGAAGGGGATGGGTAAGGGCGCGTTTGGATTTGTTTAATATAAATCAATCTTCGTTGACCGGGTTTTTGTTTAATTGGGCCGTGGCTTGTATTTGGACTTAGGATTAGAAAAGTGATCCAATGTCATATATAAGGACCAAACTTGTACATGCTGAAAATCCAAGGACCAATCTTGTAATTCTGAAAATATCTTCCAAGGATTGTTTTTGTCACTCTTCAAATAAACCAAGGCTGAATTTGCAACTTTTGATTCTTCAAGGGTCAATTTTGCCAATTACTCAAAGATGAGGGGCTGATCTTGACATTTCTTCAAACTTGATTATATCTTCCAAAAATCATCCTCGGAGAATAAAATCTTCATAAATGCATAATTTTGATCTTCCGGCTCGGCTAAAGCTCTCTTAATCTCTCGTGCTCGGATTTACGTCTGATTTGGTTCCTTTTTGTGTGTTTTTACATATCCGTACCTGCACATGCATAAACTCAAGAAAACCACAAATATTAGCAATAAACGGCTCTTTCTTGGTTGTTTTGGGTTTTATTTGATAAAGAAATGATATGTGTTTTTGCACATATCAAAATACCCCAGACGAGACGATTGTCGTGTCCTCACGCAATGCAATCAACTCACGCTTCTAAAACCAAGGATTTCAATATCTTTCTACTAAACCTATGAAGAAGTAGCAAAGATTCCTCAAAAGAGATTAAGAACCCTTAATTCTAAAAACGCCCCGTTTACCTTTTAATTCACATGTATAGATATTACGATTAAGCACATTCCGGTTATGAATGACGGTTTGTTGAACTTTCATGTCGATCAATAACTCCAACATATTTCAAACGACACGTTAGGATCACGGAGTAGGAAACACAACACAGCGTGAAGTGACCATACGGATAGAATACATCGTCCCTGATTTTTCACAAGTCCCAAACTAAGCGTAAAATCGAAATCATTGTTAAATATGACTCTAGATGCTAACACTACCCATGGAAGTTACTTGTGTAATTACCTTTTGCTCCCATTTTCCTATTTTCCTCTAGATTTTTTTATTTTTGTGAGAAATGAATTTCTTCAAATTTCTCGTTTCGATAAAGATACAAAGCTAAGTCGATAATTAGTTGTCCATCTTCTCTCAAGAACCATTGTCCCAAAAATGAGGTCCACATCAAGGAATTTTTATTCACTTACATTTTTGACTTTTTCATTTTTTTTTAATTCAATTATTTTTTTTTTTTTTTTTTTTTTTTTTTTTTTTTTTTTTTTTTGAACTTATACTTGTATGAGCTATGAACTACGGAGCTTCACGGGGTAATTCCAAGACTATAGGCTTCATGAAATGAGGATCCCGGCTGGCTAGGCTAAGACCTCACTCAATCCCGGCTAAAGATCCAAGGGTCCGATCTCGACACCGCAGCTCATAACTTTACTTATTACTTTTCACTTATCACTTATTGCTTATTTAATTATTTATTACGGATCCTTGATGTGTACCCAATTTTTAAAACAAAGATTCTTTTAAGAAGATAAAGAACTAACTATCGCCAAAAACTCGACATCTCTAATTATTTATTAGACATATATGGGGTGAAACAATTTTGTGGGAACAAAAAGCCATAAGTACCTTCGATGAGCTATAAATAGAACCAACTACTCCACGCTTAGCATCTAAACTCATAAGTAACTCTATCATTTCTCGATCTCCGCAAATTTAAAATCCCAAATAATGAGATCCGCGGATGCTTAGCCGATAATTTTTAGATTATCTATGGTTAAGGGAACAAGCTAGGGCTCAACACGCCCGGTCAAGTCAGAATTCTATTCCTACTCTCACCAGCGGAAAGTCAACAAGGTGTCAAAACATATATTAACTTAGCAAATGCTTCGTCTAATGAAATAAAGTTATGCATATTTAAAGTCACTCAGGGAAACTTGAAAAATCTTGGCCTTGTGAGCTAGAATTCGCATTTTATAGCTTCTTGTCTAAGAGACTAGCCAACTTTTCAATCAAAAAGACTTAACAAAAGCTTACAAAAATTTTTAAATTTTTCACATTTTTGCACAATTTTTTATTTTCTAAGGAAAAACGGGGTTGCGAGAGTACACGACAAAAAATAAGCAAGTGCGGTCAAATCAAATCGAAGATTACCCACCCCAGACTAGAACGAAATATTGTCCTCAATGTTTAAAGCAAGGGTATCACGAAAATCTAAAAGCCGTTTATTAAGTATGCTAGAGGATAAACGTTAGTCGATAAGATTAGGATATTGGATTTCCATCAGCATCGATCATGAAACTCGAGTGGAGAAAAGACAAACTTCGAGCACGAGAGTCTTCATATCAGGAACATCCTACACACAACATCACAAGCAACCAAACACGAGAAATCGAAGAGACAGACCCCTTCGCGTCACTTATTAGAAAATAGAAAGGAGATAGAGATAAGCATGGGGTGCCTCCCACGAAGCGCTACTGTTTTTGATCATCGAGTCGCTAGCCTGACTCGTCCCCGAATTCATTTGTCCTTGGGGAAACAAGCGGAAGGGATACCCGGATCAAAGATGGTATCCTCACTCCGGAGGGAAAGAGAATGGGTGGGTTGGGAGGGGAAGAAAATTTCGGGCTTAAGCACATAAGGGATAACTTCTCCCAAACTCACATGAGGTATATCAAGAAAGAATGATCCATCATCCGGCGGTTTAGCGGGCGGACGAAGAGATGACGGATCAAAATGAGAATACTCCAAAGAAGTCGGGAGTACATGGTAGAGGATAAGAGGTGAAAGCTCAATACTGAAGGCATCCATCGGAGGATCCTTATCTCGAACAACGTTTCTAACAAAGAACTCATCAATGCATATCCCGGGGTTGAAAATTTTGTCTTCACATGAGGGCTCAACGGGATAAGTGAGGGTCGACTCAACAGAGGAAGGAGAATCATCATTAAGCAAGCTTTCAAGAAAAAGGACATCTTGATTAGAGTCGCACCCGTCACTCTCAATACTCGGCGGTATTGGATCATCAAGAAATAAGTCGATTTCTTCCATATCAGAATCATAAGGCGGATAATCAAGAATATCATCTTCAACCACTTTAGTCAATTCATAAATCTCCATAATATCTTCAGTGTCAGATTCATCACTTTCTTCATCTTGCATAACATCACATGACGGGAGAGAAAGGTCGAAACACAGAGATGGGACAAGTGGTGTGCTCTGAGAGCTAGCAATATCCACCACTTCCGTTGTGGTCTCTGAATCGGACTCAAAATCTTTGTCAAAAAGAGGATTAACTTCGCAAAAGGTGTAGTCGTCCTTGAATTCAAAAAGTGGATTTGAGAAAATCCCGGAAGTAACCTCAGAGATGTCAAGAGAATCACATAAAAGCGAATCACAATCACTATCAGATATATCCTCGGACTCACTTGGGATTGGGTCAAGTCTCTCAACACTAGACGATTCCGTTTCCGGAATAGTGTTAAGAGGCTCGTCCCCCATTATGAGAGAGTCAACGGGTTTAACAATTATCGAAGACATAGAATCATCGACCTCTTCCAAAATGACGTCACTTCTCTCAACTGGTGTGAGTTAAGGGGAAGAGTCGGAAATGAAAGGCTCAGAAACGGGAGGGGTTTCAGCCGACAAACTTGCATAATATTCTTTCATTTGGATGGAATCCTCATCATCATCGTTAATGTAAGTCTCGAGCCATCGGGCACGTCTTTCAAGTGCTTGCTCCTCAATTCGTATTTCTTCAAGACACTTTTCAATCTGAGCTGCTCGTTTTTCTTCTTCGAGTAGTTCTAACATAGATCTTTCGTTGCGAGATGTTCGATCTTCGGCAAGTAATTCACCATACGTTTTCTGATGAGGATCTTTTTCGATACCATGTTTATCCATAAATTCTTCGAGTATATTAATACATCTTTGGAAACTATCTTGAGGAATTTGCGGATGTTGTGGTTGAATCTCTTGGTATTGTGGAGGTGGGTCATAAGAATAGTCATAAGGAACTTGCTTGTAAACAAGCGGGTTCTGCATTTGACAATCGGAATTAAAGTGCGGACCTCCACAATACTCACAACAGTATGATTGTTGTGACGGGTTTGGTGAAGTATATGGAGAAGGTTCATAACCAAAGGTCTGATTGTTATATTGAGTTTGGCATTGAAAACCTTGGTGAGGACCTCCACAGTACTCACAAGAGTATGACTCCGTCTCATGGTATGGGGATTGGTTAAGGAAATCGGTTGTTTCATTGTAGGGATGTTGGTCGTAGACAAACTCGTTTCCCGTATTCACAATGCTACATCCGGGACAATTCCCACCATTTTGAGGTCCCCCACACCATTGACAACCATAATGGTAAGACGAAGACATCGATAAGAATTATACGAATAAGATGGTAAAGAGATAAAGAATTGACGGTTCAGAGGGTAAAGAAGAATATTTTTGGGTTTTAAAAACAAATTT
Organism: Chrysanthemum seticuspe; assembly: GCA_019973895.1. Lineage (NCBI taxonomy): Eukaryota > Viridiplantae > Streptophyta > Magnoliopsida > Asterales > Asteraceae > Chrysanthemum > Chrysanthemum seticuspe. The sequence continues at coordinate 157,276,369 of BPTQ01000005.1, read as the reverse complement.
TGAAAAGGAAAATCTTTTTGGGTTTTTATATTTAAGAAAACACAATCTTTTTGTAACCGTCACGTCAACCGGTGCTCGGTAGCTCTCAAAGGTACGCGCAGCGGAGCGGGAACGAAGAGTGGATCGTTCTTCAGTCTGCAATTTAATGTTAAGACTTTCCTTATACCCCGTGTATAGGTTGTATTTCTGAGGTGAGCCGACATAACAATTGACGTTTCAGTTTTGTTTTGTTGGTTTTTTAATTTTTATGGTTTTGTAAACACTCTAGGAAGAATGTTTTGGTGTTTTTAGATGTTTTTGGGTTTTTCAAATATATATTTACAAAAACGACGGTAACTTCACTCGGGGAAGGATCTTCAAATGCACGCGATTCGAGACGGAATACGAAAACTCGCTACAAGCCCTCCCCGGCAGCGGCGCCATTTTTTGATTTGATCGTTTTCGTACACAAGATATTTTCCGAAGAAATACAAAGGTATGTATTTCCCGGGTCGTTTTCCCAACGAGGGATGAATGGAGTTTGACAACTCACGTCGCGATTCGGGATTCGAATGGGAAATAAGGAATTTTGGGTTTTCTAATCTACAAGGCAAGGAAATATAAAGGAAAGTAATTATAACAACTAAATCTATGATTTAAATAAGGGAAAACAACTAATTACGAAAATTTAAACAAAAAACGCATAAAACGTAATTAAGGAAACGTGAAATAAATGCAACTACGCCAATTATATCCTAAAAATGCCTAAAATTACTTTTACTCTAGAAATGCAATGTGAAAACTATTTAAGAATTAAAATTATTTTTTTAGGATTTTTCTGGATTTTATAAACTAATTTTTAACTTTTAAATCTAAGTTAAAATACTAAAAATTATGAAAATTAAAGAGAAAAATATGAAACTATTTTTATAAAATCTAAAATATCCTAAGAGAATTTTCAAAACTATTTTTGTATTTTTCTGATTATTTTTCTATTTTCTACTAATTTAAAACTATTTAAATCTAATTTAAATTGTGAAAAATACCAAATAAAAGGGGAAAAATAAGGAAAAATCTTTTTTATGCTTTTTATATTTTTCTTAAACTGGGAAAATTGAAAAATTATTTTTTTTGGAACTTTTTCTTAATTTCTTGCAATAAAAGCTATTTAAAAATGCCTAAAAATTGTTTTAAATAGAGAAAAATAGCAAACAGTGACCAAAAATTATGAAAAACTCAGGAAAATTCTAAAATATTATTCTAATTCTAGGAAAAATATAAAATATGATGCTTATGTGAGAGATATGAGAGCTGCAGTGTAAATGGAGTCTAAATAAGCTACTATAATAAGCAATAAGCTCCTAAACTGAATTCTAGCTAAAGGCAGCTTAAAGAAACCTTAAAGTAACAGTTTTAGAACTATGGGAGCATGCAATGAACTAAGGAACAAAGGAGGACTAAGCTAAGATAAGGATTACTAGATAATAAGCTAATAAGCTAAAGTGAACATACAAATAAGCTATTGGAAAGGGGAGTCCTAATAAGCTAACTATACTAAGGTTTATAGGAGTGATCTAAGCTATACCTATAGTCTAATAAGCCCTGGAAACTTATTTTGATCACTGAAATTCCAACAGTTAAGGTCAGCAAGGGGGGGGGGGTACTTTGAGCTTATTTATAAGCTAGCAAACAAGCTTAAATTTCCAAAATGAACTGAATCAGATCTAAACCATGTTCCTAAGACTACAAAGAAACAAATTTTATCACTTTTGAAGCCAAAACAAAGGATTACACAGATCTGATACAAAGGGACATTTTTAAGACAGTTGTGCTGATGTTGGATTTGGACAGAAACTAAGGCCAGATTTGATTATCCAAAAGCTGTTGGATGTTTGTAAAACTTGTTTATAAGCTAACCTTACCCACTAAATTCTATAGAAAACTATTTTTTTTGTATTTTTGAAAAGATTAAGACCATAAAAATTGCTTGAGAAAATGACCCTAAGGACTGTTTTGACAGAAGCTTCTTTGACAATCACCAATTTAACCAAACTGACCCAAAGGCTTTTAACTCATTTTGACACTGACTTAGAACTTAAAGACAGACTAAATAGGACCAAAGTGACTCAAAAAGAAACTCAAATAAGAGCTTACACCACTGTTTCACTATAAGCTGTTTTTACTAAACCTATAGACTCAAACTTGAGAATGGGACTTATACTACTAGAGACTAGAAAGAGACAATCAAAACAACTTAACTAGCACAAATGAAACCTGGTGCGAGCTTATTGGAACTCAACAAATGACCAAAGGTGGTGAAAAACCCACAGTGCCAAACACCCTTTTATCAAAGGTGTTTGACAGATTTGGTCTAACAGGATCTTTGAGCTTGGATTTTTGAAAAGACAGAGATGTAGATACTTCTATTTAAATGTGAAAAAGCTAATTTAACGACTGAATAAGTAGACCTAATGAGCAAATAAGCAGTTTGACTTTTTATTTTTGACCCGTGTTGACTTTTATTGACCAAGGCCTTTTTGTGAATGAAATGAACAAGTTAACAATAAATAAGCTCACAACAGCTTATATGAAGCTGAGTGAGCTTATTTCAACCTTAAAAACACCTTTATTCAACATTAAAAACTGAAAATGCAAGATAAAAAGTGAAACTTGGAATTTTATTAAAATTGAAGTAAGAGTACAATAAACTTTGAGATTACATAAAAACTTAAAAGGAAATGACTAAATAAGACTACTGAAAAACATAAACTTAATTGAATTTAAAGAAAATTAATGCCCGACTACAATGTGAGCCAAGAGGTCCTATTTATAGCCTTCAAGAGCCTTGGGATCCTTCATAGAAGGGCCTAGAACCCTTATCCTTATCCTCAGCCTATCCAAGTCACTTCCTCCAATCAGAATGCTCCAATTCACATGGTGAGGTGTTGCGTCCAATGAGGTAGCTTTAAATGGCCACGTATGCATCCTTATCTGACATGTCAGAGGTATCTAGAAGGCTTTTCCAAGATGCTAAGTACGAGGTTGGGTGCTTGGGATGTGGGTAAAAACGGGTGTGTTTGGTTTGGGGAAGAAGGGGATGGGTAAGGGCGCGTTTGGATTTGTTTAATATAAATCAATCTTCGTTGACCGGGTTTTTGTTTAATTGGGCCGTGGCTTGTATTTGGACTTAGGATTAGAAAAGTGATCCAATGTCATATATAAGGACCAAACTTGTACATGCTGAAAATCCAAGGACCAATCTTGTAATTCTGAAAATATCTTCCAAGGATTGTTTTTGTCACTCTTCAAATAAACCAAGGCTGAATTTGCAACTTTTGATTCTTCAAGGGTCAATTTTGCCAATTACTCAAAGATGAGGGGCTGATCTTGACATTTCTTCAAACTTGATTATATCTTCCAAAAATCATCCTCGAAGAATAAAATCTTCATAAATGCATAATTTTGATCTTCCGGCTCGGCTAAAGCTCTCTTAATCTCTCGTGCTCGGATTTACGTCTGATTTGGTTCCTTTTTGTGTGTTTTTACATATCCGTACCTGCACATGCATAAACTCAAGAAAACCACAAATATTAGCAATAACCGGCTCTTTCTTGGTTGTTTTGGGTTTTATTTGATAAAGAAATGATATGTGTTTTTGCACATATCAGTCATTCAACAATGGCACGGGACCATAGATGAAGTTCGAGCAGGAGGTGTAAATATTTTTTTCCAAAACATGTCTCAAAATATGGCTTGCAGTTACTTCTGACTGTAACCAGTTCTTAAACAATGGTTTGCTATTATTTCAGATGGTAACCCGCTCTTCAAGGAAGGAAAGTGTTGCGCTAAAACAATTTTCTTAAATTTCGTGCACTTATCCTAAAACAAAATGAGGAAAGTATGTCGAAGGACTGCTGTTCCTACTCAAATATTTTTCCTTCTAAAATTCTTCAGAAAAATATTTGTTTTAACAAAATGGTGGAAAAGTGAGTTGCTTGAAAATCAATCAGAATCAAAGTTTCATAAATTTGCAAAACCCAATCAATTACTTCAGATTATTTAAAACTTTTTATTGAAAGAGTAATTGATTGAGGGGGAGAATGTTTTCAAACTTATATCATCTATCGGACTTATCTAATTATCCTAAATGCTTAACTGAAAAATGATGTTAACCTACGTTGAAGGACTAGGTGCCTAGGAAATGATTGTTAAGATTAGATGATTTGAGTTTGATGAATACATAAATCCCATGCCTTAAGTGAACTGATTGATATGTTGAATTGACTTTTATTAGTCGATTGATGTTTGGGTGTTGTCGACCACCATATATGTCTATCTGTTTCTACTAACATATGCAGTATACATGGTATGTAAGAATGTTCCCATTCTGGATCCCACAAAAGATGATGATTGGATGTCAAAAGGAAAGGGTAACTATTTCTTGGGTCGACAAAATGAAGAAACGGAGCTTAATTAGATCTCTCCATGGATAGTTGGCACGTTAGATGCAACTTCAGAGGTCTTACTGCATCTGCAGATGGTTTTCTTCCAACCTTAAACAACAACAGAAGCAGCTTGTGATTTTAAATCACCTAACGTATCTTTGTGAAAGACAAGTAGTGAATAACACCATTTTTTAACAAATTTGATAAAATTGTTTTGAAAATGGGAAAAATATTGTTTTGAAAATAAATTGAACTCTAATTTTGGAAATCAACCGGACTTCATTTTTAAACATAAGTCACTCAATCAACGACTACGGTCATTGATTGAGGGGGAGAGTGATTTCAAACTTAAGCATTTTCAAAAGAGATTTCTTCATAAAAGTCCGTTTGTTGGAAACAAAGTGGTGATCTAAAGATTTAATGTTATGTCATGGTATGATTTTCTTTAAAACTCAAAGATCTTTCAAAATGAAATTTTTTCTGTTCTTGTTTGATTGTGAAATTGTTTTATTTTACTTAAAGATCTCGTAAAACTATCATACCTGACACTAACAATCTTTAATGTCTAAAATTGATCTTCAGTCATTTTTCAAAATTAAATTTTGCCACGTCTTTCCCCAAAATTTTCTAAATGATTTAAATCAATCAGGATCTAAAATCTCAATTGGTTTGAAATTTTTGATCGGGGGAGAGATCATGATTTAAATCTCAAATTGGTTTTAAAGGGTGATTGTTTCAAAAGCACTCCTTCCTTCATGTGCCAAACGATTTTGAAATACATAATGCACATGATTATGGTGGAGCATTCAACCAAAAACCAGAAGAGCTTTTAAATCAGGCACATATTCTCCCATGTTTTCTAAACCTAATTATTAAATCACTTGGGATCCAAAATCTCAAAGGGTGATATTTTTTATCGAGGGAGAATTTGTGATTTAATAATGAAATTTGAAAAAAGGTGATCGTTTTGATTCAAATGTGCATGCTGCTCTCCCATATGTGCTAAACGCTTTCGAATCTCGAAGCACATATTGAGGGGGAGCATTTCAAAAAGAAAATAAACTTTCAAGGTACAATGATTTCTATGTTTTAACATAAAGTACATTGATTGAATTTCTAATGGTTTCCTAATGGCTATTGTGATCGTGGATGTACTTTAAAAGAAATCTTTCCTCTATGTGATAAAATTATTTCAAATATCCTACACACATATTGAGGGGGAGAATTTACCAAAGAAATTCAAATGGCTTTTTCCAAGGAAATTGTGATCAAGAAATTGTTTCAAAGAACTCTTGCCTCCATGTGCTAATCAATTTCAAAATCATACGCACATGTTGAGGGGGAGCATTTCTAAATGATAAAAAACAATTAAGGTACAAAATGCTTTTGATATTATATCACAAGTACCTTGATTGATTTTCCAAATGATTTTTCAATTGGTTTCAAGAAGAGAAAGAACAATACCAAAAGACCGACCAATTTACTTTATGCATGGTGTTATAAAGATGGTTAGGCTAGGTATTCGTTCCCATGATCCCGCCAGAGCTGGAGGGATCTACCTAGGGATCTACTAGTTAGTGTAGAGTCCTTAGGTATGATGAAAAAAGGAGAAAATGAGAATATGCGAAGAGTGCCGACTGAGACAGAGCTAGAACTGGAATAAACCCAACCAGGTTCTAGTAATGAAGTCTCGGTAAGCACTGAAGGGGTTGAAGAATGAAAAAGAATTGAATGTGAAAAAGGGTGAAAAGAAATAGCCCTCCATTAATTCAACGTTAGGGCAGAAACTGGGTTCAATTCATATGCTACTGGTGGTTACCAAGCTAACACTGGTATTGAAGACAAGACGTCATGGACCCAGTGACGCACTGCACTACAACTTCCCAAGCTATTCAAGTTCCTCTTAAAAGGGCTTGTTTCATTCTCATGGGGAACCTACATAATCTATCGACTTTCTCTTAGAGATAGTTGATATTGAAGAAGGAGACCCTCTCCTTAGTCTCCGAAATAGGAAACCAAATGTGCACAATTGGGTCTAGAGCCAAGAGATCATCCACAATATCTCATTAGGACACAAATTTAATGAAGACTTGTTGTTTCACACAATGTGGAAAGTAAGAATATATTAAGAGTCCTACGCATTATCCTTGTGGTATTGCCAGAACATCTGAGTAATATGTAAAATATTCACGATGAAGATGGAAATCCTTCTAGAGCCAACATCAAACAAGCTCTTGGTGGGTGACATGTAAGATCTTTTCTAAAGATCAAGCTTGTGACAACTGGACAGAAACGATGAGGCGATTCATTCTTGAATCAACCTTTGTCCAGGAAATGAATTGACGAATACTTTTGGAAAAACCGTTTAATGTGCAAATCTTCATTTCTCTAGCACATCGAATGAGTATTCATTTTCAAATACAAAAAGTATCTCTGATTGAAAAAATACTTTTGGAAAAACCGTTCGATGTGCAAATCTCTTCTTTTCTCTAGCACATCGAATGTGTATTCTTTTCAAATACAAAAAGTATTTTTGATTGAAAATTGATCTTTCTTATAAAACCTTCGTCGTATTGCAAAACTCTTTCTTCTAAGCAATACGCGATTGTTTTCAAATCAATTTTTCATCAATCAGTGAATCTCAATTCGCTGGTTCACTCACTCCGTGTTGTCTTTTTTGAGACATTCCGGTTTGAGAACGGCTAGAACAGCTGCGAAACCTTGTCAAGGAGATTCTTCAGAATTATACCTGATCACAGGCAGTAATTGTACTGATCCAGCGGAACCGTAGGCCATGTACCTCAATTCAACGAAAGTGATCAAAGACACTTTCGTGTGTTTTATTACTAACTGTTGTTTGCAGGTAAATTTGGACGGTTGCAGCTGATCAGAATTGAGAAGTCAATCCAAAGCCACATGCTCACAGCATCCACACTTAATTGAAGAACATCATGACAAGTGCCTATCTACAACCTGGCTCAGATATATTTTTACTATGCTTCTGCTACGCTGCTGCAAATATCTTGAACCAGTAAAAGCTTCCGCTACTCTGATGAAAAGATGTCATGATCTAGAAAGTGTGAGCATGTCGGTCCGAAAGTCACAACATCACATGAAGGCAACACTACAAAGGGTGATCCAGAGATTTACTGTGGCAGATGATCTCAATGAAAGCTCGAAGATCATCAAAGATGTGGATCAGTTAAAGGCCTCCAGTAAAAGTACAAAGTAGTCGGACTTTTAAGAATCACTGCTAAAGCATAAAGATTGCAAAAGTTGAAGAATTAAAGTCTACGAGCTCAAAACTGGAGATAAAATAGAATGCTAGGATTCAAAATGTAAATCATGGGGTGACCTCCCTTAGGGGGAGATTGTTAGGAATTAGAAGTTCCATAGTGAAGTGTCGGTCACCCCAACTATTATCTAGCATAAGTTAGCTCGTAGATATATCATTATTTACATGTTTGTTAGTTAGTCATTAGCCTAGTTTAGCGTAGTGTAACACCGTGGAGGAAGGACGAGTCCTTACCCACTGTATACCTGATCCACAGGCCTTCAGGAGGTCGTTTAGTTTGTAACTATAAACACCCTTCCCACTAAGGGAAGGGTGGTGCTTCTTTCATAATCTAACCTTCTCTTTTTGTTATTTCTCTCTCTAGAAAACACCCTCTCCTCTCTTCATCTGTCTAACATGGCTATCTTGTTTAATCATCTACCTAGACCACCCGAATCATCTAAACAACATATAATATACGATCCTACATAATATCATGATCCGGTTTCTTGACTTCGAAACTTGAACTTTGGGCGAACGGTAAGTGGTGATGACCTAGTTGTAGATTTAGACTATTTGCTTGATTTTGTTTTACACCAATTTTATCCATGTCTTATCCTACCCTTAGTCATGAAGCATGTCTAAGTGATGCAGCGAGCAATCTTTGGTGTCTTGGCCATGGATTTGGTCATGTACCATTGATTTTGTCCACTTCGCTGTGACATGTTAGTAATGACAAATTACCCTTAACCTTTGTCTTGTCTACCCATATTTCCTTCGAGAATTGTTTTGTCCTTAACTCTAGTGGTGGATATTTGTGTAACTGCCAAGTTTATGATAGAATACATGCTATGACTGTGTAATGAGTGATCACCCTGAAATGACAGTTAGAATAGTCGAGAGATTAGAGTGTTTTGTTCCCATTTCGTGAGGTGTTCAGCTTTGTTTTATTCTAGCATAAGGGATTTGTAAACTTATATTTTCCAGGTAATAGGAGATATCATTTTAGGAATCTATCTAATAAGGTCTACTTGAGGGCAAGTAGAGTTCAAGTGGGGGGATATTTGATAACATCAAATAATCCTGAATATTAAGTGTCAATTTCCCCCGATAATACTCGTATTTTTTATCATTTATATGGTTTTACGCTTGTTTTCCTCTATATTTCATTTTCAGGTAAATTACGAGCATTGGAGCTAAAGAGACGCGGATTTGGCGAGTTTATTGAAGATATATCATAGTATGCTCATTTTGAAGAAGTTACGGCGTAACTCCTCACTCACATTACGCCGTAACTAAAGCGTGGCTCAGAAAACCATCTCAACAGAAGATTATGGCGTAACTCTCCTAAAGATTACGACGTAACCAACTAGGTCAAATGAGGTTCCACGCCGCTGCAAGCTACGTCGTAACTATTGTATCAATTACGGCGTAACCAAGATTTATTGAAGATACGACGTAACTCCTTCCAGAGTTACGCCGTAACCAACATTTTTAGTTCAAAATACGAAGAATTGGATGTTACTGCGTAGCTCTTATAATTATTTCCAGCATTTCAAAGCATCCCATTTCACACACAACCTCATGTGAGCATGAGAAGAAGTCGAAGGCAGATCTAGAGGAGCATACAGAGCTATCTCCAAGGGAGAAATCACTCCCCTACAATAAGCATTAGTATTTTATCTTTTCTTTACTTTCAATTCATGTATATCATAATATTAAACATTGAATCGATTGTTTAATTAATATGAACAACTAAGCACCTCTGGTGCTGGCCTAGTTATGATTCCTTAATTGTTTTGTTTGCATTTACATTGCTTTCGTATAATTATTTCTAAGTGTATGCATGCAAAGTTTATTGGTAGCTACCCTTATTTTGGTAGTTTTGAATGGCGGTAGTGGCTAGTTACTTTGGAGATATGACCAACTGACCCTAAGTAGGTAGACTGAGTGGGAAGGATAAGATATGACCAACTGACGACCCTTTATGCTTGTGTGATTTAACCAACTGATCACCTACCGTTTAGATGAATTTAAGAAGTAGGGGGTGAGTATTTAAGATGCTAGCGCCCGGGCACTCACTATTATGAATCTAGCATGTAGCAGTACTTAATGACTTGGCTTAGGGGACTAAGAACAATTGGACTTATGATGGGTCACCTGATTTCTCTAGTGGGACCCTTTGTTGATAGGTTAAGACGAACTGACCTAATGCTGTCCTAGCGACTTTGACCCCACTTGAAGTAATTGGAAGTAATTAGACGTAAACACTACTAATTAGGATGAATAACTAGGTTAGCACCCCTCTCCTCTATTGATCACAACTCTCACCTTTATTTGCTTTAGTAGTTAATTATATCGAAATCATATTAAAATCTATGACACCTAGACTTAGTTTAAATCCGCACACATAGCTCTTGGGATGACCTCGGTTTTACCGAAAGACTACACTACACAAGACCGGGTACACTGCCCGTTAGTGCATTAGGGTAGACCATTGGTATAACGAGAAATTATAAATATTAAAACCTGGTCAGTAAAACCTGCATCAGGGTTTTTCTAAGTTGTTTAATTGTGTCGTGTCTATGGTGTGATGTGTTCACAAGATACCCTTGGCAAGATTAGATGTTAGAAAGTAATGTGATTCATTTTATACGCGTTATAAAAGAAATGTCGAGACATATGGTGCGTTCAACTTTTCTAACGTGTGATATATGAATGAAAATGAGAAAAACGAGTTTAGAAAAGACTTACTACTCTCACAAGGAGTGGTGAGGATACGTGAGATGAGTGAATGAGTAGAATGGACTCAAGAACCCCTTGTTCTCCTTATAATTTGCCCGTTTTTACCAAAGGCTTGTGCGTTCCCTTTCTTTCCTTTCTTCCTTCGACAGTAACAAGGTGAATGAATAGAGGTTTTGAGTGGATACTAATGATTATTTTTTAGAGTTATTGTGTGAGTATCCTAAGTGTTAAGGGTGGTTATAAAGGAAACACAAGTATGGCTTTGGAAATACTTTTATGTTTAGATTTTGTAAGTTTGTAGGGCGTGGGATTGGGGCAGCTGAAAACAAGGCATGCCAAGCCTTGTTAATTCACTTGGAACATATAAACCAATGGTTCTTGGAATCAAAGTTGGGTCAAAGTGGGTTTGGGTGAGTTTAGGCTATTAAACAAATGATTTAGGGTGGCTAAGTGTTGCTTGTCTCCTCTTTTTCACTTATACATGCGAGGACTAGGGAAAAGGGGGGAATATGTGTGCTTTAGTTCTTGTTTCATAATATAATTGTTGTTGTGTCCATTTTGTTTCTCTCGACCGGTCACAAAAAGAAAAGAAAACAAAATGGAACTTGAAAATTTTTTGGTGGTGTTGGGCTAGTATGAAGCAAGGCCCAAAGATTTTTAATGGAGTTGGACTTGCTTTAGTGTTGGTTCGTTTGGTCACGGAACAAGGGGGGGGGGAATCAAATGGTAAAATTTCTAGTGTAACAAGTTGTGTACAAAAATCCTTAGTTGGGTGGTGTTGGGTCGACAGTAGGCGAGGCCCAAAGGGCACGAAAGGTTGGGCTTGGATCAGATATGAGGTGAGGCCCAATGGTGATAATAGGTGGTGTTGGGCTTGGACGCAAAAATGAGGCCCAATGAGAGTTGGGCTTTTAGGCCCGGTCCAAAGTAATATGAATTGTTTTTATTTTTATATAACTTTATTTATATAGTTTAAATATTTAAAGGAATCGGGATCGAGGGAAATTTCGTTCGGATCACAACGGTATAATTTTGAACCCTAGAGTCGCGTTGATTATGCATATGCCAAATGATATGCAAAAACGATGAGTGAAAAATTTCATGATGTTCTTACTCGTGCTTTATTCATGATTACGATGTTAATTACAATGAAATTTTCCGGGAGCTGACAGTACCTATCCCTTAAGAGAACCGCGTCTTGCAGTTTAACTCGCAGAGGTTGTCATGGGTGATTAGGTGAAAAGGTGGGATACTTGGAACGCATTACATCCTCGCGTTCCCAGGTAAACTCGACACCTCTTTCTTATCATTCCACCGAACTTTAATGATAGGAATGCGACTTTGCTTTAGACTCTTGACTTCCCTGTCCATGATCTCAACAGGTTCTTCTACGAAGCTAAGTTTATCATTGAGTTATATGTCCTTTAGAGGAACAACAAGGGTTTCATCGGATAAACACTTCTTAAGGTTTGAAACATGAAAAGTATCATATACTCGACTGAGCTCTTCCAGAAGCTCGAGCTTATACGCTACTGGACCAATTATTTGCAGAATTTTGAATGGTTCTATGTATCGGGGTTTGGGTTTTCCTCTTTTTCCAAATCGGGCCATTCCCTTCCAGGGTGATACTTTGAGCATTACTCGATCTCCTACTTGGAATTCCATTGGTTTTCTCTTGACATCTACATAGCTCTTTTGTCTATCTCGAGCTGCATAGCCATTGCTTGATTTGCATTATCTTTTCAGTTGTCTATGGGAAAATCTCAGGGCCAGTAAATTGTACTTCTCCAACTTCCGCCCAACAAACGGGTGATCGGCATTTTCTTCCATAAAGCGCTTCAAATGGAGCGGCTTTAATGCTGACGTGATAACTGTTATTGTAGGAGAATTCTGCCAGAGTTAAGTGCTTATCCTATCCTTTTCCGAAATCGATTACACATGCTCTCAGCATGTCTTCCAGAGTTTGGATCGTTCTTTCACTTTGTCCATCTGTTTGAGGATGGTGTGCGGTACTCATATCCAATTTGGCACCTATAGCGTTTTGAGTGTTTGCCAAAAATCTCGAGGTGAATCGGCTATCACGCTCAGATATGATAGAGATCGGTACACCGTGGCGAGAAACAATCTCCTTAATGTACAACCGAGCGAGTGTAATCATCTCGCCGTTATCTTTGATAGGCAGAAAATGTGCTGATTTCGTGAGACGGTCAACAATAACCCAGATGGTTTCAAAACCATTAGAAGTTCTCGAGAACTTAGTGATGAAGTCCATTGTAATTCTTTCTCATTTCCAAACGGGAAGTTCTGGCTGAGTTAACAATCCTGATGGTTTCTGATGCTCTGCCTTGACTCTTAGGCATGTCAAGCATTTCCTAGCATACTCGGCGATATTTTCATGTTTGGCCACCAATATTGAAGTTTTAGATCTTGATACATCTTGTTGGGGCCAGAGTGGATGGAATACTTAGATTTATGTGATTCATGCATGATGAGTTCACGGATACCTCCGTAAAGTGAAATCCAACTTCAATCCTTGAAACATAATGTTCCATCGGATCTTTTCACAAATCCATTTTCTTTTTCATGCATGCCATAAATCTTCTCATTCGGCCTGTTTTCTTCTTTAAGAGCTTCGATTTGAGCTTCAAGAATTTTCGATGGCAGGGGTGAATTGATTACCATTCCCAACAATCTCACTCTAAGTGGCTTAGGGCAATCTTTTCTGCTCAAGGCGTCAGCAACAACATTCGCCTTTCTGGGATGGTAGCGGATCTCACAGTCATAATCGCTGAGCAACTCTAGCCAGCGGCGTTGACGCATGTTTAATTCCTTTTGATCCAAGATGTGTTGAAGGCTTTTGTGATTAGTGTACACTACAAACTTGGTTTCGTACAAGTAGTGTCTCCATAACTTGAGAGCAAATACCACAGCTCCGAGTTCTAGATCATGAGTGGTATAATTTTTCTCATGAGTTTTGAGTTAACTGGATGCATAAGCAATCACTTTGTTCCTCTGCATTAGAAAAGCGCCTAAACCCAAGTGTGAAGCATCACAATATACCACAAAATATTCTACTCCCTCGGGTAGTGCTAAGATAGGTGCTTCGCAAAGCTTCTTCTTAAGGAGTTGAAAAGCTGATTCTTGATCGTCTCCCCATTCGAACTTCTTCATTTTTCGGGTTAACTCCGTCAATTGTTTATCTATCTTTGAGAAACCTTCGATGAATATCCGATAATAACCGGCAAGACCTAAAAATTGACGTATCTCGGTGGGGTTGGTTGGTACGGGCCAGTTCTTTACAGACTCAATCTTTGTGGGATCCACATGAATACCTTTACTGTCGATCACGTGGCCAAGAAATTGGACTGTCTCGATCCAAAAGTCATATTTGGAAAACTTAGCATACAGTTCTTCCTCCTTGAGTAATTTCAAGATAATTTTCAGATGTATAGCATGTTCTTCTTTATCACGAGAGTAGATGAGAATATCGTCAATGAACACAATGACGAATTTATCCAAGTAGGGCTTACAGACTCTATTCATGAGGTCCATAAATACACCAGGCGCATTGGTTAACCCGAATGGTATTACTTGGAATTCATAATGACCATAGCGAGTTTGAAATGCAGTCTTGGGAATATCGTCCTCTTTCACCCTTAACTGATGGTATCCAGATCTTAAGTCAATTTTCGAGTATATACTTGATCCTTGTAACTGATCAAATAGATCATCAATTCTTGGCAAGGGATATCGGTTCTTGATTGTGAGCTTGTTCAATTCTCTATAATTGATACACATCCAAAATGATCCATCCTTCTTCTTAACAAACAAAACCGGTGCTCCCCAGGGTGAGGAACTCAGTCTAATGAATCCTTTGTCAGATAGCTCTTGTAGTTGTTTAGACAGTTCTTGTATATGAGAGGGTGCTAAACGGTAGGGTACTCGTGCAACGGGTGTAGCTCCAGGTACAAGATTGATTTGAAATTTGACTTGTCGAGCAGGTGGAAGTCCAAGAAAGTCTTCTGGGAACACTTCAGGGAACACTTCAGGGAATTCTCTAACTACAGGCACATCCTCTAGTCGTTTCTCTTCCGACTTCTTTTCTGTTACCTGAGCTAAGAAGGCATAACATCCTTTCTCCATGTACTTTATCGACTTTGCACAGGATATGATGCTTAAGTACTTTATACTTTGAATGCCTTGGATAACTAAGGTTTCACCATTGATTGGAATGTGAAAAGTTTTCTCGTCGCATACAATACTAGCACGGTGTTTAGACAACTAATCCATGCCAATTACGACGTCAAAACTACCAAGATTGATCGGCAAAAGATCTATAAGGAACGAGTGGTATTTCAAAAGTATAGGGCAATTACGGATTACGGTGTTGGTTCCTATTATCTTTCCGTCTGCTAGTTCTATCTCATAAGTTGTGTCTAAGGCAATTGGGGTGATTTCAAGTAATGGTGAAAAGGTAGTAGATACAAAACTCTTATCGGATCCAGAATCAAATAAGATTTTTGCAGAATGATTGTTAAGAGAATATGTACCCGTCACAACATCAGGGTTCAATGGCACGTCTCCATCTCCTAGCACATACGCCCTTGCACACGCATTGTTGGGTTGTGCGACATTCCTTTTCGGGCATTGATTCTTGAATTGGACTTTCTCTCCACATCCATAACAACTCATGTTCGCCAAAGGCATGTTGTTTCCATTTCCAGGGTTTCGGCAATTCCTACCCTGATGACCCACTTTGTTGCACTTGTCACACTTCACAGTGCAGGGTCCAGAATGATGCAACAAATATCTATTGCACTGGGGATGGGGTCCAGCATATCCTCTTGTAGGAGTGGGTGTAGCATAAGCCCTTGTGACATCTTGTCTCCAGTTATGTTGGCTGTGATGTTGGTTCCTGTTTTGGTGGTACTGGTTGTTGTTGTTGTTGTTCTTGTGGTTGTGGTTGTTGGATTGGTGGTGGTTGGGATTCAAGTTCCTTTGGTCATCAAACTTCCTTTTGTTGTCACTCAAGCATTGTGCATTTGCAAGCTTCAATATCGATTCCATAAGGTGGTGGGATACAGTGACAACTTCCTCAACAGTCTTTGGGTTAGAAGCGATGATATCTCCTTAAATACTTCAGGGTAAACCCCCGATCAAACTTTCCAAAAGCTTCTCATTGGTAGGGAATAGATTAGGACATAGGGCCCTCAGCTCGTGGAATCTCTTGAAGTATGTCTTGAGGTCATTACCTTTAGCAGACAAATGGTAAAATTCATCCTCCAGTTTCTTTATCTTAGTTCTTGGGCAGTACTGTTTCATCAATAGTTGTTTCAAATCAGTCAAGGAAATCCTATAAGCTTCTTCCATTCTGATTGGTTGGGCATAAGCTTGCCACCAAGATAACGCATCTTCTAGCAAAATTCCAATTGCAAACTTAACCTTGCAATAATCCGTGCAGTCACTTAGAAGAAATACTGTCTCGGACATCTCAAACCAATGTAGTAGACCGATAGAACCTTCAGTGCCTTTGAAAAATGTAGGCTTGCAGTTCATGAATCCTTTGTAGCTACACTTATGGGCTACAGAGGACTCACTTTGATTGGTTGCAGTGTTGGTTTCATTCGAGTTTTCCACTTCAATAACACGTGTTGCTGCGACAACACGTGCGGCTTCGGCAAGACGAGCAACCTCGGCTTCACGTGCTGCTTGGGCAATGCGTTCAGCTTCAACTTCTCGAGCAATCTCCGCTTCTCGGGCAATCTCGGCTTCTCTCGCAATCTCATCTTCTCTTGCAATCTCAGCTTCTCTTGCAATCTCAGCTTCTCTTGCGGCAGCTTCAGCTTCACGTGCTGCTTGGGCAACACGTTCAGCTTCAGCAACGCTTACAGCTTCGGCTCTAGCAGCGTCAACGGCATGCTTAGCAATGACAACTGTAACACTGTCAGCGACCATCTTTCGGACAGCATTTGGAGTGATGGTGGATGAGGTAGCTTTCTTCTTGACCATTTTTCTAAAATTACCAAGAGATAAATACCAGAATTAAGAATCATCGACGATAATAATGTTAGGTTACCATATTGTAACACAAGCATCAATATGTTAGAAATGAGATAAGAAAGATCCGATGAACACACTAACACACACACGAATACGATATGAGAAATGTTATGCGTAGGAATGTATTAGAAGTGAACAACCAACTCCCAAATGGGAGTTTACAACATTATTTATAGGGGAAGGGACTAGGGCAACACTACAAGTCCCTTTCCTTCCTTATGGGCTTGGGCCAAGGCTTATGGGCTTTCTACATAAGCCTTGCCATTAATACTAACATAAAAGCCTAATTAAGCAACCTATTACATATTGATTACAAACACTTGAAATATAGTTTAGGAGTGATTCCAACAATCTCCGCCTAAGTGTTGGTAATTAATGACTTAAGTAATATTGAAACGTTGTAGGTGCTGATGTAATAGTTGCTTTGACGTCTTCTGATATTCTTCTTTCTTGTGAAAAGAAGTGTCTTGATTCTAACAATCTCCCCAGTGTGAGGATCTTTTTTTATTTGAAGTTTTCAGCTTTGACGTCTTCATTAATCTTTGTTCTTCTGGTGTGGATATGGTAATGTTATGTTGTGGTAATCTGCATCAGGTTAGTTTCATTGCTCCAGTGTCTCCACGTCTTTCTCCAACATGCTCACACGCTCTTTTGACAGTGTATTCCAGATGTGAAGTAGTTCTCGAGTCTTTATAAATTTGTAGATTCTTTTATTTGAAGAAGAATCATTTTGACTTTGTGTTGCCTTTGATAATGAGAGAACTTCTTTTGTGATGTTGTTGGTATGAGCATGTGGAGAATCAGCATGATCTCTTCCTCCCGCGAGCATCCATCAGCAGCAGCATCTCAGGTACAGTCACGAACACCAATTGATCATTGTAATCTTTTCATAAAGAATTGATTACTACAATTGTTCTACTGATGAATGTCTTGATTCCATTCACCTTGGTCGGGCGAATCAGCCGTCCGAATCCCGTAAGGGGCAGTTGGCATTACATTGAACAAGTTCAAGTAATGACCCACATATTAAGTATCGATTCTTGAAAGGAATCTCCTTAGCGGGATTTCCAGCACTTACAAGTTCGAAGTTCAAG
This sequence comes from Chrysanthemum seticuspe, assembly GCA_019973895.1. Classification (NCBI taxonomy): domain Eukaryota; kingdom Viridiplantae; phylum Streptophyta; class Magnoliopsida; order Asterales; family Asteraceae; genus Chrysanthemum; species Chrysanthemum seticuspe. The sequence goes on along the minus strand of BPTQ01000005.1, from coordinate 157,258,772 downwards.
AGTGTTAAAAGCATAATGTATAAACACATCTCTAATTCTAGCAAAGGCTGTTCCTGAAACCGAATGCCCTCAAGAAGGCTAACATGATGTACCGAATTACATCTACGGTTCAGGTGAGTCGCTGAGGTATACCGAAGCATTACCTTACGACTGTAAACCGTTTGAGACACACTAAGCGTAACCCACAAGGAGTTACCGAAGTGACCTGCTGTCAGGGCTGTGTGATGTTGACCCTGACAGGAGTTTCCATTCAATCACTGAGGATCACTGATGTGAACCTCTCATAAATGTTCTCGACAGTTTACTAAGATCTGTGAAGGACTCTAGAATGTATCACTTGTGTTCTTATTGTTGAAAGGCAAGTGATGAAATGTCGAGTGTTCCTAAGAGATCTTTTAATGAATCTCGTGGCTCTAGACTCAATAGTGTGCTTTGGTTTTCCTGAGAGGAGACTAGGGAGAGGGTCTAATTCTTCAATACCAGCAGTCTCTAAAAGAAGGTCGATAGTTTACATAGGGTTCCCTATGAGAATGAAACAAGCTTCTGTTGAGAGAAACTTGAGTGGCTAAGAAGGTTTAGTGTATGCATCACTGGGTCCCTGACGACTTTTAATCTTCAATACCGGTGTCATCTAGTGACAACCAATAGCATATGTATTGAACCCGGTGTATGCCCTAAGTTGAATAATTTGGAGGGCTATTTCTTTTCACCCTTTTCTTTACTTTTCTTTTTAATTCTTCAACTCCTTCTTTCTCCGATTCTCATTTTCTCCTTTTTACAATCATACCTAAGGACATCTACTTTCTAACTATTGGTGGTGTCCTTGGGTAGATCCCTCCGGCTCTGGCGGATCATAGGACGGTTATTCCTAACTTTAGTCACCTTATAACTTCATGACTAACCTATGTTGCCATAAAACTATTTTCATGAAAAATCTCTCAAAGTGAATATGAGTAAAAACATTTTGTACCACTGTGAGAGTTTTGTATTTTGAAGAAATACTCCCCCTCAACACGTGCTTAATTTTTTTGACAGAAATCTGCACGGTGAGAGAAGAGCGCACACATTTGAATAGATCGACTCAAGATAGACAATTTCTCGCGAGACACGGTTACATTGCATAGTTAAAGAGTTACATTGTCAGCTTTTAGGCGACAACTAGCTCTAATAACTACCTTGAAGGTGTGGACAAACCTCAAAAGGTTGTCAAACCTGTCAAAGTTCATGTCTATCAAGAGCTTCTCGAATAGGTACAATCTACTCGGATAAGTCTTTGAGGACAAATCTTTTCAATGTATGACAATTCAGAACTCGTCAATTCATGGGTTAAGTCTTTATCACGAGGATTCAATCACAATAGACACAATATATTAGTATCACACAATTTTTCTCCCCCTCAAAAATGACATACACATGTTATTTTTAACGAAATTTAGATATCAAATATGTCCATTTCGAGTTTTGTGGGAAGATTTCCACGAAGAATCATTTGTGAATAAAGATTTTTAAGCAAGTACTCCCCCTCAACAAGTGATATTAACTTTGGAGGTTTTGAAAAGCATAAGGGGAAGTACTTGTTCTTTTGAGCAAAACTTTGAAAAGTGAAAGTTTTGATAAGTTTTACTCAAAAGTAAGAATCTTTCGCTCCTTTTATAGGATTGTGGCACTGATGCGTACCATAGGGTCCTTTCATTACAAGTACTGGTTGTACACTATTATGTGTGCACAAACCATTGTCATATATAGATCACACATCCAAGTAAATAATGAAAGAAACAAATCAAGGAGTACCAGGAAGTCCGTCAATAACACCAGGAGTTCTTTTTGGACGTTGGTAGCCTGTTAGAGATATGCTCAGACGTCCACCCACGAAGCTCTCCAATGTCCTTATCTGATCCCGACGAAACAACCTTTCATCAATCCTTGTAATGATCTTCTTCACATCCCTCTTGTCCCTAGAATTCCACCTCTTCTTCGACCCTATGCCTTCATGAATCTCCTTTAACCGATATGCTAACCCGTCCCAAACCTTCTTTAAAGTGTGATCACAAAACTTGTGAAGCTCCCTGCACGCCATGAAACAATTACGGTGAAGTTCACTTCAGTAAACGACCCCAAACATTGGTTTCTTAATGATGGCGTACTGAGCGAGATGGTTGATATCGGGAAGGTCTAGCTGTGGTTTGGTGAGATTAACACGTTTTTTGTACGATTCCACGGCAAGCTGTAGGTCTTCAACAAGTTCTTGGATAACGATGCTTCTGATGAATATTAGCAATGACTTGATGTACTGGAGCTGGATGTTCGTGGAGAATTGTCACATTCGTCCTTGTACCTTGGCAAGATACATATATTCAATGTCATTGAGTGACAATCTCGGAAAATGCGCTTCAGAAAAGTCAAATTCCTGTTCGTCTTGGCGTTTTACTACGATTTTCTTCAGGAATGAGTAGTCCCACTTGGTAGACAGGCTAACATTCATTATGGAAATGATCCGTTGGTCACTTTACACCTCCTTTTTTGATCTAAGTACCTGGCAGCTTCTGTAGTAGATTCTTCTTCGTTCAGGCCAATGATGAATCCCATATAGCGCGTCGAGGTCATACTTTACCACATTATCAATAAACATTCGTGTGGCTTCTTCCTCGATGGCCACATTGTTTGAGAAGATTGCTGCCGGGAAAGGGAAGGCGAGTGAGGTAGTATATTTCTTGCTTACATCGCTACCGTGCTGAAGAAATTCCAGGTCATTATTAAAGAAATATCGGTAGGGAATCTTTGGTTGATCAGGTCGGCCAACGATTGGTAGAGGCTTTGTCCAGTCGGTGTACTATGGAGCCTTGTTAGGTCTGGTGAAGTGGATATTGGATTCATGGTTGAGCCAATCAATGTTGTTGGATATGGCTCGTGTAATGTTGTTGAGATGATATTCGACTTCAATTGCACTGTCGGAGCTGTCTTTTAGCAGTTGAAAAGCTTCGTTCTTGATGCGTCTTAACTCTGCTTGCGTCATCTTCTTCACCTTAAACTTTTCTTGAATTAACTTGGTATGCTCCAGAGTTTGACCATCTACCGGTTCTTGGCCTTCCGGTAATTGAGGGGTTGCATCAACAAGCTTTGAAAACCAGTCATATTCTTCAGTTTCGTCTTCATCTAGCCATGATACCACTGATGTTGACTTTTTCTTCTTTGGCTTCGAAGATGATGCTGGTTGCTTAGTTGATGTAGAAGAAGGAGGATGTTGTTGGGGCTCAGGAATCTCCTCGTCATCACCACCAGTGTATTCAAAATGATCACCAGTTTTCTCCATTGGTGGTGGAGACTCAGAGTCCTGAGGTTTGTCTTTAGCAGGAGAATGTTGTGGAGATCTTCTTGTGGTTGTGGTCCTTTGGGGTGGTGGAGGCATGGAAGAGGATTCGCCAGTTTTCTTTGGACGTTTAGGCTCGAATCCTTGTTAGCATCGTCATCATCTCTTGGTCGTTTCGCCCTTTCAGCTGACTCTTTGCACGATGTCTTGAGTTGATATTCTAGCAATGCCTCAAATAGTTTAGCTTCGTCAGAAGTGGAAGTGCTTGATCGTTGAGACATTTGCAATACCAGCTTCGATATCAATTCATCATCGGAGACAACCATAGGCGTGACTGGATTGATTCGCATAGCAACATGAGTAGTTGACAATGTATGCTTGACCAATCGCATGAGATTAGGATAGAGTTGTTTGGCGAACATTTATCTTGTCACTCCAGGGACGGTGTCGAGAAGAAACTTGTGAGTATATTCTCTTATCGTCTTGTCCATTTCCCCTTGTATATCTCTATTGAGAAACTGTTGAATATGTTCCATTTCTCCCGAAAACTCGTTTATCACAGTCTGAAGTAGATTGATTCTGTCCGCAAGCTGATTCAGTTTCTTGTTGACCACGTTGCGCTTCCTTGCTTGACGGACAACTTTAACAATCTTTGTCTTTGCACGTGATGCCCAAGTATCGGTTGGTTTCTTGACCGATTTGGATGTGGATCTTGTGGTAGCATCTTTGGATGGTGGTGGAGATGAGTGAGATGATGAATCTGATGAGGAAGAGTCATGAGATGGCTCGGGTTCATTTGGTGGCTCAGACTTTTGTTCCGGGTTATGTTCAGGATTATCTAGAAGATAATCATCTGCTTCTTTTTCAGCTTTAGCCTTTTCTTCAGCTTTTACCCTGGCTTCTTCTGCTTCAGCTCGAGCTTCCTCTTCAGCTCTTTCTTTGGCAGCTTCCTCAATGTCTTTTTCTGTGATCATCTCCTCATGTTCCTGTTCTTCTTCTTCCTCAAAGGTAAACGGAACCTCATAGGATTGCTGCTGCTGCTCGGTGGATACCTTAGCGGTGGCACCAATTCGCTTATCGGGTTGATTAACCGCATCACGAATTGGTATGGTAAGTGCGCCACCACTGGAACCTCCAGGGCCTCTAGTCTGTTGAAGATTAAATTCCTTAGCAACATGTTGTAGCCAGATTCTTCAGTGTTTTTATGTAGTCTTTATCCTCATCCTTTGGTTCGTCATCTGAACTATCTTCTTCTTCCTGCTCTTCAACTGGAGTTTTACCCTTGTCAGTTTTAGGACTAGAAGGTTTCTCAACTGTTGTCGTTTCAACCGTAACAGACTCAGAATAGTGAACCTCCTCATCCGTTTCAGTATCCTTGGAGTGTTCATCCATTAATTTAGGTGCGGTTTGAGGATTAGGAATGGCAACCTTTGATGGAACTTTTCTTTTTCGGGAAGGATTTCTCTTTGGATACTTAAGGGCACCTCCAGTGCTTGCATCACTACCAGTACTACCTCTCCTGGTCTTCTTAACTGGTATACCAGAATACTTTTCATCCATGAAGCCAACTTTTCCTGATGCTACTGCTTCTTGATATCGTGAGTATGATTGAAGATTCTTGATATCAACAGTGAGAAGGCAGTCTGTCAGTACAACACCTTATTTCTTTGTTGTTGAGTCTTTGAATCTGACAACATTTAGTGTAGGCTTAAACAACGCGGAGTGATGGTTGGGGTCATCAAGTCTCAAGGGAATGTCCATATTATTCCCGAGTATCCTTTGGATTAACAGCTTAGTGTATCTGATGTAGGGGACCTTGGTGCCAGGCTTCTTGAGGTAAGACATCATGTCTTCCCAAATCAGACTTGCGAAGTCAATATGCATCTTGTTGACCATGCCCCAGAATATTTGCAGTTCCAGGAGCTTAAGATGCTCATAACCGCTATCACGTCCAAAAACAGACTTGGCAATCATGATGTATAATGTTCTCCACGGCTTGAGAATGTTCTTTAAGTCAACTGAAGAATGTTTGGTGATGATTCCCGCAGCTTCATCATAGCCAATATCGACCATGAATCGGAGTGTAGCCTCTTCCGATGGAGTAGCAACATAATCAGCAGGCTGGATGGCAGGGAGTAGGAGAATTTCTCTTAAATCCGCAACAGTGACGGTGACTTGTTTGTTGTTGAGAGTCACCGTGACCGCATCTTGACCATCAGCTTTCTTCATAGTGTGCCAAAACTGATGGATATAGATTTCTAGTACTGTTGCTGAATTGGTGAGCATGTTGTTATAGGGATGAGTCTTCAGAATGTCCACAGCAATACGGCATGAAGACTCAGAGCATGTGAAGTTATCAAAGTCCACTTTTAGGTTATTCATTCCAATCTTCATGTTGTAACCGGTAGGGAAAATATCTTCCATTGTGAGAATTTTTGGTGCGTTAACATTTTCCATTGTGACGTCCATATTGTGATCTGAAATATATTGAGCCAAAAGAACCAACATATCGAAAGACATTACGTTAGTCAAAAGTTGATTTTATTGTCCAATTATTGAATATGTTATGTTAATGAATGTTACGAGTCCAATGTCACTTGTTTGTCCAATAGTCCAAAGTAGTCATGATAAGTTTTGTGAGTTTATTAATTTTGAATTTTAAAGTCCAAATTTGCACTCATTCACACAACATTATAACCATTATAGCTTATTAGTGACATTTTGGTTTCGTGACGTTATGAGTTATTTATTTACAAGTTTGTACGCGTAACAATTCATAAGTAAGGTTAAAATAAGTTGTTGGGTTTTAGGTTTCTTGGATCAAGAATTACTCTAAGTACTGGAACCACGGACAGGTTTGATATAACCACGGACAAAAGAATGTAACCGCTGATGAAGACACATCACGGCTAGTAGTATTGTGTAATCACTGATATTGATATGTAACCACTGCTAGTATTGTATAGTCGGTTTAGTTTATAGTATTAGATAAATATGGAAAAGATATTTATCTTGTAGGTTACGTATTGTATAATGTATAGGACTCCTTAGCCTATAAAAGGAGGTCCTAGGTTAGATTAGATATACGTATGTTCTATATCTAAGGTCGATACACTTCAAGGTTGAAAAACCCTAATACTGTAAGAGTATTCGTATTAATAAATAATATTGAGGTGTTGAGTGTTTACTGTTCTTCTTCTTAAGATTAAGTGTTAAATTCCGCGTAATACTTAATAAGCTTTTATTCTAAGTCAGTTTCTATATTAGATCGTTTGCTCAACTGGGATCAACAAGTGGTATCAGAGCTTGTGATCTAGAAATTGTAACCAAGAAGAAGTTTTGTTAAGCTTTATTCAAGTAAGTAAAGATGTCTGACGAAACTCACATGGTGACTGCTTCAAAGATACCCATGCTCAAGCATGGTGAGTATCAAATTTGGAGAATGCGAATGAGGCAATACATTCGTATGATTGATTATGCTCTCTGGGATGTTGTTGAAAAGGGAGACACTCTTCCTAAGAAGGGTGAGGATGGTCTAGAGATAGCTATTGTTAGTGAAATTGATAAAGCTAAAAGGAAAATGGAGATCAAAGCTCACAATATTCTCTCCATGGGAATACCTAATGATTATGCTTTAGACTTTGAACAATATGAGTCTGCTAAAGATTTATTAGATGCTCTTGAAATAAGGTTTGCTGGTAATGAAGCTACAAAGAAGTCAAGAATGAATATGCTCAAGCATCAATTTGAAACCTCCACTGCTCTTAGTGGAGAAAAACTTGATGGCACATATAATAGACTTCAAAAACTTATCAGCCAACTGAAGTCTGTGGATTACAAGGTTCTTTAAGAAGATGTTAATTTGAAGTTCATTAGGAGTTTATCATCTGAATGGGCTATTCATACAATTGTGTAGAGAAATAAGGTGGACTTTGATAAGATGACTCTGGACAATCTCTTCAACAACTTGAAGGTTTATGAGTCTGAGAATAACTTTGCTAATGCATCTTCTGCTAATCAAAACATTGCTTTTGTATCCACTAATCACAAGAGCCCACAAGATGTATCCACTGCTGCCTATGGTATAACCACGGCTATTGCAAACAATACCACTGTTAGTGATAATGTCAGTGATGGTGCAATTTGTGCTTTTCTGGCTGATTTAACTACCAGTGTTACTGTGTTGAAAAAAGATCTGGATCAAATTGATCCTGATGATCTTGAAGAGATTAATCTTCAATGGAAAATGGCAATGTTGACTCCCCAAGCAAGGAAGTTTCTGAGGAGGACTGGAAGACAAGTTAAGTATGATGGTCAAAGGAGAGCTGGGTTCAACAAAAGCAAGATGGAGTGCTTTAACTACAAAAAGAAAGGGCACTTTGCTAGGGAATGTCGAGCTCCTAAAAGAATTGAAGGCATAAAGAAGACTACAGAAGGCCTGCTGCTTCTTCAGCTTTGGTTGCTCAGGATGGGATTGGTGATTATGATTGGAGTGATCAGATTGAAGAAGGTCCCAATGCAGCTTTTCTTGCTAGTGAAGCTTCAAAACAGCATAACTTTGCTCTAATGGCCTATGCTTCATCTTCTGGTTCAGATTCTGAGGTATCTAATGATTCTACTTGTTCTTTTAAATCATGTCATGATAACTTAGAATCTCAAAAAGCTATCACTGAGAGTATGAGGAAAGAAGTAGAAAGACTGACTATGGACAACTTAGGTTATAGAGTTGGTCTAGAGAGTGTGGAAGAGAAGCTTAAATACTGTATTAAATGTGAGTTTGAGTATGTAGATAAGATCAATATACTAGGTGGTGAAATTGATCTTAAGAATAAAGAGATTAAAATGCTTAAAGAGAAACTTGAACTGGCAGAGAGTGTAAAACAAAAGGCCCTAGAAGAAAAAGAAAAACATGTTGTTAGGGTAGCTAAAACACAATTTTCTTCTGATCTAGTTCATAAATCAATAGAGAGTCATTTAATGAAAAAGGGTTCTGGGATAGGATACAATAATATGCCACCACCCACTCTTATGCAACATGCACCACCTGCTAAAGAATTGTCATTTAGTAGTGAATTCCGTTTTAACAAACCTTTAAAAGGGATAAGTAAGACTGAAACACCTAAGATAGGTTCTGATAAGTCATCTGATGCTCCCATAATTGAAGATTGGGAATCAGATTCTGAGGAAGATAGAACTGAATCAACTAAGTCTAAAGAGATAGAGAAAGTTAAGAAAGTTGATTCTCAGCAAGTCAATCTTGTACCTAGATTTGGAGCTTAAATTGCTAAGAGAGTAGTTGAGTACAAGGAAGTGCCTGGGGAACAAATGAAAAGATACATACCTAGGGGTAACCAGAGAAACCTTAATGGCCTAATTTCTAACAGATTAGGAGATGAGTTTCAATGTGTTAAAAAGGCTTGTTTTGTATGTGGTAGTTTTGAACACTTACAGAGAAATTGTAATAAAAACAGACCACAAGTTTGGAATCATTGGAGGAGGGTAAATCATCAAAACTTTTCAAAGAAAACATACCCTCATCCTAATAGTAACATGATTCCTAGGGCAGTGTTGATGAGGAATGGGAATACAAAATCAATTGTCACTGCTGCACCTAAATGGGTTCCAACCACTGCTAAGCAAAATGTAAACACGGCTAAGCAGAATCAAACCACTGTTAAACAAAATATCACCTCTGATTCAAAAGAAGTTTTAAAAATACCAAAGGTGATAACTGACACAGTGGTTGGAAATCATTTTTATGCTGTTAAGGCCTCAGCTAGTTGGCAATGGAAGCCTAAGACCAAGGTTTTACCACATGTCAACTGTGCATCAATGGACCTAACAAAATTTGAATATTTTGATGCACAGGGCAGACCCAAGTCAGTATTGGCTTGGGTCCACAAAAGGAATTAATTTGTTTAATTTCATGTGCAGGGGAATCTACAAACTGAGCTAAAAGATAAAGGAGTTTTTGATAGTGGTTGCTCTGGGCACATGACTTGGGATGGAAGCAACCTGGAAGATTTTGAAGCTTTTGATGAAGGATTTGTGTACATAGGAGCTGGTGTGTTAGCTGCTTGTGTTTGTTAAAAAAAAAAAAAAAAAAAAAAAAAAAAAAAAAAAGAAGTTTGGGTAATCCTTCATATTTTTGTAAGATCTCTCTTATTATGACACAGATTTACTTGCTCTGACTCTTGAACATTTGGTTGACATGCTACCATGTATCCACTGATGGTGTGTTTCTAACCGCGGATAGCTGTTCTGAAACCTCGGATAGCTTGTTGCTTTGTTTTGGTTACTACAGGGGCTGTTTGGTAACTTTGGCGAAACTATATTATCTCCCCAAAATCCCGGATGGATCATTTATTTGATCTTCAAAATACTTCCAATTGGCGCTCCACATTAACCCTAATCACTTTTCTTTGCATAATTCACAAAACCTACATCATTTACATCCTTAATCACAATGGCTGAAACTTATTCCACTACACATAACCTTGTTGCTATTCTCACCAAGAACGATCGATCTGAAGGGTTTCATCAAATGATTGATTTCCTTGTTAACAGTCCTATTCACTATGCCTTAACTGTCACACCAACCATTCTTAAAGCCTACATACATCAGTTCTGGAGGAATGCTAAGCTTGAAAAGGTTGAAGGAGTTGAAGTGTTTAGCACTCTTGTGGATGAGAATGATATTTCAGTTGATGAGGAGATCATAAGGAGAGTTTTAAAGTTTGATGATGCTGATGGTATTGATAATCTTTCTGATGCTGAGATTGTAGCTGGTTTAGACAGGTTAGGATATACACATAGGGGTGAACAGGTACAACTTTTTAAGAGTTTTTTTTCACCAAGATGGAAGTTTCTTATTCATACTTTGTTGATGTGTATGAGTAATAAGACCACTGGCTTTAATGACTTTCCTTCCAAAATTGCTACTGCTGTTATTTGTTTATCTGATGGAAGAAAGTTCAATTGGTCTAGGATGATTTATGAGGGGTTAGTACAAAACATTAGGAAGAAGGGTAAATATTATTTGTATCCTAGGTTTGTTCAACTAATTGTGGAAAGCCAAATTAATGAACCTGTTGAGCATTCTAGAGAATATGAAGTTCATCATATGCTTCCTAAGGTTTTTACACATATGAGGAATCAGAAGCCAAATGTGCAGATAAGAGATGTTCCTTTCTTTCCTCATATGCTTATTTTGCCTACTGATCCTGAGTTTGATGACGGTCTTGAATCCCAACCTATAGTCACTGAACTTACTGCTAGTACATCTGAACCCACTGATAGTACACCTCAAACCACTATTAGTGAAAATCAACCTTCTTCTAGTCAAACCCAAACCACTGTTATACCAATTGTATGGACTAGGAGACTAAAGGGCACTAAGCTTCCTCAGGCTAGTGTTAGTGGTGTTGTTCATGAGGCTGTCACATGGAGTGGAGGTGACATGAATGGAAGGGCTTCCACTACTGATTCATGCTTAGATGCTGGTCAGGAAAGTGGAAACATAAATAAGACCCAACCATTGGCAACTCCTAATGTGGAGAGTTCCTTGGAACTTAACACAGGTAAAGGAATCCCTAGCCAACTGGCTGCTACAGGGTGCATAGATGATCAGGCAAGGTCTGATGCTATGTTTACTATATCCAAGGATTCACGTCTTGGAGCAGTTAACACAGCTCGAAGTTATGAGGATAGTTTGGAACATGAACATGAATTGACGAATCCTAAGCTGGTACATGATGACTTTTCCAATGAACCACCTCTCGGACCAGTTCACACAGGTCGAAGTTGGGAGGATATTCTTGAACGTTTTAATGAATTGACGGTTAAATATGCTAAAATGGAGGCTACAATTTCAGGTCTATAGGAGTTGGTTGTGTTTCAGGGTAAAGATATTAGGAGATTGAAGCACAGGGTGTTGGTTTTGGAAAAAGTAAGAAGACCTGGGATTGCTGTTTTGAAAGCTATGCGAAGAAAGATAAAGAAGGTGGACTCCTCTCCAGCTCTGAATATGGAGGATGTATCCAAATAGGGGAGGAGTGAAGGCATAAATTCAAGGGAGGCTGCTGATGGATCTATGGAAGAGGATAGTGGAGATCAAGAATTTTTGGTATCTGATAAAGATGGGAATGAGGCAATTCTTGAAAGTGTGAAGAATGTTGTAGAAGATGTAGTGCATGACACAAACACTGATGATATGTCTGAAACCACGGTTAGTACTCTTATAACCACTGCCGCAGTTTCAGACATGGCAATTATACCCACTACTACTGTCATACCCACTGCTATCATAACCACTTCTACTATTGTCACAACTCTCTCTGTATCACCACCTAAGTCTAAAGAAGTTGAGAAAGAAGCTGCAAGTACCTTGATAAATCTAAGCAAAACCTTATCTATTTCTACACCTGCTATTGTACCTGTTCTATCTGTTCAGTCTACTGCAATCAAACCCAGAGTTAAAAGTTTAGTTATTGGTGAACCTTTGAAGAAGAAAGTGATTCAATCTGATATTGGAAAAGGTAAAGGGGTTGTACCAAAACTGAAGTTTAAAAGTAAAGCAGAACAAGAAGCTTATGATGCAGAGTATGCAAAAAGTATTATAGCTGATGATAAAGCAGCTTTAGAGAAAAGGAAGCAAGATGAAGAGGAAGCTAGTCAGAGATGGTTAGCTACATGGTATGAATTACAAAACTATCTTGAAGCTTCTCAACAAATAAATGATGAATATACTGCACAAGAATGGGCATTGTTGGATGATGAGGAAAAAGCTAGACTTTTGGGTGAATGGGCAAGGAAGGTTAGTAAAACTAGAAAGCAAGTTGTAAGAAAGAAACCTCCTTCAATTGCACAGATGATGAATGTATTGATGAAGATTATTAAGAATTCAGGCGTACATGTTCCTGATAATCTTAATAAGTGTTCTTTTGAAAGTATTTATGAGCTTTATGAGAGATGTATGAGGATTACTAAAGATGATTTCTGTCCAATGAATTCTAAAAAGGAAGAAGAATGGATTAAAAAGGATGAAGAGTGGATTCAAAGCAAAAGAAAGAGAAAATCTGAGGTTCAGGAGACATTTGATTATAAAAGACTGAAAGTAGTTGAAGATGTTAATCAAATTATTTCTTATGAGTTTAAGCTTAAAGTTGGAAGTGAAGGAGTTTGGAAAATTCAAAGACTTAACAATGAAGTTTATGAGTATAATAAATTTTCACAGATGCTTCAGTATTTTGATAGAGATGATTTGATGAATCTTTGGATACTTTACAAGAATAAGTTTGGTGAAGTACATTCAAATGATTATCATGAGAGACTGGTTTATCATCATTTGAAGATTCTATTTGAACCTACTCATGATGAACCTGAATGCCAAGGACTCTACAATGGTCAAGTTACTAGATGGTTTTTATATCAAACTTGTGGAGTTCATGTTTTAACTGTTTCTAGAAAGGTTATTCATATGCTTGTAGAAGGTGATTATCCTCAACTGAATAAGTATCCAGCAGTTATTGCTCAGATGTTGAAGCCTGGTTGTATCAAGATGTTATTACCTTATGATGGTCAAGCTAACAATTTGTTGCTGAAGTATGAGAACATTCTTAAGGCTAGTAAGTGTTTGGCTACATCCTCCATTTCAGATGTTTTGAGCTTAAAGGAAACTTAAGAATTCTGTTGGAATGTATTAAGTTTAGGGGAGGATTGTTGGGTTTTAGGTTCCTTGGATCAAGAATTACTCTAAGTACTGGAACCACGGACAGGTTTGATATAACCACGGACAGAAGAATGTAACCACTGATGATGACAAACCACGGTTAGTAGTATTGTGTAATCACTGATATTGATATGTAACCACTGCTAGTATTGTATAGTCGGTTAAGTTTATAGTATTAGATAAATATGGAAAAGATATTTATCTTCTAGGTTACGTATTGTATAATGTATAGGACTCCTTAGCCTATAAAAGGAGGTCCTAGGTTAGATTAGATATACGTGTGTTCTATATCTAAGGTCGATACACTTCAAGGTTGAAAAACCCTAATACTATAAGAGTATTCGTATTAATTAATAATATTGAGGTGTTGAGTGTTTACTGTTCTTCTTCTTAAGATTAAGTATTAAATTTCGTGTAATACTTAATAAGCTTTTATTCTAAGTCAGTTTCTATATTAGATCGTTTGCTCAACCGGGATCAACATAAGTCTTAAGCATGAAATTTGCAAGCTTATGCGTAAACAGTGTGTGACCATACGCATAGGCATAAGCTTATGCGTAAACAGTGTGTGACCATACGCGTAGGCATAAGCTTATGCGTAGGAACTCCTCTTACCCGTAAGAAATCTTACGCGTAGGAAAAGAGGTCTTGGCATAAGGCTTACGCGTAAGCGTATGTTGGAGCTTATGCGTAAGGTTTACTCGTAAGAGTGAACCTTATGCGTAAGACTCAATTTTACGCATATCCTTCACAGGATACACGTAGTCCCCATGTAGAACCTTATGCGTAAAGGTTACGCGTAAGATTTCTCTTACGAGTAACCATCTACGCGTAAGGTGATCCTTAAGCGTAGAGTTCCATTTTAACCTTGATTCTGATTTTTGTCGCGTAAAACCTGAAATAAATTCATCATAACATTTCCATTAACACATTATTCAATCCTTGTTCATAGATCACATGGTATCACAGTTAAAATTCAGTTACGTGTAGACTAATCTTATGCGTAAAACTAAAACCCTAAGGTTTCAAATTTTACGACTAAGAAATCCAACCATGGATAGTGTACCAAATTGATTCTGGGATATCTTAGAAGCAATATGATAGGTTTTCAACAAGTTACAACATCAACCACTTCAAGAATCAAAAGTACCCATTTTAACAAGCACTTAAACCCTAAATCTTGATTTTGCAAAATTCATGTTTCTGGGTAAGATTCAAGATAGGTTTTGGTCAATTAAGCATATAACAATCATCATTCAAGCAAATAATTATCCAAAAACACTCACACAAGAAAACCCCTAAATCCACGCATAAACCTTAAATCTGAATAAGTGATTAAAAACGTTTCTGGGTAGATTTTCTTGATGAACATGGTTTTAAAACATGATATACACTTTGAAAACACACCCCATTTCATCAAAATCAACCAAACGTGATCATATGTTCTCATGCTTACGCGTAGAACACATAATCACACTTAGAGTAATATCAAACCGTTGGATTTGTTTATCTTTGAAAACCATTGTTTAGAATCACTCAATGAAGCTTAAAACACTTACAAATTCGAAGATTTTAACACGGATATGAGGATTGAATCTTAGGCGTAGGATGTGTTAGTTGAAATATTTAATGAATGAGTTTAATGAGTTAGAAAATTAGGTGGAGTGATTTTGTAAAAATAATTTTAAGCTTTTGACAATTTTGGCCCCTCCACCTCAACCATTTACATCCATAGCCCATAACTTCCATTTTGGTTAAGTATGAAGTGTAAGTTTGGAAAGAAACTTGACGACACTCCCCTTCGACTTTAAACATATTGAAATTTTATAAATTTGAGTCCAAAGAGTGTCAAGAAACAGGAAACGAAATCACCATTATCAAAGATACTACCAATAATGGGTAACATGCAAGTACAAGGTTTTATGAAACATAAAAATATTTACATTCTCCCCCTCAACACTTAACCGTGAAAATATTGAAGTGTTTGAAAGAGTGAAGTTTTGACGGAATATTTGTACTTGCCATGTTAAAAGAAATTTAGTTAGAAGAATATTTTTGTATTTTAAAGATTTTATATTTTTGTATTTTGTTTTTGAGAAAATATTTACAAAAGAGGTTTTGGTGTTTGACTGGTTTTAAGAATGTTTCAAAAGTTCGTCCAGTTCCTCTGGAGTTAAACACCGCATACCAATCCGGTGGACCAACTCAGTAAACCTAGCAGGATCTAAGGCTTTGGTGAGAAGATCTTCCAATTGATATTCAGTACCCACAAAATATAATTCAACGGTACCCTTTTCCACATGCTCCTTGATGAAATGATATTGAAGATCGATGTGCTTAGACTTCGAATGTTGGACGGAGTTACACGAGATTGCAATAGCACTTCGATTGTCTCAGTACATCAGGATTCTGTCAAATACATAACCATAGACTTTGAGTTGTGTTCTCATCCATATGACTTGAGCACAACACGCCGACATAGCTACATATTCTTCTTTGGTTGATGACAGCGATGTACAATCCTGCTTCTTCGATTGCCATGACACCAGTTTATCACCAAGAAATTGTAGAGCTCCTGAAGTACTTTTCCGAGAATCTAAGCAACCTGCGTGATCAGCGTCTGAAAAAGCTATTACTTCAAAACCAGAAGCCTTCGGATGCCAGATTCCCAAATTAATGGTTCCCTTGATGTATCGGAGGATTCTTTTAGCCTCAGAGAGGTGAGTTTCAGTTGGTCGCGACTGATAACAGGAGCAAAGATATACAGCAAAGACAATGTCAGGTCTACTGGCTGTTAGGTACATGAGAGACCCAATAATACTTCGGTATTTGGTAGGTCAACCACTTTCCCATGCAAATCAGCGTCCAGTTTCTTGGTATGTGCCATTGGTGTGGCATAGGTATCACAGTTTTGCATTCCATTTTTGTTTAAAATTTCAAGAGCATATTTTGGCTGACACATGAAAATACCAAGGGGTGATTGATGAACTTGCATTCCTAGAAAGAACGTAAGTTCACCCATCATGGACATTTCAAAATGTTTTTTCATAAGTTTTGAAAAAGCGTTTGAGTACTTTAGGTGTGTTGACCCAAAAATGATGTCATCCACATAAATTTGAACGATTAAAATGTGTTCCCCGTGATATTGTATGAATAGTGTTGGGTCGACCGATCCTTTGACGAAATTATGAGAGATAAGAAAGGATGATAACTTATCATACCACGCCCGAGGGGCTCGTTTGAGACCGTAGAGAGCCTTGTTTAGTTTGTAGACGTGATTAGGGAACTCTGGATCAACAAATCCTTCTGGCTGGCTAACATAGACCGTTTCCTTCAGTTTACCATTCAGAAAAGCAGTTTTGACATCCATCTAAAAGACCGTGATGTTCATGTGAGCCGCGAATGCCAAAAAAATCCGTACAGCCTCAAGTCTAGCAACTGGTACGAATGATTCCTCGTAGTCGATCCCTTTTTCTTGTCTATAACCCTTAGCCACCAGACGTGACTTATTTCTGATAACCGTACCTTCAGCATCCAATTTGTTTTTCCAAATCCATTTCAGACCAATAACATAGACTCCTGATGGTTTTGCAACCAATTCCCATAATTCAAGACGTTTAAACTGGTTAAGTTCTTCTTGCATGGATTCAATCCAGTTGTCATATGTCATGGCTTCTTTAATATTTTTTGGTTCAGCTTGGCAGACGGTAAGTGATAAGATCGTTTATAAGCTCAGCTAGGGATCAATAACAAAGACTAATAACATGCACAGTAGAACAAACTAATCAATTCTTTGTTATTGAACAAGTTTTTCATTAACTAACACTAACTAATCTAATAACCTAGGCGTTTACAATACTATACGCCTAGGACACACACACACCTTTTAGTCGACTACATTATGGAAGACATGTATATTAAACCTACACCCCATGTCCTCTTTATATACTAGAGGATTAGGGTTTACAAATCTCTACTAAGGACTAATAAATAAAACTTCTTTTGCAAGCAAGTCCTTCCATCTTTTTGTAGGTTTCCTTTTTGTCGTATTAAGTCCCTCTTGTTTCATTCTTTTTGTCTTATCAACTCAAACGTATAATTCCCAACAATCTTCCCCTAGTTGATAATGACAAAACCATTCTTGAGCAAACTTCCCTAGACGAAGTAGAGAAATTGAGATCAGGGATCTCACCATGAATGAAACAAGTATGTCTTCCTTTGTCTTCCCCTTAATCCATGCCATGCCACTCAAACATCTCTTCCCCTTTTTGTTATTATCCAAATAGGGAACGTATGCAAATAATGATCTTAACCACCACGAACCAATATCATACTTCCAATCTAAGCCATCCAATGTTTCGAATTACCCTCCATGAAGAACACCAAAATGCTTACTAAAAATGAATCTAAAACAGTAGAAAACTCCAACTAGCAGTAGTAATAATGATCAACAATAGTAAAAATCAAACACTTCCCCTTGAGTGGTATATGAACATCAAATGATTCTTCAAATCTATAAGCTCCTTGTAATGATCACTTGTGAAGAAAATCAAATATAACGAACTTGATGAAGAAGTCAAATAACCCAAACTTGTATCTTATGTCTTGTTTATCCATGTGACGTTGAACTTATACCAACTAATGTATAGGGAGACCACAATCTCTTGACGATAATCACTGAGCACAATAACGTCACTCCTTTAAGTGTTATGTCAATTCTTCGTCACAATTATTGAAGCACGAACAAGTTATTTCCAAAGTGTAACACCCACTTTGAGATATGATAAGAACACAAACCTGTGAAACTCAACTACAACATCAAATAAATGATATTCAACCATCTTTGTAATCAATTCTTCAATAGAAACCAAATATGAGCTTTTTAACACTCTTAAGAACAAATACCAATCTTCTTGTGTGTGTAAACCAATAAACTTTGTGTGTGTCGTAAAAAATCTATAACAATTATCATTCTCAACTTCCCCTCAATACCAAAACAAGCATATTATATTAGAGACCCATGATCCCACCATAAAAAAGTAGACCAATAATACTCCACCGATGACAATTGAATCTTCACCAATGTCGAACAAGTAGTAGCAGTACTTTAAAACAACGAGCAGTACTTTCAACTTATACGGGCAGAGTAGTACTTTTACAAGGACGAGCAGTACTTTCAAGGAGGAGAAGAACTTTCAAGTATAAACAGCAGTACTTTGAGAAATTTAGGGTTTCGACAGCAGTACTTTGAGTATAAACAGCAGTACTTTGTCAGCAGCCATATTCGACAGCCTGTAACTTTTGCATAAAAGCTCAGATCTATGATCCCTCTGGTGGAAAGTTAGATGGCTATATAGAGAACGTCCACCTAAAATTTCGTCACGATCTAACGGTTAACGAAAAAGTTATGATCGTTTCAAAACAGTGTTGTAGTAACCTTACAGTTATAGTTGAAACACACATGTTTATGATTTTAGGTATCAATTTAAAGCCAAGTGTATTATGTAACCATTTCTGCCATCTCCACCT
This sequence comes from Chrysanthemum seticuspe, assembly GCA_019973895.1. Classification (NCBI taxonomy): domain Eukaryota; kingdom Viridiplantae; phylum Streptophyta; class Magnoliopsida; order Asterales; family Asteraceae; genus Chrysanthemum; species Chrysanthemum seticuspe. The sequence continues at coordinate 157,240,206 of BPTQ01000005.1, read as the reverse complement.
AGTCTTAGTTTTGGTCTTAGTAAATGCACTAGGTTATAAGTTCGTCCTAGGAGGTGAAAGGGGTTATATGGGTACATCAATGATCGTAGCAGGAACACTAGAGGGTGGTTTACCTAGCACAGACTTAGACGCATTAGTGGGCCTAGAGGTATTCCGTTTTCTATTATTCAGCTTACGAGATAAGATAGCATTAGCAACACATTTATCATGACAACCAGAAAACATACTTTTACGACAACCAACACAAGAAGCTTCAAACATAACATTTAAAGTGCTTAAAAGTTCTGCATTCGTTACATCACTTTTTCCATTACATTTGTTAGACGCAATATCTAAAGTGGGAGTAACATGAGTTTTATTCAAAGTCCTAAGGTGTTCTTCTACTTCAGAGGTCTTTGTTGTTCTTTTCTTACGTCGCAACTTCCTATTCTTCCTTGATGTGCTCTTAAGCTGTGAAGTGCTAGCGTTGGGAAAAGAGGCAACTATTCCTGTTTCAGTAGAGGGAAGCACATTACTTTCTTGTGATGTGTCATTAGGCAGTCTAATAATTCCTGGTGCAATAACTTTTGTGTTACTATTCCTATCTTGCTTAAGTTTGACCAACTCTGCTTTTAGATCATGGATAGTGTGTAACAAATCTAGATTTTCAGAACGAGTGTTTCCATTTTTTCGTAAAACATCTTTGGTATATGCAAGATGATCATCAACATCTTTTGACGCTTGAGCACGAGTCTTTTTGAGTAAGTCAAATATGACACCATATTCCATTTTAACTTTTGAAATTTCTTGTTCATATTTTGAAATTTGACACTTTAAAGACACGTTTTCATCATCCAGTTGCTCAAGTTTTGGATTAAAAGTTTTGGTATGCAACTGGTTGATTTTGTTTTGCAAAGCGAGTTCTCGATTTTGACACCATTAAAGATGACGTTTTGCATTTGAAAGCTCGTTTAACAAATGCTCATTTTCAACTGTTAAAGACTTGATTTATGACACATTATCGGTATTCTCAACATTTTCAACAGAATCAGCAGCGATATAATCAAATGCATATGCAACAGAATGTAATAACACAACATTAATGGTATGAGCACAGATAACATCTTCCAAGAGTAGATCAACATCTTTTCTTAACACTTTCTTTTTACGTTTAGTATTTGAAATCGATGTTTCGGTTTTATCAAAAATTGTTTTCATAAGACCAAGCTCCTTGTGAAAATCCGTTTCCCAATATATTGCACACATTTTCAAATTTCGGACATGAGGTAAAATTCGTTTCTGAAAAATATCTCTTTGTGCTCGCGCATGAGGCGATTGAAAATGTTCAACTTTTATTTCAGAATTGATTTCAATTTCACCTTCCAAGAGTTTGATGTCCGATATGAATGTATCAAAATATGTAAGAATTTGACATTGTTCTGGTATTGTTTTTACTTCACTGAGTGAAGGTAAAGAACCATTAATTTGTGCAGTATTGGGTTGGGAAGTAACATTAGAAGACTCAGAAGTAGGTGTGATAACCGAAGGTGTGTTAGAATTATCCTGTTGTGTGACAAAAGTTATGGCTTTTGAATAGTTAAAGGGTTTGTTATAAACAACATTTTCCATTTTTGACCGACTCTCGTCATCTGCATCGAATTCCTACATGCGATTATATTCAACAACACTCATAATGGAGTCATCAATTCTATGTTCTGCACTGTAAACTTGAGGATTTGGTTTGAATGCTCTATGTGAAAACTTAGGTTTGTAATCAGCAAGATTCGGTCCATATCCATTTGGATTTGGTTTAAAAGTAAACTTTTGAATAATTGTGATTGACTCACCATGTTTGTAAACAACATTTCAAAACTCTTTGATTTTGTTTTGTAAGTCGACAATTTCTTCAATATAGTCATCTATTTGTTTCCTTGAATGATTTTTGTACTCACAGAACTGTTTTTGACAAGTTAAGCATTCTTGGATGCAACTAGATCACATATGTATTTTTCCAAAGATTTTTCATTTTGGTAAGATTTAGCACAAACGACTTCAAAACCTTTTTCACGTTTTTCTTGTGTTTGAAAAATGTTGAGTTGGAACTTTAAGCATTCATTATCCTTAGTCAACAGTGCATTTTTATCTTTTAGTTTAGCATTAATCTCTGTGCATTTTTGTAATTGAGTTTCAAAGAAGGTGACGAGCCCGGGATCTGGATTAGACAAAGATTCATTTTGTTCAATTGGAGTCTCCACATAGTTATCATTTAGGTCCTCAAATGAAACCACGGGGTCAATTTGATTATCAAAGGTAACCGTGAGGTCATCTTGATCGTCAAATGTGACAACGGGATCCATTTGATTTTCTTCGTGATGAGATATAGAAGATTCATGTTGAACACTCTGGATCTCGTCAGATGCAGATGCCGTTAGAGATATCAGATCATGAATGAGAATAGTTTGATCCGGTACCTGAGACAAGCCGTCAGTGTCATACACTGGGCTTGTGTCACTCATATGAAGTTCTTGCATGTTTGCCATTAACATCACAGCTGCATTAGCCTGCAAGTCCTCCATGTCATCATCAGAATCTGCATTTGCCATGAAGTTGTGTTCCTTGTTGGTAAGAGTTCCACCATCTTCATCCTTGAGTGCCAAGAGTAAAGCCTCTTTATGATAAGCGCTGCCTCTTGTCCTCGGCTTTGGGCATGTATTAGCCAGCTGTCCCTTCTCATTACAGTTATAACAACGAAGACCACTAACCCAGTCTGAGCATTTCCCTGATCAACCACTTGAGCCCGTTGTTGTGGAGCACCCATGTTATTCCTTCCAGTAGCATTAAACCCTTGACCACTACCCATCTGTCGAACATTACCACGATTCTAAACTTCAACACGTCCATTGTTAACAACAGCCTGATTCCTTGTGTTAGATGAGGTTCGAATGCGATTGTTGGATTTGTTAGAATATCGACCGAAGGCTCTAGCAATCATGACAAACCCTTGTTGCAATGCATCGAAAGCTTCTGAATCCTCATTAGATTCACTGTAAAGTGCTTGATCATTGTTGTTGTATGGAACCAATTGAGTTTCTTGGGATTGTTGCTGTGACGAATCATATGGTGTAATTGTAGCAGTTGGTTGTGGAGGATTTGTGAAGACAGTTTGTAAGGTCGGGAATTGAGGATAACAAGCCTGAGCCCACAAAGCTAGAGTTTGATTATCTGGAGATGAAGGCGAAGCAGGGACTCCAAGGATGATCCTTTCTCTGTTAACTTCCTTTTGGTAGGGCTTCAAATAGTCGTACAACAATCCGTATGTAGCATGATGAAGATTCTTTTCTTGACGGATGAAAATAACATACTTTTCCCAATGAGGACCAAGACTACTAAGGAACTTAGTGTTGACTGCAATTCTTGGCATAACGATATTATGTTTTTCCAAGTCATTGATGATGTCTGAAAAATGATGATGATATGACTCTAATGTCTCCCTTGGTTCAATCATGAAGTGCTCATATGCTAAGTAGATTTTTTATTCCATGTCTTCTTGATTAAGTTATGTGCCTTCCATTAGAAGATGAATGTGCTCCTACATTGCTTTAGCAGTCTTCTGAGCATCAACACTATGAAGTATCGGATTGGGTAATCCCAAAAGGATATATTGCATTGCAAGCTCATCTGCTTCTAAGTGTAGAAGTTGGTCAGTAGTAAGTTGATCAAGACCGACAACGTTGGTGATATCATCTCTTGGTGGATTAGCATTCGGATCTCCGGGTACAGTGATAGAAGGCATCTGAAATGGACCATCAAGGATGACCTTCTTCAAGAACTTTCCATGTGGCTTCTTTAGATCACAAAACCTAAAGAACCTTATCACCCATTGATCGTAGTTTCCGGGAGTGAGCATTGGAGGTCTATCAAGTGATCCAGCTTCATAAATGGATTGTTGGCTACTTAAAGCTTCACACATCTTTGCAAACCAAGACGGTTTCTTCATAGCATACTTGGATGGATGTTGATTTTGAAAGTTTGTGTAATGTTTTACTTGAAGACTAGGGGTGGTTGAATCATTTGTGGTTGAATTGCTCCTTGAGGAAATTGTTGTTGAAATTGTTGCATTTGTTGTGGTAATGATGGAGGATATTGTTGATAGAGTTGTTGTTGTTGTTGTTGTTGAGGATACACATAAGGAAAGTAGCTAGAGTATGGTGGTTGAGACATCTTGAAACTTGTGTTGATGATGGATCTTTGTAGTCGAATGAGACTTTGTTGATGAAGTAACTTTATGCGTAGAAACCAGCTTAAGTGTAGAAAGTACCTTATGCGTAGAAAACCAACTTACGCGTAACAATAGACCTTACGCGTAGAGTTTGAGGAAAACTTAGCTTAAGCGTAAACTAAAGGATTAGTAGTAAAATCCTTATGCGTAAGATTAACTTATGCGTAAGACAGGCTTAGGCGTAAGAAAATGCTTAGGCGTAAAGAATTCTACGCGTAAGAGCTAGCTTATGCGTAAAACTAGGGTTTTGCCCAAAAATCCTTTACACTTATACCAGTGTAAAAGATATCCAAATTCGAAGTGTTTTCAGGCTTATTCAAGCAAGAAAACACTAAGTAAACCAATAGCACTGAAGATCAAATGATGAGGACCTTACGCGTAAACTTTGAATGCTTACGAGTAAAACTAGGGTTTTACTATGCGTAGGAAGTACCAAACTTGACCAACACTGATTTTTAAGCGCAAAAATGTTTAGAAACCTGATTTTTTGAATGAAGTAGCTTCAAAATCACCAAAATAACAAGAAAGTTGAAAACTTGATGATCCAAAGTAAGGTTTACCCTTATGCGTAGAAACTACTACATGTTTAAAACCAAGCTTGAAATCAATGATACACACGTAAAGTTTCAACCTTTATGCTAAAAACTTAAACTCTAACACAAAATAAACCTGAAAGTACAAGAATCTTGAGTTTTAAAGTGTAAAATTTATAGGTTTAAGCGTATGAAAGTTAATATACGAGAAACTCACGCGTATAGTTTAAAAAAACTTCAAAAACAAGAGTTTTTCACCCAACTAGATGGCGAATGATACCACTGTTAGGTTACCATATTGTAACACAAGCATCAATATGTTAGAAATGATATAAGAAAGATCGGATGAACACACTAACACACACACGAATATGATATGAGAAATGTTATGCGTAGGAACGTATTAGAAGTGAACAACTAACTCTCAAATGGGAGTTTACAACATTATTTATAGGGGAAAGGACTAGGGCAACAGTACAAGTCCATTTCCTTCCTTATGGGCTTGGGCCAAGGCTTATGGGCTTTCTACATAAGGCTTGCCATTAATACTAACATAAAAGCCTAATTAAGCAACCTATTACATATTGATTACAAACACTTGAAATATAGTTTAGGAGTGATTCCAACAAATAAAACTGATTACATATTATAAATATCATAATAGTCAAGATCACCACTTTAAATCAATGAAATGATATCGTTATAAAGAGGAATAAGTGAATCACGATTTGTCACAACAAAATCATAACATATATAAGGACATAATAATCGGCTCGGTATATACAACCGACGAATAATGAAATCACAACATGAGAATATAGAAATACAACCATGATAACATAGATAACATCGATACATAGCAATAGTTCACAACCACAAGTTACAACATCAGTATTCTTGTCCCATAGTTACAAACCAAAAGGATACAAGCCTTAATGCCTCACATGGCGGCTTTATGATACAAGCTACAAGAAATATGACTACGACCTATGCATCGCCTAATGCGTCCTCATAATGGTGGTGAATGTCCTCAACCATAGCTGATAAATCTCGAAACTGCTGCTCACGTGCTCGATCTCTAGCCTCAAGGTCGTCTAACCTCTGCTCCAGTATGGCGGTGTGTGCATGAGCAGAGGCAAGCTCGTGGTGCAGGACTCTCTCTCGACCTAAAGTAGTATCTCTCAAAATACTGGCATCCTGAATGGCGGTCTCAAGCCTCTAAGTCAAATCGGTCACAACCTCTCTTGCCTCCACTACCTGGGTGCTCATCATGTCAAACACTATCTCCAAATAGTATCGACCAACCACGAGGTTTTCAACCTCTTCCTCTAAGCTCTAGATCCTGACCAATGGTATCTCATCATAGTGTACCATGAGCACATTCAGCTGATCCTCGTGCCTGACGAGTCTAGCTGCTAAGAGAGGAATGAAAAGGTGTATTGGTTCTCTGGTCACTGGTAGAACTATAGTTGGTGCAGTCATCGAGCTTTCCCCAAGCTAAAAGGTACTCGGTGTTCCTTCCTCGGCTCTCCAACGATGAAATAGAGGTAAAAGAAATGACCATCGTCTGGTGTGACACACGGTAAATTTTCACCAAAATTTAACTAATAATTAGTAATTCATTTTACTAAGCCAAATTTATTAAGCATGCATAAGCTTTGCCTGATCATTCGAGTAGTTAACTCGCATACAGTAGGTAACTGCATCACTTTTTTATTCATATCATTTTATGGATATTTTATTTTGTCTTATGATTTAAATTGTAAGACGAGAGGTTATCTCGTTTTCCCCAGTGACCGACACTACACGCGTACCGACACTATGATAAGGACTCGCTAAAAACAATTAACAAATGTCCGCAACTTTGAATATTACAAAGATGAAAATATTCTGACACGTAACAATAAGACACTACGTTATAAAAGTTATCGAACAATGATACCTTGGTCACAATTTAATATCGCGGGACACAAAATATATAACACACTATCACTCAAACATAATTTTTATACAACTCAAATACCATTAATACCTAAGTGTAAGGTATATGCTTACACTTTCACAAGTTGTACTATGAATAAAATACATAAAGACACCCATTTATACTTTCATCTTAAAAGTAAACCTTTGTAAATATTGAGATAATACACCTTTGTCTTTTCACTTCCCACTCACGACAAACATAACACAAAACCAGGGAAGAGAGAAGATATCAATCTCTTCTTCAACCTCTAGGCCTGCGCACCCTTGTAGGTCGAATCTCCCAATATGGTAAACCAACATGCCTCTTTCTATTATTCCTCATCTATCCTCACCAAAATCATGAAAGATTTCTTCTCAAATCAAACCTTGGTGCGCCAGCTATTGTTTAAACGAATCCAAGAGGACTCAAAATAAGATCATTCACAAGAAACATATCTCAACTCCAATCTACCTTGAGCCAATTCACAAGATTCGTCCATCCTTGGAAGCTAGCCAATTTCGGCTTCAATCCAAACACCAAGAAGAGAGAGAGTTCAAGCTTTACCCAAAGTACCTCTATATCTCTAGTGGAGATGCAAGAACCCCAAATTGAGTTTCAATTTCATTTTCTCTCAAAAACTAGGGTTTGTGAAAGTTAGGGTTTTCCAAAATTGATTTGGGGGTTTTGCAATTGGAGGTATTTTGGAGCTAATTCGAGTCTTGTTTGGTCCGAATCCAAGAAACAACCTTTCGTTCATCACCTATCATTTTCGGATTTGAGGTTATCATCTCTTTTGTTGTTATGTTTTTATGATGTTTTATGATATTAAGAGTGGAAAAGTTTATCAATGAAATTATCATGTGTTTTAGTCATGTCGATTTGGATTTAAGTTTTGATGCCACGTTGAATTGTGTATATGACTATTTGAGATTTGGATGTTACTTTGTTTTACTAATCTTGTTTTGTAACCATAAAACTTAAGTTGTCATATGCTCAAGGGTCCGTATAGTTTTCTGTCGAGATATATGAGTCAAGAAAATGAAGGTTAAGTCTTATAGCAACTTGGTAATTTAACTATGCAACTAAGTAATCTCGACGTGATAATACTCATGTTTTTGATAAACAACTATGTCACTCCGGAATCTAAGTAAGTCATTGGTAATAAGTGAGTTTGGTTTACTGTCGAGGTAGGAACCGGGTTGAGTAGTACTCAACCATGGTATAGCCTTGCCATTTCCTTGCTCTATCGCGTTAAGTTAGTCTCGACTCCATCATCATCATACTCGGCTTATGAGCCTTTGTCTTGACCTCACCTTGTAAAATTTATGCCATGTATAATCGAGTTTGTCAATGCTATAGTGATAATTTGGATGTCTTGTTTGAAAACTGTTTCTGTCGAGAAGCCGGAACCAAAGAGTTTGAAAATTTCTCATTTGTAAAGTCTACTAGTAAACATGGTCTTAAAAACTGGAAATTCGATCTTGAACGTGGCACTTGACTTAGTAAGTCAAGCACCTTGTAACAAGTTTATCTTGTGACACTTAGTCATATACTTGTCGTTATCCTTGTTGTTGAGTTGTTCGGCTCGAAAGTGAACCCATTTCGAGACCCATGACACCATCAGTCAAGCATACAACTAGAAACTTTAGTCTCACAAAAAGTTTGATATCTTGGTTTAGTTAGGTGTTCATCTTGTTGAGAAACTAGCTTTATGTCCTTCTTTTGTTGGCCGAATACTCATTTGTGATGTTATAATCAAGACGGGTAGCCAAGATGTGTTCGAGCACATTAGTCGTGACCCGATTGTAACTCCGAGATGATGGCGGTTTGACTCAAACTCTCTACTTCTCAAATGTATCTTGACTACATATTTTTTTCTCTCTTCCTGCGTTAATCATTCCTCAATGTCAAATACAAGAGCACTCCTTGACTAGTTTAGTAGCAAAGGCTGCTAACAGAAACTGATGGGCCACAACCCATTTGTACCTCAAGGATTACTTGAACTCCTTTTGGGCCAAGCCCCATTCGTGTACCCAAACCGCTGGGCCACAGCCCACCTACAGTTTTGAATGTTAGTTTAAGTAAATGAAACGTGTCAAGTATACCGGAATAAATCACAAAGCTAAACTCATTTGTTACACATTTGGAGATTTCGACTTTAGTTATGTACACATATATCGACGAGTAAAACAAGAGTAAAGGCGTACGAACAATGAACCAAGTGTCTAAAAATTGTGAGTCATATAATAATATTTACATAACGGATTTAACGACAACATGTAAACCAACTTGTATCATAACGATTTCCAGTCGTACATTGTAAGAACCAGATTTTAATAATTAAACGAAGGCTATCATATCATTTTAACTACGACTTTAACTTACGTATTTTCTAAACACAATTAGAAAACAAATCATAATTTTGACAACACCATTTTGTGTCAACCTAAATAAGTATACATACATCTATATACTTACTAATGGAACATTTTAATTATTTATTTTAAATCAAACTTGGATTTTAAAACCATACTAATGTCAATATGAAAAGAATATATATAAACAATCATATACTTACTAGTAAACCTCTTAAGTTACCTTTGCAAACTAAAGGTTGATTTTAAAACCATTATATAAGAATAATATTAATTGCACCATTTTAAGTATGTAATACTTAAAACGATGGACTAAAACATTACCCTCCTTATCTAGGTCGCGTGTCGGTGCCACTCCACAACCATCACTAATCCCACATTTGGATTGGCACTTTTTCTAAGGTGAGTTTCATAGCCCCACTTTTACTTGATAAATTGTTTTATACATTTTGGGGTGAGAAATATGCAAAACATTTTATGGACCAAAACTATTACATGATTACTATTACGTGGTTTAGCCTAAGCCCTTATGTCCCTAGAGAATGCCCTTTTTCATGAACCGTCAATTCCCCATTGGGAAACGCGAATGTTATAAATAGATCTATTGAGGGTGACTCCTCCGTTCGGTTGGCCATGCTTAGGCCAAAGCGAAACGTATACCATGTCGGAACCAAGTGTTGAGGGACAAAACACTTGCTATGGGCCCCTATATTGTATGATATCATTTTAGCATACAGAAACTGTCGTAGTATCAGTTGCATGAACTTAGAGCTAACGTAATAGACATTCATACATATATCATTATATTCGTTGTAATGATTATATGCCTTTGCTTATGGTCCAAGCTTACTATTTTAATTTAAACCTATGAACTCACCAGCTTTTAGCTGACCTTTTAGCATATTTTCTCAGGTGTTTAAGATTTGTTCATGAAGGCAAGGCAAGAAGCGGATGTATGGTCGTAGTAATATTAAAGAAGTGTTTTTACACAAAAATGATGTTTTTACTTTGGGACCACTAAATCTAATGGGATGTACCCATTTATTTAAATTATGTTGTAAGACAGCGTTTTAAAACTATTTTATAAAATCAAACGGAGTATGTATTCCGTTCTTTATTACTTGTGTTATGATCCACCAATTCCGTAACGCTCCCGAATAACACGTATGCTTCCGCTAAACAAATTTGGGGGTGTTACAGATTGGCATCAGAGCCTAAGTTATAGAGAACTAGGTACATATAAACCCTAAACTATAACTACTTTTCACCAAAAACATCATACTACGACCGCCGATTGCCGCTTGCCTTACTTGCCATTTTACTTAAAGTTCATTTAATAGAATTACATGTTTTATTTCCTATTTACTTAAGCACTATTTCATATACATCATGAGCATATTTTTCCACATACTTACACATATGCACCGTCTTGTCACAGACTATGCCTTCCCCAGCCTTTCCTCACGATGTTCAGGAGGACATCCTATTAGCTCACTCACCGACCATCCGCCAGCTTGCACACTCAGCCACTGACCCATACGTACAGGCCACACTAGCAGTCCAGCCAGCTATTGCACCTACTCCACTTATACCTACCCTCACCACCACTCCATCAGCCCTGTTGACGCGCAGGCAAAAGCCCCGTATGATTGTGAGAGTACCTGGATATCGAGAGCGGTATTCATATGTGCCTGCACTAGCTTCTCGGATGACCCGCGCTGCTTACATGGGTCCTTCTACTACTTCAGAGTCACCGACACCATCACCCACTGAGTCACCACCTCATCAGAGACTCAGGAGATCTACCGATTCTTACTCTGAGGAAGATCCGGAAGAAGATCCGGAAGAGGATCCTGAGGAAGAACTACCAGAGCCCATAACGACTGAGAGTATCCCTGGATATGTTAGCATAGCAGCAGATGTGAGTACACAGGGTTTGGAGATTGTTCAGAGTATACAGGAGCTAGGACAGAGCTCCAGGATGGCTCAGAGATTGGACGATGACATGGATATTGATGCACCATTTGGATTAGGGTAGAGAGCCGCTTTTCTCCACAGTCAGGAGGAGAGTAGTGAGATTGATTGGAGAGATATTGATTGCCTGATCAGTTCAGTACCGCTTATCACTAGTCCGAGCTATAGTCCGTCATCACCATCGTTTGTACCATATGCAGCAGACATGGAGCGCCTTGAGCGCACCACTAGACAGCTTGAGACCATTGAGGAAGCTGCACCAGTTGAGACACAGACCGAACCAGACTTGTCAGGATCTCCAGAAGGTGATCTGACCCTTACTGAGAGGATATTCATTCAGTTGGACTCTCATGAGATATTGCTAGGAGTCCATTCTGATCAGCTAGAGAGGATCGATCCAACACGCTTGCAAGCTTGCGAGCAGCGTGTTGAGGGTTTAGACCGAGTCACTGATGTGTTGTTTGAGAGCATGGGGCTCGAGAGACACGAGAGGATGCGACTGGGATTTAGGGTTGAGACTCAGGTTGAGGACGTCAGAGAGTTGGACAGCAGGGTACGAGCTTTGGGTAGAGGTCAGACTCAGATACACGGACGACTAGAGGAGCTAGAGAGCGTCCAGTGGATTGCGAGAGATACTGTCAGAGAGGGATGGCAGAGGACTACTGGTTTAGAGTCTATGTTGGCATCACAGATGAGACGTATCGAGAGATTGGAGGATACACAGCGAGAGCTGATTGCTACCATAGAGCGATTACGTACCGATCATCCTTAGATTCCATTGCATGATTGTATTACACTAAACTGAGCTATAACAGTTAGTGTTAGTCATTATCATCGTATTTCAGTTGTATTTTCCATTGTATTTCCTTTGTATTCCGTTGTATTTCGGTTGTACTCCAGCTAGTATCTCATCATGTACCGTAGGAACCTTGTAACCGAAATTCTATCTATGACAAACTTATTTTCCTACCCAGTTGTCTTTACGTTTATAGATTGCACATATGATCTATCTACGATAACCACGCTATTACGTGGCACTTACCTTGTTCAAAAGGTTCTATATCTCATCACCTTTCTTACTGCAGAAATGCCGCCAAAACGAAGATCAAAACGCACCAACCCTGGTGGAGCCTCCAATGCTCCTATCCCAGCGAGAGTCACTCACAACCAAGCCGCAAATGCTGCTATTCCAAACAGAGTCACACCCGATCAGACTGCTGAAGCCACTACTCCTGCTAGGGCTACTCCAATCCAACCTATCATGAATCAAGCCATGATCGACCAACTAGTCAATGAGCGGGTAAACGCCGCTTTAGCTGCAGCAAATCACTCGTCTACTAATGCTGGAACTTCAAGACCACCCACTCACAACCGCACTTGTACTTATCAAGACTTTCGTAAAACCATGACTGGAAGCTTTAGTGGAACCGAAGGAGCTGTCGGTCTAACTAGGTGGATCGAAAAGCTCGAGACTGTGTTCCGAATCTGCAATTGTGAAGAAGATTCTAAGGTTAAGTATGCATCATTCACTTTCACGGATGCTGCTTTGACCTGGTGGAACAATTTTCTGAAATCCGCTAGTATCGATGTTGCCTATGCCATGCCATGGGAAAACTTCAAGGAAATGGTACTTCGAAAGTACTGTCCTCGTAATGAGATCAAGAAGCTCGAACATGAGATTTGGAACCTCAAGGTTCAAGGCACCAATATGGCTGCTTATAATCAGCGATTTCAAGAGCTAGCCTTATTGTGTCCTGAAATGGTTCCCACTGAGACCCGATTGTTGGAGAGATACATCGGAGGATTTCCCCAACCTATCAAGGGCAATGTAACCACTTCTAAGGCTATTGATCTTCATGAAACCATCGAGGTAGCCAACAAACTCATGGACCAAGTGATTGAGGATTCCATGGAAAAAGTGGTTGACAATAAGAGGAAATGGGATGACCATTCTCAAGGTTACAACAACTATGAATATCATGGCAACAACAATAGGAACAAGCGCAACAATCAAAACAAGAGGCAAAATGTTGCTAGAGCTTATGCAGTGAATGTCGGAGAAAGAAAACCGTACTCAGGGACTGCACCATTGTGCAATCGATGCACACTGCATCACAAGGGGCAGTGTACCGTTAAGTGCCGTAATTGTCAGAAAATCAGACACTTAACCAGGAACTGCAGGTCCAAATCATTGGCGACAGTTCAAACAGCTCCAGCTCAGGACCCAAAAGCTAATATAACTTGCTTTGGTCGTGGTGAAAAGGGGCATTATAAGAATGAATGCCGAAAGACCAGAAACCAAGGTCGTGAAGGAAACCAAGGAAACCGAGGGAATCCAGGAAGCCATGGGAATGGCAGGATTCAGGGAAATGTTGGACAAACGAGTAATCAGGGAAATGGAGAAGGAGCTCATGGGAGAGTCTATGATGTAACCAAAGTAGAAGCTCAGGAAGACCCGAATGTTGTGACGGGTACGTTCCTTATAAATAACCGTTATGCATCCATATTGTTTGATACGGGAGCCGATAGGAGTTTTGTTTCTAATACATTTAGTCCACTACTCGATATTACCCCAACCGCATTAGGAAATGCATACAACGTGGAACTAGCTAACGGTAACATAGAAAGGGTAGATACCATCATAAGAGGTTGCACCCTTAACCTGTTAAACCACCCATTCAATATCGATTTGATACCAGTAGCATTGGGTAGTTTCGATGTTATTGTCGGAATGGATTGGTTAGCAAAATATCATGCTGCCATCATTTGCGACGAGAAACTCGTTCGAATACCCTACGGAGATGAAGTCCTAACAATAGAAGGGGACAGAAGTGACAGAAGAAACGCTTCAAGATTGCATGTCATTTCCTGTACCAAGGTGTTAAGGTGTATCGAGGAAGGATGTCATATCTTCCTAGCACAAGTCACCGGAAAGGACGAAGACGAAGGAGAAGAAAAACGTCTGGAGGACGTGCCAATAGTAAAAGAATTCCCTGAAGTCTTTCCCGAAGACTTGCCAGGACTCCCGCCGACGCGACAGGTTGAATTTCAGATCGATTTAGTGCCTGGTGCCGCACCAGTGGCAAGAGAACCTTATCGATTAGCTCCAACGGAACTTCAGGAGTTATCAAACCAGTTGTCGGAACTTGCGGAAAAGGGGTTCATCAGACCAAGCTTGTCACCATAGGGAGCACCAGTCCTGTTCGTCAAGAAGAAAGACGGAACCTTCAGGATGTGCATCGACTATCGTGCGTTGAATAAACTAACCATTAAGAACCGTTACCCACTCCCGAGAATCGATGACTTATTCGATCAACTTCAAGGTTCGAGTGTTTATTCAAAAATCGACTTAAGGTCTGGATACCATCAACTAAGAGTTCGAGAAGAAGACATTCCCAAAACTGCCTTCAGAACTCGTTATGGACATTACGAGTTCCAAGTCATGCCTTTTGGGTTAACCAACGCACCAGCTGTGTTCATGGACCTCATAAACCGAGTGTGTAAACCCTACTTGGATAAATTTGTGATCGTATTCATTGACGACATCCTAATTTATTCCAAGAGTGCGAAAGATCACGAAGAGCACCTTAGATTGATCTTGGAATTGTTGAGGAAGGAAGAACTGTATGCGAAATTCTCGAAGTGTGAGTTTTGGATACCTACTGTGCAATTCTTAGGTCATGTAATTGACAGTCAGGGCATACATGTAGACCCCGCTAAGATCGAGTCAATAAAGGATTGGGCGACACCCACAACTCCTACTGAAATACGCCAATTCTTAGGACTTGCTTGGTACTACAGAAGATTTATTGAAGGTTTCTCAAAGATTGCCAAATCTTTAACCAAGCTAACCCAGAAAAACGCTAAGTTTGACTGGGGAGAAAAAGAAGAAGAAGCTTTTCAACTCCTTAAAGAGAAGTTGTGTAGTGCACCTGTTCTGGCCTTACCTGAAGGTAGTGAAGACTTTGTTGTTTATTGCGACGCTTCACATAAGGGGCTCGGAGCAGTATTAATGCAAAGAGAGAAGGTGATAGCATACGCCTCTCGTCAATTGAAGACTCATGAGAAGAACTACACGACACACGATTTGGAGTTAGGATCAGTTGTGTTCGCACTCAGGATTTGGAGACACTACTTGTATGGCACAAAGTGTGTCGTATACACTGATCACAAAAGTCTACAACACATTTTGGATAAGAAAGAACTGAACATGAGACAGCGCCGATGGTTAGAGTTACTCAGTGATTACGACTGCGAGATTCGTTACCATCCGGGTAAAGCGAATGTAGTTGCTGATGCTCTCAGTAGGAAAGAGCGACCAAAACCTCTTAGAGTCAGATCCTTAGGTATGACAATTAGTTCACCTCTCCCAACCAAAATTCTCGAGGCTTAATTGGAAGCACTCAAAGAGGAAAATCGTCCGAATGAGAACCTTTACGGAATGCCAGAAAGTGAAAATGGATTCGTGAAAAGGTCGGATGGGACGTTGTGTTTCAAGGAGCGAAGTTGGATACCACTCTACGGAGGAATTCGCGACGTCATTATGCATGAGTCCCACAAGTCTAAATACTCCATCCACCCAGGATCCGACAAAATGTACCTTGATTTGAAGAAATTGTACTGGTGGCCCAACATGAAAGCCGACATTGCAACATATGTCAGCCGGTGTTTAACTTGTTCAAAGGTTAAAGCTGAACATCAGAGACCCTCAGGTCTACTAGTACAACCCGAAATTCCCGAGTGGAAATGGGAACGCATAACAATGGACTTTATCACTAAGTTACCTAAAACCTCTAGAGGCTACGACACTATTTGGGTAATAGTTGACCGTCTCACCAAGTCAGCACATTTCCTACCGATGAAAGAAAGTGACGGTATGGAAAAACTTGCACAATTATATCTGAAAGAAATCATCGCACGCCATGGTGTACCAATTTCCATCATTTCAGACAGAGATAGCCGTTTCACCTCAAACTTCTGGAAATCACTTCAAGATGCTTTAGGGTCTAACCTCGACATGAGCACCGCTTACCATCCTCAGACTGATGGACAGAGCGAGAGAACAATCCAAACACTAGAGGATATGCTAAGAGCATGTGTGATAGACTTTGGAAATGGCTGGGATAAACACTTGCCATTAGCCGAGTTTTCTTACAATAACAGCTATCACACAAGTATCAAAGCCGCACCATATGAAGCACTCTATGGTCGGAAATGTAGATCACCTGTGTGCTGGGCCGAAGTTGGAGAAAGTCAACTTACTGGTCCGGAGTTAATCCAAGAAACTACCGAGAAGATTGTACAAATCAAAAGCCGACTACAAGCAGCTCGTGACCGCCAAAAGAGCTACGCGGATAAAAGGAGGAAACCACTTGAGTTCCAAGTGGGAGATAAAGTTATGCTCAAAGTTGCGCCATGGAAGGGCGTAATCCGTTTCGGAAAACGTGGAAAGTTAAATCCTCGTTATATTGGACCTTTCAAAATTCTCGCTAGAATCGGACCGGTAGCATACCGCCTTGAATTACCACAAGAACTCAGCTCTGTGCACAACGTGTTTCACGTGTGCAACTTAAAGAAATGCCTTTCCGACGAAACTCTTGCTATTCCTTTGGAAGAAATCCAAGTCGACGAAAGATTGAATTTTGTCGAGGAACCCATTGAAATCATGGGTAGAGAAATCAAACGGCTTAAGCAAAGCCGCATCCCGATCGTCAAAGTCCGTTGGAACTCTCAAAGAGGCCCAGAATACACGTGGGAACGCGAAGACCAATTCAAGCGCAAATACCCACACCTTTTCTCTACTTCACCAAGTAATCCTAACTGAAAACCGAGGACGGTTTTCTCTTCCAAGACGGGGAGGATGTGACACACGGTAAATTTTCACCAAAATTTAACTAATAATTAGTAATTCATTTTACTAAGCCAAATTTATTAAGCATGCATAAGCTTTGCCTGATCATTCGAGTAGTTAACTCGCATACAGTAGGTAACTGCATCACTTTTTCATTCATATCGTTTTATGGATATTTTATTTTGTCTTATGATTTAAATTGTAAGACGAGAGGTTATCTCGTTTTCCCCAGTGACCGACACTACACGCGTACCGACACTATGATAAGGACTCGCTAAAAACAATTAACAAATGTCCGCAACTTGGAATATTACAAAGATGAAAATATTCTGACACGTAACAATAAGACACTACGTTATAAAAGTTATCGAACAATGATACCTTGGTCACAATTTAATATCGCGGGACACAAAATATATAACACACTATCACTCAAACATAATTTTTATAAAACTCAAATACCATTAATACCTAAGTGTAAGGTATATGCTTACACTTTCACAAGTTGTACTATGAATAAAATACATAAAGACACCCATTTATACTTTCATCTTAAAAGTAAACCTTTGTAAATATTGTGATAATACACCTTTGTCTTTTCACTTCCCACTCACGACAAACATAACACAAAACCAGGGAAGAGAGAAGATATCAATCTCTTCTTCAACCTCTAGGCCTGCGCACCCTTGTAGGTCGAATCTCCCAATATGGTAAACCAACATGCCTCTTTCTATTATTCCTCATCTATCCTCACCAAAATCATGAAAGATTTCTTCTCAAATCAAACCTTGGTGCGCCAGCTATTGTTTAAACGAATCTAAGAGGAATCAAAATAAGATCATTCATAAGAAACATATCTCAACTCCAATCTACCTTGAGCCAATTCACAAGATTCGTCCATCCTTGGAAGCTAGCCAATTTCGGCTTCAATCCAAACACCAAGAAGAGAGAGAGTTCAAGCTTTACCCAAAGTACCTCTATATCTCTAGTGGAGATGCAAGAACCCCAAATTGAGTTTCAATTTCATTTTCTCTCAAAAACTAGGGTTTGTGAAAGTTAGGGTTTTCCAAAATTGATTTGGGGGTTTTGCAATTGGAGGTATTTTGGAGCTAATTCGAGTCTTGTTTGGTCCGAATCCAAGAAACAACCTTTCGTTCATCACCTATCATTTTCGGATTTGAGGTTATCATCTCTTTTGTTGTTATGTTTTTATGATGTTTTATGATATTAAGAGTGGAAAAGTTTATCAATGAAATTATCATGTGTTTTAGTCATGTCGATTTGGATTTAAGTTTTGATGCCACGTTGAATTGTGTATATGACTATTTGAGATTTGGATGTTACTTTGTTTTACTAATCTTGTTTTGTAACCATAAAACTTAAGTTGTCATATGCTCAAGGGTCCGTATAGTTTTCTGTCGAGATATATGAGTCAAGAAAATGAAGGTTAAGTCTTATAGCAACTTGGTAATTTAACTATGCAACTAAGTAATCTCGACGTGATAATACTCATGTTTTTGATAAACAACTATGTCACTCCGGAATCTAAGTAAGTCATTGGTAATAAGTGAGTTTGGTTTACTGTCGAGGTAGGAACCGGGTTGAGTAGTACTCAACCATGGTATAGCCTTGCCATTTCCTTGCTCTATCGCGTTAAGTTAGTCTCGACTCCATCATCATCATACTCGGCTTATGAGCCTTTGTCTTGACCTCACCTTGTAAAATTTATGCCATGTATAATCGAGTTTGTCAATGCTATAGTGATAATTTGGATGTCTTGTTTGAAAACTGTTTCTGTCGAGAAGCCGGAACCAAAGAGTTTGAAAATTTCTCATTTGTAAAGTCTACTAGTAAACATGGTCTTAAAAACTGGAAATTCGATCTTGAACGTGGCACTTGACTTAGTAAGTCAAGCACCTTGTAACAAGTTTATCTTGTGACACTTAGTCATATACTTGTCGTTATCCTTGTTGTTGAGTTGTTCGGCTCGAAAGTGAACCCATTTCGAGACCCATGACACCATCAGTCAAGCATACAACTAGAAACTTTAGTCTCACAAAAAGTTTGATATCTTGGTTTAGTTAGGTGTTCATCTTGTTGAGAAACTAGCTTTATGTCCTTCTTTTGTTGGCCGAATACTCATTTGTGATGTTATAATTAAGACGGGTAGCCAAGATGTGTTCGAGCACATTAGTCGTGACCCGATTGTAACTCCGAGATGATGGCGGTTTGACTCAAACTCTCTACTTCTCAAATGTATCTTGACTACATATTTTTTTCTCTCTTCCTGCGTTAATCATTCCTCAATGTCAAATACAAGAGCACTCCTTGACTAGTTTAGTAGCAAAGGCTGCTAACAGAAACTGATGGGCCACAACCCATTTGTACCTCAAGGATTACTTGAACTCCTTTTGGGCCAAGCCCCATTCGTGTACCCAAACCGCTGGGCCACAGCCCACCTACAGTTTTGAATGTTAGTTTAAGTAAATGAAACGTGTCAAGTATACCGGAATAAATCACAAAGCTAAACTCATTTGTTACACATTTGGAGATTTCGACTTTAGTTATCTACACATATATCGACGAGTAAAACAAGAGTAAAGGCGTACGAACAATGAACCAAGTGTCTAAAAATTGTGAGTCATATAATAATATTTACATAACGGATTTAACGACAACATGTAAACCAACTTGTATCATAACGATTTCCAGTCGTACATTGTAAGAACCAGATTTTAATAATTAAACGAAGGCTATCATATCATTTTAACTACGACTTTAACTTACGTATTTTCTAAACACAATTAGAAAACAAATCATAATTTTGACAACACCATTTTGTGTCAACCTAAATAAGTATACATACATCTATATACTTACTAATGGAACATTTTAATTATTTATTTTAAATCAAACTTGGATTTTAAAACCATACTAATGTCAATATGAAAAGAATATATATAAACAATCATATACTTACTAGTAAACCTCTTAAGTTACCTTTGCAAACTAAAGGTTGATTTTAAAACCATTATATAAGAATAATATTAATTGCACCATTTTAAGTATGTAATACTTAAAACGATGGACTAAAACATTACCCTCCTTATCTAGGTCGCGTGTCGGTGCCACTCCACAACCATCACTAATCCCACATTTGGATTTGCACTTTTGCTAAGGTGAGTTTCATAGCCCCACTTTTACTTGATAAATTGTTTTATACATTTTGGGGTGAGAAATATGCAAAACATTTTATGGACCAAAACTATTACATGATTACTATTACTTGGTTTAGCCTAAGCCCTTATGTCCCTAGAGAATGCCCTTTTTCATGAACTGTCAATTCCCCATTGGGAAACGCGAATGTTATAAATAGATCTATTGAGGGTGACTCCTCCGTTCGGTTGGCCATGCTTAGGCCAAAGCGAAACGTATACCATGTCGGAACCAAGTGTTGAGGGACAAAACACTTGCTATGGGCCCCTATATTGTATGATATCATTTTAGCATACAGAAACTGTCGTAGTATCGTTTGCATGAACTTAGAGCTAACGTAATAGACATTCATACATATATCATTATATTCGTTGTAATGATTATATGCCTTTGCTTATGGTCCAAGCTTACTATTTTAATTTAAACCTATGAACTCACCAGCTTTTAGCTGACCTTTTAGCATATTTTCTCAGGTGTTTAAGATTTGTTCATGAAGGCAAGGCAAGAAGCGGATGTATGGTCGTAGTAATATTAAAGAAGTGTTTTTACACAAAAATGATGTTTTTACTTTGGGACCACTAAATCTAATGGGATGTACCCATTTATTTAAATTATGTTGTAAGACAGCGTTTTAAAACTATTTTATAAAATCAAACGGAGTATGTATTCCGTTCTTTATTACTTGTGTTATGATCCACCAATTCCGTAACGCTCCCGAATAACACGTATTCTTCCGCTAAACAAATTTGGGGGTGTTACATCTGGCGTCGTCCTTCTTCTTAGGTCCAGGCTGGATGTCCATGTAAGTGGTCTGCATGTAGGGATCATGCAGAGTGGCAAAGGGGGCTCACTATAGGTGTCCAATGGTGGTGATGCTAAAGGTGGTGATGAAGTAGGAACTGTAGTGGTCTGGTGATAAAACACAGTGGGTGGCGGCAATGGTGAAGTAGAAGTAGGTGAGGTGGTATGTGGAACTGTTGGTGACTGAGCTGGTGGTGAAGGGACATCTGATGGTGGTACACGAGGCATGGTAATAGCTCGCACACGCTTTCTGGCCATATGCTTGAAGATGGTACCCTTAGGATGTAACTTGTAGGGTACTCCGAATGGATCAGGCTCATATGGCTCAAGGACTCGGACTCTACGTCGGCGACGACGGATCGGTAAAGATGATGGTGTGGAAGTGTCTGATGAGGCAGAAGCCGTGCTTTTTGAAGACTTGGATGTTCCATCATCCACAGCAACATCCGTTGCGGATAGCCATTGTTGTGACTTATAGTACTGATCCAGTGTCATGTGAGCAAAAGCAGTGTGCCCTAGAGAGCGAGCACACCGTGTAGATGAAGATTACCCTACGTTGTATTCAATGGATGCTAAAAAGGATGATTCTGGAATATTTTAAGAATAGAGCCCACACCAAGTCACTCAACATGTCGTATTGAAGAAATACATACGCGGTATCGGTCTGCAGTCAGAAAACTATAAATAGAGAGCTCACACTTCTGGTTTCAACACACTATCAACATTCACCACAGGGCTTTCAGATGTTTCTAGGAGGCGAAGAAGGTCACGAAACACCAAGGGTCACCAGGAGGGCATCTCGAGTATCCCTTGCCTTTATTAATCATTGTTTTATCGTACTGATTTCATTATGATTTCTACTTATGTAGCTTTGATTCAATCATTGGGTGTTAGCCAGGTTTATGACTATTTTGTTATTTTGATTCATTTACTAGATTCATTGCATTTTTGTTGGATATCTATTATGTCTATCATGCTCATTTTCATACATTTACTTGCTTGAAGAGTTGTGGCCATTGTCTAGATTGTGTATGATAGATGCATTATTGTGATTTATGATATGTATCATAGTGGTAGGTGTTGGGTTCAGTGAATACCCAAACCCCATAAGTCTAGGATTTGAATAGAAAGTACCCTAAGTGTTTTGTCTATTAAACACTAACAAGTCACTGAGCGCATAGTCACTCAGTGAGCTGTCCTCGGGATACTCAGTAAGAGACAAAGAAGAAGTCTCTCCACTCAGTAAGGCGGAACTTAAGGGGTGAAGTCTGAGTCAAGAAGAAGATGGTGGATTCAGTGAGTGATGACAATAACTCACTGAATCCTAAAACTCCTCACCAACTACTACCACTGAAGACAAACTAAAGACGAAGACTGAAGGCTTTGAAGACTGAAGAATAAGCGGGACAAGGCGGGATAAGTTTGAACAGATAAGACGAAGTCCTTATCAACCAAAGTCAAACTTTCCCTGAATCGTTAACTATCAGGCTCAGTGTCATCACTGACTAGAAGAAAGCAGCCTTGTCACTTACCTTAAATAGCCTATGTAAACAGAGACAAAATACATCAGTATTTTGTCTTCTGTAACCTGTCAGTTTGACCTCTAGGATAGAGTTAAAACCATACTTGTATAAATAGCATAAGAGATGGAGTGAAAGATTGAAGCTTGTGCATTAATTTTAAAACACACACACAAGCCATCCTTTACTCCTCCAAATACAACTTTGTCCCTGAGATAGCTCAGTGGTACCTTTGTAGTTGTGCTCAGACTTAGCCTGAGCTTGGTGAAGAGTCACACCATACTTGTAGTTTCAAAACAATTACTATTCCGCAAGCACTTGGGTAATGTATTCTTTCTGATTCATTTCTAATAAAGAATATAAACGTTAAAAATTAATCAGTGTGTTTTTACTTGCATTAATTCAGTCATTATTCAAAATTAGTTATTTTAAATCATTTTATAAGATTGTGAAACGGGAACAACAAGTGGTATCAGATATCATTTCATCAGGGACCACATCATGAAAGGAGACATAGAACTCCACTTCATCCCCACTAAATATCAACTGGCTGATATCTTCACCAAACCCTTGGATGAACCTACCTTCAGAAGGCTGAAAGCTGAATTAGGAATGCTTGACATTGAAAGTCAGCAACCTGATAATCAATCCTAATCTTAGTAAGTTCTCTGAAATGGTCCCTGCTCCCTGATCAAAACCTCAAAATAATCTACTCACGGAATGAGTAAGACTCATTCAGGGACCCTGACAGTGGATATTGAGCATTGAATGAGTAACTAAATGCACCAAGTATTCCAGTTACTTAAATGTCCTAGGTTGGTAAACATACCAATTTAATATAGGAAAATATGTCTCTAGGTCCTTCTGTCACTCATGTCAAGGGTCCCTCAAACCTTACCTCATCCCACTTGGCATTTAATTCCTCCTCTCACAACAAATATCCTTGGGATATTTTAACCCTGCAAAATGCACTTTTACTGTGCACTGCAACTTTTCCCTGGAAAACCGTGAGAAAAACTGCGGGTAGTGGAGTGGTCGCATTAAATGAGGTAAATAAAATGTTTTCAAAACCGACTTTACAAATCCTCACATATGCAAAATCTACCCTTCTCACCACTCTATAAATACCCCTCTCAAATTCATTAAAACACACACAAATTGTTTTCTGCATCAAAATTCTGTCAAAATTTTTTCTCAACCTAGAAAACATTGTGTGTTCTTTAATCATCAACCAGTTTTTAGCAAAATCTTCTCTGTAAACAATTTACAAAAGGTTTTTCATCATCAAACCCAAAAGATTTTCATCTCTTTGATTGCTCTTGTCAAAAATTATTTTCCAAAACCCTAAAACTTTTCTGAATGGAAATGGCAAGAACACAAAGTCTTCAGTTTGCACCTCAGTGGGTAGGCGGTCTTGATAACGTTGAATTCAAAACAAATAATGTTATAGGAAACTTTGAATACCTACATGATGTCCCAGCCTATAAGGGAATCATGAAATTTTTACTGAACTACCCACTAAAACAGGCCTTTGTTCAGTCCCCATCTATACTGTACACAACTTCCTCAGGGAGTTTTGGGCAACTGCAGTGGCCTATGAACCTACACCCTCAACTGATGAGAACATACCAAGACCCCTCAGGGAGTTTGTCATCAGGGTCTTTATTTTAAATGGGCAACAAATTGTCACCCTGGACTTCAAAACTTTTTGATCATCAACACGGCATGACTACAACAAGGAAATTATGTTGCACTCCCTGACCCAGCCATTGTAAAGGCTGAGTTAGAAAAAATTCTCTTGATCCAAAACTTCTGGGCAAAACCCCAGTCACCAAGAACTCCTTTCCCGTGGCTTGGAGGATCCTGTTCACATTTGTGATTCAGGTTCTCGACGAGAACCACTCATCCACTGAACAGATTAATTATATTCATTTGATGATGGCCTACTGCTTGATGACTGGTACTAATGTCGACATGGGGGAGATCACTTACAGTGATCTCGTAACCAAGCTACAGAACAAAACTAGGGTGAAATACGTTTCATACCCTAGATTTGTCTCTTGTACTTTGCAAGTATTACTGGGTTGTAACTACACTCAAGATTTTGTACATGGTGCTTTACCAACCACCCTGAGTGCATTAAATTTTAAAAAGAACCCATCCTTGGTCACTGATATTGAATTGACGGCCCATATGGTTGCTGTAAACAACCAGGCGGATTCCGTGTCTCCAAACCCTGCTCCCAAAAACAGAAAGGGGAAGTCTCAGACTGGGACTAAGACTAAACCCAAGTCTCAAAGCCCCAGACTGATAAGACACCCAAGGGCGACCAAGCAATAACCACCCTGGTGACATTGAAGGACACTGATACATCACAGTCAGTGCCCTTGGTCCCACAAACTACTCCCTAAGATCCAGAGGGAAACATACAACCCGATGGTAGGGGAGCGCCTTCCACTCAGCTCGGTGAGGACACTCGTAAAACACAGCTTTTTTCCGATGGTACAACTATCAATCCCAAAGACTCAGGGGGAAACAGACAACCCACTGATAGGGATATCACTGCCACTGCTTCTAAGGATGGCACTGGAATCACCCACAAGTGCTTGAAGTAGCACAGGGGGACAAAAACCACCCGCTGATACGAAACCCATCACCCCCACTGGTTTACTAACTATTGCTGAGGTAAATGATATACTGTTCTTTGATGAAGAGCTTGCTTACGATGAAGAAGAAATACTTTCAGCTAGAGAAGAAATGGATGTTGATGTTCAATCACAGGAACAAGAGCATCTGCCTGATCTACAAGAGACTGAAGAGTCACCCGTTCAGCCTGATGATCATGACTCTGACTCAGACTCCTCTTCTTCCTCTTGCCCTGAGGAACTGAAAAAGTATGACAACATTCTTCCACTGACTGAAAGGCAGCTTTTTATGTGGATAACAAAGGCTTCAAGGAAGTTATACTCTGGTGTTACTGATACTCTATGGGATCAACATGTGGAAGCAGCTGCCAGTTATGTCGATCTGAAAGCTGAAGTGGTCACTGCCAATACAAACACTGATGAGCACAGGGATCTAATGTATGAACACCTACACAGATTGGATGACAACCTAAAAAAATTTCTCAAGTACTTTCAGGAGTCTCACACCAAACTAGATGAAGTCAGGGATTCTGTCAAAGAAGACCCAGCACTCAACTCCAAAGTGCTCGAGGCTACTGAGGTCTACATGAAGAATTCATCCAGTCTCACTGAATTGATCAACATGCTCAACTCTGCAAATGTTCAGGGTCTTCAGTCTTCCATACAGTCTCTTCAATTAACCCTGGGATCACTGGATGCTAAAGTTACTGATCTGGCTAAATCGTCATCTTCTATGGCCTGGAATCTCTGGCCTAGAATGACAGCATTGGAATTATGTCAGGCCACTATTGCTGAAAAGGTCACAAGTCTTCAACAGGATACATCTGACATCAAGACCATGGTCTCGGAGATATATCAAGCCTTTAAAGGTCAAGTAGCTCCTTCTCCCTCAGTATCCCAAACAACTCTTGCTCTCACTGACGTTGCATCAACAGTTAAGGGGGAGAGAGCCACTGAAGAGACTCCTTCTCACACTGAGGGGGAGCCAGCTCAACCTGTATCAGCAACACCTATCTCATCCATCCCACCATCAGGAACACCAACCTCAGTGACAATGTCTACAGCAACAACAACACCAATAATCACAAAAACACCCCCACTGGTATCCTCTTCTTCATCAGCTCAGGATAAAAGGCAGAGTCATCATGATCACACCTGAGCCTGAAAAAATCCTCTATGAAATACAAGGCAAAAAGTACAAGCTCAGTCCAGAACAACTAACTGCATATCTTGAAAAAGAAGAAAGACTCAAGAAACAGGCTGAGGAAGAGCAAAGAAGTAAGGATGCCTTGATTAAAGTAGTGGCTAAAGAAGCTGAAAAGATTGGAATTGATCCTAAAAAGCTTGAAAAGGGACAGGCAGGCCAACAGTTCAAAGATGCTCAGAATGCTGAAATGGCTGCTATGAGAAAAAAGCTAGATTAAAAGAACAAGAAGGCTACTGCAATCAGGCAAGAAAGGATCAATCACTACAACTGGACCATGACAAGCAGAAGGCTACCAGAGAAAATCACTGATGTAAAAATCATCCCCAAATCCAAACCACTGGCAATGAATGTCTACAGGGGGTGATAAAAGGCATTTTGAGGTTCATGATCCCTTGAAGTTCACTGACTTTGGGATCACTGAACTCGATGAGCTTGGTCCTATTATCGAGAAGAAGCAAAATGAAGTGGTCAAGGAACTGATGAAATCCCTCAGCAAGCGTTATGAAAGACTCAGGGATGCACCAGCACTGCTAGGGATACAGCCAGCTCTAACTGCAGCTCAAGGATATCAATGTCAGCCATACTAAGGTAAGAGAAAAAGGGTTGAATCTGAACCTGAAGTCAAGGTACCTGGCTTTGACTACAACAGGGAGCTGCCTGAAGGGGTTAAGTTTGTGAATTGTTTAGTTATAGAAAAGCCTGAGAGATGACTTTTCTTTTGATGTCTATGGGAACCCGGCATTCCAAAGGTGGAGTGACATTTATCAGGCAGGTGTGGCTACAATGTCAAGCTACCTACCAGTGGCCTCTCAAATCCAAACTCCTGAAAACATCAGGTTCTGCACGGACCTGAATGCCAAGATAAGAGAGCACCCTGAGAAAGAAACCCTCCTCAAAAAGAAACCAAAGCTTGAAGCACTGGGAATCCATCTTGATTGACATCATCATATGCTTTATCATTTATCTCTTGTACTAGTGATAGGAACTATTTAATCTGATCAATAAACGATGTATGTCTTGTTAAAATATTCAGTGTTCCTTATTATGTTCATTAGTACATTCAGTGTAAGAAGAAGCCATTTGCTCACTTACACTGATCAAACACTTAGGCTATTTGTATATCTAAATAGGGAGAGACTGTTGGGTTCAGTGAATACCCAAACCCTTTAAGTCTAGGATTTGAATAGAAAATACCCTAAGTGTTTTGTCCCTTAAACACTAACAAGTCACTGAGCGCATAGTCACTCAGTGAGCTATCTTCGGGATACTCAGTAAGAGACAAAGAAGAAGTCTCTCCACTCAGTAAGGCATAACTTAAGGGGTGAAGACTGAGTCAAGAAGAAGAAGGTGGAATAAGTGAGTGATGACAATAATTCACTGAATCCTAAAACTACTCACCAACTACTACCACTGAAGACAAACAAAAGACGAAGACTAAAGGCTTTGAAGACTGAAGAATAAGCGGGACGAAGTGGGATAAGTTTGAACAGATAAGACGAAGTCTGTTAGGAATTAGAAATTCCAGGTATTAAAAGAGTCGGTCACCTCAAGTATATGTAATCGTTAGAAAGCTCGTAGTCGTAATTCTTTTAAGTTAAGTAGTATTTAGTTAAGTAACACCGTGGAGGACGGACGGGTCTTTACCCACTGTATGCCTGATCCACAGCCCGATGTGTGGCGATTTATGTAAGAGTATAAATACTCTCTACCTCCCAAGGTAGAGAGTTGGAGCTCATAATAATATCTTTCACTTTCTCTCACTAAGTTCCCTAAACCTCTAACTTTCTCTCTCTAGAATTCCATTTATACGCCACTTTGTGTTATGGTTTGATGTGTATGTGAAAACTTATATCTAACAATTGGTATCAAGAGCCATGGTTAGATCATATCTTGCACATCTTTGGATTTCTAGTGGTTTTTAGGTGGTTTTTTAGTTTGAAAAAGTTTAGTGGTTTTTGCATCATTTGGTTGATTTCTTGTGTTAAAGTTTGGATTTTGTTAGTACTTTTATGTTTAGAATCATCACAAGTGTGTAGGTTTTCATTTGGTAAGCTTGAATCATCTTGGTTGGGTTGTTTTTGGATTGAAAAGTGATGTTTATGTGGTTTTTTCTTGCTAGCGACTTAACTCACGGATTACTTTCTTCGTAGCGACTTGCTTTACAAATTTGTAGCGAGTTACAGTTTTAGACCTAGCGACTTAGATCTAGCGATTTACAGTACAAGTAGTGGACTCTCCACTACGGGTAGCGACTTGGTCTGTAGCGAGTTTCTCTTTAGCGACTTGTATCTTTAGCGACTTGAGTAGCGAATTGCTGCCAAAATTTTGCTAGCGACTTGAGGCTTAGCGAGTCACTACTTAGCGACTTGCATTTGTCTAGCGACTTGGGACTCTAGCGACTTAGTGGTGTAGCGAATTAAGTGTTAGCGACTTGGTGCATTATCTTCTAGCGACTTGGGTGATTGTTTACGGTTCTCTCTTGATTTAGTAAAATCCCGTGAAAGAATCTATTTCTCGGTTTAATCATAGAGTTATAAAATCCCGTATTATCTGTTAACATGTCTACCAACGTTCCTACTATCATCTCCACTGTTGCAGAGGATGTTCAAGCAGCTGGGTCAGATACTCGTCCACCCATGCTGGACAGAACTGACTACGATTCTTGGGCTCAACGAATCAGATTGTACTGCCTTGGAAAGGAAAATGGTGTCAACATTCTCAAATCCATTGATGAAGGACCATATCGAGTTCAGACGACTAGAGACATACTTGATACTAATGAAGATGGTACTCCTGTTTACGGAATGGACAGACCTAAAATGTATGATGAGCTTGATGATAAGGAGAAAAAGAGATTCGATGCAGATATCAGGGCTTCAAACATTGTTCTTCAAGGTCTTCCTAAAGACATCTACAAGCTGATCAATCATAACACTGATGCAAAGGCAGTTTGGGATAATGTTAAGATGCTTCTCTCAGGTTCAGAATTAACTATGGAAGACAGAGAATCCCAACTCTATGACGAAGTTGAACACTTCAAGATGAAACCAGATGAGAATGTCTATGAGTACTATGTGAGATTTCATAAGTTAGTGAATGACATGAGGAACATCAGAATGACTATGCCTAACATTCAGCTGAACTCAAAATTTGTGAACAACATGAATCCCGAATGGCACAAGTTTGTCACCGCTGTGAAGCTCACTAAAGGATTGAAGAATACAAACTATGAGCAACTCTATGCCTTCCTCCTTCAGAATGAGAGACATGCTATGTTTGAAACATTGATTCTCAATCAGTTCAAAACCAACCAGGGAGAGACAAGCTCGTCTAATGACTCAACTGCCTTCTACTCAAACATCAGAATCACAACCAAAGCATCACAAGTCATACCCTTGGGTAATGGTAATCACAAACTCATTCCTGATCCTATGTTCAAACAAGCTGATGCTGATGCACACGTGGGTAACTTCATTAATCAACTAGCTCTTCTGATTAGTCAAAACATGAATTCTCTCCCACAAACCAACAACAACCTCAGAACAGCATCTAACCCACACAATCAAGCCACTGTTAAAGATGGAAGGATCATGGTGCAACCAGTTCAGGAAAGACAGTATGATCAGGGAAGAGGTGGAGCTGGTAGAGGTTATGTTGGCAACCAGAATCGAGGAAGGAATGGTAACCAAGGTCAAGCTAAGCCAATCAAATGTTATAACTGTGGTGGTGAGGGACACATTGCAAGGAACTGCACATCTCCAAAGCGTCCACAGAATGCTGATTACTTCAGAGATAAGATGCTGCTGGTACAAGCTCAGGATAATGGTGCTGCTTTGGATGAAGAGGAATTGCTGTTTCTAGCTGAGGGCAATGCCAAGACCTATGATGCAGATGTGGATGAGCAGCCTATTCAGGAGATAGGTCACAATCATCAGAATGCCTTTCAAGTCGCTGATTGTGATGCATACGACTCGGATGTGGATGATGGACCTACGGCACACACAATTTTTATGGCTAGCATTTCTCCAATGGTTTCTCCCAAGGTCTCTTCTTCACCACTAGCTGGCCCATCCCAAGACAAACTCATCTCAGAGGTATTAAAACTATACGACAATGCTGATGTGCAACAGATGCATGACAAAGTACAATCAACTGAAACTATTGAATCAAATGTTGAAAATATGGGTAATATCGATATTATCCCATATGATCAATACGTGAAACAAAGTGAAAGTGAAGGTGTACCAAGTGATGCATCTTCTGCAGTCAACAATGACTATGTTTTTGATGAATACACTGCATGTGCCCCTGATGATTCTGTAATTTCTGAACTAAATGCCTATAAAGAACGTGTTGCTATTTATGAACAACGTGCTAAATTTGAGATGACCACTCGTGAGCAGGAAATGGATGACCAAGTGCGTACAGTCATTAGAAAAAGTAATTTTAGAGAAGAAGTATTGAAACAAGAATTAAATTCCTTGCAAGAAAAACTTTCTAAAACAGCTAAGCAAAAACAAGAACTTCAAGAAAATGTGAAAATGCTTAAGCAAGAATTTAATGCAAAGGAATCAAAACTCTTGAGAGATTTTTCTAATCTGAAAACTTTGAAAAACAAACTTGAAAACAAGTTGTACATACAAGGAAACACCATTCAGACTGCTCACATGGTCACTAAACATAGAGTTCTAAGCGATAAGCATAGTGTTCCCATTATAGATAAACCCAACCCTGAGTACGGAAAGATAGCAAAAGCAGCTCAAAGTGTGATCTATGATGGCAATGAGATTCTTAAACCTAGACAGAAACCTAGTTGCGTTGAGTGCACTGAGGAAGATAAGAAATCAGATGAAGTCACTAGGGAAAGGATGAACAAAAAATTATATGATCCTAAATGCAAAGAGAAAAAAATAATTATCACTCCCCATGACTACAAAAAGGAAAACTGGATTTCCTTGAACATGTTTAAGCCTCAGACATTGTTGACTCCCGAACAAGTTTTCTGGAAAAAGGATTTAGATAAGCAGAAAGCTGAAAATATTGTTGAAACAAACCCTCCCCTATGGAAAATGCCTAGAGCAACTGTGTATCCTCCTAATACACCAATGCATCTTGTTCCTAGAACAATTGCCACTAAAAGCAAGACCTTAATTAGCCAATATGTTATATTTCAACTATTTGTTGATTTTGAGAAAACTTGCAAGAAAAGGATCACACCCACTGGTATAACGGAAGGAGAAAGGGGTTTTGAGCAAATGAAAGAATGTTATTTAACTGAGGTCATGCCTTTCTTTAAACTTCTGAAAGATCACTTTGAGAGTCTTAAAAAGGGGATAGAAACTGATATCAAGGGAATGGAAAAGGAATTTGATGCAATGGTAGTTGAAGTTAGTGATTATGAGCGTGCACTAAAATATAATGAGATTGAGAGGAAGAACTTGCATACCTTAAATGAGACTCTTATTACTGAATGTGTTGCTCAAGATATTTTTTTCACTACTTCAAATTGCTCTATTAATGCTTCCAAATTTCATGAACTATCTGTGGCCCTGAAAGTCTCCCATGATCGTGTCATTGAGCTTGAAAAAACTAATTCTAAACTAAACGAGAAAATTGAACTGGATGATCACGACAAGTTGGTTAAACATTTTTCTAAACTAGAAGTTGAGCATTTTAATTTACAACTCAAATATCAACATCTCAAAGAAAATGTCAAAACTTCAAATATCAAGACATCTTCAGATGCTCCAGAGTTTGATGCAGTTTTTCAAATTAACAAACGTGATGAACAGATTCAAGCTCAGTGCAACACGATCAGAAAATTGAAAGCCCAAATCTCTCAAATAAAGGGTCAAACGAACAATATGACAGGCTCCCAAATGCCTCCTCCTTTAGATTCTCAGAATTCTCAAACGTTTCATCTTCAGAACCTAGTAAATGCTTTACAAAAGGAAAACGAAAGTTTTCTAGAAGAAAATGAAAAGGTTAAACGTCATTTCAATGAGTTATTTGAATCAATTAAAGTCACTCGTAACAAAAATAACGAACAAATAGCTTCATTGCAAAAGGAAATTGAGAATCTGAAGAGTCAGGTAAAAGGGAAAATTCCAATGACCAATGGGGAGAATGTTGTATCAAAGGTTCACTCTTGTAATAAATATGCTTTATCTGTGACATATGTCCCTCCTCATCTAAGGAACAACAAACTTGCTATTCAAACATACTTCTCATCCCTTAAGGATTGCCTAGAATGTCTGCGTGCGATTGTTGAAGAGGATAAGCTAGAGAAACCTCATGATAATGCAATTGGACATGCATGCTTATATGCCAAATGATCTCAAGAAATCTTAGAATGCTTAATCACAATATGCCCAAAGTCATTAGGTGAGAGAGTTAATCCTTTGATTCCATGCTCGATGCCTAATGCCAAGTATGATATGCATTCGATTCCCAATGTTTTGAATGTGAACCGTAGTGTGCCTTTAAGTAGTTCAGATTCCAGATCTGTCAATGCTAAGAAAGAGAGCTCAAGTGTGCCTTCTAGGAGTACAAATCTCAGTACCTCTAGTTTTAAGAAAGTGAACCTTAGTGCACCTGCATGTAGTTCAGACCCCAGTACATCTAAACAGGTGATGCAAAGAGTAGTTAAACCAACTAATGTTCCCATTCCCTCTACAGGAGTAATCAGTGACATTAAACGGAGCAGGTCAAAGTCTCAAGACAATACAAGGAATGATAGGACCTCTCAAGCTAAGAATGTGCACTGGAAGAGAGTAGAAGAACAATCTAGGAACTTTAAGCTTGAATTGAATAAAACGAATCGTGTTGATTCTAGTATTAGCCATAGGCGTACTGTAATTAATTCGAATTACGATACTATTTGCAAACCTTGTACTGATGTCTGCTTGAATTCTGTTTCTAATCATGAATGTGGTGTTAATGCTCTGCCTAATGATGTTAATTGTCCAGTTAATATTGTTAATGCAAAAACTCATGCTAAGAAGGCTAAAAGGCAAAAACGAAAGAAAGTTAGAAAACAGTGGAAACCCACAGGAAGAACATTCAGTAAAATAGGCTTTTATTGGATACCTGTTGGTCTTAAGACTAATCAGATAATGCCCACTAGAAAATGGATGCCTACTGGTAGAATTATTCCCTTAAGAAGTGATCACACTGTGAACAGGGCTAATACAGAAACTAGTACTGCATCTATTCACAATGATTCCATTGCCTCACTTTCTGATATGAATGCTTCTATTTCTGATGTGGGTGTTCCAAACATTTTTACTAACCAAATGGAACCCATTCTTGCATGGGGATCCCAATTATCCAGTTATCCATTCTTGTCTGTGTTCAACTGCAGATCGTTCAAATCGTTCTGTGGTACCTGGACTCAGGCTGTTCCAAGCATATGACTGGAGACCGGTCGCGGCTCATGAACTTCGTGAGCAAATTCATCGGGACTGTTAGATTTGGTAATGATCATTTCGGTGCTATTATGGGTTATGGAGATTATGTTGTTGGTGATAGTGTCATCTCTAGAGTTTACTATGTGGAAGGTTTGGGTCATAATCTATTCTCTGTTGGTCAATTCTGTGATTCTGATCTAGAAGTAGCCTTCAGAAAACATACCTGCTTTGTTAGAGATCTTAATGGTAAGGAACTGTTAAAAGGAACTCGTGGCTCAAATCTTTACACCATCTCTATCGATGACATGATGAGGGCTTCTCCAATCTGCTTGTTATCAAAGGCTTCAAAAACAAAGTCATGGTTATGGCATCGTCGTCTCAATCACTTGAACTTCGGCACCATCAACGATCTTTCCAGAAAGGACTTAGTTGTAGGATTACCTAGACTAAAGTATGAAAAGGATCATCTTTGTTCAGCATGCCAATTGGGTAAAAGCAAAAAGTTTGCCCACAAACCCAAACCTACTAACTCTGTTACAGAAGTTCTTCATATGATTCATATGGATTTATGTGGACCAATGAGGGTGCAGAATATCTTTGGGAAGAAATATGTGTTAGTTGTGGTTGATGATTACTCTAGATTCACCTAGGTCAAGTTCTTAAGGACAAAGGATGAAACTCCTGATATCATCATCAAACTCATCAAACAGCTGCAGGTTCGACTTAACAAAACCATCAGAATTATCATAACAGACAATGGAACTGAGTTTGTCAACAAACAACTTAGTGAATTCTATGAAAGCGTTGGAATCAGCCATCAAAGAAGTGTACCACGAACTCCTCAACAGAACGGTGTAGTTGAAAGACGAAATCGAACTCTTGTTGAAGCCGCTAGAACAATGCTGATTTACTCAAAGGTTCCAATGTTTCTCTGGGCTGAAGCAATTGCCACTGCATGCTACACACAAAATCGTTCCCTGATTCACACTGTACATGGAAAAACTCCATATGAACTTGTCCACAACAGAAAACCTAATCTCTCTTTCCTTCGTGTGTTTGGTGCATTGTGTTACCCAACTAATGAGGGTCAAGACTTAGGCAAACTTAGGGCTAAAGCTGACATTGGAGTATTTGTAGGATATGCACCAAACAAAAAGGGATACCGAATCTACAACAAAAGAACCCGAAATATCATGGAAACAATTCACGTTACGTTTGATGAGCTGACCGGTCAAATGGCTCCTGGACACTCCAGCTCAGGACCCGCACTTCAAAACAGTCCCATTGGTTCATCCCTTGTTCCAAACTCTTCTCAAGAAACTCCATATGTACCTCCATCTGAAGATGATTTAAAGAAATTGTTTGATCCTATGTTTGATGAACTGTATGATTCAATTACTAATGAGGTGTTGATCCCTACAACAGAGGATGCTCATATTCCTGTGAATGAAGTCAATCCTTCAGTCTCAATATCTTTAAGTCAAGAAGCACCTGCTGTTGATCCTTCAGTCTCATCAACAAATCATCATTCTTCAAATGTACATCATGGAAATGTTTCTGGAATCAATGATGAAGTTAATCCCTTTGCTACTCCTGAAGATGCTCCATTTGAAAACATATTTGCTCCTGAATCATCATCAGAACCATCTTCTTCAGGAGACATCAACTCAGCTACCTCAGTCCCTCAACAACTGCCACATGAACACCTCAGAAAATGGACTCACGATCATCCATTAGACAACATCATTGGTAATCCCTCTCGTCCTGTATCAACTCGGAAGCAACTTGCAACCGATGCCTTATGGTGCTTCTTCAACTCTGTACTATCTAAGATCGAACCAAAAGATGTTAAAACCGCCATGAATGAAGATAGCTGGTTCAATGCCATGCAAAATGAAATTCATGAGTTTGATCGACTTGATGTATGGGAGTTAGTACCTGCTCCAGACTGTGCTATGATTATTGCTCTCAAATGGATCTTCAAAGTGAAACTTGATGAGCATGGTGATGTGTTGAAGAACAAGGCTCGATTAGTTGCTAAAGGATACCGTCAAGAGGAGGGTATTGACTTTGAAGAATTGATGCGCTCCCGAACAGTCAAGCTAAATCACACAAGTCTGCCACTTGTGAATGGCAGACCGTAACAAGCTTAAAACGGCTCAGGAACGAACTCAATGAAGATCTGAGGAGTATAGGGTCTCCCCGGGTCGTTATGTCCCAGCGAGCTATGCAATGGATTATCAAACGTAAAGTGATCGAGAAATTTGAACAGAAAAGGGATTACGATAGTGATTATAACTACAGACAAATCCAACAAATAACAACGGCTTAAATGCAAATTAAAGGAAATTAAAAAGATAGAAAAATATTAAATAAACGCTATCACTATAATTAAAATGATGTTTTTGTTTTTATGTTTTTATAAAACTGAAATTAAAAACTACGTGACGTACAAATAAAAACGTGAAACTTACACAATATTAACCCTAAAAATATGAAAATGATATTTTTACAAACCTAATGATAAAAGAAAATATTTAGAAAAAGAAAATTATTTTTACAACTATTTAATTAATTATTATTAATTAAAAACTATTTTTAACTATTAAATATTAGCCTAAAATGAAAGAAAATATGAAATAAAGTTTGAAAAATAAAATTATGAAATGGAAAAGTCTAAAATAACAAACTAGAATTTTCAAAACTATTTTTGTATTTTTCTGATTATTTTTTTATTTTCTAGGAATTTTAAATTATTTAAAACTAATTAAATTATTTAAAAATACAAATTTAACTAAGAAAAATCTAGAAAAATACTTTTTTGGCTTTTTATATTTATCTAAATTTAATAAAAATGAAAAATTATTTTTTTGAACCTTTTCTTAATTTTTTGTATTAATTGCTAATTAAAAAATGCTTAAAAACTAATTAAAATACAGAAAAATAGCAAATCAACTTGGAAAAATCTGAAAATTTCAGGAAAACTCTAAAATAATATAAGGAATCTGAGAAAAATGAAAAAACAGGATCTTATGTGTAGAAAAATGGAACTGATGTGGAAGTGCTTATTGAAATAAGCACTTGATTAAGCAAAAGAGCACCAATGTGAACCAGCTGTTAACAGAAGCTTAAATATGATAAAAGAACTAAAATGCAACAGGAATCAACAAGCTAATACCACAGAATCACAAGATGCTAAGATTTGATGTTATTGATGATAAGCTAAAAACAGGATTTAGGTGCCCACTAGTAGCCACAAGTTAAGCACTCAAATAAGCTAGACACTAGAAACAAATTATGGGGACCTAAAGTAGACCTGGTTAACTATGTTTAAACCAAAAATCAGACCTTGCCAAGCTCTTATGAGCCCTGTGCACAAGCTGCAAGAACTGAGAAAACTCAGCTTATGCTGAGACCAGTGGAGCAGGGCATTTGTGGTCTAAAAGAAGAGCTTGTTTGGAGCTTATACAAAACTTGTAAAATTTCACAAAAATGCTAACAAGTAACAAGACCAGTTGAACTTTATGAAGCTACAAATTTCACTGAATATGGTTCAAAAATGAAACCATGAAAAATCCTTGCATTTGCCCCTAAAACAGATTTTAGCAATTTGACTTTTGATGATATTGATGAACTTTGACCAAAATGGATTTTGAATCCAATTTTATGACTGATGTTGATGAAATATGAATGAACAAGCACAATGCAAGCAGTATTTAACAATTCTAAACACAAAATGATGATCTGCAAATCCAAATCCACAACAGATGAGCAGTAGAGACAGATTTGTTAAAGTTTGACCTTGGTGGTTTTGCAGACCCAAATTAAGACTCAAATGAGTTCAATTATGCTTAACAAACATGAACCAATAGAAAGCTATCACTAAATATACCAGTAGGACAGTTATTGCAGTAAAACCAAACACACCTTTAACTATAGTTTTGTAAACTAAACTTATACTAATGACTGAACAAGCTTGTAATCATGATCAAACTCACTTAAAATAACTTGAATACTGCTATTAGAACAAGTTTTAACAGATTATAACTACAAATGCATTATATGCAAGAATTTGAGAAAATCACTTACAAAGGTCCAAAACCACTATGGTTTGCCAACAGTGAACCAATGGACCACTAACCTATCCAAACCCCTACCCTAGCTCAATATCAACCCCATTCCATGGCTGCTTCACCCATTGACCAAATCAATGCCATTTATACCCCGTTTTGACTTTTGTTGACTTATATCCAATGTAGCTTAAAATTTTAGCACAAGCTTGTACCAAGGTATAATAAGCTAAGATGAACCTGTTTAAGCTTAAAAATAAGCTAATGAGAGCTAGTATACAAGATTTAGAGATGGAAATTTTCAACAGTGACACAAAATATGAATTTTAGATAAACCTTGAATTAATCACTTGAAAATGATTTGTATTGATCCAAACACTTATAAAGAGTTCATTACAACAAAAGATTGCATATTTTTGAGCTTAACTAAAACTTAACATTAAAAACGACATTAAGAAATATTTAAAAACTAGTAGACTCCTCCTCCTGCTTCCTTCTTGACTCTTTTATATTCCAAACTCTTTGTCTCTTTCTTCTGAATAGTTCCCACCATTTCTCAGCCATTGGATGGCTTAAAACTGATCCTGGCCATTTAAATGGCTTTTGGCGCCAAATCATGATTTTAACAGTTGGGGTTGATATGGTGGGTGAGGAAGCATTAATTGCTTCTTGGAAGCTTGCTGAGGTGGGGGGGAACAAGGAGAGGTGATAGGGTGAGGCTGGGTGGTTGTGTTGGTGGCTGGGTATGGTGGGCAGACAAAGGGAGGGAAAACGGGGAAAGGGGTTGGTTTGGGTTTGACTGGTTTGACCAGATATTAGAAAGGGGGGGTCAAAATGAATTATGACAGGGGGTCACAAGGGCTGGCAGGGTCAAATGGGTTATGATAGGGTATAAATGACAAGGACCATTAGAGTAAATTCTGAAATTCAAGGGACCTAAACTGCCAATTCATCAAACTTGTTTAAAGGGACCAAAAGTGACACTCTCAAAAAGTATAAGGACCAGACTTGCCATTTTGCAATTTTCCAGGGGCCATTTTTGCCAAATTTCAAAGTTAGAGGACTAAACTTGTAATTTTCTCAAACTTTTTATATTTTTCACCAAAGGACTAAATTTGACAACTTTTGATTTTAAAAGGACCTTTGGTGATTTTACTTTTGAAATTATGGCTCAGGGACTATTTTTGACAATTTTAGAAACTTAGGGGACTGAAACTGCCGATTCTGCAAACTTTGCTCATTTTTCATCTGATTTTAAACATTTTGCATCTGAAACATATAAAATGCAATTTTGGAATATTTTCAGTATTTTGATGCATTTGTGAGCATTTTTAGACGTTTTGCAGTTCAGATTTGACTAAAAATGATGAGTATTTACACACTCATCAATCCCCCACACTAAACTATTGCTAGTCCCTAGCAATCTTTTGAGAAAAACTTAATGGATTTGAAACTCTTTACCAAAAGCCATTACTTCTGGAGTAGCCAAATGTTTCAGTTCAAGTAAGAACCATGGTACACCGATAACCATGTGATTTTGAGCAAACCACCAGCTTCCAACGGATTTGATTTGTCTTTACCAGAAGCCGTTTGCTCTGGACTAGCCAACTCTTAGATAAATTATCAATATTATCTTTGGTGAGCTGATTACCAATTATGGTTTTTCCACTGCCTTTACCACAAGCCATAAACTTGCGGGCTAGCCAACTCTTTACTTTTTAGGATATGGTGAGCTGAATACCATACAATTTTGGGCAAATTGCAAGCCGTAAACGGATTTGATATATCTTTACCAAGAGCCGTTTGCTCCTGGATTAGCCAATCCTTTTGTTTATTAGACAAGGTGGACTGATAACCAAATGAGTAAGTGTAGAACACTTACTCCGAAAAAAAAATTTGGCCAAAAACGGGGGAATTGGTATAATTACATGATAAAATTCGTGAGAATTCCCCCCCACACTTAGAAATGAATATTGCCCTCAATATTCAAAGTACCGGCGGTTATGCCGAAACAAAGAATGTAAAAGGGAAATACTACGGCCATTATTTAGAAAGATTTTATTTATTTATTTATTTATTTATTTTATTTTATTTTTTATTTTTTTTTTTGGAACTTATATATATATATAACATGTCGGGCAACTCCCCCACACTAGGGTGGAACACATGGGTGAAAACCCATGTTAAGCTATTGTTTTTGATTACCGAGTCGCTAGCTTGACTCGACCCCGAATTCATTTGTTCATGGGGAAGTAAGTGGAAGAGACAATCTCCATCGGACTTTCATTCAAGATGTTTGGATAAACATTTGAAGCACGTGAAAGTTCCACACCGATGAGATATACATAGAACCGGCTCAAAAATGATAAATGAAAATGCCGGGGTCAAAGATAGTGTCTTCATTCCCGAAGGAGTGAAGATGAAGGGAAATCACAAGATATTTGAGGAAAGGAAGA
Source organism: Chrysanthemum seticuspe (assembly GCA_019973895.1). Taxonomy (NCBI): domain Eukaryota; kingdom Viridiplantae; phylum Streptophyta; class Magnoliopsida; order Asterales; family Asteraceae; genus Chrysanthemum; species Chrysanthemum seticuspe. The sequence continues at coordinate 157,199,928 of BPTQ01000005.1, read as the reverse complement.
AAGATTTTGATAACAATCAAGATCCATTCTTCATCCTCAAATGTAGACGTATCAGGAGGAAGGGTGAGGGTAGTATCATCAATAAGCAAACTCATACGATAGAGTACACCTTCCTCCAAGCTAATATCATCCTCAAGATCAAAATAGAAATGATCATGTTCCGGAGGAGATATGTCATGAGAGAGTTCACCGGAGAACTCTTCATGAAGAGAATCATTCACATGAAGTGAAATTGTGAACTCTTGTTCCATTATGGGCTCATCACTATCCTCAATCTGAGTGTCAAAGAGTGGATTCTCAGAAATTAAAGTGAATTCAGAGTCGAATTCAAATAGAGGATTGGTGAAAGTAGCTTTGAATGTTTCGGGAACAACGTGATCAACATTCTCTATTGGATTGTTGGGATAAGAAGTGAGTGAACGATCATTATCAGTGAGACTTTCAGTCTCTCCCAGATCGGCTTCGAAATCAAAGAGTGGATTGGTGTGAGTGAGTTCATCGGAGAACTCCTCAAGAAAGGGATCAGCATCAGATTGTGGAAGTGATGCCTCAACATACTCGATGTTTACATAGGAAGCACAATCGTCGCTAAAATCGGAGAAAGTTTCCAAATGATCATTTGAACACTCAAGAGGGGAAAGAGAATCACACATATGATCGAAAGTTCCCTGTGACTCTCTCGGGATTGGGACAAGGTTCTCAACACTAGACTTTATGAATTTGTCCGATTCCTTTTCAGGAACAGTGTCAAGATGCTCGTCCCCCATGTTCAGAGAGTGAGTGGGAGCTTCGGGTGTGATAGCAGTTGTTTGAGATGGCATCTCAACTGCTGGGATATCAACTGACTGAGGGAGTTGAGAACTATTATCTTTAAAAGGATAAAAACTCTCCTCGTCATCATCATAAAGAGCTGCCTTAAGAAATTGGGAACGCCTTAGAGCTGCTTGCTCTAGGACTAATAATTCCTCCTTAGATTGGCGGGCCTCTCGCTCTTCGGCAAGCAATTCTCCCATGGTCTTTTCACCACTCACTTGATTCTTAAATTTACTAATCATATCATCAAGTGTTTTCATTGCGGTTTCAAAATCGTGGGAGATTTCTTGAGACAACGGCTCAGGTGAAGTTTGAACCGTATGGTGCTATGGAGGTTGGAAATTTTCAAACATGTGAGAGTCATGATTGTTATAAGGAATTGGGTTCCCTATTTGACAATCAGAGCTGAAATGGGGACCTCCACAGAATTCAAAACAGTATTGTTGGTTATATGAAGATAGGTCGGGCTGTGGTGGGTAATTGGAAAAATTTGAGGGGTCGTTAAATGAGTTCGGATTAGGATCATAATCAAATGAATTCCTCGAACCACAAAACAAACAACTCCCGTTATGGATATCATTACCACATTGTACACAAGTACACCAAAGACAGGGTGAACCATAAAGAGGCTCACCACAACCGACACAAGGAATAAACGATTGCATTTGAGAGTTATGATAAGGAATCAGTTTATTCAAAGAATCAACAAAACCAACATTGTGATCCGAATGACTATTAAGACTCGAAGAACATTTTGAAAAATCCGGAGGTGGGACAAGTGGTGTGCTCTGAGAGCTAGCAATTTCCACCACTTCCGTTATGGTCTCTGGTTCTGGTTCTTGAGAAACGTGAAGATTAAGCAAGTTATTCTTGCTAGTCACCGGACTGAATTCTGCATGTTTGCTTTTAACCGTAAATCGTGAAAGTTTAGAATCAATTCTAGACGGCTTAGGAGCAATTGAGGGTTTAGGTCTTTGGATAACCGTAGGTTGGACGTATTTAGTACTTCCATTATCAGAGGGAAGTACCTGGTCCTTTGTCACCTCGGTTTCTCGTTCCATTTCCCTACGCAGAATGAATGGATCATCACGAACAACACGAATTCTTGACATTTGTGTAAAAGTCTGAAGTTTTTCAACTTCGTCCCAGAATTCGTCCTCGAGAGATTCCATGAGAATAGAAGAAGTTAGAATCAAATGGATAGAGGGTAAAGGGATAAAGAATCAAAAAGGGTAAGAGGGTAAAGAGGAATATTTTTGGTATTTTTGAAAAACATGATGCAGAAACAAAGAATGAAAATCTTTTTGGATTTTTGATTTTTAAAAGAGAATATAAACACATACAGATGGTATAGACAAAGAGTGAGTATCCAAATCACTAATCTGCTAAACGAAAGATAATCAGCACAGCTCCCCGGCAGCGGCGCCAAAAATTTGATGCGCTCCCGAACAGTCAAGCTAAATCACACAAGTCTGCCACTTGTGAATGGCAGACCGTAACAAGCTTAAAACGGCTCAGGAACGAACTCAATGAAGATCTGAGGAGTATAGGGGTCTCCCCGGGTCGTTATGTCCCAGCGAGCATTGCAATGGATTATCAAACGTAAAGTGATCGAGAAATTTGAACAGAAAAGGGATTACGATAGTGATTATAACTACAGACAAATCCAACAAATAACAACGGCTTAAATGCAAATTAAAGGAAATTAAAAAGATAAAAAAATATTAAATAAACGCTATCACTATAATTAAAATGATGTTTTTGTTTTTATGTTTTTATAAAACTGAAATTAAAAACTACGTGACGTACAAATAAAAACGTGAAACTTACACAATATTAACCCTAAAAATATGAAAATGATATTTTTACAAACCTAATGATAAAAGAAAATATTTAGAAAAAGAAAATTATTTTTACAACTATTTAATTAATTATTATTAATTAAAAACTATTTTTAACTATTAAATATTAGCCTAAAATGAAAGAAAATATGAAATAAAGTTTGAAAAATAAAATTATGAAATGGAAAAGTCTAAAATAACAAACTAGAATTTTCAAAACTATTTTTGTATTTTTCTGATTATTTTTCTATTTTCTAGGAATTTTAAATTATTTAAAACTAATTAAATTATTTAAAAATACAAATTTAACTAAGAAAAATCTAGAAAAATACTTTTTTGGCTTTTTATATTTATCTAAACTTAATAAAAATGAAAAATTATTTTTTTGAACCTTTTCTTAATTTTTTGTATTAATTGCTAATTAAAAAATGCTTAAAAACTAATTAAAATACAGAAAAATAGCAAATCAACTTGGAAAAATCTGAAAATTTCAGGAAAACTCTAAAATAATATAAGGAATCTGAGAAAAAGGAAAAAACAGGATCTTATGTGTAGAAAAATGGAACTGATGTGGAAGTGCTTATTGAAATAAGCACTTGATTAAGCAAAAGAGCACCAATGTGAACCAGCTGTTAACAGAAGCTTAAATATGATAAAAGAACTAAAATGCAACAGGAATCAACAAGCTAATACCACAGAATCACAAGATGCTAAGATTTGATGTTATTGATGATAAGCTAAAAACAGGATTTAGGTGCCCACTAGTAGCCACAAGTTAAGCACTCAAATAAGCTAGACACTAGAAACAAATTATGGGGACCTAAAGTAGACCTGGCTAACTATGTTTAAACCAAAAATCAGACCTTGCCAAGCTCTTATGAGCCCTGTGCACAAGCTGCAAGAACTGAGAAAACTCAGCTTATGCTGAGACCAGTGGAGCAGGGCATTTGTGGTCTAAAAGAAGAGCTTGTTTGGAGCTTATACAAAACTTGTAAAATTTCACAAAAATGCTAACAAGTAACAAGACCAGTTGAACTTTATGAAGCTACAAATTTCACTGAATATGGTTCAAAAATGAAACCATGAAAAATCCTTGCATTTGCCCCTAAAACAGATTTTAGCAATTTGACTTTTGATGATATTGATGAACTTTGACCAAAATGGATTTTGAATCCAATTTTATGACTGATGTTGATGAAATATGAATGAACAAGCACAATGCAAGCAGTATTTAACAATTCTAAACACAAAATGATGATCTGCAAATCCAAATCCACAACAGATGAGCAGTAGAGACAGATTTGTTAAAGTTTGACCTTGGTGGTTTTGCAGACCCAAATTAAGACTCAAATGAGTTCAATTATGCTTAACAAACATGAACCAATAGAAAGCTATCACTAAATATACCAGTAGGACAGTTATTGCAGTAAAACCAAACACACCTTTAACTATAGTTTTGTAAACTAAACTTATACTAATGACTGAACAAGCTTGTAATCATGATCAAACTCACTTAAAATAACTTGAATACTGCTATTAGAACAAGTTTTAACAGATTATAACTACAAATGCATTATATGCAAGAATTTGAGAAAATCACTTACAAAGGTCCAAAACCACTATGGTTTGCCAACAGTGAACCAATGGACCACTAACCTATCCAAACCCCTACCCTAGCTCAATATCAACCCCATTCCATGGCTGCTTCACCCATTGACCAAATCAATGCCATTTATACCCCGTTTTGACTTTTGTTGACTTATATCCAATGTAGCTTAAAATTTTAGCACAAGCTTGTACCAAGGTATAATAAGCTAAGATGAACCTGTTTAAGCTTAAAAATAAGCTAATGAGAGCTAGTATACAAGATTTAGAGATGGAAATTTTCAACAGTGACACAAAATATGAATTTTAGATAAACCTTGAATTAATCACTTGAAAATGATTTGTATTGATCCAAACACTTATAACGAGTTCATTACAACAAAAGATTACATATTTTTGAGCTTAACTAAAACTTAACATTAAAAACGACATTAAGAAATATTTAAAAACTAGTAGACTCCTCCTCCTGCTTCCTTCTTGACTCTTTTATATTCCAAACTCTTTGTCTCTTTCTTCTGAATAGTTCCCACCATTTCTCAGCCATTGGATGGCTTAAAACTGATCCTGGCCATTTAAATGGCTTTTGGCGCCAAATCTTGATTTTAACAGTTGGGGTTGATATGGTGGGTGAGGAAGCATTAATTGCTTCTTGGAAGCTTGCGGAGGTGGGGGGAACAAGGAGAGGTGATAGGGTGAGGCTGGGTGGTTGTGTTGGTGGCTGGGTATGGTGGGCAGACAAAGGGAGGGAAAACGGGGAAAGGGGTTGGTTTGGGTTTGACTGGTTTGACAAGATATTAGAAAGGGGGGGTCAAAATGAATTATAACAGGGGGTCACAAGGGCTGGCAGGGTCAAATGGGTTATGATAGGGTATAAATGACAAGGACCATTAGAGTAAATTCTGAAATTCAAGGGACCTAAACTGCCAATTCATCAAACTTGTTTAAAGGGACCAAAAGTGACACTCTCAAAAAGTATAAGGACCAGACTTGCCATTTTGCAATTTTCCAGGGGCCATTTCTGCCAAATTTCAAAGTTGGAGGACTAAACTTGTAATTTTCTCAAACTTTTTATATTTTTCACCAAAGGACTAAATTTGACAACTTTTGATTTTAAAAGGACCTTTGGTGATTTTACTTTTGAAATTATGGCTCAGGGACTATTTTTGACAATTTTAGAAACTTGGGGGACTGAAACTGCCGATTCTGCAAACTTTGCTCATTTTTCATCTGATTTTAAACATTTTGCATCTGAAACATATAAAATGCAATTTTGGAATATTTTCAGTATTTTGATGCATTTGTGAGCATTTTTAGACGTTTTGCAGTTCAGATTTGACTAAAAATGATGAGTATTTACACACTCATCAAGAATCTTATGCTCCGGTTGCTCGAATCGAGGCAATCAGAATTTTCTTGGCTAATGCTGCTAGTAAGAACATGATAGTATATCAGATGGATGTGAAAACGACATTTCTGAACGGAGATCTTAAAGAAGTCGTCTACGTCAGCCAACCTGAAGGATTTGTGAATCAAGAGCATCCTACTCACGTTTATCGTCTGAAGAAGGCTCTTTACGGTTTAAAGCAAGCTCCAAGGGCATGGTATGATACACTGTCAAAGTTTCTTCTATCAACCGGATTCAGCAAAGGAGCAGTTGATCCTACATTGTTCACCAGGAAGTCAGGCAAACATTTAACTCATGTTCAAATTTATGTTGATGATATTATTTTTGCCTCGACAGACCCAATGGAATGTGATCGTTTTTCAAATGAAATGAGTTCAAAGTTTCAAATGTCAATGATGGGACAAATGTCATTTTTCTTGGGATTACAAATTTCACAAAGTCCCGGAGGCATTTTCATAAATCAATCTAAATATGCAACAGAGATTTTAAAGAAATTTGGATTTGATTCAAGTGACCCTGTTGACACCCCCATGATTGACCGAACCAAACTAGATGAGGACCACTCAGGGATCATGATTGACCAAACGAAATATCGTAGTATGATTGGGTCCCTGATGTACCTCACTGCTAGTAGACCAGACATCTTGTTCGTTGTTTGCATGTGTGCTAGATACCAGGCTAAGCCTACTAAAAAGCACCTTGAAGCAGTTAAACGGGTCTTTCGGTATCTCCAAGGAACCATCAATATGGGTCTTTGGTACCCGAAGGACACCGGTATGTCACTAACGGCCTATGCAGATGCTGATCATGCAGGTTGTCAAGATACACGTCGAAGTACGTCTGGAGGTGCTCAGTTTTTGGGTGATAAGCTTGTGAGCTGGTCTTCAAAGAAGCAAATGAGTACTTCTATTTCTTCTACAGAGGCTGAATACATAGCCATGTCATCTTGTTGTGCTCAAATCCTATGGATGAGATCCCAATTATCTGACTATGGCTTTGAATTTAACAAAATCCCTCTGTACTGTGATAGTAAAAGTGCTATTGCTCTCTCATGCAACAACGTACAACACTCAAGAGCAAAGCACATCGACATTCGACATCATTTCATCAGGGAGCAAGTTGAAAACGGTGTGGTGGAACTTTACTTTGTGAGGACTGACTACCAGTTAGCAGACATCTTCACCAAAGCTCTTCCAAGAGAACGTTTTGAGTTTATTCTTCCACGTCTTGGCTTGAAAAGCCTTCAACCAGAAACACTCAAACGTCTTCAGGAGGAAGACGAGGAGTAAAGGTCTATCTTCATCTGTCTCTTGTATATATCTATTCGAAAAACAAAATACAAAATTATAAAACCTTCAAAAATCAAATAGAAAAATATAAAACTTTCAAAAAACATATAAAAAAAAAAAAAAAAAAAAAAAAAAAAAAAAAATCATTTTGTCATGTTTCTCTCGATTCGATTATATCTACGGTCTTGTTGTTGTCATTCAAAGAATGACACGGGACTTTAGATATTGTTCGAATTTTTTATTTATTAAAAAAAAAAAAAAAAAAAAAAAAAAAAAAAAAAAAAATCAAAAAATCAAAAAATCAAAAATATTTTTGAGAGAAAGAGAAATAAATGGTTTATTGTCATTTTCAGGCAATAACCCGTTTTTAAAAGAAAGAACAGAGCCATGTTTTACCATGTTTTCAAATTCCATGCTCTGATTCTATAAACATTTATCTGCTGAAAACTAAATGCTTTGAAAAATAACTCGGTCTCTATTTTTGATAATCATCAGGACTTATTTGTCAAAATATCTATCTCTCAATCAACAACCTATGTCATTGATTGAGGGGGAGAATGATTTCAATTAAATTAAAAAGATTATTTGGCATTAAATTGTTTTCAAAAGATGTACATGCATGTTTTATCAATGGAGTTTAAAGTCTTAAAATCCGATCCGTATCAGTTAAAACGCTTTCATAATCACGTCACAATTCTCCTCAAAAGCTTTCAAAATAAATTTAAATCCATAAGAGATCACAAATCTCAAATGATTTGATAATTGTGATCGGGGGAGAATGTGTGATTTAAATTGGATTTAAACTGATTATTCGGTAAATGGTTTTATAAGGATGTACATGCTGTCCTTCCCACATGTGACAAACGATTTCAATTTTTTCAATGCACATGTTGACTGGGAGCATCTATCTTAAACCTATGATTTGTAACGTGATCATTTATCTCAATGTGCAGGTTCCCTCTAGTATGTGCAAAACTCTTTTCAAACCTCGAGGCACATATTGAGGGGGAGAAAATTTATGGAAACCTCATCCTTCCTGAAAATGCTTTATCTACTTGATTTGATCAAGGAAGTGATGGTGATATCTTTTAGAAAAATGGTAATCAAAGAAGTAATTTCTTCCTCTTGCCTCCATGTGCAAAACGATTTCAAAAACAATGTCAGGTACAAAATGCTTTGATAATACATCATAAGTATCTGAATTGATTTTCAAATGGTTTTCAATTGGTTCCAACGGCATATGAACAAATACCAAATAGACCGACCAACTTTACTTTATATACGGTGATATAAGGATGATAAGGTTAGGTTTTTGTTCCCAAGATCCGCCAGAGCCGGAGGGATCTACCCAGGGACAATCCACTAGATAGTGTAGAGTCCTTAGGTATATTGAAAAAAGGAGAAATGTGAGATACGGGAAGAGTGCAGACTGAGACTGAGCTAGTACTGGAATAAACCCAACAAGGTTCTAGCTATGAAGTCTCGGTAAGCACTGAAGGGGTTGAAGAATTAAAAAGAATTGAATGAGAAAAGGGTGAAAACAAATAGCCCTCCATTTATTCAACCTTAGGGCAGAAACCGGGTTCAATTCATATGCTACTGATGGTAACATCGGTATTGAAGACAAAGACGTCATGGACCCAGTGACGCACTGCACTTCAACTTTCCAAACCACTCAAGTTCCTCTTAAAAGGACTTGTTTCATTCTCACGGGGAACCGACATTATCTATCGACTTTCTCTTAGAGATTGTTGATATTGAAGAAGGAGACCCTCTCCCTAGTCTCCGGCACAGGATCCAAATATGCACAAATTGAGTCTAGAGCCACGAGATCATCAATAAATCTCATTAGGACACTTTCAATGAAGACTCTCTGTTTCACACAATGTGGAAAGTGAGATTATATCTTGAGTCCTACGCATTATCCTTGTGGTATTGCCAGAACATCTGAGTGATGTGTACACATATTCACAATGAAGATGGAAAGCCTTCTGGAGCCATCATCAAACAAGCTCCTGGTAGGTGGCATGTGAGATCTATTATATAGATCAACCATGTGACAACTGAACAGAAATAATGGGACGATTCAATCTCTTGAATCAATCCTGGTTCAGGATATGGATTGACGGATACCTTTGAAAAACCGGTCTTTGTGCTTAACAACTCTTTTCTTTAGCACATCGACCGTGTACTCATTTTTCAAACCAAAAGGTGTTTTTATGATTGATAATTGATTTTCAATAAAACCTTCGTTGTATTGCAAAAACAATTTCTATTGAGCAATACACGATTGTTTTTCAAATCTCTTTTCATCAATCAGTGGACTTAAAATTCGCTGGTTCACTCACTCCGTGTTGTCTTCTTTGAGACGTTCCGGTTTGAGAACAACTAGAGCAGCTGCGAAACCCTGTCAAGGAAATTCTTCGGAATTATACCTGATCACAGGCAGTACTTGTACTGATCAACGGGGAACCGTGGGCCGTGTACCTCAATTCAACGAAAGTGATCAAAGACACTTTCGTGCGATTTATTGCTAACTGTTGTATGCAGGTACGCCCGACGTTTGCAGCTGATCAGAATGAAGCGGTCAATCCATAGCCGCATGCTCACTTAACACATTCAACTCAAAAGAAATCATGATTAGTGCATCAATGACTCTGATATTTACACTCCAAGCTTCTGCTACGCTGCTGCCAATATCTTGAATCAACGAAAGCTTCCGCTACTCTGATAAGTAGATATCATGATCCAGAATGTGAGCATGTCGGTCCTAATGTCACAACATCACATAATACCAACACCACAAGGGATGTCTCAGAGATTTTTGATAGCTGATGATCTCAAATGCTGGCACAAATTTATTATCACGTGGATCAGTAAAAGACTTCCACTTAAAGTAACCAAACATGCAATGTGAAGAATTAATGACTACGAGCTTAGGAGCAAAAGACTACATCAAGAATGCAAGATCAATTGTTAATGTAATATCTAATTTGTATTCAATGTAATTTTGGTGCATGATTGAGGTGACCTCCCTTAGGGGGAGATTGTTAGGAATTAGAAATTCCAGGTATTAAAAGAGTCGGTCACCTCAAGTATATGTAATCGTTAGAAAGCTCGTAGTCGTAATTCTTTTAAGTTAAGTAGTATTTAGTTAAGTAACACCGTGGAGGACGGACGGGTCTTTACCCACTGTATGCCTGATCCACAGCCCGATGTGTGGCGATTTATGTAAGACTATAAATACTCTCTACCTCCCAAGGTAGAGAGTTGGAGCTCATAATAATATCTTTCACTTTCTCTCACTAAGTTCCCTAAACCTCTAACTTTCTCTCTCTAGAATTCCATTTATACGCCACTTTGTGTTATGGTTTGATGTGTATGTGAAAACTTATATCTAACAAAGTCCTTATCAACCAAAGTCAAACTTTCCCTATGTAAGATATTGGATTTCACATACACATCAAACCATAACACAAAGTAGGCGTACAAGAGTTTTTAGAGAGAGAAAGTTAGAGGTTGGGAACTTTAGTGAGAGAAAGAAGAAATATTATTATGAGCTCCAACTCTCTACCTTGGAAGGTAGAGAGTATTTATAGTCTTACAATAAAACGCCACACAACGGGCTGTGGATCAGGCATACAGTGGGTAAAGACCCGTCCGTCCTCCACGGTGTTACTTAACTAAGTACTACTTAACTTAAAATAACTACGACTACGAGCTTTCTAACGATTACATATACTTGAGGTGACTGACTCTTTAATACCTGGAATTTCTAATTCCTAACAATCTCCCCTAAGGGAGGTCACCTCAATCATGTACTAAAATTACATAGAATACAAACCGATATTATATTAACAATTGTTCTTGCATTCTTGAAGTAGTACTTTGCTCTGAAGCTCGTAGACATTGAATCTTCTCATTGCATGTTTGGTTAATCCAAGTGGAGGTCTTTTACTGATCCACGTGATAATAAATTTGAGCCAGCTTTTGAGATCATCAGCTAATAAAAATCTCTGAGACATCCTTTGTGGTGTTGGTATTATGTGATGTTGTGACTTTCGGACCGAAATGCTCACATTCTGGATCATGAAATCTTCTCATCAGAGTAGCGGAAACTTTCGTTGATTCATGATATTGGCAGCAGCGTAGCAGAAGCATGGAGTGAAAATATCAGAGTCATTGATGCACTAATCTTGATTTCTTTTGAGATGAATGTGTTAAGTGAGCATGCGGCTATGGATTGACCGCTTCATTCTGATCAGCTGCAAACGTCGGGTGTACCTGCATAAAACAGTTAGCAATAAAGCGCACAAAAAGTGTCTTTGATCACTTTCGTTGAATTGAGGTACACGGCCCACGGTTCCCCGTTGATCAGTACAAGTACTGCCTGTGATCAGGTAAGATTCCAAAGAATTTCCTTGACAGGGTTTCGCAGCTGCTCTAGCTGTTCTCAAACCGGAACGTCTCAAAGAAGACAACACGGAGTGAGTGAACCAGCGAATTTAAGTCCACTGATTGATGAAAAGAGATTTGAAAAAAACAATTGTGTATTGCTCAATAGAAATTGTTTTTGCAATACAACGAAGGTTTTAATGAAAATCAATTATCAATCATAAAACACCTTTTGATTTGAAATATTCGAACACGGTCAATGTGTTAAAGAAAAGAGTTTTTAAGCACAAAGACCGGTTTTTCAAAGGTATTCGTCAATCCATAACCTGAACCAGGATTGATTCAAAAGATTGAATCTCCCCATTGTTTCTGTTCAGTTGTCACATGGTTGATCTATTTGATAGATCTCACATGCCACCTACCAGGAGCTTATTAGATGTTGGCTCCAGAAGGCTTTCCATCTTCATTGTGAATGTGTATGCATATCACTCGGATGTTCTGGCTATACCACAAGGATAAAGCGTAGGACTCAAGATATAATCTCTCTTTCCACATTGTGTGAAACAGAGAGTCTTCATTGAAAGTGTCCTAATGAGATTTATGGATGATCTCGAGGCTCTAGACTCAATATGTGCATATTTGGATCCGGTGCCGGAGACTAGGGAGAGGGTCTCCTTCTTCAATATCAACAATCTCTAAGAGAAAGTCGATAGATAATGTCGGTTCCCCGTGAGAATGAAACAAGTCCTTTTAAGAGGAACTTGAGTGGTTTGGAAAGTTGAGGTGCAGTGCGTCACTGGGTCCATGACGTCTTGTCTTCACCGTACATAAAGTAAAGTTGGTCGGTCTATTTGGTATTGTTCATCTGCCATTAGAACCAATTGAAAACCATTTGAAAATCAATCCAGATACTTAAGATGTATTATCAAAGCATTTTGTACCTGAATTATTTTTGATATTTTTAGAACAAGAGCTCCCCCTCAACATGTGCATCAAGTGATTGAAATCGTTTTGCACACGGAGGCAAGAGAAAGAGTTATCTTCTTTGAAATCCATTTTCTAAAAGATATCAACATCACTTCTCTAATCAAGACAAGTAGATAAAGCATTTTAGGGAAGGATGAGGTTTTCATAAGTTTGCTCCCCCTCAATATGTGCCTCGAGATTTGAAGAGAGTTTGCACATACTAGAGGGAACCTGCACATTGAGATAAGTGATCACGTTTCACATCATAGGTTTAAGATAGATGCTCCCCCTCAACATGTGCATGGAAAATTTGAAATCGTTTGTCACATGTGGGAAGGAGAGCATGTTCATCCTTATAAAACCATTTACCGAATTATCAGTTTAAATCCAATTTAAATCACACATTCTTCCCCGATCACAATTATCAAATCATTTGAGATTTGTGATCTCTTATAGATTTAAATTGATTTTGAAAGCTTTTAAGGAGAATTGTGACTTGATTATGAAAGCGTTTTAACTGATAAGGATCGGATTTTAAGACTTTAAACTCCATTGATAAAACATGCATGAATATCTTTTGAAAACAATTGAATGCCAAATAACTTTTTAATTTAATAGAAATCATTATCCCCCTCAATCAATGACATAGGTTGTTGATTGAGAGATTGATATTTTGACAAATAAGTTCAGATGATTATCAAAAATAGAGACTGAGTTATTTTTCAAAGCAGTTAGTTTTCAGCAGATAAATGTTTATAGAATCAGAGCATGGAATTTGAAAACATGGTAAATCATGGCTCTGTTCTTTCTTTGAAAAGCGGGTTACTGCCTGAAATAACAATAAACCATTTATTCTCTTTCTCCCAATTTTTTTTTTTTTTTTTTTTAAATAAGAATTCGAACAATATCTAAATTCCCGTGTCATTCTTTGAATGACAGCACAAAGACCGTAGATATTATCGAATCGAGAAAAACATGACAAAAAGACAATATTTTTTGAGGGCTTTTCGAATTTTACAAATTTTTATGAATTTTGAAAGTTTTATATTTTTCTATTTGATTTTTAAAGGTTTTATAATTTTGTATTTTGATTTTCGAACAGATATATACAAGAGATAGATGAAGATAGACCTTTACTACTTGTCTTCCTCCTGAAGACGTTTGAGTGTTTCTGGTTGAAGGCTTTTCAAGCCAAGACGTGGAAGAATAAACTCAAAACGTTCTCTTGGAAGAGCTTTGGTGAAGATGTCTGCTAACTGGTAGTCAGTCCTCACAAAGTAAAGTTCCACCACACCGTTTTCAACTTGCTCCCTGATGAAATGATGTCGAATGTCGATGTGCTTTGCTCTTGAGTGTTGTACGTTGTTGCATGAGAGAGCAATAGCACTTTTACTATCATAGTACAGAGGGATTTTGTTAAATTCAAAGCCATAGTCAGATAATTGGGATCTCATCCATAGGATTTGAGCACAACAAGATGACATGGCTATGTATTCAGCCTCTGTAGAAGAAATAGAAGTACTCATTTGCTTCTTTGAAGACCATCTCACAAGCTTATCACCCAAAAACTGAGCACCTCCAGACGTACTTCGAAGAGTATCTTGACATCCTGCATGATCAGCATCTCCATAGGCTGTTAGTGACATACCGGTGTCCTTCGGGTACAAAAGTCCCATATTGATGGTTCCTTGGAGATACCGAAAGACCCGTTTAACCGCTTCAAGGTGCTTTTTAGTAGGCTTAGCCTGGTATCTAGCGCACATGCAAACAGCGAACAAGATGTCTGGTCTACTAGCTGTGAGGTACATCAGGGATCCAATCATACTACGATATTTCATTTGATCCACCATGATCCCTGAGTGGTCCTCATCTAGTTTAGTTCGTTCAATCATGGGAGTGTCAACAGGGTCACTTGAATTAAATCCAAATTTCTTTAAAATCTCATTTGCATATTTAGATTGATTTATGAAGATGCCTCCGGGACTTTGTGAAATTTGTAATCCCAAGAAAAATGACATTTGTCCCATCATTGACATTTGAAATTTTGAACCCATTTCATTTGAAAAACGGTCACACTCATTGGGGTCAGTCGAGGCAAAGATGATATCATCAACATAAATTTGAACATGAATTAAATGTTTGCCTGACTTCCTGGTGAACAATGTTGGATCAACTGCTCATTTGCTAAATCCGGTAGATAGAAGAAACTTTGATAGCGTATCATACCATGCCCTTGGAGCTTGCTTTAAACCGTAAAGAGCCTTCTTCAAACGATAAACGTGAGTAGGATGCTCTTGATACACAAATCCTTCCGGTTGGCTGACGTAGACGACTTCTTTAAGATCTCCGTTCAGAAATGCCGTCTTTACATCCATCTGATAGACTACCATGTTCTTACTAGCAGCATTAGCCAAAAATATTCTGATTGCCTCGATTCGAGCAACTGGAGCAAAAGATTCTTCAAAGTCAATACCCTCCTCTTGACGGTATCCTTTAGCAACTAATCGAGCCTTGTTCTTTAACACATCACCATGCTCATCAAGTTTCACTTTGAAGATCCATTTTAGAGCAATAATCATAGCACAATCTGGAGCAGGTACTAACTCCCATACATCAAGTCGATCAAACTCATGAATTTCTTCTTGCATGGCATGGAACCAGCTATCTTCATTCATGGCGGTTTTAACATCTTTTGGTTCGATCTTAGAGAGTACGGAGTTGAAGAAGCACCATAAGGCATGATGTTGTCTAATGGATGATCGTGAGTCCATTTTATGAGGTGTTCATGTAGTAGTTGTTGAGGGACTGAAGTAGCAGAGTCGATGTCTCCTAAAGAAGATGGTTCTGATGAAGATTTAGGAGCAAATATGTTTTCAAATGGAGCATCTTCAGGAGTGGCAAAGGGATTAACTTCATCATTGATGCCAGAAACAGTTCCATGATGTACATTCAAAGATTGATGATTTGTTGATGAGACTGAGTGATCAGCAGCAGGCGCTTCTTGACTCAACGATATTAAGACTGTAGGATTGTCTTCATTCTCACGGATATGAGCAGCCTCTGTTGTGGGAATTGACAGTTCAATAGCACTTGGCTCATAGAGTTCATCAAACATAGGATCAAATAATTTCTTTAAATCATCTTCAGATGGAGGTACATATGGAGTTGCTGGAGAAGAATTTGGTACAAGGGATGAACCAATGGAACTGTTTTGAATTGCGGGTCCTGAACTGGATTGTCCAGGAGCCATTTGACTGGTCAGCTCATCGAACGTAACGTGAATTGTTTCTATGATATTACGGGTTCTCTTGTTGTAGATTCGGTAACCCTTCTAGTTTGGTGCATAACCAACAAAAACTCCAATATCTACCTTTGCTCTTAATTTACCTAAATCTTGACTGTCATTTGTTGGATAGCACAAAGCTCCAAACACACGAAGGTAGGAGAGATCAGGTTTTCATTTATGACCAAGTTCATATGGAGTTTTTCCATGAGAGGTGTGTATAAGGGAACGATTTTGGGTGTAGCATGCAGTGGCAATGGCTTCAGCCCATAGAAACATTGGAACCTTCGAATAAATAAGCATTGTTCTTGCGGCTTCTACAAGAGTTCAATTTCGTCTTTCAACTACACCGTTCTGTTGAGGAGTTCGTGGAACACTTCTTTGATGACTGATTCCAACACTATCATAAAACTGAATTAAGTCTTTGTTGACAAACTCTGTGCCATTGTCTGCTCGAACAATTCTGACTGTATTGTTGAGTCGAACCTAAAGCTGTTTGATTAGTTTGATGATGACATCTGGAGTTTCATCCTTTGTCCTCAAAAACTTTACCCAAGTAAATCGAGAGTAGTCATCAACAACTACTAGAATGTATTTCTTCCCATTTATCGTTTGCACTCTCATTGGTCCGCACATATCCATATGAAGGGTATGAAGAACTTCCATTACAGAATTTGTGGGTTTTGGTTTGTGGGCATATTTTGTACTTTCACCCAATTGGTAAGCTGAACAAAGATGATCTTTTTCATATTTTAATCTGGGTAAGCCTCTGACAAGTTCCTTTCTGGAAAGGTTGTTTATGGTGCCGAAGTTCAAGTGATTGAGACGACGATGCCATAACCAAGACTTTGTTTTAGAAGCCTTTGATAGCAAGCGGATTGGAGAGGACTTCATCATGTCATCGATAGAGATGGTGTATAGGTTAGAACCTCGAGTACCTCTTACTAATTCTACACCATCAAGTTCTCTAACGAAGCAAGTATGTTTTCTAAAAGCCACTTCTAGATCGGAATCACAGAATTGACCAACAGAGAACAGATTGTGACCAAGACCTTCCACATAATATACCCATAAACTTGAAATCTTGTGAGAAGAACTCAAATAGCCCAAATGAATCCTGTGAGAATCAATTGCTACAGAAACACTCTCTGACTATCTTTATTAACCCATATGTGGACAATTTGAAGTGACCACTTGAAGAAGAAAACCTGATTTTCCAAACTTGAAACTGAAGTCGAATTCCCTACATTTGTATCTTAAGCTTGCACTTAATGATGGAAGAACGGTGTCGAGAATTTATGCTCCAAGAAAATCTCTAAGTACTCAATACTCAACCAAAGTATGAGACATCAACACCTCTTGTGATTATCCACAACGACATTTGTGTGTGTCACTAAGTAAAACTACGTAACTCCTTAAAGTGATAGTTAACCAGGTCTTCAACCATCCACCCCGACTGCTGGTAACTAGATAAGACAAGACTTCAACTCAAATTCTTAAGCCCGAGCAAGTTATCAAATAAGAACACTCCTTTGTGAAAGTCAACTTCAATCTCAAATAAGTCATAAATGATTAACTCCGAAGTAATCAACTTGTGTCAAATGCCCAACACGTGAATAAACATACAATCGAATGTATATTGATCCACTGAATGAACCGGAACAAATGATACCTCAACATTAATGCCTTCTTCCTAAAAGTATTCATGTAGAGACTGATCTGAAAGACTCACCAATAGTATCTTTGAGCGGATGAGGTAGTCATTTTCCTTAATGTTCATGTGGTTGATTTATAGAGTGCACAATAATCCGTGAAGATTTGGCAAAGGGATACCAAAGAGCGGATCATTATTCATGAACAGTAATCCATGAAGATTTGGCAAAGAAGTACCAAAGAGCGGATCATTATTCATGAGTGCAACAACAATGATAGTCATTAACAATGCCTTGAGGAATAACTGGAGATTGGAAGTACTCATCAAACATATCTTGACATCCAAATATTCAAACATCCCAAACAATGAATCCCATATATCCTTAGTAAGTGAAGCATTAGGCGTTGAAGGAGAGTCATATGACCATAATTCAAGCATCCATCAACATGTAGTATATGCACTCTTCTCCCCCTCAAAAATTGCATCCAAAGTTGCCATTTTTGACTTGAACAAGTGAATAAGAATATACACCAATGAACGTAGATCCACTTGAAGGATGAAAGAGCGTGGAAAAACATGAAGCTTGTTAATGAAGAATGTCGATGAGAATGGTCATACACATGAAGATTTCTCTTCTTTTGAAGATAAAGCGCACTGAAGCGTACACTTTTCTTTTCTTTGAGGAACGGGGCCTGAAGTGTTATCTACAGACGCCATAATGATGAAGTGCGAGGCCTGAACTGATGTGAACAGACGTCATAGCCGGTTGAATATCAAGGTTGAGTTACTTGAACCCGTGAATGATGAGATATCAATCCTTGTGTTATCCATACTTTAAACCAGTCCATGTATTGAAGGATCGAAGTATCTGCAACTGAGTAAGGACTACCTGCACTAACATCACAAGCTTTATTGCATATATATTGGTTAGTGACATTAGTATCCAAACCCTTTGGAGGTTCACGGTCAACCTTGATTTTGTCATCAGAAAACAGCTTTCCGGTAGGAATCCACCTAAGTCCAACATCCTTAAACATTCTACCAGAAGGTATCCACTTATGGCAAGGTCTAGGATTGTAAGGCTTCTTATGCATAGTGGAAGACTTATCCTTGTTCCTAGTTTCCAACGATTTAGTAGTTGGTATCCATCTAGGCGAAGTTTTTGGTTTGTTTTGCTTTATAACATGTTGAACCTTAGTCACATTAGTAGTCTTAGTGGATTGTACCTTGGCATGTGAATTAGGAAAATGTTTCTTATGTGGAAAAAACTCAGAATTTCTAGTTTTGTTTTCTACATGCTTAGCATTCTTATGCACGTAACTACTCTTAGATGTACGCCAATCCCTAGTCTTTTGAGTGTTCCTAGGTAGTGGTTTACAACTACTAGCAGTTCTTTGAAATCTCGTAGAATTCATCACCCTAGGTCTTGCACCTAAAATTCCATCTTTTCGAATATGTGCCTTTTTCCTAGCTTCTTCTAGATAATAGTTCTTCCACAAGTCATTCATATCATATGAATTCTGGGTTTTAATGCTTGGTTTTGACACTGTTTTCGAACTAATCCTAGAGGTGCTGGGAGTAAAAGTAGCTGCATGTTAAGGTTTAGAGGAACTAGAAGCATGACTCTTAGGTAACACAGGTGAAGTGACTGGTTTTGACAAAACTTGTTTCTCATCAACTTGGGAGGCAAACCGTGTTTTTGAAAATCTTAGTCTTTCGGATATAAACGCAGTAGGCTGCCTAACAACAGACTGGTTTCTAATGGGTTGAGAAACTGGTTTCCCCAAGGTTGATGGTTTTGTAAACTTAGTGCTCACACTTTTCCCTACAGTTTTCCTAAGCTCATTCTTTAAGGCAACAATAGCGAAACTCTTATCCTGAAGTTGAGCTTTGAGTTCATCAATTTTTTCTATCAAAGAGTTTGTTTTTTCCATTGACTTAGTTCTAGCTTCTTTGACAGAGTCACTTAGTTCTATATGATGCTTTCTCAAAGACTCATTTTCCTTTAGTAATTTAGCCACATAAATTGACAGTTCATTATTTCTTGTTATAATAGCATCAATGTCTTGTGTATTCATGACTAAATTACTTTTCTCATTCAAGACATAAATATGTTTCTTCAGATTGTAAATGGTTGACTCTTTGTCTTGAAGCTGAGCTTTCAAAGTGTTAATTTCAAAAAGTTCACGGAATTCAGGAAGTTCCGGTTTTTTACATGGTTTGTTAAGTTGAAAACTTTCTTCTTTACTCTGAATCGCGATTTCAAGTGAAATGCAATGTTTTTCAAGATTTGAGAATTTGTTTGAAAGTTCATCAAAAGCATTCTTATCAACCATATCTTTTGTTTTGAAACACTTAATCTCAGACTCAGCCTCAGTAACAGAACATTTATGAAAGTCATGTTCAGCATCATGATCAGTTTGTTGAAGTACTTTAGCAGATGCTCTATGTTGAAGAGTAAAGGGTACCTCATTACATGACACCTGCTCAATTTCTGGTCTGATATCTGCATCCACATCATGTGTAACAAGAGTCACTGGACCGCTGGATGTGTCAAGCTTATCAATCTCTGAGCCTCTGTATTTAGTGCCAACTGATCCATCATCTGGTGTTTTACCCGACTCATCATTATTTGTTGTCTCAGACATTCTGCATTCAGCAACACACGATTCTTCAACAGATACATTACCCAACTTATCACAACAATCTCTCAACTGCACCAGACACTCATCCACTTTTTCATCTGTCTGAGTAACTTCCTCAATATACTTCTCCACATTATCCATGAGATGGATAAGTGTCTCTATGAACACACTAATTTCCATTCCAGTGTGTTTCTTGAAAGACACTTCAGTCATGTCTTGATCATAATCTGATGTGAATTCCCTACTTAAGAATGACTGAAATTGGTTGTGGATCACTTGAAGTGCAGCACTGGAACTACCCATTTGAACCTTTTCTTTATCAAGTTGTTGTTCTAATTGTTCTAAGTTCAATAGTAACGTTCCCGTTAATGTGGATAAGTCTTGACGGAAAATGGCAATGCATGTTCGTTCCATTCTTATCGGTGTGAGTAACATGAGGTGTGAGTGAAGTAGATGATAAGGTTCAATGCTACTTTCCTTTTGCATGGCATTCTGTAGTCTAAACAGGTGCAATTCTCTTTCTTCAGACTCTAAACACGAAGATCTCACATCCTCATTGATTAATTCAAGCATCTTTAATCGTTCAGTGTAGCATTCATTATCATAGTTGTCCACAACATCATACAATTTAAGCACTTCTAAAATCACTGGGTCAGTAGAGTAAGACATGATGTGGTAGAATGCACGGGATTTTACAAGTCTATAATTTAAACCGAGAAATAGAATCTTTCGCGGGATTTTACTAAAATCAAGACCAAACCGTTAAGCAATGACCAATGGAATGTGTTAAGATGACTGATGGATCGACACAATGATAGAAAATTGTGTGTTAGGTCTTATGATTGTTTGTGGGATAAGCAGAGATGTTGTTTGGTTGTGATTTGGGTTGGTTGTTGCACGATTTTATGGAGAAATTTAGGTCTAAAAACTTAAAAGCTCAATAACTTCCTTTCGGAGACGACTTGGGCTTCAGAAAGTGTTAGCGAGTTGCAGTGCAAATTGTTAGCGACTTAGTATTCTTAGCGACTTGGACCTTAGCGAGTTGCTATTTAGCGACTTGACTGTGTAGCGACTTGGTGCTTAGCGATTTGGTGATTTAGCGAGTTGCTCTTTAGCGACTTGACTGTGTAGCGACTTGGTGCTTAGCGATTTGGTGATTTAGCGAGTTGCTACTTAGCGACTTGGTGCTTAGCGACTTGGTTCAAGGGTTATAGTGACTTGGTGCTTAGCGACTTGGTTCAAGGGTTATAGTGACTTGGTTGATTTTTTCGAAGAAGAGGTTTGACCAAAGTTGACTTTTTACGTCAAAACTTCAAACGGCCATAACTTTTGATCCATAACTCCGTTTTCAGCGAAATACCTGTCAAAACGACCGGAACAGCCTGAATATTGTGAAGTTTCACCATCAAGTCGCTAAGAATACTAAGTCGCTAACAATTTGCACTGCAACTCGCTAACACTTTCTGAAGCAAGTCGCTAACCTCACTAAGTCGCTAGCCGTAGTGGAGAATCCACTAACTTGTACTATTTGTCGGCTTGTCTCAAAAGACAAGTCGCTAGGACCAAGTCGCTACCATTTAAATTGCAACTCGCTACCAACTTACAAAGCAAGTCGCTACCAAGAATAACAATCCGTGGCTCAAGTCGCTAGCAAGAAAATCTCAAAAACACCACTTTTAAATCCAAAAACAACCCAACCACGATGATTCAAGCTTACCAAATCAAAACCTAAACACTTATGATGATCCTGAACACAAAAGTACTATCAAAATTCAAACTTTAACACTAGAAATCACCCAAATGATGCCAAAACCACTAAACTTTTTCAAACTCAAAAACCACCTAAAAACCACTAGAAATCCAAAGATATGTAAGAGATGATCTAACCATGGCTCTTGATACCAATTGTAAGATATTGGATTTCACATACACATCAAACCATAACACAAAGTAGGCGTACAAGAGTTTTTAGAGAGAGAAA
This sequence comes from Chrysanthemum seticuspe, assembly GCA_019973895.1. Classification (NCBI taxonomy): domain Eukaryota; kingdom Viridiplantae; phylum Streptophyta; class Magnoliopsida; order Asterales; family Asteraceae; genus Chrysanthemum; species Chrysanthemum seticuspe. The sequence goes on along the minus strand of BPTQ01000005.1, from coordinate 157,178,051 downwards.
GTTAGAGGTTGGGAACTTTAGTGAGAGAAAGAAGAAATATTATTATGAGCTCCAACTCTCTACCTTGGAAGGTAGAGAGTATTTATAGTCTTACAATAAAACGCCACACAACGGGCTGTGGATCAGGCATACAGTGGGTAAAGACCCGTCCGTCCTCCACGGTGTTACTTAACTAAGTACTACTTAACTTAAAATAACTACGACTACGAGCTTTCTAACGATTACATATACTTGAGGTGACTGACTCTTTAATACCTAGAATTTCTAATTCCTAACACCCTAAATCGTTAACTATCAGGCTCAATGTCATCACTGACTAGAAGAAAGCACCCTTGTCACTTACCTTAAATAGCCTATGTAAACAGAGACAAAATACATCAGTATTTTGTCTTCTGTAACCTGTCAGTTTATCCTCTAGGATAGAGTTAAAACCATACTTGTATAAATAGCATAAAAGATGGAGTGAAAGATTTTAGCTTGTGCATTAAATGTAAATCACACACACAAGCCATCCTTCACTCCTCCAAATACAAGTCTGTCCTTGAGATAGCTTAGTGGTATCTTTGTAGTTGTGCTCAGACTTAGCCTGAGCTTAGTGAGGAGTCATACCATACTTGTTGTTTCAATCCCAAGTACTATTCCGCAAGTACTTGGGTAATGTATTCTTTCTGATTCATTTGTAATAAGAATATAAACGTTGAAAATTAATCAGTGTGTTTTTACTTGCATTACTTCAGTCATTATTCATAATTAGTTATTTTAAATCATTTTATACGATTGTGAAATAGGAACAACAGTAGGTTTGCATGATAACATAGCTTCATGCAGGGTTACCACTAGGACTAGTGGCCGACCGTATTCCTAGGTTGGTCATTGCATGCTTAAGGAAAATAAATTAGCAAGAGAACCCTTATAGATGACCTTTTGCAGGGGTTTAGTCATTAATACTTTTTAATATTGTAACCATCGGGTTAAGGGCATATATGCATAGGGTTAGGTAACCGTGACCATCAGGCCTAGTCAACCATTGATAGGGAGTGTACTCACTAGGCCGAATTCATGCTCCTCGAGTCTCAGTTTATGATAACATCAAATAGTGTATACTTTTCTGTATCAAATTCTCTTATATTATGCTCATATTTCTTGTATTCATATAAAATTAGATACTTAATTGCTTCATATTTGTTTAATAGGATTTATCTGAGCATTGAGCGAAGAGATGCGGAATTGAGAAGTTATTTATTTGGAAACAAGAAAAATGCTTGAACATAAGACATATAAGGCGTAGATGGCATCCAATACATGCGTTATATTCATACTTAAAGCAGTCTTATCAAAGTCAACTCAAAGGAGCTATACGGTGTAATCTCATTTTCATGAATATGTCGTATCAATATTGAAGACTTAATGGTTATTCGTATCTCAAGACCTATACGGCGTTACATGGACACTTAATATACGACGTATCCAATGACATAAAAGTTAACGAGAGGCGATTCTACGTAATGCTTCCTTCACCTTTGCGCCTTAAAGATATCAAAGTTTGGAAGGATTTCATAATTATGGTATATCCGGTGTAACTGGAGCAATGCAACTGCGCCATAATATGAAACTATGAAGAAAATACTTACCTAGAGCACATTCAGCGTAACCTTTAACTTAAGGTGACTCCATACATATGTCGAGGTCAAGAACTATAAATACAAACCCTAAATCATTCACAAATCACACATCCATTCCACCTCTCGGTTGGAAAACGTCTAAGGTTCCATTCAAGGCCAATTTCCAGCAACATATAAGAACTTTTCAAGGGAGAATTCACAACCAAACATCATCAAAGATAGATCGACATAGAGTAATCGTATCAAACAATATGTTTATTACTTTTTCAGTTTTAATCATTAGTTTTGTTGTACTTTACAACATGTCTTGGCTAAACACCTTTGGAAATTTGCCTAATTATGAATTAATCGTGTTGTGTTCATTATTCCTTCGTTTATTTATCGTATTTATTGGATATCTTTGTGTTTTTATGAAAACTTTTCGTTGTAGTAATGCTTAGAGGTATTTAGCTCCTGATCACTAGGTGTAGAGATCCACTCACTTTGGAAATTAAGATGATCAAGGGATTCACAACCTCTTGGTTGTATAGGGATTGACCACATCACTACCTAAATAATTATAACCATTTAAACAATGTAAGTTAGTCGCTTGAATGACCAATTAGGCACCTAAATGCTAAGAAGTGGGAATGTTAGCATAAGAACAAATCACATTTTGGTGACACTTAAAGACTAAGGACTGAACTATAGGCTAGTAACATAATGATCATTTATGCCTAGCGACCCAAGATCACTAATAAAAGCAATAATTAGACATTGCACTAGGAAGATGAACATATCATTGGTTAAGGATTGTCTAGGTTAACCCGTTTTCTACTCTTTGATTAGTACTCACAACCAGTTACTTTTAGTATTTACTTTATTTTAATTATTTCTGCAATTTAATTGTGACAATTAAGTTAATGAGTGTTAAGAGTCAATTTGATAGACCGCCTCATAGCTCTTGGGAACGACCTTGGATTTACCATTTCCTCACTACGTACGATTGGTTACACTACGTGTTACTATAGGTGTTGATCCAAAAGGTAGACAAGACTTTATAAATTTAAGACCTAATCAACCCGTATCATGTTTTTGGCACCGCTTCCGGGAAGCTAATTAGGTTTTGAAATTTAAGCTTTCATAATTTTAGTTTGTTTGTTAGTTTTTATGTATCTTTTTCCTACTCTTTACTTATTGGTCCTACTTGTCTCAATATTTCAGGGAAGAATGGATCGCTTACAGGATCGCTTAGAATACCCAACTAAGAATCAAAGAGAGATAGAAAGATATTCACCAAAGATATGAATGAGGGTTTTAAACGACCTGAAGTGAACGATGGGATGATATTTAGACAGGAAAGGTGCAAGGAAACTCGAGCAGTACTGTAACACCCCCAATTTTGTGATACGCAACGGAATTCAAACTGGGTGTTACTTCATGGCACAACAGTCATAACAATAGAAAATGAACTCTAATGGAGTCGTTTTAAAAGATTTATCATTCGATTTATATAAATATCAGAGTTTACAAAAATGAGGTCCCAAATGGTTCGAAGTTTACAAAGTACATTAAATTGGTTTTCGAATGATAATGGAATTTATAGCCTTCTTGAGTAACCGTGCTTCTCCGTGCCAGCTTCCGATATTATGGACCTGAAATACATGCTTAAAACTGTCAACACAAAGGTTGAGTAAAATTCATAGAGTTTGGGAAATCAGTTGAACACCATATTCGTAACGTGAGGTAATTCGTCTCACATTCATAGTTTAGAAAACAAAACAAATATTATTTCACTAAGATCATGACACCTAAACGTTAACAGCTTATCAATCGCAATTGATATAATAGTAACAGTTGCCCTAATAGGTAATTTGCCAATTAACCTATGGATCTTCAAATATAGTGCATTTTTTTACCGGACTTGGTCAAACAAACAGGATTTGTCAATCCCAATAGTTATCCACATTATTCGCGTTCACCCGCAAGTGATTAATGGTTCATGATAATAGGGACTTAAGATTGGCAATAGTGGTACTTAGTGCAAATAATACATTCAAGTATAATTTCAAAGCAATGTGTTCGATTTAAAATAAAGCATGTATTTCCCCCAATGGTTTATAAAACATTTAAGTAATAACAAGTGGGGCTATGAACTCACAGTATTGATCAGCAACGGAGTGTAACGATATAATGTTATCAACGTAGAGTATGACTAGATCACGATCTTTAACGATTACCAAAGAAAGCATAGTATTCGTGTTTTAGTATATTGTACGATATAAGTGTACAAGTATATGTAGTTTGTTGGCTTATGATGTTGTACATGAATTCTTAAGTTAAAGTATTCCTTAAATGTTGTTTGGCTATCAAAATCAAAAGGTCGTGAAGTAGTTTAACATGTCATATGGTCATTTACTTAGTTTGTCAAAGTCTAGTGAACAAGTTTTAAAAACAAGTTTCGGTCATTAGACTTATACTAGCCATGCGGCTAAGTTATGGTTAAGCAATAATAATCAAGACCATATTAAGGATGTGTCTAAGTTTAGAAAACCTCAAAACAACAATCTTGACTCAATTTTGGCTTTATATTAGCCTCAAATGATCAATATATCACTTAAAGTTCTTACTAAGGTTGGTTTCCAGTCAACAATAGGTCAGCTTAGTTATTGCCGTTTTTAGGTTTAGAAAACCTCAAAACAACAATCTTGACTCAATTTTGGCTTTATATTAGCCTCAAATGATCAATATATCACTTAAAGTTCTTACTAAGGTTGGTTTCTAGTCAACAATAGGTCAGCTTAGTTTTTGCCGTTTTTAGGTTTTGTCGTTCACTTTCTGCTTATGTGCACCCGAGTTTTTGTAGAAAAAGTCATTATAAGCAACTTTCGTGTTTTACACTTTTGCTGATTCGGACCAGAAAAGGGTCAAAATCGTGATTTAAAATCATATCAACAAGCTTTTGTTCCAACAATATATTTTCATCTAGTAAAACTTAACTAGGCATAACTTTTTAACCATAAGTTCTTTTTAAGTGATTCAAAAGCTCAAGTTCATATTTTTATATTCTCTAACATCTTCTTAAGCTTAATTAAGTCTAAGGTCCAAAGTTTATTTGCAGAAAGTTTGGCTGCACATTCAGTCCTACCAAAATGACCATAAGTTGAGTTCTACAACTTGTTTTGACACGCAGCTTTCGCCAAACTTTAAGTTTAGGTCTTGGATACATTTCCTAAAACTGAGTCAACTTCTAAAAATGAACAGAACCATGGGCTTTTCCCAAATAAAGCCTGGTGTGCAGATTTTGACATGTTTTGCCATTTTGGCTCTCATTTACTCATCGGGATGAGTTATGAGGTGCGCCACCCGGCGAAACGACCGTAAGACATAGTTATAAAAGCATATCTTACTGAATTAACCTCAAGGTTTACTGAGATTATCAGTTTAATAAATATTTGGGACTGTTGCATAATTCAAGTTCATAGAACTTACCTAGGACTTGTTTTAGCTTGTTTTCATGGTCACAACCTCATGTACAACATCAATTAAGCCATATTACATATACTACTTATATAAAATTACATCAAATAATTATAGAGATTATTACAATCATATTGAATGAATATGAAAATAAACAATAGCTTACATGATGATGATGATAACTACATGAATAACAACTAACAATCAACTTAACCCTTCTAATCTTTAACCCTTTCTTCCATCTTCAACCCAAGTCTTGTAAACCATTTTTAACCTTGTTCTAACCTTTCTAACTCAGCCCAAAAACTCAAGATTATGATAAGTTTTGATGATAAAATGATGCTAGTTTGTTGTAATGGTCAAAAGGATGAATTTAGAGGTGTATTTGCAGAAAGTTTGGCTGCACATTCAGTCCTACCAAAATGACCATAAGTTGAGTTCTACAACTTGTTTTGACACGCAGCTTTCGCCAAACTTTAAGTTTAGGTCTTGGATACATTTCCTAAAACTGAGTCAACTTCTAAAAATGAACAGAACCATGGGCTTTTCCCAAATAAAGCCTGGTGTGCAGATTTTGACATGTTTTGCCATTTTGGCTCTCATTTACTCATCGGGATGAGTTATGAGGTGCGCCACCCGGCGAAACGACCGTAAGACATAGTTATAAAAGCATATCTTACTGAATTAACCTCAAGGTTTACTGAGATTATCAGTTTAATAAATATTTGGGACTGTTGCATAATTCAAGTTCATAGAACCTACCTAGGACTTGTTTTAGCTTGTTTTCATGGTCACAACCTCATGTACAACATTAATTAAGCCATATTACATATACTACTTATATAAAATTACATCAAATAATTATAGAGATTATTACAATCATATTGAATGAATATGAAAATAAACAATAGCTTACATGATGATGATGATAACTACATGAATAACAACTAACAATCAACTTAACCCTTCTAATCTTTAACCCTTTCTTCCATCTTCAACCCAAGTCTTGTAAACCATTTTTAACCTTGTTCTAACCTTTCTAACTCAGCCCAAAAACTCGAGATTATGATAAGTTTTGATGATAAAATGATGCTAGTTTGTTGTAATGGTCAAAAGGATGAATTTAGAGGTGTATAAATCTTGAAATCTCATGATTTTGGTGGTGTTTTGATAGAGTTGATGGTGATGGACGAATTTTTGCAAGGGAGAGGGAGTTGTGTCTTGTGTTGGAGAGTGAATGAGAGAGTAGAATGCATGTGTGAAGGTGAATGGGATGGTGAGGTGTTGAGACCTGCAAAAGAGAACACACAAGTGTCCTATGTTTGATTAAGCTTGTGACACCACAACATATAACCACGTGGACATGGCATACGGATAAGATGAGGTAAGTTTGTAACTTATCTTGTATAACATTGAGTCTAAAGGGTATAGTTTGGTCCCGGTAATTACTAATGTTAAGCCCTTAAATCCCAAAACTTAAAACTGGATAACGTAAAAATATAATACTTATAAAAATGTCTAAACTTATTAATATACTTTAACTAGGTATATTAAATGCGTGATAAGTTTCGTAGGGTGCGTCTATGTTTTTAAAACCTAATAACGTAGGTTTAAGTACGCGTCTTACGTAAAAAGTAACATATCTACTTAAAAATGATAAAATAGTAATAGTTCGTATAAATTATGATTATTGGTGAAAATAGAGTATTTTGAACATATACACTTATCGTAGTCTTGTGTTGGTCACAAAAAAAATTACCAGTTACTACCGGTTATCGTATTTGCTTTTACGTTACGAAAAAAGTCAAATAGTCAAAAGTCAACTTTAAAAAAAGTCAAAGGGTAAAATAGTCAATTTACCTTACGAAAAGTTACGGGTTGCTACAAGTACAACACAATTATGAGACACCATTCGAAGGAAGAGTAACAAGTCTGGAGGAAACAATGAGTAAGCTCGTCAACGAGTCCTCGAAAAGGCAGAAAGAAAATGAAGCATTGATTTGGAATATCAAACAGGGATACGATATAGAATTTAAAAATCATGCTGCATTAATTAAGAGGTTGGAAATTCAAGTTGGTAAATTGGCAGAATTAGTACAAAGTAGGATGATTGGGGGATTACCCAGTTCTACTAAGACAAACCCATGCGATAAAGCAAATGCTATAACTAATAAGAGTGGTTTGAATTATGAAGCCCCTTTGAATCCTTTGGAAAAAGCTAATGACTTCATTGATATTGAAAAATTTGTTATACAAGGAAAAACAGGTTGATGAACCAGTCACGGGAGGAAGCACTGAATTAAGTAATGAAGCAACAACCAAGAAGAAGGTATTTGGGCCCTACATATCACCAATTCCTTTCCCGAGAAGATTGAGGAAGAAAAAGGAAGAAGAACAATTCAAAAAGTTTTTAGAAAACCTGCCGCAGCTGAGTATCAACATTCCTTTTGTCGAAGCGCTAGCCCAAATGCCAAAATATGCTAAGTTCATGAAGGATTCGGTACCCCAATAAGGGAAAACTTGATGATGCAGCCCGAGTTACTCTGATGGAAAGATGTTCTGCTATTCTGCTGAATGAAATCCCTCTCAAAGAAAGTGACCCAGGGAGTTTACTATCCCTTTTGTGAAAAACTAGAAGGGGGGTTGAATAGTTTTACCAATTAAAACTTCGTTTTAAACTATTTAGATTGACTTATGTCAATCTACTTGGATGTGTGTTGGATGTTGATAAACAAACATATAGGAAGATAAATATGTAATGAAAAGATAAAGAGTAAGAAGCACAAAACCACAACGCGAGTATTTATAGTGGTTCGGCTACAAGGACACCTTCATTGCCCTACTCCACTCCCCGAGTCACCTACTCGAGAGTTCGTAATCACTACACAACACCGACTCCTTATGGTGGAGAAACCTTCACAACATTGCCAACTCTTTATCCGGTACAAGGCTAGATACCGGATTCTTTCACCAAGGAGAACCAAACCTATCACAACGTCGTCTACCCTTTATCCGGTACTAGGCTAGATACTGAGTTCCATTACAATGGAGGAACTACTACCCAACACTACACCAACACCTAACCCCAATAGGAGATCTACTCCTTATAATAACATCAACAAGGATAACAATATCCTTTGACCCAATACTAATCTATCTTCTACATCGAATCACACCATATCGAATGTACACCTTAGACACCTTTCACTAATTCCTTTGACTCGATCTTCAAGACACCCTTCACTAATGTCTTGTGACTTGACTTCTAGGCACCCTTCACTAATGCCTCTAATCTTGACTCTTAAGCAACCTTCACTAGTGCTTTCAATACGGATGATCGACACTCTTCACTAATATCTCCGTCTTGACACTTGAGACATCTTTCACTAATTTCTTCAACACTACACTTCTTATTAGAAAGAAGAAAACTATCAACAAGAGAACCTCAGTAGTCTTGATGATGACGAAGCATGGCAACTCATGGACTTGAGCTTGCTTGACTTCAAAAGGTGGTGATCTCGCCTTTAAGAGGAACCTAGAGGATCACACAAAAAACATAACTACATAAATAGATCACTTGGATATGGGGTAAGAGAATTTTTAACTCAAAGAGAAAGTATGTGAGAAAGGGGTGAGAAACAATGAAGAAATGGCTCACTATTTATAGAGAGAAAATAGCTACTATTCCACGGATTCCACAGATCCCTCACTTGAGGGATCCGTCCAGTGCAATACTTGGGATCCGTGGGACGCTCCCCTTTGCCCATGGGTTTTGGGTCATGGGTCATGGGTTATGGATCATGGTATCAAACTAGATACAATGTATCTCCAAGATGCAATGCATCTAGTCCATGGTTCATGGATTAAAACTATGGGCCATTGATAAAATCCATGTATGACTTAAGCATGATGTCATGCAATGGTTATGGGTCAAGCTCCATGGGTATGGGTCATGGACTTTGAGTTGTACCCAACTATATTCAATGTATTTGGTCAATGGGTCAAATACTTAAGTTTCTACCCATTTATATTACCCATTATAATACATACTAGTTATGTATATATTTGCCCAATATGTAAACACTAGTTGTTGTACATATGTATTATTAAATCATAAAATCACTTATACTTGTTTTAGTGTTTTTATGTGAAAGCGTAAGTGTGTTAGAAAACTATTGGCTCAAACCATTTATGTATTTTATTTGTTTCGCTAAAATGATTTTACGTTTGTTATCGACAAAATATTAGAAGATCGTAAAATATAAATAGACGTTTTTACGAATTATTTGTATTAACAATCTCCCCCTTTTTGTTGATGACAAAACATCAAATTATTTTAAGGAAAAACTAAAATTCCTAAAAGTTTGAATTTGTATTTTTTACTTTCTTCTCCCCCTTTTTGTCGAAACAAAAAGAGCTTCGAAAATAAACTAACATATTGTTTGAAGAAAAACATGTGAAAAGAAAAAATAGAGAGCAAGTGACGGGAAAAGTTCTCGTCATAACTCCCCCTTGACGAGTCCATCCCTTTGTGAGGGCGTCAAGTAAATAAAAACTACTAAGCTAATGCATTGCAACCATGTTTGCAAATGGTTTTGTTTTAGCGACGATAATGCTCCCCCTAGATAATTGCAACTTTGCAAGGGGATGTCATGAAATGTAATCTAATATTGCAAATGATCTTGCAATGTGATGCTTTGACACAAAGCTCCCCCTAGCTTTAGAGTGTCAAAGTCTTCATGTGTCAATTGAAAACCTACAAAACAAAGGTTAGAAGAAAATTATATAATGCACAATTTCCTGCAAGTAAGACTCAAGTGAGTTGAAAGTTGGTCTTCTGTTGCACGGATCCCACGGTTCACTCCTTGGAGGGATCCGTCAAGGAAAATTTCAGGGATCCGTCTGTCTGATGACAAGATTCAGCAATGGGTATATAACAAATAATATTATCATCAAAGTGAGATATGTATTATACCAAATAATCATATACTCAGAAATATAGCAAGTATCATGTAATTTCATTTAATAAAACTAGAGATATGAAATACATGACTTGGAGTTACTAGATTATCTAAGTTACGCTTGATACTAGGACACCACTAAAATCCTCTAGCTCAAGTTTTGTTTAGGTTTAATCTCATCGAAACGTTTGAGGAGATGATAAAACATGAAACGTTGATCTTCCCGTACTTCATGTATCAAACTTTCAACATGTTGACAATGATAACAATCTTTGTCATGGCTAGGTAGTGGTGGTGGTAGAAATGAAATTGCTTGATGTGAAGGATCAAGTAAAGCGGGTTGAGGAGCCTCAAACGATGGAGGGATTGGTGGAGGCGCATTTGAAGATGGCTAGACCAAGAATGATGGTGGTGGTAGAGAGGTGTTAACTTCCATGTGGTCGGGTGGTTGACTTTATTAATTTCTCATAATCCAAATGGGGTTATTTGATGGTGACGGCGAAAAGGAAGCCGGATCTAGTGTTAACTCAACACCTTGATTTTGTTTCATTATTCCTCCTAATGAGGAGAATATTGCTGGTGGTGGAGGATGAGATGGCCTAGAAGGCAAATCCTCTAGATTGTAGAGGTGTGGTGTTGAGAGTGGAGTGGTGAAAGAAAGGGCTCTAGGCACCAATGGTGATGGTTTAGTGGAAATGGGATTGTTTGGTTTAGGAGGTATGGTGGTGTTTGGCATAGGTAGTTTTGTGGGAACTAACCTTTTAGGGATTGGTTTGATTGGTTGAGTTGGTGGAGGAGAAATCCCTGCATTTTTGGATTTGACCGGAGATGATTCGGTTGAGGAAATTTCATGTATAATACGAGCAATTTTCTTGGGTGGTCCTTTAGTGGATGAGTTACCACTTGGAGCTTTCCTCATGATGGGATGATTCAAAGAGGTTTGTAAAGGTTTCTAAGTGCTGAAAATAAGGATGAAGATGATGACTTTAAGAGTCCTAAGAATGTGGTTTATAAAGCAATGGATTTGGCAAGTGCATTCAAGACTTAAGCCATTAAAATTTATTGGAATGTGATGATTAGCATGTACAAGAGTCAACTTCAGAGTTGTACTGATCTAGGAACTTATTTAAGATGAGATGGAGTGTTCAAGTTAGCAAGATGAGCTTGAAATGATTGTTTTAGCTAGAGTTGACATGAATCTATCATACGGATCCCACGGTTCCCTCCAATGAGGTATCCGTCTAGGCTAATCCTAGGGATCCGTCTCTCAGCAGATAAGAAAGAGTAACAATGATGTTTGTAAGGTCTAAAACCTATACCTTCTTGAGTGTTTCAGTCCATCTAAGTGTCTTAAATGAATGGGTACTTCAATGCTTAAGGGCAATGAGTGATGTAGCTAATGATTGCCTTTTATGGAAGAAATTGGAACTTTTATGAGTACCAATAAGTGACCAAGGATGGCACTAAAGATTTGAGAGTGTCAAATGGAGCTAAATGATCCTAGAGACCAGATAGTAACTTAAGATAATGTCTTGGAAGATATCCTAAAAGCTTAAGATGAAAAAGCTAGAATTTGACCATTTCAAACCTATTTTAAGGTAAGGATGACTACAATCCATTTGCTATTGTTGAAAGATTTCTAAAACTAGATGTTTTAACATGTGAAAGATTATGTGTGAGTATAAGGGCGGAAGAGCAATGAGTTTTGGTGAGACGATAGATCTTTTGAGTGTGATCTAAATGAGTTATGCGTCAGTACGAAAAATTTACTCAACTTTGATAAGGACTCAATTTACCTTTAGATAATATGTCTAGCTTAGTGTGAATTGATCTAAAGACATGTCTTGAAATACAATGATTGCAATTGCATTTCTGTTTGCCGGATCCCACGGTTCCCTAAGAGTAGGGATCCGTCTAGCACAAGCTTAGGGATCCGTCTCTCTGCTAAGCAGAACCTTTACAAAAGGTATGCAAGAGTTTGGACAATGTATCATATTTGAAAGTTAGTGTTTTTCTAAGAGGTTCTAACACTAATGTAGTAGAGATATCAAATGTAAGATATTTTATTTCATGAAAGAAATTGGATTACATTGATAAAGCATGGATACTAAGGATTGACCCTATTTTGAAAGAAAGCTAAGTTCCTTGAGCGTTTTCGCTAGATGGATCATCAAATGGTTGATGAATGTTCGATGATTCGGGAATGAAGAAAGTCTTAATGAGAGATGTGTTTAGAGGTTCCATCATCTTGTTCACAAGTACGTACAACGGACTTTGAAATTTAGGATGGAAGTACATGATGTTATGATAAAGGCGTGTCAAGAACATTCTATAAAGGATTAGTTTATTCTTGGAGCCTTGAAGATTTACAATTCGTCTTGCGAAGAAGTAGGCGAGATTGTATGGTTGTTGTGTTAGCAAACAATACATTATGTGAGCCCAACAAGCGGGAAAGATTTCTCGATTTCCCCTAAGACTCCAAACATTTTCACGTAGGATGAGAATGAGAGCCTTGTACTCTTCTCGGATATCCCGTGTAAAGATAATGTTTAGATCGGAGTGATAGGGTCGAGGTTCGCATAATATGCGAGTCAAATCTTCCGGGGAAGGTATGTGTGAACAATATGGACTATTTTCTTCACGAAAGTTGAAGATAGAATCAAGGGACCAATCTTCGGTGAAGGCACATTGTCCATGATTTGGAATTTGGAGGATGTGAGCAAATTGCCCAAGGGTTAAAATAAACTTTTGGTTTTTGATCCAAAATCAAAGAGATAGAGAGCGATCCTCGTTACGAACGAGTTCAACTTGACGGAAGAATTCCAAAACAAACCTTGGACATATTTTCTGATTAATTTCGAGAATACATTCCAGTCCAATGGCTCGGATGGAGGTATTAATACCTTCTTCGTATTGTAGAGGAGTGTCAATACGTCCTTCATGGAAGTGACGTGTTTCGAGATTATTGAATCCACATACATGATTGCCAGTTGTGTTGGGCTCAAGAGAGATGTTAGGAGTGTAGACGCTAGTGAGTGAAAAATCGAACTCATACTCATGCGACATAGCGAAACCTATAGAAAAGAAGAGTTAATAGGATGTGACGTATAACGGGCAAAACAATGATTACCTAACGTTTTTACTAGATTTTTATTAACAATGACAATTAACTCACTTAATGTTTGACATTCTAGTTGAACATTTGTTTTAGGAAGAAAATGGTTTTTATTTTGCATGAAAAAACTGTTATCCAGAAGGACGGTTCCCACGGTTCCCTTCCATCAGGGATCCGGCTAGTATACTTACAGGGATCCGTGGATCTGTAGTAACAGAAACAGATTTTTGAAAAAAAACATAGGTTTTTAGATCTTATAGTTTTATACCAAGATATGTGTATTAGTCTACATTTTCTTTTAGCATGCATTAATGGTTTCTAATGTATCACGAAAGAATACGAAAGATATAAATCAAAAGAAATGACAAACACATTATGATAATAAACTAGATAAACTAGAATATTAGTAATATTTCATTTCAATGCTAAGAATGATACAAAAGATTGGGTATATAACACCAATGTAGATTAACAACACAAAGTATATGTCTCCGTATGTGAACTTCATCATAGGGAACACGAGAGCGATGAGTGTTATGGCGATGAGTACGAGGGCGATGTAAACCATGTTGATGACGAACCTTGTTGTTTTTTGTTTGAGATGAGATGATATTAAGAGGACGATGAAGTTTCGAATGAGAGGTAATTTTTGAAAGTGGAAGATTTGAAAAAGTGGGGATTTGGTGAAGAAGCTATCGGAAGGGATACTTATGGGGAAGGAGGAATTTTTGAGATTTGTGTTTTGTTTTATTATTAGAAAGATGTGATTTTTGGATTAAATGAAATAAAACAAAAATTTTATAAACCTCGACTTTGGACGAAGGAGTAACACGTATGCTAGAAAAACTTCCTAATGAAGTTATATGTAATATGTGAATATGCACAAAAGATAATCATATAAATACTTATGTAAGCACACTTATTTATCAAGCTAATGTTATTTAGAGATAAGTGGAAAGTCATACCTCTAATGCACTTAGGAATGTCTTTACAAATGACACAACAAATGTCAGTAGACAATTTCGGCTCCTTTGTGTTTAAGATACCTTCTTAGGGAAGGTATTCTTGTTACCAAGAAATTCTTATGGCTTGGTAGGTATGAGGTTTAACTAAGCAACATGACAAAGAAGATTAGTGCAATTAAATAAATAATAAGTAAAAAAAATGTTGTTATCTAATCAATATCCAAACAATGAGTTTTAAAAAACATGGTATTTATTTTTATAAAAGACCTTCTTTGTAGTTTTCAATTAACCATGGATCGTATCAAGTTCTTAAAGTACAATATACTTTAAGGAACTTGGTAACTGTTAGGAATTAGAAATTCCAGGAATTAAAGAGTCGGTCACCTCAAGTATATGTAATCGTTAGAATGCTCGTAGTCATAGTTATTTTATGTTAAGTAGTATTTAGTTAATTAACACCGTGGAGGACGGACGGGTCTTTACCCACTGTATGCCTGATCCACAGCCCGTTGTGTGGCGTTTTATGTAAGACTATAAATACTCTCTACCTCCCAAGGTAGAGAGTTGGAGCTCATAATAAGATTTTTCTTTCTCTCACTAAAGTTCCCAAACCTCTAACTTTCTCTCTCTAAAAACCTCTTGTACGCCTACTTTGTGTTATGGTTTGATGTGTATGTGAAATCCAATATCCTACAATTGGTATCAAGAGCCATGGTTAGATCATCTCTTACATATCTTTGGATTTCTAGTGGTTTTTAGGTGGTTTTTGAGTTTGAAAAAGTTTAGTGGTTTTTGCATCATTAGGGTGATTTCTAATGTTAAAGTTTGGATTTTGATAGTACTTTTGTGTTTAGAATCATCACAAGTGTTTAGGTTTTGATTTGGTAAGCTTGAATCATCGTGGTTGGGTTGTTTTTGGATTGAAAAGTGATGTTTGTGAAGTTTTCTAACTAGCGACTTGACCTACGGATAGATTTTCTTGCTAGCGACTTGCTTTACATTTTGATAGCGACTTGCAGTTTGTCGAGTTAGCGACTTAGGCTTAGCGACTTGTCTAGTGAGACAAGCCGACAAATAGTACAAGTAGTGGATTCTCCACTACGGGTAGCGACTTGGTGGAAGTTAGCGACTTGTACGTGTGTTCGTTAGCGACTTGGTGTTAGCGACTTGGTACATAGCGAGTTGCTATTTAGCGACTTGACTCATTAGCGACTTGGATCTTAGCGATTTGCTGCCAAAATTTTGCTAGCGACTAGAGGCTTAGCGAGTTGCTCTTTAGCGACTTGTATGTTTAGCGACTTGGTGCTTAGCGACTTGGTTCAAGGGTTATAGCGACTTGGTAGATTTTTACGAAGAAGAGGTTTGACCAAAGTTGACTTTTTACGTCAAAGCTTCAAACGGCCATAACTTTTGATCCGTAACTCCGTTTTCAGCGAAATACATGTCAAAATGACCGGAACAGCCTGAATATTGTGAGGTTTCACCATGATGTCGTGAAACGAATTTATTGAGGCCCAAATCCTCTCTGAAAGGAAGTTATTAAGGTTTTAAGTTTTTAGACCTAAATTTCTCCATAAAATCGTGCAACAACCAACCCAAATCACAACCAAACAACATCTCTGCTTATCCCACAAACAATCATAAGACCTAACACACAATTGTCTATCATTGTGTCGATCCATCAGTCATCTTAACACATTCCATTGGTCATTGCTTAACGGTTTGGTCTTGATTTTAGTAAAATCCCGCGAAAGATTCTATTTCTCGGTTTAAATCATAGACTTGTAAAATCCCGTGCATTCTACCACATCATGTCTTACTCTACTGACCCAGTGATTTCAGAAGTGCTTAAATTGTATGATGCTGTGGACAATAATGTTAATGAATGCTACACTGAACGATTAAAGATGTTTGAATTAAACAATGAGGATGTGAGATCTTCATGTTCTGAGTACAATGAGAATGAATTGCACCTGCTACAGAATGCCATGCAAATGGAATGCAACATTGAGCCCTATCATCTACTTCATCTGCACCTCATACAGCTGTTATCCATAGCTGGGGATCGAACATGTAGTGCTCTTTTCCGCCAGGACTTACCTACATTGACAAGAAGCTTGTTGTTGAACTTAGAGCATTTAAAGCTGCAAATTACCAATGAAGAGGTTCAAAAGGATAGTTCCAGTGCAGCTCTTCAAGTAATCTACAAACAATTTCAGCCATTCATCAGTGGGGAATATTCAGCAGATTACGATCAACACTTGACTGGAATTTCCTTCAAAAAACATACTGGAATGGAAATTCAGGAATTCATTGAGACATTTATCCAACTCATGGATAATGTGAAAAAGTACATTGAGGAAACTGCACAAAAGGATGAAAAAGTGAATGAGTGTCAGGTGCAGTTGAGAGATTGTTGTGATAAGTTGGGTAATGTATATGTGGAAGAATCGGGTGTTGCTGAATGCAGAATGTTAGAGAAAACAAATAATGATGAGTCGGACAATGCTAAAATAGAATCTTCATGCTCATGTTCACAAGAGAGAGAGGTGCACCAGTCAAAACCCGTGCAAGCTAATGCAAAGGAACGCTCCATGGAAGCTTCGGATGTACCCAAGATAGAGATGCACTGGCCACAACCTGTGCACGTTAATGCAGAGGAAAGTTGCATGGAAGTTTTTGCTGTACCTAGGTATGCATCTTCTACTCAAAATGATGATTATGAATTGCATGAGTACACTGCATTTGTGCCTGATGATTCCTTGACCACTGAACTCAATACCTATAAGGATCAAGTTGCCATATACGAACAGCGTGCTAAGTTTGAACTTACCACTCGTGAGCAGAAGATGGAAATCCAAATGCGTACAATTATTAGAAAAAGTAATTTTAGAGAAGAAGTATTAAAACAAGAGTTAAACTCCTTACAAGAAAAGCTTTCCAAAACTGCTAAGCAAAAACACGAACTTCAAGAAAATGTTAAAATGCTTAAGCAAGAATTCAAAGCTAAGGAATCAAAACTTTTGAATGATTTTTCCAATCTAAAAACTTTGAAAAACAAGCTTGAAAATAAGTTGTACGTACAAGGGAATACCATTCAAACTGCTCACATGATCACTAAGCATCGAGTCTTAAGCGATAAGCATAGCATTCCCCTCGTTGAGGAACCAAATCCAGAGGTAATTAAAAAGGCTAGAAATGCTCATAAGGTGCTTTATGATGGTAATGAAATCCTTAAGCCTAGGCAGAAACCTAGTTGCGTTGAGTGCACTGAGGAAGATAAGAAATCTGATGAAGTCACTAGGGAGAAAATGAATAAGAAGTTAGAAGATCCTGAGTGTAAAAAGAATAACATAACGATCAAACCCCATAATTACACTTAAGAAAATTGGATCTCCTTGAACAAGTTTAAGCCTCAGACTCTACTAACCCCTGAACAAGTGTTCTGGAAAAAGGATATGGAAATGCAAAAAGCTGAAAATCTTGTTGAAAAGAATCCCCCTTGTAGGAAACTGCCTAAATCAACTGTGTATCCTCCTAATACACCAATGCACTTAGTTCCTAGATCTCTTGCCACTAAAAGCAAGACCTTAATCAGTGAATATGTTATCTTTCAACTATTTGTTGATTTTGAGAAAACTTGTAAGAAAAGGATCACACCCACCGGTATCACTGAAGGGGAAAGGGGTTTTGAGCAAACTAAAGAATGCTATTTAACTGAGGTCATGCCTTTCTTTAAACAACTAAAAGATCAATTTGAGAGTCTTAAAAAAGGGACGCATTCTGATATTAAAGAAATGGAAAAGGTATTTGATGCAATGATTGTTGAGGTTAATGATTATGAGAGAGAATTAAAATATAATGAGATTGAGAGGAAGAACTTGCATACACTGAATGAGAATCTGATTTCTGAATGTATTGCTCAAGATGTGTTTTTCACTGCTACAAATTGTTCCATTAATGCTTCTCAATTTCATGAATTATCTGTTGCTCTGAAAGTCTCCCATGATCGTGTCATTGAGCTTGAAACAACAAATTCAAAATTGCATGAGAAAATAGAACAGGATGATCATGATAACTTGGTCAAACATTATTCTAAATTAGAAGTTGAACATCTTGCTTTGCAATTAAAACATCAACATCTCAAAGAAAATGTTAAAACCTCAAATATCAAGACATCCTCTGATGCTCCTGAGTTTGATGCAGTTTTTGAAATTAGCAAACGTGATGAACAAATTCGAGCTCATTATAACACGATCAAAAGATTGAAAGCCCAAATTTCACAACTGAAAGGTGAAAAGAAGGATGTGACTGGTTCCCATATGCCTCCACCTTTAGATTCTCAGAATTTCCAACTTCAAAACATAACTGATAACTTGCAAAAGGAAAATGATTGTTTTAAAGCTGAAATTTCAAAGGTTAATGATCAAAACAAAGAGTTATGTGATTCATTTAAAGTTAATCATGATAAACAAATTGAAAAGATAACTTCTTTACTTAACGATATTGAGAATCTGAAGCGTGAGGTGAAAGGAAAGTTGCAAATCCCCAATTGCAAATACTCTGTTCCTAAGGTTTCTGCTTGTGATAAATATGCTATCGATATGTTATATATTCCCCCGCCCATTAGGAATAATGAACTTGCACATAAAGCATATCTCTCATACCTTAAGGACAGTTTGAAGGGTCTCCGTGAGATTGTTGAAGATGAAAGAGTAGAAAAACCTTTTGATAGTACTATAGCCTATGCCTGCATGGATGCCAAACGATCTCAGGAACTCTTAGAGTATGTAATTGTCACAAGTCCAAAATCTAGCAATAGGCGAGATAGAATAGTTGTGCCTTGTTCTATGCCTAAAGCCAAGCATGTGACCCTTGATATGCCTTGTTCCATGTAAAAATTCAAGCAAGCAACCTTTGATGTGCCTCCTAGAATTTCAGATCCTAGCACTTCTAGACCAGAAATGCAGAAAGTAGTGAAGCCATGTAATGTTCCCATCGTTACTTCTACAGATGTTAAGATTGACACTAAAGTTAGCGGGTCAAAACCTAGAAGCAATGCAAAGAAGGATAGGATTACACAAACTAAAAGTGTTCATGATAAGGAAGTGAAAGAACACCATAGGGACAAGAAGCTTGATTTGAACAAAAAAGAATCGTGTTAGTTCTAGTATTAGCTCTAAGCTTACTGAAATTAATTCGAGGCCTCATGCTGTCTGCAAAACATGTAAAAAAATGTTTATTTTCTGGTAATCATGATAAATGTGATGTGTTATTTCTGAGGTCTAAGATTCATAACCCAGTTAAGAAAGTTTGGAGAGCAAAACAGATTAAGCAATCCTGGAAACCTACAGGGAATGTGTTTACAAATGTAGGATTTCAGTGGAAGCCCACAGGTCGAATATTTACGAATGGCAAACCTTACCCCTCAGCTAGATCCACTATGCCTATAATAGTGCCTGTTAAGGTTTGGAAGCCAACTGGTAGAATAATCCCATTAAGCACAAAATGTCATTTGACTAAGTCCGATGCTTCTACCAGTTCAGCTCCTAGGAATAATGCCATTGCATCTAGGGTTTCTGCTGATTCAAAGATTGTTTGTGCTAACCAAAAGGAACCCATCAGCACGTGGGGATCCAATGTTTCCAATTCTCTGTCTTCGTCTGTTGTCCAAAGCAGGTCGTACAAATCGTCCCTTGGTATTTGGATTAGGACGGCTCTAAACATACGACTGGGCTCTTAACAATGACGTCTGTTCAAATCAGTTCAGGCCTCGTACTTCATCATTATGGCGTCTGCAGATAACACTTCAGGCCCCGTTCCTCATAGAAAAGAAAAGTGTACGCTCTTCTGTGCGCTTTATCTTAAGCTAATGAGAAATTCTCTCATGAATGGCCATACTCATCTACATTCTTCATCAACAAGCTTCATGTTTTTCCACGCTCATTCAGTCATCAAGTGGATCTACGTTCATTGGTGTATACTCTTATTCACTTGTTAAATCAAAAATGGCAACTTCGGATGCAATTTTTGAGGGGGAGAAGAGTGAATATACTACATGATGATGGATGTTTGAATAATGGTTATACGACTTAATTTTTGATGATGATGAGTGTATATTCTTTTTGATGAAGAGTGAATATACTAAGGATAACTAGGATTCATTGTTTTGATTTTTGATGACTCTCCTCCAACGCCTAATGCTTCACTTACTAAGGATAAATGGGAATTAATGTTTGGGATTCATTGTGATTCAAAGATATGTTTGATGAGTACTTTCAACCTCCGACGAATGTTGATCATCCAGCTTCTGAAGCTCATGCTCTGGTTTCTATTGACTCAATTGGTTCACCATCTAAGAAGTACTTCTTGGAATTCTCAAGAAACCTTATCTCCAGTTATTTCACAAGGCGTTTATAATGACTATCATGATATTCTAAGTTGCACTATTGAATAATGATCCGCTCTTTGGTATTTCTTTGCCAAATCTTTACGGATTATTGTTCCTCTCATTGTGCACGCTATAAATCAACCACATGAACATTAAGGAAAATGACTACCTCATTCGCTCGAAGACATTTGTGGTGAATCTTCCAGATCAGTCTCTACATGTATACCTTTAGGAAGAATGCATTAATGTCGAGAAATCATTTGTTCCGGTTCATTCAGTGGATCGACGTACATCCGGTTGTACGTTTATTCACGTGTTAGGCATTTGACACAAGCTGATTACTTCGGAGTTAATCAATTATCACTTATTTGAGATTGAAGTTAAATTTCAAAGGCGTGTTCTTATTTGATAACTTGCTCGGGTCTAAGAATTTTAAGTTGAAGACTTGGTTTATCTAGTTACCAGCTGTCGGGATGGATGGTTGAAGATCTGGTTAACTATCACTTTAAGGAGTTACGTAGTTTTACTCAGTGACACACGAAAATGACGTTGTGGATAATCGCAAGAGGTGTTAAAGTCTCATACTTTGGTTGAGTATTGAGTACTTAGAGATTTGCTTGAAGCATAAATTCTCGACACTGTTCTTCCAACATTAGTGCAAGCTTAAGATGCAAATGCAGGGAATTCTTCTTCAGTTTCAAGTTTGGTATATCAGTTTTTCTTCATCAGTGGTCACTTCAAATTGTCTACATATGGGTTGATAAAGATAGTCAGAGAGAGTTTCTATCGCAGTGATCCTATGGCTCCTGGACAATCCAGTTCTGGATCCTCACTTCAAAACAGTCCCATTGGTTCATCCCTTGTACCAAATCCCTTTCCAACAGCTCCATATGTACCTCCATCAGAAGATGATTTAAGGAAATTGTTCGATCCAATGTTTGATGAACACTATGAAACAAATGCTGATGAAATGTCAAATCCATCAACATAGGCTGCTCCTATCCCTGTGAATGAAGTCAACCCTTCAGTCTCAATCTCATTTAAGTCAAGAAGCGCCTTTTGCTGATCACTCTGTCTCATCAACAAATCATCAATCTTCGAATGTACATCATGGAACTGTTTCTAGCATCTATGATGAAGTTAATCCCTTTGCTACTCCTGAAGATGCTCCATTTGAAAACATATTTGCTCCTGAATCATCATCAGAACCATCTTCTTCAGGAGACATCGACTTTGCTACCTCAATCCCTCAACAACTGCCACATGAACACCTTAGAAAATGGACTCACGATCATCCATTAGACAACATCATTGGAAATCCCTCTCGTCCAGTATCCACACGGAAACAACTTGCAACTGATGCCTTATGGTGCTTCTTCAACTCCGTACTCTCTAAGATCGAACCAAAAGATGTTAAAAACGCCATGAATGAAGATAGCTGGTTCAATGCCATGCAAGATGAAATTCATGAGTTTGATCGACTTGATGTATGGGAGTTAGTACCTGCTCCAGACTGTGCTATGATTATTGCTCTTAAATGGATCTTCAAAGTGAAACTTGATGAGCATGGTGATGTGTTGAAGAACAAGGCTCGATTAGTTGCTAAAGGATACCGTCAAGAGGAGGGTATTGACTTTGAAGAATCTTTTGCTCCAGTTGCTCGAATCAAGGCAATCAGAATCTTTTTGGCTAATGCTGCTAGTAAGAACATGGTAGTCTATCAGATGGATGTAAAGACGGCATTTCTGAACGGAGATCTTAAAGAAGTCGTCTACGTCAGCCAACCTGAAGGATTTGTGAATCAAGAGCATCCTACTCACGTTTATCGTTTGAAGAAGGTTCTTTACGGTTTAAAGCAAGCTCCAAGGGCATGGTATGATACACTGTCAAAGTTTCTTCTATCTACCGGATTTAGCAAAGGAGCAGTTGATCCAACATTGTTCACCAGGAAGTTAGGCAAACATTTAATTCATGTTCAAATTTATGTTGATGATATCATCTTTGCCTCGACTGACCCCAATGAGTGTGACCGTTTTTTCAAATGAAATGAGTTCAAAATTTCAAATGTCAATGATGGGACAAATGTCATTTTTCTTGGGATTACAAATTTCACAAAGTCCCGGAGGCATTTTCATAAATCAATCTAAATATGCAACTGAGATCTTAAAGAAATTTGGATTTGATTCAAGTGACCCTGTTGACACTCCCATGATTGATCGAACCAAACTAGATGAGGACCACTCAGGGATCATGATTGACCAAACGAAATATCATAGTATGATTGGATCCCTGATGTACCTTACTGCTAGTAGACCAGACATCTTGTTCCCTGTTTGCATGTGTGCTAGATACCAGGCTAAGCCTACTAAAAAGCACCTTGAAGCGGTTAAACGGGTCTTTCGGTATCTCCAAGGAACCATCAATATGGGTCTTTGGTACCCGAAGGACACCGGTATGTCACTAACAGCCTATGCAGATGCTGATCATGCAGGGTGTCAAGATACTCGTCGAAGTACATCTGGAGGTGCTCAGTTTTTGGGTGATAAGTGATAACGCTACACGCGTCGTTCGGGGTCAAGGAAACTTCCTTTTCTTCGAGCAAGTTTTATAACACCCTAGGCAGTGAACCTAATCGTTGTAGTGTAGTAATTAGGGTAAGCCACGGGTATTGATATCGTTCTCTAGGGGAATAGGAATGCTAGTGAGAAGTTACTACGCTAAGGTTGAGGTTGAGGAAGATTATTTTTTATCTTTTTATGTTTTTTAGAAAATGAAAAGGTACGAATCTCGGGTATTGGATTTGGGGGGTTGGTATTGCTACCGATTACTCTACTATTATCTAATTATCTAAGCTAAGGCTGTGATAGTCTATGTCTAATTGATGTGTACTCGTATGATAGTTTAAAGATGTGTTTACTTAGGTTTTACTACTCCTTAATTATCTCCTATTGATGGTTGATTTGTCACGTCCTTATTCCTAGTTGCGTTGTGATTCTAAGGCTATAGGGCGTGCTTATTTCCCTAACTCTTTGAAATTACCAAAGGGTCTTGTTTACAAATCCTCTAGTGATTTATAGACGCCTACTCTACGGTTGTCCTTGAATACTTTATCCTACAATTACCTAGATAATTATATTCTAAAGTTCACAAAGAAATGTCAAGCATTAAGTACACAACGAATAATCTAGCGCACTCTAGATCATTAGTCAACTAAGATAAGTATCAACCAATCAATATTCAATAATTAAGTTTCATATTCCCTAAGCAAACACACAAATAAATTAGCCGGACATGGAGAACATGCAAGCATACACACAAATAATCAAAGACATAATTAAATTAATGAAGTAAATACTTATCTTGATGTATAATAGGGTTTAGAACCCTAAAATACTGCACAAGAAAGCCTTGGTTCGGTTTTAGGTTTTTACTCCAAAAGACTACACACAAAAACTGAAAAATTCGGATTCTATATATAAGATTACATCTGCGACGGCGTCACCTTATGTTTCGTGACGCCGTCGTGTCGCCGTCATTAGGGTTTCGTCTTGGCCACGTAAACCTTTCGACGGCGTCACCTTATGACTGTGACGCCGTCCCCTTCAGCTCTGACGCCGTCTTGGCTGCATCTAGGCCGTCTGAGTAACGACGGCCTACTCCTTTAGAACCTGACGTCGTCCCTTGAAAACATGCAATTTCGCTTCTGACCCGTCGCAAAATTCCTTCCCGACGGCGTCGCAGATATGCAGTGACGCCGTCGCCTTATGTTTCAGCAGCTTTGAGTGTCTCGATTCTGACTTTGGCCATTTTCTTCGTATATTCGCGCCTTTTCGTCCAAATAAGCATCATTCCAGCATTTTGCCTTCAAGAGACCTAAAAAGTGAAAAGGAACGATATTAAGCAATAACGGATACAAAAGTGATCGAATAAGGGCTTAAATGACCCCTCAAAAAGGTACCTTTTAAAACCTTATCAAATATCCCTACACTTGGTATTTGCTTGTCCTCAAGCAAATGTGCTTTTAGCCAATTAATTTATAAGTTAGGGGTCATGAAGCATCCATTCAAAACGGTCCACAACACATATAAGCCCCGCAAAAGTCATAACAAGCACGGAAATTACATACTAGCACCTCACATGGGGTGTTTGGATACTCACATCTCTCTCGGGTGTATATATGAAATATAACAAATCGGAAATGGAAGATAAACACTCATTAACCGGTCCTAGTACATAGATTACCATAGGCTTGAGAATAGATCAAACCTCCGTCGCTTTGGCGTAAGCACCTAGGAAAGACTATCAAAGAGGTCTTTAAAGGGTTGTAACGTTAGGCTTACGGTAGGGAAATAAGGGTTTGGTGGGATAGGCTATATAGTGGTGGATAGTCAAAAATCTCTATGTTGCAAGTATACGAAGAATGGCGTTGCTAAGCCAAGACTCGACACTCTAAAACTCTAGGCAACGAAAATAAACAAACATAATTTAAAAGATAGATGTAGGATGGTAGCCCGTATGGTTTTTTTTTTTTTTTTTTTTTTTTTTTTTTCACTCTTTTTTTTTTCTTTTTCTATTTTTTTTTTTTTCGAAATTTTTTTTTTTTTTTTTTTTTTTTTTTTGCATACACTTTTACTCTACCATCCTCTACGGTACATCAAAATGATAGGGATTTATAGACACATCCCTACACTTGAGTTTTTATTACTCTAACACTAATTTGACCCGAATTGAAAAGATCAAAACACTTGAAGTACATTATTATGCAAACAAAGGGAATTTGAGTTTAACGTTCTCTTCCCTATATTTCATAAACTTTAACTTTTCCCATGAATCCCAATCATCCCAAAACTGTATACAAAGGATATGACTCGACTTAGCAACTCATGCAAGCAACCAGATAATTGAACTAAGGGTTTTGGGTGATAACATAAATTTGCACTAAAAGTGAGTGCAATAAAGGTAGGCTAAGGCGATTTGGGTGTATATTTGGGGGTGGGGTGTAAACAATGCTCTTCATTGATATTCCGGAAAAACCGAAACATCACGAGAACCGCGAAAAGGATAGGCTCTGAGGGGTTAACTAGGGGTATCGTGTACTAAAGATGAGTACAACGCAAAGGGTGTGGGGGAATTACTCAACCGATATGGAAGAAGTAATTATATTACAGGTATTAAACAAGGGTTATCCTAATGCCTCTTATCATTTAGTTAATCCTAACTACACAAGTGTAGTCTCACTAGCGATCTCGGAATGCATCACAAAACAAGTTCTAGAATCTAATATACTACCGGTTCACACTCTAAGCATTAAAGATGAATGCTTTAATTCCTACTAATCTAAGGGCGATCCTCACATTTTGGGTGGAATTTAGGTGGTAAGGGTTTTTGTGCTAGTCATGCAACTTCCTATCCATGAGACGCTTTTGTTAAGACTAATGGCCCACTCTTATACGTCATGAAAAAATTTTAAATTTGGCTAAAATTACCCTAACCTACATTTTCTCATGGTTTATTACACAAATACACTTGGACAAAGCAAACAGTCAAGGATAAGCATAGTTTCAAAGTTCCCGTTTATTTTCCCTCCCTACACTTAAACTGAACATTGTCCCCAATGTTCCCCGAAAGTATCAAAGTTATGATAATAGAAGGTAATTAAAAACGAAAGAAACAAATACTCCCCTGATTAGCTCGGTAGGATCCGTAAAAAGTGGTGGTTAAATCTTTTCCAAGAAGAGTTTTTTGCGTGAAAGGCTCCTTCTTAACTTGTGTAACTTCTTCTTGACAAACTAAACCTGCACACTAGAAGAAAACAAACGAAACCTTCGCGTAAAATCGGCGGTAATAATATACATAAGACTCGATTTAAACTAGGATATAATGCTTGTGGAATGGATGTTTACAGAATTTGTTTTGAAAGTTAAGATCTGGAAAATTCCAAAATTTTACAAGTAGCTCAGAAAACGAGAAAAAGTAAGCTGAAGTTTTTATTCCTTCCTGACGCCGTCAGGTTGCAATCCTGACGCCGTCAGGTTATCCTGACAAAAACTGGTCTGCGATTTTCTGGAAAAAATTCTGGAAAATTTACATCTTTAGAATCTGGAAAAACTTCTGCAAAAACATCCATTATGACTCGATACAAGCATTTGACTCGAACAAACAAACATATATATCTTTTAGTTAATTGTTATTCTCATGTTCACGTTTCTTATGAAAACGTGTGTAATCCTCCCTACACTTATCCTTTATGTAAAATACCTTTATATGTAATTAAGACGAGGTTAAAAACAAAATAAAGCATTTTTACAAATTTAAACATGAGGACAAACAATTAATAAAAGATATATGACACTAACAAGCAAACAATTAAGCATGGGTTGCCTCCCACGAAGCGCTTTTCTTTATTTAAGAGTCTTGTAGCTAGACTCGTAGTCCTACTCCTACGTACCGATATAAGTAAGTCTATCCTCAACAATGTCGTAGGGATCAAACTTATCATTCAAGTTCCTAGTAGTACGTTCGGTTAAATATGCCTTTTCAAACATCTCACCATCGGGATCATAGATTTGTATCCTAATGTGCCACCTTCCATTACCATCGCTAGGCGTTCTATTCCAATTCCACATGTGTTCGGATTTCTCAACTATCCATTTATTCATGACAAGGTTAACGGGCAAGCATCCTAGGAACTCGGTCATCTTCCTAAATACTAAGGCGTCCTCGAACGGGTTCACTTCTATATCCCTAGCCAATTCTTGTTCTTGGAAAGTTGCTACACTAGCAAAGGCCTTATCTAGGTAAAAAGGTCTTTGGGGGCCTATGATGTTCTTCTCAATCCAAGGTCCATATCGAGAAGGCTCTCTATCCAACCTAATCTCTTGTGGGATTTCCTCATCCTTGTAGTACGAATGCCTTTTGACATCGTAAACCGACCTAGCACTCCCCTCTCCTACCACTATTTTGGACATCTTACAATCGATGATGGCACTAGCGGTAGCTAAAAATCCTCTTCCAACTAGTAATGGGCATGTCGGGTCCTTATTCATGTCTAGCACATGAAAGTCGGCCAAAAGAGTCAACTCTCCTACATGTACTACCATGTCCTTTATTATTCCAACCGGACGTGCTATACTACCGTCCGCTAATCCTAAGATAGTTTCCGTTGGTTCAATTTTACCTAGGTTGAGGCTTCTATGAAGGGACAACGGAACGAGATTGATGCATGATCCTAAATCGGCTAAAGCATCGAGTGGCTTGGAAGTTCCAAGTCTACACGGAAGAGTGAATAGCCCGGGATCATCTAACTTCTTAGGTAAGTTGTTTCGCACAAAGGCGGACCCATGTTTCCCAAGCCTAAGTTCTAACTCATATTTTTCTTTTAAAGCATTATAATAAGGTGCATGAGCTAAGACTTCAAGAATTGGTTTCTCTTGATAGAGTTCCTTGTACTCCTCCTCTAAACTAGGTTTGGATTCTTGGCTAACGGGTTTCTCAGGAGTAGGCTTTACCAAAGGTGCCGGGCCTTGGTATTTCTTGGATGACTTGGAACCCTTTTTGATAGCATTTACCGAGTGAACCGTTGGGTGAGAGGGGCATGAATGTGTGTTCTCCCATGATGAACTAGAACATGAAGTCGATGCAATCGAATTCACTTTTGGGTTCTTTATGGTATCACTTGGGAGTGCTCCAATTTCCCGCTCATTGAAGGCTTTTAAGAGGGCATCAAGCTTGGTTGTCATCTCGCTCTGTTTTTGCTTAAACTCGGCTTCAAGCTTATTCAATCGAGTTTCTTGGGATGACAAAAATCTAGATGCAATTGCTTCAATATTAGTGGGGTTCCCGGTATTAGAAGAATTGAATCTGTTAGGCGAACTAGATGAGCTTTGGGGTGTGCTTGAGTTTTGGTTCCACTTAAGATTAGGGTGATTTCTCCATGAGGGGTTGTATGAGTTTCCTAAGTTGTTTTGTTCGGGTTTGAAAGTGTACCACTTATCTCCCGCTCCGTCGGTACGTATGGAGGCGTAGTCCGCAAAAGCTTGTTCGGAGAGCCTTGAGCAATCACGAGTGTCATGGGGACCACTGCATAACTCACAAGGTAGAGTGATTTGATTCACTTGTCGTGAAGACTTAGGATTTTTGTAGGAACTCATGAGGAATTTGACTTGATCTTCAAGTTCAATCATCCTACGGTCGGGAGGAGGCAAGGAGATTGCCTTGACGGTTTTGGGAAGTTCACGGGGGTCATCCCAACTTTCGTTGTCATAGAGGGCAAGGTCCTCTATTATTTCCCATGATTCTTCCACGGTGAGTTTACTAAGTTTACCACCGGCCGCTTGGTCGATGGATTTCTTAGTTGAGAAGTTGACACGATCGTAAAAGATTTGGACTAGAAGCCAAAGATCGATGCCGTGATGAGGGACTTTATGAAGTAAGTCCTTGAATCGGGTCCATGCTTCGTAGAGAGATTCACCTTGACGTTGTTGGAACATCAAGATGTCATTCCTAAGCTTAGTGGTTCTCCCCGGTGGGAAAAATTGAGCAAGGAAGCGAGAAGTAAGATCATCCCAACTTGAGATGGAGCCGGCGGGAAGTCGCTCAAGCCAATTACTAGCTTGGTCCCGTAGAGAGAATTGGAAGAGACGCAAGCGCGTGGTCTCCCGAGTAGTAGCATCAAGGTCGATGGAATCGACAATTTTGAGGAAATCCCTCAGATGCTGATTTGGATCTTCGGAACGAAGTCCATGGAATGCACATCCGTTTTGCACCAACCGGATGGTGTCGGATCGCAGGGCCGTAGTTTGGGCTTGGTCGGGAAGCTCAATGGTGTTCCTATAACCTAGGTGGTTTGGTCTCGAGTACTCACCAAGAGTACGGGCTCTTGGCGGGTCGTTTGGTGGTGGGTTGATGAGTGGTGGTTGGTTGTCACCTTCCATGGTGAAAAGTGATGGGTGTTACGAACAAAGGTCACGAAGAAGGGGGATAGACTAAGAGAAAGCTAAAAATGAGAAAAAGTTTACTTGATAGGAATCAAGCAAAGAAACCTAAACGAGGTGGACTACTAACTAGCTATTCTATTCCCCGGCAGCGGCGCCAAAAACTTGATAACGCTACACGCGTCGTTCGGGGTCAAGGAAACTTCCTTTTCTTCGAGCAAGTTTTATAACACCCTAGGCAGTGAACCTAATCGTTGTAGTGTAGTAATTAGGGTAAGCCACGGGTATTGATATCGTTCTCTAGGGGAATAGGAATGCTAGTGAGAAGTTACTACGCTAAGGTTGAGGTTGAGGAAGATTATTTTTTATCTTTTTATGTTTTTTAGAAAATGAAAAGGTACGAATCTCGGGTATTGGATTTGGGGGGTTGGTATTGCTACCGATTACTCTACTATTATCTAATTATCTAAGCTAAGGCTGTGATAGTCTATGTCTAATTGATGTGTACTCGTATGATAGTTTAAAGATGTGTTTACTTAGGTTTTACTACTCCTTAATTATCTCCTATTGATGGTTGATTTGTCACGTCCTTATTCCTAGTTGCGTTGTGATTCTAAGGCTATAGGGCGTGCTTATTTCCCTAACTCTTTGAAATTACCAAAGGGTCTTGTTTACAAATCCTCTAGTGATTTATAGACGCCTACTCTACGGTTGTCCTTGAATACTTTATCCTACAATTACCTAGATAATTATATTCTAAAGTTCACAAAGAAATGTCAAGCATTAAGTACACAACGAATAATCTAGCGCACTCTAGATCATTAGTCAACTAAGATAAGTATCAACCAATCAATATTCAATAATTAAGTTTCATATTCCCTAAGCAAACACACAAATAAATTAGCCGGACATGGAGAACATGCAAGCATACACACAAATAATCAAAGACATAATTAAATTAATGAAGTAAATACTTATCTTGATGTATAATAGGGTTTAGAACCCTAAAATACTGCACAAGAAAGCCTTGGTTCGGTTTTAGGTTTTTACTCCAAAAGACTACACACAAAAACTGAAAAATTCGGATTCTATATATAAGATTACATCTGCGACGGCGTCACCTTATGTTTCGTGACGCCGTCGTGTCGCCGTCATTAGGGTTTCGTCTTGGCCACGTAAACCTTTCGACGGCGTCACCTTATGACTGTGACGCCGTCCCCTTCAGCTCTGACGCCGTCTTGGCTGCATCTAGGCCGTCTGAGTAACGACGGCCTACTCCTTTAGAACCTGACGTCGTCCCTTGAAAACATGCAATTTCGCTTCTGACCCGTCGCAAAATTCCTTCCCGACGGCGTCGCAGATATGCAGTGACGCCGTCGCCTTATGTTTCAGCAGCTTTGAGTGTCTCGATTCTGACTTTGGCCATTTTCTTCGTATATTCGCGCCTTTTCGTCCAAATAAGCATCATTCCAGCATTTTGCCTTCAAGAGACCTAAAAAGTGAAAAGGAACGATATTAAGCAATAACGGATACAAAAGTGATCGAATAAGGGCTTAAATGACCCCTCAAAAAGGTACCTTTTAAAACCTTATCAATAAGCTTGTGAGCTGGTCTTCAAAGAAGCAAATGAGTACTTCTATTTCCTCTACAGAGGCTGAATACATAGCCATGTCATCTTGTTGTGCTCAAATCTTATGGATGAGATCTCAATTATCTGACTATGGCTTTGAATTCAACAAAATCCCTCTGTACTGTGACAATAAAAGTGTTATTGCTCTCTCATGCAACAACGTTCAACACTCAAGAGCAAAGCATATCGACATTCGACATCATTTCATCAGGGAACAAGTGGAAAAAGGTGTGGTGGAACTCTATTTTGTGAGGTCTGAATATCAGTTAGCGGACATCTTCACCAAAGCTCTTCCAAGAGATCGTTTTGAGTTTATTCTTCCACGACTTGGCTTGAAAAGCCTTCAACCAGAAACACTCAAACATCTTCAGGAGGAAGACGAGGAGTAAAGGTCTATCTTCATCTATCTCTTGTATATATCTATTCGAAAAACAAAATACAAAATTATAAAACCTTCAAAAAATCAAATAGAAAAATATAAAACTCTCAAAATCCATAAAAATTTGAAAAATTCGAAAAATCTTCAAAAAATATTGTCATTTTGTCATGTCTTTCTCGATTCGATAATATCTACTGTCTTTGTGCTATCATTCAAAGAATGACACGGGACTTTAGATATTGTTCGAATTTTTATTTAAAAAAAATCAAAAAAATCAAAAAATATTTTTGGGAGAAAGAGAATAAATGGTTTATTGTCATTTCAGGCAGTAACACGCTTTTCAAAGAAAGAACAGAGCCATACTTTATCATGTTTTCAAAATTCCATGCTCTGATTCTATAAACATTTATCTGCTGAAAACTAACTGCTTTGAAAAATAACTCAGTCTCTATTTTTGATAATCATCTGGACTTATTTGTCAAAATATCAATCTCTCAATCAACAACCTTTGTCATTGATTGAGGGGGAGAATGATTTCAATTAAATTAAAAAGTTATTTGGCATTCAATTGTTTTCAAAAGATATTCATGCATGTTTTATCAATGGAGTTTAAAGTCTTAAAATCCGATCCTTATCAGTTAAAACGCTTTCATAATCAAGTCACAATTCCCCTTAAAAGCTTTCAAAATCAATTTAAATCAATAAGAGATCACAAATCTTAAATGATTTGATAATTGTGATCGGGGGAGAATGTGTGATTTAGATTGGATTTAAACTGATAATTCGGTAAATGGTTTTATAAGGATGTACATGCTATCCTTCCCACATGTGACAAACGATTTCAAATTTTCCATGCACATGTTGACGGGGAGCATCTATCTTAAACCTATGATTTGAAACGTGATCACTTATCTCAATGTGCAGGTTCCCTCTAGTATGTGCAAAACTCTTTTCAAATCTCGAGGCACATATTGAGGGGGAGCAAAATTATGAAAATCTCATCCTTCCCCAAAATGCTTTATCTACTTGTCTTGATTAGGGAAGTGATGTTGATATCTTTTAGAAAATGGTAATCAAAGAAGTTAATTCTTCATCTTGCCTCCGTGTGTAAAATGATTTCAAACATTTGATGCACATGTTGAGGGGGAGCACTTGTTCTAAAAATATCAAAAACAATTCAGGTACAAAATGTTTTGATAATATATCACAAGTATCTGGATTGATTTTCAAATGGTTTTCAATTGGTTCCAATGGCAGATGAACAATACCAAATTGACCGACCAACTTTACTTTATGTACGGTGATATAAGGATGATAAGGTTAGGTATGTGTTCCCATGATCCGCCAGAACCAGAGGGATCTACCCAGGGACTATCCACTAGTTAATGTAGAGTTCTTAGGTATGATGATAAAAGGAGAAAAATGAGATTTGGGAAGAGTGCGGACTGAGACTGAGCTAGTACTGGAATAAACCCAACAAGGTTCTAGCTATGAAGTCTCGGTAAGCACCGAAGGGGTTGAAGAATTAAAAAGAATTGAATGAGAAAAGGGTGAAAACAAATAGCCCTCCATATATTCAACCTTAGGGCAGAAACCGGGTTCAATTCATATGCTACTGATGGTAACATCGGTATTGAAGACAAGACGTCATGGACCTAGTGACGCACTGCACTTCAACTTTCCAAACCACTCAAGTTCCTCTTAAAAGGACTTGTTTCATTCTCACGGGGAACCGACATTATCTATCGACTTTCTCTTAGAGATTGTTGATATTGAAGAAGGAGACCCTCTCCCTAGTCTCCGGCACAGGATCCAAATATGCACAAAATGAGTCTAGAGCCACGAGATCATCAATAAATCTCATTAGGACACTTTCAATGAAGACTCTCTGTTTCACACAATGTGGAAAGAGAGATTATATCTTGAGTCCTACGCATTATCCTTGTGGTATTGCCAGAACATCTGAGTGATATGCTAACATATTCACAATGAAGATGGAAAGCCTTCTGGAGCCAACATCAAACAAGCTCCTGGTGGGTGGCATGTGAGATCTAATCAATAGATCAACCATGTGACAACTGAACAGAAACAATGGGGAGATTCAATCTTTTGAATCAATCCTGGTTCAGGTTATGGATTGACGGATACCGTTGAAAAACCGGTCGTTGTGCTTAAAACTCTTTTCTTTAGCAAATCGACCGTCTACGGATATTTCAAATCAAAAGGTGTTTTATGATTGATAATTGATTTTCATTAAAACCTTCGTTGTATTGCAAAAACAATTTCTATTGAGCAATACACGATTGTTTTTCAAATATCTTTTCATCAATCAGTGAATTTCTATTCGCTGGTTCACTCACTCCGTGTTGTCTTCTTTGAGAACGTTCCGGTTTGAGAACAGCTAGAGCAGCTGCGAAACCCTGTCAAGGAAATTCTTCGGAATCTTACCTGATCACAGGCAGTACTTGTACTGATCAACGGAGAACCGTGGGCCGTGTACCTCAATTCAACGAAAGTGATCAAAGACACTTTTCGTGCGCTTTATTGCTAACTGTTTTATGCAGGTACACCCGACGTTTGCAGCTGATCAGAATGAAGCGGTCAATCCATAGCCGCATGCTCACTTAACACATTCATCTCAAAAGAAATCATGATTAGTGCATCAATGACTCTGATATTTTCACTCCATGCTTCTGCTACGCTGCTGCCAATATCATGAATCAACGAAATCTTCCGTTACTCTGATAAGAAGATATCATGATCCAGAATGTGAGCATGTCGGTCCGAAAGTCATAACATCATATAATAGCAACACCACAATGGATGTCTCAGAGATTTTTATTAGTTGATGATCTCAAAAGCTGGCTCAAATTTATTATCACGTGGATCAGTAAAAGACCTCCACTTGGATTAACCAAACATGCAATGAGTGGAAGCAATGACTACGAGCTTCGGAGCAAAGTACTACATCATGAATACAAGAACAATTGTTAATGTAATATCTGTTTGTATTCAATGTAATTTTAGTATATGTTTGAGGTAACCTCCCTTAGGGGAGATTGTTAGGAATTAGAAATTCCAGGTATTAAAGAGTCGGTCACCTCAAGTATATGTAATCGTTAGAATGCTCGTAGTCATAGTTATTTTATGTTAAGTAGTATTTAGTTAAGTAACACCGTGGAGGACGGACGGGTCTTTACCCACTGTATGCCTGATCCACAGCCCGTTGTGTGGCGTTTTATGTAAGACTATAAATACTCTCTACCTCCCAAGGTAGAGAGTTGGAGCTCATAATAAGATTTTTCTTTCTCTCACTAAAGTTCCCAAACCTCTAACTTTCTCTCTCTAAAAACCTCTTGTACGCCTACTTTGTGTTATGGTTTGATGTGTATGTGAAATCCAATATCCTACAGTAACGAAGCTCTGATGCCAATTGTGGAAAACTAGAAGGGGGGGTTGAATAGTTTTACCAATTAAAATTTCGTTTTAAACTATTTAGATTGACTTATGTAAATCTATTTGGATGTGTGTTGGATGTTGATAAACAAACGTATAGGAAGATAAATATGTAATGAAAAGATAAAAAGTAAGAAGCACAAAACCACAACGCGAGTATTTATAGTGGTTCAGCTACAAGGACACCTTACTTGCCCTACTCCACTCCCCTAGTTACCTACTCGAGAGTTCGTAATCACTACACAACACCGACTTCTTATGGTGGAGAAACCTTCACAACGTTGCCTACTCTTTATCTGGTACAAGGCTAGATACCAGATTCTTTCACTAAGGAGAACCAAACCTATCACAACGTCGCCTACCCTTTATCCGGTACTAGGCTAGATACCGAGTTCCATTATAATGGAGGAACTACTACCCAACACTACACCAACACCTAACCCCAATAGGAGATCTACTCCTTATAATAACATCAACAAGGATAACAATATCCTTTGACCCAATACTAATCTATCTTGTACATCGAATCACACCATATTGAATGTACACCTTAGGCACCTTTCACTAATGCCTTTGACTCGATCTTCAAGACACCCTTCACTAATGTCTTGTGACTTGACTTCTAGGCACCCTTCACTAATGCCTCTAGTCTTGACTCTTAAGCACCCTTCACTAGTGCTTTCAATACGGAAAATCGACACTCTTCACTAATATCTTCATCTTGACACTTGAGACATCTTTCACTAATGTCTTCAACACTACACTTCTTATGAGAAAGAAAAAACTATCAACAAGAGAACCTCAGTAGTCTTGATGATGACGAAGCATGGCAACTCATGGACTTGAGGAACCTAGAGGATCACAAAAAAATCAAAACTACATAAATAGATCACTTGGATCTGGGGTTAGAGAGTTTTTAACTCAAAGAGAAAGTATGTGAGAAAGGGGTGAGAAACAATGAAGAAATGGCTCACTATTTATAGAGAGAAAATATCTACCGTTCCACGGATTCCACGGATCCCTCACTTGAGAGATCCGTCCAGTGCAATACTGAGGATCCGTGGGACGCTCCCCTTTGCCCATGGGTTTTGGGTCATGGGTCATGGGTCATGGGTTATGGATCATGGTATCAAAGTAGATACAATGTATCTCCAAGATGCAATGCATCTAGTCCATGGTTCATGGATTAAAACTATGCGCCATGGATAAAAACCATGTATGACTTAAGCATGATGTCATGCAATGGGTTATGGGTCAGCTCCATGGGTAAGGGTCATGGACTTTGGGTTGTACCCAACTATATTCAATGCATTTGGTCAATGGGTCAAATACTTAAGTTTCTACCCATTTATATTACCCATTATAATACATACTAGTTATGTATATATTTGCCCAATTTGTAAACACTAGTTGTTGTACATATGTATTATTAAATCATAAAATCACTTATACTTGTTTTATTGTTTTTATGTGAAAGCGTAAGTGTGTTAGAAAACTATTGGCTCAAACCATTTATGTATTTTATTTGTTTCGTTAAAATGATTTTACGTTTGTTATCGACAAAACATTAGAAGATCGTAAAATATAAATAAACGTTTTTACCGCTTATTTGTATTAACACCTTTCATTATTGGCACCTTAACTATTGATAAGACTTTAGCTGACTTAGGAGCAAGTATTAGTTTAATTCCACAATCTATGTAAGCTCATTTAGAACTAGGAGAGCTCAAGCCGACATGTATGTCCCTAGAGTTAGCTAATAATACTACCCAATGCCCTATTGATAAATTTGTAAAAATGTTACTGTAAAAATTGATAAATTTGACTTTCATGTTGATTCTGTAATCTTAGACATGAAAGAAGATTCAAAAGTACCAATTATATTAGGATTCCTATTTTTGGCAACCGCTAAAGCCATGATAGATATATTTAATAAAAATATTTCTTAAGTGGTAAGAGACGAAACCATTACATTTGACATCGAGAAATCAATGAAACATGACGCTTATACGGATGACACTTGTCATTATTTTGATTGGGTGGACCTAACTATTAATGATCATGTGTAGGAGAATCTTCCAAATGATCAATTGTACTCATTTTGTTTAACACCAATTACAGATTATCAACCTACAACTAGGGAAGGAGGATGTATGAACATGTGGGAAGATATTACCGATAATGAAAATGACGAGATTGACAACAAGACTAGTAAATAGGATGATATACGGCGTAACAATATTAGTATAATTACATCGTATACTAGAACTGATAGAGAAAAATAGGACCATTTGTCTTTTAATGTAAACCCAACTTTATTCGCTGCAAGCATGGTTATTAATGAGGAACCACGATTACCAAAGTTGTAAGACTTACCATCTAATTTGGATTATGCATTCTTGGACGGTGACCCTGAATTCCCTATAATTATAAATTCACTACTAACTAAAAAGGAAAAGAATTCACTTCTACAGGTATTGAGAAAACATAAAAAAGTGTTGGCATGGAAAATCACTAATATAAAGGGAATTATCCCATCCTTCTTCACCCATAAAATTCTAATGGAGGAAAACAACAAACCAGTAGTGCAACCACAACGGAGGCTAAACTCGAAGGTGAAAGATGTAGTGAAATAAGAAATAGTTAAATTTCTTGATGCTGGACTGATCTATGCAATATAAGATAGCCCATGGATCAACCCAATTCATGTTGTACCT
This sequence comes from Chrysanthemum seticuspe, assembly GCA_019973895.1. Lineage (NCBI taxonomy): Eukaryota > Viridiplantae > Streptophyta > Magnoliopsida > Asterales > Asteraceae > Chrysanthemum > Chrysanthemum seticuspe. The sequence goes on along the minus strand of BPTQ01000005.1, from coordinate 157,140,423 downwards.
AAAAAATGGGGTAGGACCGTTATCACAAATGAAGAAAACAAATTAATACCAACACAAACAGTAACTGCGTGAAGAGTATGTATCGATTACAGAAAACTTAATGACTCAACAAGAAAAGACCACCCCCTTCCATTCATTGATCAAATGTTGGAACGATTGTCAGGTAATGAATATTATTGTTTTCTAGATGGATTCTCTGGATACTTTCATATTCCTATAGCCCCGGACGATCAAGAGAAGAACAACTTCACTTTCCCATATGGGACTTTTGCTGACAGAAGAATGCCGTTCGGGTTATGTAATGCTCCAACAATATTCCAACGGTGTAGGGGGAATCCTTTATTCTCAATCAAGATGACCGCCATATTCCATGATACGTGAGAAAATTTCATGGAAGTTTTCATGGAAGATTTCTCATTTTTTGGTAACTCTTTCAATTCTTACTTTTCTAATTTATCAAAAATGCTAGCTAGGTTTGAAGAAGCAAATTTAGTATTAAATTGGGAAAAATATCATTTTATGGTTAAAAAAGCTATTGTTCTTGGTCATAGGATCTCTGAGTCAGGTATTGAGGCTGATAAAGCTAAGGTTGATGTCATTGCTAAATTACCTTATCCTACTAATGTTAAGGGTATTAGGAGTTTCCTTGGACACACGAGATTCTATAGGAGGTTCATCAAGGAATTTTCTAAAATAACTAGACCTATGACCGAATTATTACACAAGGATACTAAGTTTGTTTTTTCTAATGAATGCAAAGAAGCTTTTAACATATTAAAGGAAAAACTAACCACTACACCTATAATAATAGCACCTAAATGGGACCTTGATTTTGAACTCATGTGATTATGCAGTGGGGGCGGTATTAGGGCAAATAATTGATAAAAATATTTTGACCAATTTAACCATGACTGATGCTCAAGAACATTGTAATACTAAAGAAAAGAACTTCTACCCGTAGTAGACTTTAGAACTTGGTCCGTATATTTTTTCAAAACCATAATGATGATCATTGAAGATCCCATACTTCTTATTACTATACATTATCATCATTATGCGCATTTTTTTTTATTTTTTAGAACGGCAAAACTTTCACACTTATACCACCTATCTTATAATATATCTCACAAATGCCTCCAAGTAGGCTTGAACACATAACTTTTAGGCTGGTAGATAACTCACATACCATTAAATCAAAGCTTAGGTATACCACTATGCGCAAATAATCTTGTATATCGTATATCGCAAAATTGTAAAGGCCCGTTTGGTTTAGGGGTTCACACGAATGGATTAGGATTTTAATTAGAAAAATTATGTTTGGGACCGCTTATTTGGTTTTCCGCACGAGAGTTTCTCCCGAATATCTTCCTTGTATAAAACCTAACAAGGTGCTTCGGTTTTGATTTGTTTTAAAATTAAATAAATGTACTTTAACAATCTAGATTTTTGTCAGTCACTCATTATTTTATATTTAATTGGTATATTACTAGTATATAGTCTTTTATTTTTATTTAAATCTTAAAATAAAGTAAAACTTTTTATTCTATTTCTACCTTGATATAAAAAAGCAACTTTTTCATTTTCTCTCTCTTACATTAGGGACGCGTTTGGTATGCTTATTTGATTTGAAATCAGGACTTAAAGCAAAAAGTGTTGTTTGATGTCATTTTGTCACTTTGAGATTAAATCAGCATATATGGCCATCTAAAATTCCAGAGTACATACGTTTGTTTTCGGACAATTTTTTGTGAACCCTTTCTAATCTTCTTCTCTCTTTATTTTTTATATGATAAATTTTAATTTTTAAATTTATATTATAATATATAATATATATAAAAATAATATTTTCTATTTTCTACATCAAATTCAAATTTAAATCCTAAATCAAATTTATATACAAATCAAAATCTTAATCTTAAACTCATCTACAAACTAAACAGACCCTAAATTCAAATACAAATCCAAATACAAATTTAAATAAAAATTCAAATCATAATCTTAAACCCATCACAAATCAAACATGCCCTAAATTAAGTTAGTAAAAGGTAATAAGAATAGAGCACATACAGCTCAAACCTTTGACCTATAGCCTAATTTCCATGCATCTTATTCTTATCCTTTGAACTGCTCCCCTTGATAACTCAGCTAGAAGCCTAGAACATCACAAATGGCTGAATGAGAGAGATTATTTGTTTTATTTACTCATTATTTGACGATCCAAAAAACACTTGTTATTTAAAAAATAAAAATAAAATAAAAAAAAAATAAAAAGAAAAAAAAGCAAAACTTGTCACGTCATGGTATATTTTTGTCCTTTTGCGTCGGTATAGTCCGTCAACACATATTGACATACGAGTTTATTGGTCGGGTAAGTATTATTGACCCCTTATTGATAGAACTTTACTTATCTTAACAAATTTTAATCGATTTATTGACACGACAAGATAATTTTTGAAGGTTTTTTTTTGTTTTTTTATTTTATTTTTTTATTATTATTTATTTTTTATTTTTTTTATTTTAGACTTGTCAAACTTTATATTTTATGTTATGTATTATTATTCAGCAAGTTTACTCACTTTATTAACAAGACACTGTATCTTTTATTTTTATTACTTTTCACTTATCAAACTTTATATTTTTTTAAAAACTTTTCTTTCTTTTAGGTAGGGGCATTAGGGGAATTTGAGGTAGAGATACATGTTCGTGTAAAAGTTAGTAATTTTTATTTCGCAGTTTTATAATAATAACAAAATTATATTATATAAAAAAATAATAATAGAAAAAAAGCAAACTATTACAATAAGAGAAAAGATCAATATAAATCTCATATTTGTCATAGATCCAACAAAAAAATCATGTCCATTCATTTTTTGATCAAACAAAAAAAAATCTCACCCTTTTTTTCTAAAAAATGAAATATCTCGCAATCGTTAAGCGTTACGCGAAAAAAACATACAATCGCGACGAAAATTAAATTATCTCTCTATAGATATGCACTTCTATATACTTTCGACTATTTTTTTTTTCAAAATTTCCGCCTAAAAAAATTACATGTGATTTGAAAAAATTACGTGTGGTTTTTAAAATGAATCACATGTGATTTTTACAAATCACGTGTGATTTATCCGAATCACATATGATTTTTTAGGCAGAAATTAAAAAAAAAAAATTATCGAAAGTATATAGAAGTGCATAACTATAAAAAAAATAAAAAATAATTCTCGTTGCAATTGTTTATTTTTTATAGCTTGAAAATTTACCGTTTTAAAAGTATATTTGTTTAAAAAAATAGTTTTTTATTAATTTTAATGAAAAACGAATAACTAAAATTAATTTATTAAGTATACGATAAATATATGATGTATATTGATCTCAACTCATTACAATAACCGATCCATTCTTCTTATCTTCCAACAGTATTCGTGGCATTATACGGCTTGTACCCATCACAAAACTTGTTTATTTCGTCTTTATATATAAGTCCACCTGGAAATCGCATAAAACGAAGAAAATTCTAACATATGTGAAGCTTTATTAAAAACGCGAGTACATAAAAGAGGCTAGAAATACCCCGTAAATGCTAGCAGGATAGACACTTTATATACTCTCTCCGTCCCATAATAATTGTCCACTTTGACTATTTTGAGTCTTTATTGTTCAACTTTAACCATTAATATTTTTATTTGTGTTATATATTACTTGATGAAAATTATACCAAGTTAAAATACATTTAAAACCCAATCTATTTATATACTTTTCACCAAGTATTATGCTACACAAATATAAATATTTATTGTCAAAGTTGAATAGAAAAGACTTAAAAAAGTCAAAGTGGACAATTATTGTGGGACGGAGGTAGTATATATACTAGATCCAAGGCCCGTTTCGATAGGCCGTTAGCTTTAAAAATTTCATTATACGATAAAATTAATAGTAAAATAAGTATGAACGTGTAATCACATCCATAAGACAAAATGAATAAAATAAACATGTCATTATCATAAAAATAACAACGTTAAACAAAACCTAAGGTTCAAAATAACAGAATTATATATAGTTTATAATCTATGAAAAACTTCTCTATATACAACGTTGGTTGTAGAGTTGGTGTATTTGTCGTCTTTGTCACAACAAAAAACTTTTAGACTTCTCTTGCCTTTTACTCTTGAGACGGCCACATAAAGTTGTCAGTAGAAAAAAACATGTCTTTCCAAATAAAGCCCAACCTTAGACAATGTTTGGCCTTGACTTTTGTTTACAGTCATGGCAAAACAAACAGAAATAGGGAATTGTCTCCTATTAAGTTGAAAAGACATATTCTTGTCAGATGGGCTTATAATCATTCTAGGTATAGAGCGAACCTCACCCACTTTACCACCTGATATAATCTTTGCCTCAATGTTATTGATTCCCATTCTCAATACTTGTAACCTGGTTCCATTACACAATTCACCTCGTTGACCAATGTTGCGCATACACATAACCGGAGTGCCAATTTTCAAAACTAATTTAAGATGTGGAAGTCCAGACATTTTGATTGTATTCAAAAAATATGTAGTGTACATATCCTCGGTATGATTAAAATCCACATCTAAATTTGAGATTGTATCCGAACTATAGTATACTTTCTCTCTAGTATATAGAATGTTTGATCCAATAACACTCGACATATAAGATAGAAGTAATAAAATGCTTGATTCAATAACACTCGACATATAAGATAATATTAATTATAATAAGTTAATAATAGATCATGAAGAATCATACTTGCAAACGTGTATAGAACTTGGTATAACTTAGAGTGGTGTTTTACATTGATTCGGCCAATAACTTGATCCACGTTTGTGGTGATATTTTGTCTGAACGCAACAGGCTTTAAGCTACCCCCACCAACAACCGGACCAATGACATTCGAAGAGGTCTGCTCCATTACCATGAATTAATGTAACATGTGAGCTTTTGCCCGACATGTAATCACACTCTACTAAAGAACCGATCTTTCTTGGAATAATTACCATAAAACACAAATCAAAGCAAACTTAACTTATTCAAGTATTGATAGAATAATTACCATAACAAATTAAATGAAGAAAACAAAATCAAAGCAAATATGAATGATACGCGTACAACGCGCGTTCGGGGTCAAAGGAAACTTCCTTTTCTTCGAGCAAATTTTTCAACCACCTAGGCGGTGAACCTAATTGTTGTAGTGTACTATTAGGGTAAGTCTCGGGATTGATATCGTTCTCTGGGGTTGAGGAAGATTATTTTTTTATCTTTTTTATATTTTTTAGAAAATTGAAATGTACGAATCTCGGGGTATTGGATTTGGGGGGTGGTACTTCTACCAATTACTCTACTATCTAATTATCTAATTAACTAAGCTAAAGGGTAGTCTATGTCTAATTGATGTGTGCTCGTATGATGATTAAGAATGTATCTACCTAGATGCTATTACTCCCTAGTTATCTTTTATTGATGGTTGAATTGTCACGTCCTTATTTTTAACGCGTTGTGTCTCCTAAGGTCGTAGGGTATGATTTTTTCCCTAACTCTTAGAGGATACCTTAAGGTTATTGCCTACAAAATCTCTAGGATTCATAAACTAACTCTAAGGTTATCTTTGGATTTTTAGCCTACAATAACTCTTGGCGATTATAAACTAATGTTCACAAAGATTATTCAAGCATTAAAAATACAACGATGGCATATTGCAATCCTAAGACAATTACAATTAAGAAAAGAGACAACCAATAAATATTCAATAACTAGGTTTCATAGATTTAGGCAAACACACAAATAAATTAGCCGGATATGGTAAACATGCAAGCATACACACATACAATCGAAGACATAATGAAATCAATGAAGGAAATTGCTTATCTTGATGTACAATACGGTATGGGAACCCTAAGATACTGCCCAAGACAATCAAAATCGTTTTAGGGTTTTTACTCCCCAATTCTACCCCCTAAAAAGCCTGAAAATTCGAATTTTATATATAGAGTTACAACTGGGACGGCGTCACTCTTTAATTGTGACGCCGTCGGATCGCCGCCATTAGGGTTTCGTCTTGACCAAGTCAACTTTGTGACGGCGTCACGTTGTGGTTGTGACGCCGTCGGCTTCAGCTTCTGACGCCGTCTGAATCTGGATCTAGGCCGTCTGAGTTGTGACGCCCTACTCTTTAAAGCCTGACGCCGTCAGGTACAAAATAGCAATTTCACTCCTTAGTCGTCGCTATTAGTGGGACGACATCGCCCTTTGTTTGTGACGCCATCGGGTGCATTTCCAGTTGCTTGAGTGTCTTGATCTTGACTTTAGCAATTTTCTTCATATATTAAAGCCTTTTCATCCAAATAAGCATCATTCCAGCATTTTGCCTTCAAGAGACTTAAAAAGTGAAAAGGAACGAAATTAAGCAGTAAACGATATAAAAGTGGTCGATTAAGGGCTTAAATGACCCCTCAAAAGTGTACCTTTTAAATCCTTATCAAATATCCCTACACTTGGTATTTGCTTGTCCTCATGTAAATGTGCTTTTGGCCAATTAATTTATAAGTTAGGGGGCATGAAGCATTGGCTTAGAACAATTCACAACGAGTATAAGCCCCGCAAAAGTCATAACAAGCATGAAAATTACATACTAGCACCTCACAAGTGGTGTTTGGATACTCTCATCTCTCGGGTGTATATGAAATATATCAAATTGAAAATGGAAGATAAACACTCATTAACCGGTCCTAGTACATAGATTACCATAGGCTTGAGACTAGATCAAACCTCCATCGCTTTGGCGTAAGCACCTAGGAGAAACTATCTAAGAGGTCTTTTAAAGGGTTGTAACGTTAGGCTTACGGTAGGAAAAACAAAGGGTTTGGTTGGATAGGTAATTTAGTGGTGGCAAGTCAAAAATCTTTATGTTACAAGCATGAGAAGAATATCGTTGCTAAGCCAAGACTCGACACTCTAAACTCTAGATAACTATGAAACAAACAAACATAAATTTAAAGATAGATGTATGATGGTAGCCCGTATGTTTTTTCATCATTTTTGTTTTTCAACACACTTTTTTTTCGATTTTTTTTTTCATACACTTTTACTCTACCGTTCTCTACGATAACATCAAATTATAAGGGATTTATAGGCACATCCCTACACTTGAGTTTTTATTACTCTAACACTAATTTGACCCGAATTCGAAAGATCAAAATACTTGGAGTACATTATTACGTAAATAAAGGGAATTTGAATTTAACGTTCTTTCCCGTCACTCCATAAAATTTAACTTTTCCCATGAGTCCCAATCGTCCCAAAACTGTATACAAAGGATATGACTCGACTTAGCAACTTATGCAAGTAACTAGATAATTGAACTAAGCGTTTAGTATGATAACAATAACGCACTAAAAGTGAGTGCATACAAGGTAGGCTAAGGCGATTTGGGTGTACATTTGGGGGTGGATTGTAAACAATGCTCTTCATTGATATTCCAGAAAACTGAAACATCACGAGAACCGCAAAAAGGATGGGTTAACTAGGGGTATCGTGTACTAAAGATGAGTACAACGCAAGGGTGTGGGGGAATTACTCAACCGATGTGGAAGAAGTAATTATAATACGGGTATCAAACAAGGGTTATCCTAATGCCTTTTATCATTTAGTTATTCCTAACTACACAAGTGTAGTCTCACTAGCGACATCGGGATGCATCACAAAACAAGTTCTAGAATCTATTATACTACCGGTACACTCTCGAAGCATTAAAGATGAATGCTTTAATTCCTACAAATCTAGGGGCGAACCTCACATTTTTGGGGGTGGAATTTGAGTGGTAAAGGGTTTTGTGCTAGTCATATAACTTCCTATCCATGAGACGCTTTATTAAGACTAATGGCCCACGCTTTATTAAGACTAAAGGGTTTTGTGCTAGTCATATAACTTCCTACCCTAACCGATATTTCTCATGGTTAATTACACAAATGAAATTGGACAAGAAAAATAATCAAGGGTAAGCATAGTTTCAATGTTCCCGTTTTATTCTCCCTCCCTACACTTAAACTGAACATTGTCCCCAATGTTCCCTGAAAGTATCAAAATGATGATAATGGAAGGTAATTAAAAGCGAAAGAAACTAATACTCCCCCTCCCTTCTCCTTATCCTCCTCATTCCTATAGTAGACCGATAGCTTAAGTTCTTTTTCATCATTGGATAATGAGGAAAATTTCTCAATCTTAAACGGCATTTGGTAAGCTATGTCATCGGTCTCATCCTTGAATCTCACTATTCCTAACGACGGATCATAAGTCATCCCGGTGTTCTCTATGAAAGGCTTTCTTAGAATAACGTGGGACAAGCTAGGATCTATGGCCGTACTAATATCATCCACAATTATGAAATCCGTAGGATACGTGAAACTACTTACATAGACGGGAAATCCCTTAACTCTACCAAGGAAATTACATCTAACTCTAGGATTATCGGGATCTTGCCTAGTTGGGATATGCTTCTTCATCACCCAATTATAGTACGTGCTAGTCATGATGTTTATTGGGGACTTGCGGTCAATGTAGGTCTTTGCCACAAATAGATGTCCTATGCAACATGGTATGTTGAGATTCCAAGGGTTCCCAAACTTGATCCTAGGGCTTTTCCTAACATACATGTGATGGAGGTCGCGCACTAAGTGTGGGTGGCGAGAGAGTTCCTCTTCAGTAGGAAACTTATTGAAATAGTCATCGCCTACTTCATCGGTCGATTCATTCTTAGGAGTCTCACTAACCTCAAGTACCGTCTCAAGGTTCACTTCGTCATTAGTCCTATTAGGTTTCACTAAGGTGATGGTATTGACGAATTGAATGTGCTTGGCTAACTTACTTGGGTCCTTAATTTTCATACCGGAAGCTTCGGGAGAATGAGTCGAGATGGCATTAACCTTTTCGGTGGTCTTCCTATCACTATTGGTCATAGCTTTCAAAAGGTTATCAATCTTCCTATCCATCTCGGCTTGTTGTTGATTAAAACGGTCCGAAAGCTTGGCTATTTGAGCTTCTTAGGATGTAACTAGGTGTTGCAACATCCCTTCTATGCTTTGTTGGCTAGGGTCGGGGCCATGAGAAATCATTGGAGTTTAATTCTTTGGTTTGTCCCCAATAGAAGTCGGGTTTGCCCTTCCATGCTTCTCGGGCATCATTGAAAGTCCTAGGTCCGGGTGTTGTAGGGAATCTTCCTCCCGTTCCATTGGTACGTGAGGATGCATAGTCAACAGAAGCTTGTTCAGGGAGTCTTGTGCAAGTAAGAGTGTCATGAGGACCACTACATAGCTCACACAAGGAAGAGACTTTATTCACTTGGCGTGAAGACTTAGGATTTTCGTAGGAGCTCATTAGGAATTTGACTTGATCTTCAATCTCGAGCATCCTACGGTCGGAAGGTTGTGAGTCAATGGGAGGCAAGGAGATTGCCTTTACTGTTTTGGGCAACTCACGGGGGGGATTCCAACTTTCGTTATCATAGAGAGCAAGGTCCTCTATTGTACCCCACGATTCTTCCGCGGGGAGATCACTAATTGTACCACCAGCCGCTTGGTCGATGGATCGCTTAGTTGAGAAGTTGACATGATCATAAAAGATTTGGACTTGAAGCCAAAGATCAATGCCGTGATGAGGGACTTTATGGAGCAAGTCCTTGAATCGAGACCATGCTTCGTAGAGAGATTCACCTTGACGTTGTTCGAACATCAAGATTTCATTCCTAAGCTTAGTAGTTCTCCCCGATGGGAAAAATTGGGCAAGGAAACGAGTGGTGAGATCATCCCAACTTGTGATGGAGCCGGCGGGAAGTCGCTCAAGACAATTACTAGCTTGGTCCCATAGAGAGAATTAGAATAGACGCAAGCACGTGGTCTCCCGAGTAGTGGTATCAAGGTCGATGGAATCGTCAATTTTAAGAAAATCCTTAAGATGCTGATTAGGATCTTCGGAAAGAAGTCCATGGAATGCACATCCGTTTTGCACCAACCGGATGGTGTCGGATCGAAGGACCATTGTTTGAGCTTGATCGGGGAGCTCATTGGTGTTCCTATAGCCTAGGTTGCTTGGTCTTGAGTATTCACCAAGAGTGCGGCCTTTTGGCGGGTCATTTGGTGGTGGGCTGATGAGTGGTGGTTGATTATCACCTTCCATGATGAAAAGTGATAGGATTACGAACAAAGGTCACGAATAGGGGGGATAGACTTCGAGGAAGCTAAAAATGAGAAAAAAGCTTACTTGATAGGAATCAAACAAGGGAACCTAAACGAGGTGAAAATCTAACTAGCCATTCTATTCCCCGGCAGCGGCGCCAAAAACTTGATATGCATACAACGCGCGTTCGGGGTCAAAGGAAACTTCCTTTTCTTTGAGCAAGTTTTCAACCACCTAGGCAGTGAACCTAATCGTTGTAGTGTAGTATTAGGGTAAGCCTCGGGATTGATATCGTTCTCTAGAGGAATAGGAATGCTAGTGAGAAATTACTACGCTAAGGTTGGGGTTGAGGAAGATTATTTTTTTTTATCTTTTTTATATTTTTTAGAAAATTGAAAGGTACGAATCTCGGGGTATTGGATTTAGGGGCTGTTACTTCTACCAATTACTCTACTATCTAATTATCTAATTAACTAAGCTAAGGAGTAGTCTATGTCTAATTGATGTATGCTCGTATGATGATTAAGAATGTGTCTACCTAGATGCTATTACTCCCTAGTTATATTTTATTGATAATTGAATTGTCACGTCCTTATTCTTAACGCGTTGTGTCTCCTAAGGTCGTAGGGTATGCTCTTTTTCCTAACTCTTTAAGAATACCTTAAGGTTATTGCCTACAAAATCTCTAGGATTTATAAACTAACTCTAAGGTTATCTTTGGATTTTTAGCCTACAATAACTCTAGGTGATTATAAACTAATGTTCACGAAGATTACTCAAGCATTAAAAACACAACGGTGGCCTATTGCAATCCTAAGCCAATTACAATTAAGATAAGAGACAACCAATCAATATTCAATAACTAGGTTTCATAGATCTAAGAAAACATACAAGTAAATTATCCGGACATGGTAAACATGCAAGCGTACACACATACAATCAAAGAAATAATGAAATCAATGAAGTAAATTACTTATCTTGTTGTAAAATAGGGTATGAGAACCCTAAGATACTGCCCAAGACAAACCAAAATTGTTTTAGGGTTTTACTCCACAATTCTACCTCTTTAAAAGTCTGGAAATTCGAATTCTATATATAGAGTTACAACTGCGACAGCGTCACTCTTTAATTGTGACGCCGTCTGATCGCTGCCATTAGGGTTTCGTCTTGGCCAAGTCAACTTTGTGACGGCGTCACGTTGTGGTTGTGACGCCGTCGGCTTCAACTTCTGACGCCGTCTGAATCTGGATCTAGGCCGTCTGAGTTGTGACGCCCTAGTCTTTAAAGCCTGACGCCGTCAGGTACAAAATAGCGATTTAACTCCTGAGCCATCGCAATTAGAGGGACGGCGTCACCCTTTATCTGTGACGCCGTCAGGTGCATTTCCAGCAGCTTGAGTGTCTTGATCTTGCTTTAGCCATTTCTTCACATATTCACGTCTTTTCGTCCAAATAAGCATCATTCTAGCATTTTGCCTTCAAGAGACCTAAAAAGTGAAAAGGAACGAAATTAAGTAGTAACGGATATAAAAGTGGTCGATTAAGGGCTTAATTGACCCCTCAAAAGTGTACCTTTTAAATCCTTATCAGATAGCTTCTCCACTTTTGATGTGGTGATGGTGATTAAATTATAGTTGACCTCAAAAGGAAAAAGTATCACCCCTCTTTGTGTTTCCTGTGTTTGGGTAGCTCGAAAAAAGAGGGAGGGTGAGAGAGACGACAATGATGGGACGTTTTTCTTATTGGTAAAGCTTGGAGATGGTGTTTTCAAGGTGGGAAAGGCGTGGGAGAAAATTTCCAAAAGAAGAAGAAGATGAAAGTGATATATCAAAAAAGGTATAGGAGAGATGGTTTTGTGGGGCGTCACGTGGGGGGGGGGAACAAGTAGCTTTTTATTTATTAATTAGTATTAACTGTACCCCATACTGTATAAACTGTAATGTAAGTAATAACGTTTATTTACGTAAATTAGTTTATGAGTATCCGAAATTTATAATTTTTATATTTTTGGAAGCGTTTTTGGAAAACTGATACGATGATGTGATTTGTGACTTTATTAGTTTGTTTTTATATTTCACGGTTACTTGTATGTTATCGGTATGCGTGCAGACTCGTTTCTCAGAAAAACTATCGTACTTCTTGTTTTTCGATTATAACCATCCGTGAATACTGAATAAAACAACTAACTCGCATGTTTCCTAACGAAATGAAGTAGTGACATCTTAAAGTAGGCTGAGAATTTGTCGGTTATCCCAGATACCACCCTTAAAGAGAATCTCATCCTCGAGATTCAGTCTGCCTATTTTATAGGCGCACGTTCTCGTGGTTCGAACTTTCTCATTCTCAAGCTTTGCGCTCAAAGACTCTTAGTTGGTGGATTCTAGCAACTTATGACCTGACTGGTCATGTGTTTAAGTTGTGTAAGTTGAGTAACAACTTGATTCTAACTTGATTTTCGCAACACATCAAAAAAGAACTGTCACTAGATCAAGCTAGGAAAACAAGTCGTCAGAAAGAAATAGTAAGAGATCTTTTGAAAGTTTGGCTCAAGTTTGAAATCGTTTAAACCAACCCTTTCATGAGTCATGGTGATTCGGATTAGTGGGAAAGCTAAAATTTAGCTGAGGCTTATGAAATTGGGATTTTCAGTATGACGGAAGCGAAGACATGCCCAACCCTTGAAATAAGTTTTGTTGCTTCAAGATGTGGTGTGGAATGAGGTTAACCGCTCTAGGTAGGATTAAAAGTTTACTTGGTTAATGTGTTTGTTGGTGAGAATGTGTATGAATGGTTTAAAGGTTTTGTTCCTTAACAATTTGAGTAAGAGTTTATTTGTAAGAAAGGTTTTAAGGGTAACTATCCTCATCATGACATGATTCTTCCATAATTATACATAGGTGATCAGGCTATGTATAATTAGGGACAAATGATGTAATGTTTGGTCTAGTTAAAAATAATTTTAACCGTATTAATCATTTGTTTATGAAATGATAGTAAATATAGTTTGTAGGATAGTTGTAAAACAATTTGTAAGATGGTAAGAAAATAAATAGATTTATACAGTATTTTAGTAAAATATTTTATAAGATGGCAAAGGCTTATAAGGATAAATCAAACATTTTTAAACAGATTGGTTTATAACAAAGTAGTGGCAAGTTTTGCAAAGTGGTAGCATAGTGGAGAGTGAGAGTTGTATAACACGGTAGTAATAGAAGATAGGAAATCCATTAGATAAATTGCAACGAGAATAAATCAACCACGATGAGGTAAGAATGAACCATAATAGGAACATAGCATGATAAGAACAAATCGCAATCACAATTATGGTCACGACATGTATAGATACAATCATAACACACATGAACCATAAGGGAAAATTTTGGCTGTCATAGACCGATATCATTACATAGCATAATCCACCACATGTCCGGATAATAACTTGTCCAAATTTTGTCATACAACAAAATACTACAAGTGTCATTATTACGTGATGCAGGTTTTACTGACCAGGTTTTAATATTTATAAAGTCTCGTTATACCAATGGTCTACCCTAATGCACTAACGGGCAGTGTACCCGGTCGTGTGTAGTGTAGTATTCTATAAAACCGAGGTCGTCCCAAGAGCTATGTGTGTTGGATAATTACTAAGTCTAAGTGTCACAGATTTTAATAATGATTTCGATAAGGAATTAATTAATTAACTACAAAAGCAAATAAAGGCAAAGGTTTAATCAATAAAGGAGAGTGGTGCTAACCTAGTTATTCCTCCTAGCTAGTAATGTCTACGTCTACTTACTTCCAATTACTTCAGGTGGGGTCAAAGTAGAGAGGACAACATTTGGTCAATTCGCCTGAACCTATCAGCAAACATGCCACCACAGGAGAAGTCAGGTGTCCCCTCAAAAGTCCTGTTGTTCCTGGTCCCCTAAGCCGAGTCATTAAGTACCGCTACATGCTAGACTTATAATAGTGAGTGACCGGGCGTTAGCAACTTAAACACTCACCCCCTAATTCTTAAGTTCATCCAAACGGTAGGTGATCAGTTGGTCAAATCGCACAAGTAGAAAGGGTCGTCAGTTGGTCATATCTTACCCTTCCCGTCTCAGTCTACTCACTTAGGGTCAGTTGGTCATATCTCCTAAGCAACTAGCCTCTACCGCCATTCAAAACTACCGAAACAAGGGTAGCTACCAATAAACTATGCATGCATACACTTAGAAATAATTATACGGAAGTAATGTAAACGCAAACAAAACAATTAAGGAATCATAACTAGGCCAACACCAAGAGGTGCTTAGCCGCTCATATTAACCATACAAATCAATTCAATATTCAAATTTACGAAATACATGAATCGAAAGTAAAGAAAAGATAAAATGCTAATGCTTATGGTAGGGGAGTGATTTCTCCCTTGGAGACAGCTCCGTATGCTCCTCTAGACCTGCCTTTGGCTTCTTCCCACGTTCTTTGGTTGTGATGTGTGGAATGGGATGCTTTGAAATGCTGAAAATCGTGGGGTATTTATAGGCCAGATCTGGGTTACGGCGTAACTAAAATAAGAGTTACGTCGTAATCTTCAATTCCTTCATAATTTGCACTAGATCTGCTGGTTACAGCGTAACCTTATGAATGGTTACGCCGTATTCTTCAATAATACTTGGTTACGCCGTAGTTGGTGGAATAGTTACGGCGTAGTTATCAGCGGCGTGGAACCTCATTTGACCTAATAGAGTTACGTCGTAGTCTTTGGGGAGAGTTACGCTGTAACCTTCTGATGAGTTGGTTTTCTGAGTCACGCTTTAGTTACGGCTTAATGTGAGAGATGAGTTACACCGTAACTTCTTCAAAGTCAGCATACTAAGATAAATCTTTGATATTTCTCCAATTTCGCGTCTCTTTAGCTCTAATGCTCGTGATTTACCTGAAAGTGGAAAACAATAGAAAACAAGCGTAAATCCATATAAATGATATAAATTACAAGCATTATCGGGGGAAATTGACACTTAATATTCAGGACTATTTGATGTTATCAAATATCCCCCCACTTGAACTCTACTTGCCCTCAAGTAGACCTTATTAGAAAGATTCCTAAAAAGATATCTCCCAAAAACCTAGAAAATATAAGTTTACAAATCCCTTATGCTAGAATAAAACAAAGCCGAACACCTCACGAAAAGGGAACGAAACACTCAAATCTCTCAACTAATCTAAGTGTCAATTTCGGGGTGATCACTCAATCACACAGTCATAGCATGTATTCTATCATAAGCTTGGCGGTTACACAAATATCCACCACTAGAGTTAAGGGCTAAACAATTCTCGAAGGCAATATGGGTAGACACGACAAAGGTTAAGGGGTGACTCGTCATTACTAACATGTCACGGCGAAGTGGACAAAATCAATGATACATGACAAAATCCATGGCCAAGACACCAAAGATTGCTCGCTGGATCACCTAGACACCCTTCATGACTAAAGGGTAGGATAAGACATGGGATATATAAATGATGTAAAATAAAAAACAAGAAGGTAGTCTAAATCTATAACCAAGTCATCACCACTTACCGTCCGCCCAAAGTTCAAGCTTTGAAGTCAAGAAACCGGATCATGAAATACTAGGTAGATGTGTAATTAGAGGACGTCGTGATGTGCACACTACCTTTTCTCCAACTATTGGCATAATTACCAACTCCAATCTTCAAATGTGACCGAGGTGGCCTCCTCGATACTAAATCTATAAAGCTCATAACATAGTGCTTATACCATCGCACTTTACGATAACTAAATAACATAACAACTGTCTTTTTTTTTTTTTTTTTTTTTTTTTTTTTTTTTTTTTTTTAATTTTTGAATCACTTTTTTTTTTCAACATAACAATAATAACTAAACATAATATCCCCCCACTTGAGATGAACAATAGGAATTTGGGGGGTCTTCAATGATCTTCATGAATATGTCGTCGATGAAAGCGTGATTTCTGAACCTTTCCACTTGAACCTTGAACTTAGGAGAATGATGACTTCCCAATCACAAATAAAGACTACAGGGTAGGCTAAGGTGTATAGGTGTATCGAAACAATAAATTGGGTTAACAAAATAAAAGGAATGGTTCAGATGGGTGTATCTAGGGGTATCTTGCACTAAAGGTGAGTGCACCAAAAAGGTTTCACATGGGGGTCGAGAAGTCGAGGTGACTAATCGATAGACACACAATGGGAGGCTATTTGGGTGATAATCCTATAATATTGCCTTCTAAAACTGAAAAGTACAAATACATCGAGCTAACTCAACATACCTCGTCTATGGTCTCGAAATGATGCAAAGGCCAAGTTCTAAAGTTTACAAGCTACCGGCACACTCATAATTTGGTGGATTTGGGGTAAAATATTGGAAACGGATAAGGCTAATCTCACCATATAATACCAAGGGTTGTATGTGCTCGGCTAAGGTCTAATCTAGTTAGGTTAAGAAAAACATGTCAAAATTTTAAAAATGACATAATTTTCAAAATAAACTAGAAAAAAGGGCAAAATAATGTTCAAGAGATAATTCTACACCCGTCCCCCCACTTGAATTGTACAAAGTCCCTTTTGTACTAAGCATTAAATAAAGGTGAAGAGAAAAGTAGAATTAGGGCGAGAACTTCCCTGAAATTTGCTCCACCAAGAAAGAAGGCCCACGAAAAAGAGACATGCCTTCGTATATGCATCATGAACAAACTTCAATCCCTGAAATCACACTACCGACAAGCATAATTCAAAAAAGAAAAAAATGAAAAATGAAAAACAAACCTAACTCATTTTCGTAGGAATCACGGTTGCATTTAGCATATGCAACAAGCCTTTTAAACCACTTGGTGTCCCAAGTGGACGAGTGAAGTCTCGTTAGGGTTTACAGGGAACACACCCATAAAGTTCATTTAAAAAATTAATACAAGGTTATTGTGTTTTAAAATGAAAGAAGTAAAGCACAGGAAGGTTACGTCGTAACTCTTTGAGGGAGTTACGCCGTAACTGGCAAAACCTGACATAAGCTGCAAAGCGAGTGGTTACGGCGTAACCACTGAGATGGTATTACGCCGTAATTAGTAATGCGTCTAAAATTCTGCTGCAAAAGGTTGGTTACAGCGTAATCACAAAGATGAGTTACGCCGTAACTATGGTCAGATCAGCAAACTACAGCAGCAATCATTTCCTCGTTTCCTGCAAAAATGGTTAAAAACACAAAACCCTACAGGAATGGAAATAAAACAAAAAGAAAGGGATAATTCGGGTTGTCTCCCGAAAGAGCACCTTTCTTTATTTACGAGTCTTTAAGTTAGACTCAGAGCCGCGAGGCTCTATAGGGGTCTTTGGACTTGGCCGACTTCTTCCATGTCTTTGTTATTTGAAAAGGGCTGGTCCCAAACACGCGGAGAAATAAACCGAGTCATGGCGTATCTTTTCTGCAATAAATTAGCTTGTGTCCATTCGCGACAAAATTTAACCTCTTCTTCCCATTTTATTTTAACATATCCAAACTTTACTCGTAACTAATTTTCAAATGAGATTCCCCTGTATCCTACTTCACTTCTCTTATCTTCGTCAAAACATGCCCATTCCTTGCGGTTGAGCCATTTAGGTTCTGAGAATTCTCCTCCATCGCAGATCTGTCGTTTGGGGTTGCATGTGGGCCACGCCACGGTGAAGTCATCATACATGATAGCCGGTTCACAAAAATGAATGGTCCAATCAATCTCGGTGAACCATTCGCTAAAAACATTATGCCATTGTAACCACTTTTTTCTGATAAGCTTTTCGTCTTCCCAGCACCACCAAACTTCCGCAGCCTCTTTAATCATTCTAATGAGATGTTGTCCTCCTCCGTTGCATCATTTTTGAAAAGGCGAACACGTGGGCAATGTTACTTTGGTCCCATCAATTAAACAAGTATCAGGAACACAACAGTGAAGTCTTCCCGTAACAACGTAACTGGGTACAGAAGGTGGGATCTCTTCCTCATTGCTTTCATTGTCACTTGATTCGGTTCCCTGTAAATGGCCAAAGTATGAAGGTGGAAACCTATCGGAATCATCTAATTCATTCCTCTATGAATCTTCAGTTGTAACAATTTTATCTGGTTCAAGGCATAAGGTTTTATCCAATTTAAATTCTATTCTATCATCATATTATGCCAATGAGTCGAGGAACGGTTTACAAAGAATCAAACGTTCCTTTGTGTTTTTCTTCATGTCCATAACCACAAATTCTGGGGCAAAAAAGAATTTATCTACCTTAACACAAGTTCCACCGGTAATTCCCAACGGAAAATCCTTGGTCTTATCCGCCATCTCAATCACGATATCCGTATTCCAAAGATGAATTAATTTGAGTGTTAAAAATATGGAGAGAGGCATGATATTTACACTAGACCCAATATCTGTAATCCCCAAAATATGATAATCCCCAACTGAACATGAAATGACTGTTAGCCTTAATAGTAATTAAGAGAAGTGATGGTCATTCACGTTTAGGAACTTTGTAACATGTGTTAGATATCGTGATAGAATAGTCAATGGGCTCGTGGATTGGGCTAAGCTAAATGGGTATTAGTTATGTTAAGCTAGCCTTGTATAAGTTCATGTAACCCAATCCAATCCAAGTCCATCTCACGGCCCATGGAAAGCCCATAAGGGCGTTTAGTCTAGGAGTATAAATACCCCTCAAATGTGTCATTTGAGGGGTGTGCTTGAGTGTGTATGTGTGTGTTTTCTTTCAAGTAATACAAGTTTCCTTTCATCTTGTTTTCTCTCCACATATACGCATAACCTAACATCATCAAGTCACAAACTTTCTTAATCTTTCTTTCATCTCTACGCATAAGGTGTGTTTGTGTTTTACGTGTATAACTTGTGTGATAACGTGGGTATTTGTGATAAGGTTGAGATATTTAAGGTCCTACAATTGGTATCAATCGCCTAACAATGGTTTAGGAGTGGTTGTGTTTCGTTTTTTGGTTAAAGCTTTGAAAAAGGTTGCGTTTTTATCTCAAAACGTGTACTTTTGGCTTAAAGTTTTGGTTTTTACGTGGTTTTAAGCTTAAAGTTGTAGACTTTATTGATCTTTATGTGTTTTGGAAGAATTTTATGCAAAATAAATCGTTTGGAATCGAGTTTTTGGGTGAAAAGTAGGTTTTTTTGCAAAAACTGGGCATTTTACGCGTAAGAAAACATAGTACAAAAAAGTCAAAACCCTAGTTTTTACGCATAAGAAAAATCAAAACCCTAATCCTACGTGTAAGGTCTACGCGTAAGAAGTGGAAATCCTACGCTTAAGCATTTGGTGACGTTTCTTCGTGCAACAACGATGACTCAGTGCTTCCCTCACTTGGATAAGTTTGTGGAACACTTTGACTTGTGGATATCTTTTACACTTAGACGAGTGAAAAGGATTTTGGTTTTAAACCTAAACTTACGCATAAGCCTAAAAACTTACGAGTAAGCACTTCTACGCATAAGTTAACTCTTACGTGTAAGGTACTCTACTTCTAAGCATTTAAGTTTACGCATAAGCTTACGCTTAAGCCTAAAGGTTACGCGTAAGATTGTGTTTACGCATAAGGGATCCTACACATAACCAGTCTACGCATAAGCATCCTACGCCTAAGCAAATCCTACGCCTAAGCACCAATTCCTACGCCTAAGAACAAGGTTTACGAGTAAGATTTTGAGTAAAACTTCAAACGGCCATAACTTTTGAACCGTAACTCCGTTTTCAACGTTCTACCCATCAAATCGACCATGAGAACGAGGAGATTGGCACGCCGAATAAACTTAGGGTCAACCTTCAAGTCCTAAAAATGATCCGAACAAAAGTTATTGAGGTTTTTAAGTTTTTCAACCCAATTTTCACTACAACAACCGAGCTTAATCTTCATCAAACACAACTCCTTTATCGTTGAATCGATCCTACATCAACTTTATCATCAATTACCTTCATCAATGGCTACTCAACAAGACATTCATGCAGCCGATGCCGAAAACCATCCTCCTATGCTGAAAAAGGGTGGATATCTTCAATGGACAAGTCGTATGCTTTGCTACATCAAGACCAAACCTAATGGAAAACTCATGATTCAATCCATTACGAATGGACCCTTCAAGCCTCGACCAGTCCAAAACCCTGGAAATCCTGATGCAACACCTCCCGTCCCACCATCTTTTCATGTTTAAAATGAATCAGAATACACGGACAAGGATAACAAACAGGTTAAAGCAGATGACATGGCAATACACATTCTCCAAATGGGTTTACCGAGAGACATCTTTGCTGCTGTGGACAGCTGTGAAACTGCTTACGCCATGTGGGAACGTGTTAGACGGCTTTGTTATGGAACATAAATTGGTCAAAAAGACACGGAGAACAAGCTGCTAACTGAATGGGAGAGGTTTACATCAACTCCAGGAGAATACATTGAATCCTACTATGGAAGGTTTTGCACTTTAATGAATGAGCTTATCAGAAACAAGTTGGCACCCAGAACTATCGTGAGCAACATCAAACTCCTAAACAATCTTCCACAAGAATGGGGATGATATCTCACTATTGTCAACCAAACAAAGGACTTACATCAGGTGAACTTTGATCAACTCAACGATTTTCTGAAACAAAACCAAGCTTAAGTCAATGAAGTTAGGAAAGAAAGATTGGCAAAGAATCATGATCCCTTGGCACTAATTGCAAAGACTCAAACTCCAGTGACTACACAACAACAAGCTTCATCATCTTCCACTAACAACAACTTGCAGCAATACATTCCACAACCACAAGCTGTTATCCCTCAACAAAAATTCTACCCATAAGAACAACAAGTCAGTCAACAACAACAGTATCCACAATACCAGGAACAAGGAATCACTGATCTTGAAACTGAATAAGAACAAGCTTTTTCAACTGCATTTGTTTTTTAGACTAAAGCATTCAGAGGTCGCTATTCCACACCAACTAACAACAACCAAAGGATTTCATCAAACACTCGCAACAGGCAAATTGCACAGCCGGGTGTGAATATGGGTCATCAAGGATAAATGGTTAGAGTTATGGGGAATCAACAGGGATATGCTACTGGATTTCACATGGGTAATCAGGCGGTTCCGTATCAGGGTAATCAGTTGGGTCAGAATGTTGGAAATCAGATGGGGCAGAATGTTCGGAATAGAGCAGTGGGTAATCAGAATGGGAATGCTGCAGCTCCAGTCGTTGTGAATTATGCAAATATGAATCAGGGTAATCAGGTTACGTGTTACAATTGTCAAGGAGTGGGTCACATGGCAAGGAACTGTCCTACTAAGCCGAAAAGAAAAATGCTGCGTATCTTCAGAAAGCTATGCTGTTAGCACAGAAGTCAGAAGCACGGTTGCAGTTGAGTGCTGAGAAAAATGATTTTTTTTGCTATTATGGATGATTTGGAAGACCTAGAGTACATCAATTCAAATTGCATCTTCATGGCAAATCTTCAGGAAGCTAAGTATGACACTGAGTCTGACGCACCTCCTGTCTATGACGCCAATGCAGTATCTGAGGTACCAATCATTGATCCATGCTATAACAATGTCATATTTGATGTGTTTACTCATAACGAACAACATTCTGTGACGCCAGCACCCACTTATGATACATACCTTGACAATTCGAGTTGTAGCAATACTAACTCTGAAACACCAGATGTGGATCCTAGTGGACGCTGTGTGACACAAAATCCTGAGATTGATGAGGAAACACGTGCCTTATTTGAAACATTCATCAATAACTGTGTCATTGAAATTGAGAAAGTTAAAAAGGTCAATCACGATGTTAAGGCCGCGAATGATAAATTGACCGCTGAGCTTGAAAGGTACAAGGAGAATGCAAAAGCTTTTGAATTTCATAAAAACAAAGAGTCAGAATTAGAAATTGGTTATCGAGATTCCGTTTTAAGAGAACAACAATTGCAAATCAAGTATAACACGCTTGATGTAAATTTGAATTTGAAAATAAAATCTTTAAACAAGGAAATTTCTGATCTTAAAAACCAATTCTCTAAACAACAAGCAACGTATTCTGATCTTGAAAAAGAGAAGAAAAAGTTGATTGCTATTTTTTCAAAACGTGAAGATTCTCTTCTTGATGAAATTCTTGATAAAAATGAAAAAATCATAAAATTGGAAAATTTGCTTGTTACAACGGGTCATTCAGCCAAATCCACCAATATACTAATTAATCAAACAAATCCGTATTTTCATACAACACAAAAAATGGCTCTTGGTAACACACCTCCTTGTTTCCTCAAGAAAGCTCAGAAAGAACAGAATGTTTTGAACAATGGAAAAGCATTGCATGAACCCATAACTGTTCGTGATTCTCTTGAAACATTAGAACTATCTGACGAGAGTAGATAAAAAATGAAACAAAAGAATCGAGAAATAAAACCAATCGACTATAACAAATGGAACAAAATTAATGGAATTACTTTTGTTTCACAAAAAGAAAAGTCAAAGTTTTCCATCACACCCAGTGTTTCAAACAAAGAGTCAACACCAGTTTCAAAACCTGTTTTGTTAGGAATTAGAAATTCCATAGTGAAGAGTCGGTCACCCCAAGTATAATCTAACATAAGTTAGCTCGTAGACATATCGTTATTTACTTGTTTATTAGTTAGTCATCAGCATAGTTTAGTTTAGAGCAACACCGTGGAGGACAGACGGGTCTTTACCCAATGTATGCCTGATCCACAGTCCGTTGGAGGACGTGTAATATATAACTATAAATACCCTCTACCTCCCAAGGTAGAGGGTTGGACATTTCACTTAATCTAACCTTCTATGTTTTCTTTCACTTTCTCTCTCTAAACAATCTATCTCATTTGATCCATACTAGTATTTGTTATGTGTTTATGAAATCCAATATGTTACAAATGGTATCAAGAGCTATGGTTTGATCATCTCTCTTACATGTTCTTGGATTTCTAGTGGTTTTATATGGTTTTTGGTTTTGAAAAGGTTTAGTGGTTTTTACATCATTTGGATCATTTCTTGTGTTAAAGTTTGAATTTTGAGTGTACTTTTGTGTTTAGAATCATTGTAAGTGCTTGAGTTTTGATTTGGAAAGCTTGAATCACTGTGGTTGGGTTAGTTTTGGATTGAAAAGTGTTGTGTTTGAACTTTTCTTGGTAGCGACTTGTGTCTCGGATTAGTTTTCTTGGTAGCGACTTGCTTCTATAATTATTAGCGACTTGTAGTTGTGGTGGTAGCGACTTGAGCACTAGCGACTTGTCTATTGAGACAAAGCGACAAATAGTACAAAGTAGTGGCTGTACCACTTCGGCTAGCGACTTGTTCAACGTAGTGACTTGTCTTTACTATTCTCAGCGACTTGACTTTGTTGTGACTAGCGAGTTGCTCTTTAGCGACTTGGCCTCTTATCGAGTTGTTCCTTAGCGACTTGCCCACTTAGCGAGTTGTTCTTTAGCGACTTGTCAACTTAGCGAGTTGTTGCTTTAGCGACTTGTGTCTAGCGACTTGTTTCATAGCGACTTGTGCTGTTAGTGAGTTGTCACTCTAGCAACTTGTGAGCCCAGCGACTTGTCCACTATAGCGACTTGTATACTTAGCGACTTGGTGACTTAGCGACTTGTCTAAAGAAGAGGTTTGACCAAAGTTGACTTTTTACGTCAAAATTTCAAACGACCATAACTTTTGATCCGTAACTCCGTTTTCAGCGAAATACCTGTCAAAACGACCGGAACATGCTGAATATTGTGAGGTTTCACCACAATATTCATCATAAAAACGTGCATTAACAAAACCAATTCACAACCAAATAACACTTCAGCTAATCCTTCAAACAATCATCACTCCTAACACATAATACTCTATCATTGTGTGGGTCCATCAATTATCTGAACACGTTCTATTGGTCATTATATCACGATTTTTTCTTGATTTTGTAAAATCCCGCGAAAGAATCTATTTCTCGGTTTAAATCATAGACTTGTAAAATCCCGTGCATACTACAACATCATAGTGATTTCAGAAGTACTTAAATTGTATGATGCTGTGGACAACAATGATAATGTATGCTACACTGAACGGTTAAAGATGTTTGAATTAATCAATGAGGATGTGAGATCTTCATGTTCTGAGTACAATGAGAATGAATTGCACCTGCTAATGGTACAGAATGCCATTTAAAAGGAATGCTGCATTATACCCTATCAACAACTTCACTTTCACCTCATGTTACTTCTACCCACAACAACGGAACGAACATGTATTGCCCTTTTCCGTCAAGATTTATCCACATTAACGGGTACATTACTGTTGAACTTAGAACAATTGGAACAACAACTTGACAAAGAAAAGGTTCAAAAGGATAGTTCCAGTGCTGCACTTCAAGTGATCCACAACCAATTTCAGTCATTCATCAGTGGGGAATTTACATCAGATTATGATCAAGACATGACTAAGATATCTTTCAAGAGACACACTGGAATGGAAATTAGCGTGTTCATAGAGACACTAATCCATCTCATGGATAATGTGGATAAGTATATTGAGGAAGTTACTCAGAAAGAAGAAAAAATAGATGAGAGTCTGGTTCAGTTGACAGATTGTTGTGATGAGTTGGGTAATGTTTCAGTTGAAAGATCGGATGTTGTTGAATGTAGAATAACAGAGACAACAAAGAATGATGTAACCAGCGGTTCAGTAACTCCTATCACACAAGAAGTGGATGCAGTAATCAGAAAGGGGGATGAATGTCAGGCACAATCAAAAGATTGTAGTGTTGAGTCAGGTAAAGCATCACATGATGGATCAGTTAGAGCTGAACACAGAGGTTCAGATACAGATAAGTTTGACACAACCAGTAGTTCAGTGATTCTTGCTACACATGATGAGGATGCAGATGTCAGACCGATAAATGAACATGTGTCAAGTGATAAGGTACCCTTAACTGTTCAACATAATGCATATGAAATTACTCTTGTGCAAACTGATCACATCACAGAACATGTTCTTGATACATGTTCTGTAACTGAAGCTGAGTCTGAGATAAAGTGTTTCAAAACTAATGATATGGTTGATAAGATAACTTTTGATGAACTTTCTAATAAATTCTCAGAACTTGAAAAACATTGCATTTCACTTGAAATTGCAATGCAAAGAAAACAAGAAAGTTTTCAAACTATAAAACCTTGCAACAATCCGGAATTCCCTGAATTTCATGAATTTTTTGAAATAAATGATTTAAAAGGTCAGCTTCAGGACAAAAACTAGACAATCTGCAATTTGATGAAACATATTTCTTATATGCATGTGAAAAGCAATTTGGTTACAAGTAATTCTGATGTTAATGCTACTAATGATATTAAAATGAGAAATGATGAATTAGCAATTTGTGTGGCCAAATTACTAAAGGAAACTGAGTCTTTGAAAAAGCATCACATAGACCTAAGTGACTCTGTCAAAGAAGCTAGAATTAAGTCATTGGAACAAACAAACTCTTTGATTTCCAATATTAATGAACTCAAAGCTCAATTTCACGATAAGAGTTTCACAATAGTTGCCTTAAAGAATGAGCTCAGAAAAACAATAGGGAATAGTGTGAACACTAAGTTTGAAAAACCATCAATCTTGGGGAAACCAGTTATTAGACAACCAAATGCGTTTAGATCTGAATGACCAAAATTTTCAAAAACACGGTTTGCCTCCCAAGTTGATACGAAACAAGTTTTGACAAAACCAGTCACTTCACCTTACTTGCCTAGGAAAATGCTATGAATGACTTGTATAAGAACTCTTATCTAGAAATGGCTAGAAAAAAGGCACAGATTTGAACAGACGGAATTTTAGGTGCAAGACCTAGGGTGATGAACTCTTCGAGATTTCAAGGCACTGCTAGTAGTTCTAAACCACTACCTAGGAACACTATTCTTAAGACTAGGGATTGGCTTGGATCTAAGATTAGTTGCGTTTCGATTAAAGCTATTCCCATAGCAGATCAATCTAAGAAATCTAGATCTATTTCTGAATCCAAACAAGCTGTTTGCTCGAAGTGTCTGAAATGTATCTTTAATGCAAATCATGATAATTGTTTCACAAAATCCCTGAATAAAGTAAATGCTCATGCAAAGGTTCAACATGTTAAGCCTAGGATTTACACTAAGTCATCTTAGTGCATATGAAGCAAAACAAACCGAAAACTTTGCCTAGATGGTTACCAATAGCTAAGTCTTTTGTAGAATATTGGATTTCACTTACATAACATAACGTTAACACACTAAGCACATAGATGATTTTAGAGAGAGAGAAAGTGGGATATTCTAGTAAGAGAAACTTGTGGAATATTAGATTACCAAAAGAACATCCAACCCTCTACCTTGCAAGGTAGAGGGCATTTATAGGTTACAGACTAAACGACCTCCTGACGGCCTGTGGATCAGGGATACAATGGGTAAAGACCCGTCCTTCCTCCACGGTGTTGCACTATACTATTCTATGCTACTACTTATTTAATACCTAACATAAATAGAGACAAGTCTGCGAGCTAACTTTGGCTAGATAATAATTGGGGTGACCGACTCTTTTACTTAAGGAATTTCTGATTCCTAACATCTTTGGAAACTAGGAATAGCAATAAGTCTTCCACTATGCACAAGAAACCTAACAATCCTAGATCTTGCCATAAGTGGTTACCATCTGGTAGAATTCTTAAGAATACTGGACTTAGTGGATACCTACCGGAAAGCTGTTTACCGATGACATAATCAAGGTTGACCGTGAAACCCCAAAGGGTTCGGATACTAATGTCACTAACCAAAATATATGCAATCAAGTTTGCAATATTAGTGCAGGTAGTCCTTACTCAGTTGCAGATACTTCGATCCTTCACTACATGGACTGGCTTAAAGTATGGATTACAAATGGATTGATATCTCATAACTCACGGGTTCATGTAACTCAATCTTGATATTCTTTCGGATATGACGTTTGAACACAACAGTTCAAGCCTCGTACTCTAAAGAAAAGAAATGTGTACGTTTCAGTGCACATTATCTTCTGAATAAGAGAAATCTTCTTATTTATGACCATTCTCATCAACATGCTTCATGCTTTTCCATGAGCTTTCAATTATCAAGTGAACCGGACTACCGTTGATTGTTTTCTTATTCCACTTGCTCAACTATAATGACGATGGCGACATCATGTGCTAATTTTGTGAGGAAGAAGTGTGAATAGAATACATGTAGATGATAATCACTTATTCAATCAAGAATGGCAACTCCATATGCAATTCTTGAGGGGGAGAAGAAGTGTGAAACTGCTGCATGTTGAGCTATATCTGAGAATAAATGGTCAAACGGCTCCAAACTCATGTAAGAACTGAGCTTCTTCTTATCGGGTCATCTTCACATGGAGTTTTCTTCTAAGAGCCGTTGGTTGACATCTTCACACGGGCTGATATGATTAATGACAAAGTGCTTCCAGTTGCGAGGCGGATTTACTTGATGAACATCTTTCTGTTCTTGTTTGATTGGGAGGGATTTGAGTTAAGGGGATTTGCTATTTGTAAGTTAACAGGAATGCATTTGGTGAGTTGAAGATGTTGACTTTCTATTCCCAAATTGGACAATCTTGAAGAAGGTCGAGTCTACAGTCAGTTCTACATTCTCTGCTACATGTTAGAAGACTAAAGACGAGTTGCATTTGATTATCTAAAGACTTCTTCTTAATCTGGGCTGTTATCAAACAGATTGTCAGTTTTGGGGAGAGCACTAATTGGGGGAGAGTGAAAAGTCATATTTAATCCCCAATTAGACTTGCTCACACTGTTCTTCAGCAAGTTGATTCTCACAAAGACTTCAAGCGATCTTCTCATCAGATTTCAAGTATTTGGCCTTATAATATGTTGCTGATTCTGAAGTGTCAAAAACAGCAAGGGGGAAGGAGACACGTATCTAAACGCGAGTAAACTTGATGAGCTTAATACTTCTAAGTGATTGAAGATATCCCGGGAAGACATATGTCATTACCGCAGAGAAACTCAAGGTTTGACTCATGGCGTTTAGTGTTCGTATTCCAACTATGTGGGGGAAGAGATGCAAGAGTTAGTTTCTGGAGATAAAAGAGGTACACAAGTGTTTGATGATTTCGATATCCATCATCGCAATCATCAGGGGAGAGAGATTTTGTACATTGGGGACGCTCAGCTGTTTCACTTGAGTGCTTAATCAGTGATTCAGAGATATAATGTTAGGAATTAGAGAGATTGTGTACATTGTGGTATCAAGAGCCATGGTTTGATCACTCATCTTTCATACTCTTTGTTTTGGTGGATTTCATAAGGTTTTTGGGGTTATAAGTGTTTAGGAGAGTTTGAATCATTTGGACAATTTCTAGTGTTAAAGTTTGAATTTTGATTGTACTTTTGTGTTTAGGATCATCATATGTGTTTAGGTTTTGAATTGGAAGGCTTGAATCATTGTGGTTTAGCTATTTTTGATTGATTAAGTGGTTATTTTCAAATATTGTACGAAGCGAGTTGGGCTACGGAGTTGAGTTTCTTGGAAGCGAGTTGCTTTGTTAGTGGAAGCGAGTTGGTTTAAGCGACTTGGCTATTAAGCGAGTTGTATTAGCAGCGAGTTGGTATATGCGACTTGGCTATTAAGCGAGTTGTTTCTTTAAGCGACTTCAGTTATAAAGCGACTTGGCTATTAAGCGAGTTGTATTGTCAGCGAGTTGGTTTAAGTGACTTGGTGGTTAAGCGAGTTGTCTCTGTATGCGACTTGGCTACTAAGTGAGTTGTTTCTTTAAGCGACTTGAGTTTTAAGCGACTTGTCTTTTAAGCGAGTTGATACCAAAGCGAGTTGACTCTTTAGCTACTTGTCTATTGAGACTTGTCACTTCTTCGTGCTACATTTTTACGGTTGTTCTTTTGGTTTAGTAAAATTGTTGAAACTGTAGACCTTGATAGATCTTGAGCACTCGCAGATCGTTAGTATTGTCTATGTAATCACAAACAAACTAATAGATAATCTCTACAACTTATATTCTTTAGCGGAAATCAAATATAAGTATAAACACAGATAACTAAGAACACGTTGATCCTCTATGGATCTTTATATTACTAAAACTTTGTTTTTCAACTCGTTACATTCATCATACTATCGTGTTCCTTTTATAGACAAGGAACCCTAACTTGTTTCCTAAGAAACGTATAATCATAAAACTAAATAAGATATACAATATAACTTCATAATAATGCTCGTGCATATCCTAACTAACTCTAGAAAACGCGGAATAACTATCTCCGCAGAAACCATCTACACGGTTTCACTACTTCAGCAGATTCTCATATTCAGCAGAAACATTGAACTTCAGCAGAATCCTTCGGTAGTAACATTAGCAGAATTCTAACTTGGTAGAATTCCAAACAATCCTCCCCTAAACTGGAATTTGACTTGGTTAAGTTCCAGTTTCTTGATAGATCTTTAACGCTTCAGAGGATTGTACTCAAACATCATACAAAGAAACAAAACAATTACACCTCGATGATGATAAATTTTTAAAGCTTTATTTCTTTGCAGCAACAAATGACATAAGGTACATCAAAACATTTTAGTTTCAGACTATTCTCATCACATCCAGGTGTGTTAACTCTTGGGAGAGGTGAATCGTTGAAAATAACGGATTTGATGTCTCTTTACCAATAGCCATCACTACTGGAGTAGCCAAATGTTTATGTTCGAAAACCATGGTACACTGATAACCATCTGATTTATTAGCAAATCAGCAATCATGAACGGATTTGAAATGTCTTTACCTGTAGCCGTTTGCTCAAGACTAGTCAATTCTTAGGATTGCTGAACTGATTACCAAATATGGTATTCCAATGCCTTTACCACAAGCCATATACAAGTGGGCTTGTCAATTCTTGGATTCCAAAAAGGAATAAACCATGGTGAATTGATGACCATACAACCCTCAGCAATTAAGCATGGGTGGTTGCAAACCCTATGATTTTGAGCAAACCATTACAGCTATCAACAGATTTGATGTGTCTTTACCAAACCTGTACCCTTTGGACTAGCTAACTCTTTGATATACACAAGGTACATCTGGTGAGTCAATAACCAGCAATAGTATACAACAAACCTGCAATAAAAGTTAGACAAACCAAACATATACAAAAGAATTTTTTTTTAACTAAACAAAACACACAAACAAAGAAAACAAATATTACAAACAATACAAAATACCACTATCAAGATGATGCTCGATGTTGCAAAAGCTGAGTCTTAATGATTCCAACACATTGTTCAGCAAGCAACTTATCATTACCAACTGGATTTGGAGGAACTTCCAACTTCTGTCTAAGCATTCTTTCCATCAGCCTCATAGACAATGGATAAGTCTTATCAGCAAACATACACACAGTAATTCCACCCTTTGTTTCCACCACATGCACATACGACAAAGGATAAAATCTCCAAGTCTCAACCTTCCACTTATGTGAATTCTTCCAAATATGATGCCCTTTACCATTTGGAATTTGAGAATCAAACAGCACTTGAAGATCACCCAACAAAAACAAACCAGAACCCTGTGGTGAATGAATAGCATAATGCTTAGTAACAAGACCATACAGAGTATTCAAATCTTGCCTATCCACCAGATGAAATATTTCCTTCAAGAAGTTAAACTTCAGAGTAGAATGATCCAGACGATAAATAGTGTTAAGCTCCCCATCAGTCAAGGTCCAATTAATCAACACATCATGAGATCCTTCAAGAAAAACAGCAACATATCCTTTTTGAATAAAAGTTGAATCAGCAGCTTTTAGATCCAAAGAACTACCTCTGAGAGACTTATGAATCCTAGATGTGTATGTCCCATCTGATCTCACAGATCGCCTTAGAGTAGTATGACGTCTTTTAGACATTCGTTTCTTCCTCCGACCAGGTATATAAATCCCCATAGCTGTTACATCCTCAGATGCTTCAGGAACATCTTTAGCATGAGTGGAAGAAGTAGAAGTAGACTTAACTGGAACAATACCTCTTAATTCATACATTCTCTCAAGTATCACTCTGGCCTTCTTAGCTGTATCAGCTGCTCGTTCAGCTTTCTTACCCATATCTTCTCCTTTTAGATCAATTGGTGCAACACTAGGCAATGCTGTAGAAGAAATAGTTTGTGGTTCAGCAGATGGAACCCTGTCAGCTGAAGGTATAGCTGTAGTATATGCTTTAGGAGTAATAACAGGAGAATCCATCCTTGTTGTAACATCATCAAAATTATCTACAATTTCAACTTGCTTTGGTCTCTTTGCTTCAGGAGCATCCAAAGCACCAGTACTCCTTTTCAATTTAGAAGATGGTGTAACATACTTCATAACCCTATGATACATGTTAATCAACTCAGAATCAGCTAAAGCCGAAACTTGCTTCTTTGTTAAACCTCTCTGATAGATAACACTACTTTGATTATACACCACCATTCTCATATACTTTTTCAGCTGAGCTGCTGTTTGTGGTCGTTCCCTTTTTTCTTTAGCTTTCTGTGCATTAAGAGCTTTCTTTTTGTCAGCTGCAGCTTGCTTTCGTTTTTGTCCAAGAACCACCATTTGTACAGCAAAATTCTCACTGTCAAAGTCTGCACCTAAGATACTCTGAGCAAGTGTAGGATTTGATGCAGCTTGACTAATGCAAGTATCCCATTGAGCATCAGTAAACTGAGTAGACATTTCATCAATTTCTCGTTGTCTCTCAGGAGTCAAATTGGTAGCAAACTGACCTTGAAGCATTTCAGCCAATGCTTGACTTTTCTTGTTATTAGCACACTCAGCTAGCAATCTTTCTTGTGCTTGCCTTTCCTGTTCACTAACTAGATCAGTTTCAATCTCTTCATCAACCATTACTCTTTTCCCTGTGTCAGCAGATTCCTTAGGAGAATCATCACAAGAGATGTCAACAAAAGGAACATCAGAAGAAACACCCAAATGAACATCAGAAGAAACATGTTGAGACAAATCTTCAACAGGTGTAGAAAAGACATCATCATTAGAGTCTAGATTAAAACTTCTTCCTGCAAGAAAGACTTCAGTATGATCTGCTGAAGGTGAAGGACCTGGATGTTCTTTAACAAATGAAGCTTGACCAGGTTCATTAGCAACATCCTCCATGTGATCATCAGCAGCTGCAACTTCTGACACCTTTGAAGGTTCAGAAGAATCCTTACTCAAATATTGTATTCTCTTTCTTCTAGTAAACATAATGGTTTTCTTGGTCTTAGACGATGCTGTAACAACAGGTGAAGAAACATCAGTTTTCTAAGCCACATCAGCCAAAATTTCAAGTGACTTTAATTGAGTATCCTCTTGCTCCTCATCAGAAGAAACCACTAGCTTCCGTTTACTCTTATTGTAGGATCGTTATTTTTATTGTGTTGATGATTCGGGTGGTCTTGGATGATCAAAATACATGTTTGCCATAGTTAGAGAGTTAGTAGGGAGAGAGAGGGTGTTCTTGCTAGAGGTTTACACAAATTGTAGAATATTAGATTGAAAAGCACCACCCCTTCCATGGATGGAACGGGTATTTATACTTACAGACTCAACGACCTCCTATCGGCCTGTGGATCAGGGATACAGTGGGTAAAGACCCGTCCTTCCTCCACGGTGTTACACTACGCTAAACTACGCTACTAAATATCTACTAAACAACGAAAATAACGACACGTCTACGAGCTAACTTATGCTAGATCATAATTGGGGTGACCGACACTTTAACATGGAATTTTCTAATTCCTAACAATCTCCCCCTAAGGGAGGTCACCCCATGTTTTACATTTTGAATCCTAGCATTCTATTCTTGACTTCGTTCTTGAGCTCGTAGACTTGAATTCTTCACTTTCTCAATCTTTGTGCTTTAGTAGCGATTCTTCAAAGTCCGCACTGATTTGTACTTTTAGTAGAGGCCTTTAACTGATCCACATCTTTGATGATCTTCGAGCTTTCATTGAGATCATCAGCCACAGTAAATCTCTGGATCACCCTTTATTGTGTTGCCAACATGTGAAGTTATGACTTTCGGACCGACATGCTCACATTTTTGAATCATGACATCTTTCCATCAGAGTAGCGGAAGCTTTACTGGTTCATGATATTTGCAGCAGCGTAGCAGAAGCATAGTATAAAATATCAGAACCAGGTTATGTAGATATGCACCAGTCATGATTTCTTCAAATTAAGTGTGGATGCTGTGAGCATGCGGCTTTGGATTGACTCTTCAATTCTGATCAGCTGCAATCGTCGGGGTGTACCTGCATACGACAGTTAGCAATAAGCGCACGAAAGTGTCTTTGATCACTTTCGTTGAATTGAGGTACACGGCCCACGGTTCCCCGTTGATCAGTATAAATACTGCCTGTGATCAGGTAGGATTCCTAAGAATTTCCTTGACAGGGTTTCGCAGCTGTTCTAGCTGTTCTCAAACCGGAACGTCTCAAAGAAGACAACACGGAGTGAGTGAACCAGCGAATTGAGATTCACTGATTGATGAAAAATGATTTGAAAAACAATCGCGTATTGCTTGAAGAAAGAGTTTTGCAATACGACGAAGGTTTTATGAGAAAGATCAATTTTCAATCAAAATACTTTTTGTATTAGAGAATGAGTACTCATTCGACGTGCTAGTGAAAAGAAGAGATTCGCACATCGAACGGTTTTTCTAAAAGTATTTTTCAATCAGAGATACTTTTTGAATTTGAAATGAATACACATTCGACGTGCAAGAGAAAAGAAGGTTTGCAGATCGAATGGTTTTTCCAAAAGTATTCGTCAATTCCATTCCTGGACCAAGGTTGATTCAAGATTGAATCTCCCCATCGTTTCTATCCAGTTGTCACAAGCTTGATCTTACGAGAAGATCTCACATGTCACCCACCAAGAGCTTGTTTGATGTTGGCTCTAGAAGGATTTCCATCTTCATCGTGAATACTTTTACATACCACTCAGATGTTCTGGCAATACCACAAGGATAATGCGTAGGACTCTTAATATATACTTACTTTCCACGTTGTGTGAAACAGCAAGTCTTCAAGAATTTAGTGTCCTAACGAGATATTGTGGATGATCTCTTGGCTCTAGACTCAATCGTGCACATTTGGTTCTTGTGTCGGAGACTAGGGAGAGGGTCTCCTTCTTCAATATCAACAATCTCTAAGAGAAAGTCAATAGATAATGTTGGTTCCCCGTGAGAATGAAACAAGCCCTTTTAAGAGGAACTTGAGTGGCTTGGGAAGTCTAGTGCAGTGCGTCACTGGGTCCATGACGTCTTTTCTTCAATACCAGTGTTACCTTAGTAACAACCAGTAGCATATGTATTGAGCCCGG
This sequence comes from Chrysanthemum seticuspe, assembly GCA_019973895.1. Classification (NCBI taxonomy): domain Eukaryota; kingdom Viridiplantae; phylum Streptophyta; class Magnoliopsida; order Asterales; family Asteraceae; genus Chrysanthemum; species Chrysanthemum seticuspe. The sequence continues at coordinate 157,105,828 of BPTQ01000005.1, read as the reverse complement.
TATCTGCCCTAAGGTTGAATTGATGGAGGGCTATTTCTTTTCACCCTTTTCTCATTCATTTCTTTTTCATTCTTCAACCCCTTCAGTGCTTACCGAGACTTCATTACTAGAACCTTGTTGGGTTTATTCCAGTACTAGCTCTGTCTCAGTCCGCACTCTTCCCATTTCTCATTTTTCTCCTTTTTTCAATATACCTAAGGACTCTACACTATCTAGTGGATTGTCCCTGGGTAGATCCCTCCGGCTCTGGCGGGATCGTGGGAACGAATACCTAACCTAACCATCCTTATAACACCATGCATAAAGTAAATTGGTCGGTCTTTTGGTGTTGTTCTTTCCTTCATGAAACCAATTGAAAAATCATTTGGAAAAACAATCAAGGTACTTGTGATACGAGATCAAAGCATTTTGTACCTTAATAGTTTTGATCATTTAGAAATGCTCCCCCTCAACATGTGCAAATGATTAGAAATTGTTGAGCGCATGGAGGCAAGAGTTCTTTGAAATAATTTCATGATCACAATTTTCATAGAAAAAGCCATTTGATTTTCTTGGTAAATTCTCCCCTTCAATATGTGCGTAGGATATTTGAAATCCTTTTATCACATAGAGGCAAGAGTTCTTTTGAAGCACATTTACGATCACACAAGCCATTAAGAAACCATTTAAAACTCAATCAAGGTACTTTATATTAAAACATAAAAGCATTTGCACCTCGATAGTTTCTTTCCTTTTAAAATGCTCCCCCTCAATATATGCTTCGAGGTTCGAAAGCGTTTAGCACATATGAGAGAGCAGCCTGCATAACTGAATCAAAACGATCAACTTTTATCAAATTTCATTATTAAATCACAAATTCTCCCCCGATCAAAAAATATCAAACCCTTTGAGATTTTGGATCCCAAGTGATTTAATAAGGTTTATAAAACATGGGAGAAAATGTGCCTGATTTAAAAACTCATCTAGTTTTTGGATAAATGCTCCCCCTCAACATGTGCATTATGTATATTGAAATAGTTTGGCACATGGAGGCAGGAGTGCCTTTGAAGGACTAAAACCAATTCCATTAAAACAGAATTGAGATTTAAATCACGATCTCTCACCCGATCAAAGATTTCAAATCATTTGAGATTAGTGATCCCAAAAGATTTAAATAATTTAGAAAATTTTGGGGAAAGACGTGGCAAGATTTGATTTTGAAAAATGACAGATAAGGACCATTTTAAGACATTAAAGATTGTTAGTATCAGGTATGATTGTTTTAAGAGATCTTTTAGTAAAATAAAACAATTTCACAATCAAACAAGAACAGAAAAAATTTCATTTTGACAGATCTTTGAGTTTTAAAGAAAATCATACCATGACATAACATTAAATCTTTAGATCACCACTTTGTTTCGTACAAACCGGACCTTTTATGAAGAAATATCGTTTGAAAATATTTTATTTTAAATCACACTCCCCCTCAATCCATGACATAAGTCAATGATTGAGTGACTTATGTTTTGATAAAATGAAGTCCGGTGATTTTTAAAATTTAGTCCAATTTATTTTCAAAACAATATTTTTCCATTTTCAAAAACAATATTATTCAAAGTTTTAGAAAAATGGTATCATTCACTACTTGTCCTGCACAAAGATACATTAGGTGGTTGAGAAGCTTCCATTGTTGCTGTAGGGCTTGGAAGAAAACCGTCTGCCGATGCAGTGAGACTTCTTCTTACATTGCATTTTGAATGCCAACTGAGGTCAAATTAAGCTCCGTTTCTTCAATCACTTAGAAGAAAACCATCTGCTGATGCAGTGAGACCTCTTACGTTGCATTTATGCCAACTCTCCATTGAAGTCCAATTAAGCTCCGTTTCTTCATTTGTCAACCCAAGATATCGTTACCCTTTCCTTGCGGCATCCAATCATGTTCATTTGTGGGATCCGGATCGGGAACATTCTTATATACCAATATACCTGCATATGTTAGTGAACACACATACAAATATATGGTGGTCGACAACACCCAAACAGCAATCGACTAATAAAAGTCAATCCAACATATCAATCAGATCATGTAAGGTATGGGAATAATGTGTTTCTCAAACTCTAATCATCTAAACCTAACAATCATATCCTAGAAACCTAGTCCTTCAACATAGGCAATTATATTTTTTCAGATAAGCACGTAGGATAATTAAGAAAGTCTGTTAGATGATATAAATTTGAAAACATTCTCCCCCTCAATCAATGACTTATTTTCTGAAAAGATTAAAAGCGCTGAAGTCATTGATTGAGTTTTCAATTTTCACAAAAACTCTGAATCTGATAGATTTACAAGCAACTCATTTACCACCATTTTAGAAAACAACAAATATTTTTCTGAAGAATTTATAGACGGAAAAATATTTGAGTAGGAACAGCAGTTCTTCGACATACTTTCCTCATTTGTTTTTAGGATAAGTGCACGAAATATTTGAAAAATTGGTTTAGCGCAGCACTTTCCTTTCTTTTGAAGAGCGGGTTGCTATCTGAAATAATAGCAAACCATAGTTTAAGCGCGGGTCACAGTCAGAAGTAACCGTAAGCCATTTGATTTGCGACATGTTTTGAAAAAGAATATTTACACCTCCTGCTCGAACTTCATCTATGGTCCCGTGCCATTATTGAATGACATTTCTAAGACCGTAGATGTTATCGATACCAGAAGACATGTCTTGGAAAACATATTTTTGATATTTTCTGATTTTTATGGATTTTTTGAAGGTTTTGTATTTTTCTATTTTCTTTTTGAGGTTTTCTATTTTTGTATTTGGTTTTGCTGGTTTTATATTTTTGTATTTTGCTTTTCTAAAAAAATATATACAAAGATAGAGAAGATGATATAGTAAAAGAAGATGATGATACGAGTACCGAGATAAGGATATCAAGCAGCCCCGTTGTAGAAGAAAGAATTCGTCATCTCTTAAACATCCACCACCAAAGCTTCCAAGGGCTCTTGAATTGAAAGAAATAGAACCATCTGAAAGTGAGACTCTGGCAGCTTCCCCCCAAACCGAAAATCCTTAAGATAAGCAGATTCGAAGCTCTATTTCAAGCTTACTTTAGCCAGGTGCACAAGAAAGCACACCATTATCATAAATCCCGCTGCTCCATTTAAGAACGATAATTGAGGATCTCCATTCGGGGTTATATCATCAAGAAGAAGAACAGCAACGTATCATCCCACTCTTTAAATTTCTTCTCATATTTCTTTTCCACTGAGGTCTGAAGCAATCCATTCCAAAAAGGTGTCAAGAGAACAATTTCCCCAAGTAGTTGAATTGAAGCAGTCAGTTTCTTTGTATAATGCTCAAGAACTCTCCCCGAACACACATCATGAGGGGAATGAAAACACCTTCCCGTGTTCACATTTTTCTTCCCGGATGATCGTGTATGAAGCTCAAGAACCCGAAGTACACCAATACCCAAGAGCTCTCCTGAATACACATCATGAGGGGAATGAAAACACCTCCCCATGTTCACATTTTTCTTCCCTGATGATCGTTTATGTAGCTCAAGTATCTGAAGTATACCAATACACAAGGAATGAATAACTGATAACATTGAAGAAGAAGCAGGCCAAGTCACTGATTATCTCTGCGGGTGACAATCTCTGCGGATGTCAACACCGGAATAAGTGATTATATCTCTGAATCACTGATAAGCACTCAAGTGAAACAGCTGAGCATCCCCAATGTACACAATCTCTCACCCCTGATCATTGCGATACCATCGAAATCACCATACACTAGTGTACCTCTTTTATCTTCAGAAACTTTCTCTAACATCACTTCCCCCATGTAGATGAAATACTAACACTAAACGCCTTGATGAGTAAAACCTTGAGTTTCTCTGCGGTCATGACATTTGTTTTCCCGGGATATCTTCAATCACTTAGAAGAATTAAGTTCATCAAGTTTACTCGTCATGAGTCAAACCTTGAGTTTCTCTGCGGTAATAACATTTGTCTTCCCGGGGTATCTTCAATTACTTAGAAGTATTAAGTTCATCAAGTTTACTCGCGTTTAGGTGCTTATCTCCTTACTCCTTGCTAGTTTTTTGACACTTCAGAATCAACAACTCTTTGTAAGTCAGTATACTAGAAATATTTTGAGAAGAACATCATTAGCTCAGATGTGTCTGTGAGAGTCAACTTGCTGAAGAATAACGTGAGCAAGTCTAATTAGGGATTAAATTTGGGATTTCAAACTCCCCCAATTAGTGCTCTCCCCTAAACTGACAATCTGTTTGATAAATGTCCAGATTAAGAAGAAGTCTTTAGATAATCAAATGCAACTCGTCTTTAGTCTTCTAACATGTAGCAGAAAATGTAGAACAGACTGTAGACTCGACCTTCTTCAAGATTGTGCAGTTGGGGAATAGATAGTTAACATCTTCAACTCACACCAAAAAGCATCCCACCACAAAGCATCCCAATTAACTTACATCTTGCAAATCCCCTCAACTAAAATCCCTCCCAATCAAACAAGAACAGAAAGATGTTCATCAAGGAAATCAGCAATCAGGCCGCAACGAACACACAAGATGGTAACACCAAACTACCAATCACATCAAACAAGAACAGAGAGATTGTTCGGAATCATCATGTTGATGTATACGTGAGGCATTAACCGGAAGCACTTTGTCGATAAACTCATCAATCCGAGTGAAGATGTCAACCAACGTCTCTTAGAAGAGAAAAACTCCATGTGAAGATGACCCGATAAGAAGAAGCTCGGTTCTTACATGAGTTTAGAGCCGTATGACCATTTATATTCTCAAATATCAATCAACAATGCAAAAAATTCACACTTCTTCTCCCCCTCAAGAATTGCATACGGAGTTGCCATTCTTGATTAAACAAGTGAATATCTTCAACAAATGTAGTCTATTCACACTTCTCCCCCGCAAAATTAGCACATGATGTCGCCATCGTCATATTAGTTGAGCAAGTGGAATAAGAAAACAATCAACAGTAGCCCGGTTCACTTGAGAATTGAAGCGCATGGAAAAAGCATGAAGCATGTTGACGAGAATGGTCATAAATAAGAAGATTTCTCTTCTTGCAAAGATAATGCGCACTGAAGCGTACACATTTCTTTTCTTTGAGGAACGAGGCTTGAACTAAAGTATTCAAACGTCATAAGAAGATTTCTCTTCTTCGGAAGATAATGCGCACTGAAACGTACACATTTCTTTTCTTTGGAGTACGAGGCCTGAACTGATGTGAACAGACGTCATAAGAAGATTTCTCTTCTTTCAAAGATAAAGCGCACTGAAACGTACACTTTTCTTTTCTTTAGAGTACGAGGCCTGAACTGAAGTGAACATACGTCATAATCTCTCTCTTTATAATCTCTTTTGGCAAAACATGTGATCAACCCCATTATCATTCAGTAGGCTCTTTGTAGTAACAGCTGATGGAGAAAACCCAATATGATGAATTTGACCCTGAAGTAAAATACCCCGAACTCGTGACTTAAACTTGCACATATGTAACAAAGAGCGGTGCTGAGACTTCATGCCCATTTGAATCTCTAAGTACTCTATACTCTTCAACCAACCAACCATCGAGTATAAGACGTATATCACCTCTTGAAAATCCACAATTGAATGTGACACTGAGCACTACAACGTAACTCCTTTAAGTGATAGTTATTTTGTGGTGATAAAAGCCCAATTCCCCCAAGTGGTAACAGAAGAGGTAAAAGACACCCAACAATAACTAGATTTCCAAGTCTTCGTTTTTGATAATAAGCTCAAACAAGGATCTCGAAGAATCTTCATCCATCCATCCCCGATACCTTCAGATACTAAGTACACTCGCCCGTGATAATTCACTTCAACCTCAAATAAATAATAGTGAATTAACTCCGTTGTCACATCTTCTGATTAACAGCTCAACTCTAGCCTTCTTTGACAGTAAAATGAACTTTGATAATGGTTTCATCCCGACCATGGTAAAAAGCACATAACCCCGTAAAACTATGTAATAACCAAACTACCATGACGAATATCCAAGTACACATCCAATTCATGAAGTACACCCTTTTATCCCTTCTTCGAAGCAGAAACCGTAGCACCAGCATCAAATGAGATCCCGAAACACACTTTCCTTTCTCCAGGATGGTTCCATTAATACGGGATTTTACAATTCTATGGTTTAAACCGAGAAATAGTTTCTTTCGCGGGATTTTACAAAACCAAGAATAAACCGTAAGAAAGATCCGGAAATGCACTTTACTATTACCAGGATGTTTCCATTGTCACGGGATTTTACAAGTCTATGATTTAAACCGAGAAATAGTTTCTTTCGCGGGATTTTACAAAATCAAGACAAAACCGTAAACAATATCAGCTTGAATATGTTATGACAACTTTGGTTTCGGTGAATATCTCTTTTTAGGGGAATATGCAGCGGTTCATTACTGATTCTTTCACCAACATCAGCAACCATTAAGCACTTTGGTGGACACACCATTCACGAATTCTGTCGGCTATTATGGTGACCATATGGAGAAGTAAACCCGATATGCCACACTTGATCATGAAGTAAAATTCCTCAGATTTGTTACTTAAACTTGTACTAATCCTTGTGAAAAAGAAACGGTGTACCCAATGTACAAAACCTCTTGACATTCTCAATTGGGTGAGACACCGAAGTGATAGTTACGTTGTGGGTTAACCGAGAAAGAACCACAACCGTAATTAAATAGCCAAGTCTTTATCACACTCTATAAATGCCCAAACAAGTCATCTTCGCGAAAGGGTAGAAAGAAAGAAGACGAAATAAGTAAACGCGCTTGGAAAAACCTCACTTCAAATTCAAATATGAAATACCGTCCAACCAACCTCGTAGTCAATATTGTTCTAATTTTCAGTTAGAGCCGTGACAAAATATTATTCGTGAAAATGTATACACCAAAGTACCATACAACATAACCCAACAAATATCAACATCATACCAAATCTCGTCGTTGAATCACTTCAACAAAGCTCATCATCAAAACTCATATAACCCTAAATCTCATCTTGACCAATTTTGATAAACACGATCCAATTTTGCGAAGTCCATCAGTCCATCATACAATACATCATCGGCCCAATCCATCAAGAATAGCACCCGGTCCGAAAATAGATCGTACATATCACTTCATGCATATATCCGGGTATAATCTTTGACTTGCCACACATGATATCACTCAGATTAAAACAAAGTGAGTCCCATCATTTAAAGTAACTAGCAATTAAATTAAATATATGGTTGATCATCCCACTTAATTACTAGTACCATGGTAGTTTAAGGATCCATAAGTGTACGACCAATTTGTCCGACCATAACACATAACCATCCCAACAAGGCTCGTGAATTAATGTATCCTCCTTTGAAATTTATCATACCAAATGCAACATTGCATACAGCCTATGAAATGAATAATTACGTGAGATATCTAATCCATGTTCACTAGCCAATCCCGGATCCAACAATAAATGGCTCGGTCCAGTCCAAACATTTAAATCAACCCGATCCAAAACCAGGAATACTTGGGAACCGGTTATATAAATTACGTGGTACCCATCTCACATTACCCTAAAACACAACTTTACCCCAAACAAATACTCTAACCCTAAAATCACACATGTACGCCTCCATCTTAATATTAGTCACCAAATTCATTTCTCTCCCAAACTCAAATCTGCATAATCTCATCTCTAATTGAACGAAGCAATATCTCATACTTACCAAGCCACAGGGATGGCTCGATGATTATTATTGTTAATACCACAGGGGTGGTATGGGGAGGGACGAATAAGCCACAGGGATGGCAAGAGCTGTGGACAAGGTTTCATTACAATCCTCTACCACGGTAAGGTATTGATAATCCCTTTTGTTTGAGAGTCTTTAAACGAACCATGGAACCGATTTAACATATTTGTTAAAATCGTTTCTTTAATTCGTATATTGTCACAACGGTCAATGATGATAAATGTTCTTCTCATGTGCAAGGCCTTTGAGGTATAAAGATACTTTGTAAAGCACGAGAAAACGAATATGAGACCATGACTTATTGTGTTTTCCGCATTTGATTTTCAATAAGAACGGATCTGTGATGTTGTGGTTTTGTGTGATAGACCCATGTTGGTCTTGATTTAGCTTCGAATGCACATGAGACGCATCTGAGATCTTTCCAAAAAATTTCATATTTCGTATAGATCTTTGAATCCGTGTTGTTATGAATACACATGAGCCCATGTTGGTTTTGATTGTTTTGAATCCGAGGACTGATGATGGTAATGGTACTGAGGTCTCACGAGTCGTTTGATATCTGGTTTAAGTTTTGAGTGGTCGTAGTCATGGTGTATGGTTTTCATGGTATTTGAGTAGTGGTCAAGTGGTCAAGGTCTATCCTCTTCTTCATCCTTTCTGTTACAGTCAAGTCGTTAAGTCTTTAGAGTCAAGTCGCTAGCAAATTTTATCAAAGCAAGTCGCTATGCCAAGTCTTTAGCCCAGGTCGCTAGCACAAGTTGCTACGACTTGTAAAGACAAGTCGCTAGGTCTGAAAATAACAATTCGCTACTCATTTCAAAACACAAAAGTCGCTAACTCATAAATATAAGTCGCTAGGTCAGTTAAAACAGTAATTTAATAACCCAAGTCGCTAGGTAATTCGCTAGCTAATTCGCTAGCCAAGTAGCTAGCCAAGTCACTAGCCAAGTCGCTAGCCAACTCGCTAGTTAGACGACTTGTAAAGACAAGTCGCCACAGTAAAGTCACAAGTAGTACAACTCGCTAGGATGAATAAAATCTTTTCCGATGAGTTTTTCCGACTACTTTTCCGGCCACCTTCATATTTACCCAGAAAGAAAACATAAAAACTGCTTTGAATATTCGTGTTTTATGCCCATTTTGACCACAAGACGAGACAATTTGATTGCATTACTTTGATAACATAGATGAAACTTTGATGTAAACTTTGACCACATAATATGATAACTGACTTGGACCAAAAAGAGACACAAGACAGAAGTAATCTTAGGACAATGAAATGACCAAGACATATTTTGACCAAACTGGTACATCACAAAATAGTATTGAATGACCAAAACATATTTTTGACCAAACTGAATACATCACAAAACAGTTTACCAAAAGCAAACAAAACAGTGAATACCACAAATTAACCACGTACAACCACACGAATCAACCAAAAACACTAAAACCTTGGCTCTGGTACCAATTGTAGGATCGTTATTTTTATTGTGTTGATGATTCGGGTGGTCTTGGATGATCAAAATACATGTTTGCCATAGTTAGAGAGTTAGTAGGGAGAGAGAGGGTGTTCTTGCTAGAGGTTTACACAAATTGTAGAATATTAGATTGAAAAGCACCACCCCTTCTATGGATGGAAGGGGTATTTATACTTACAGACTCAACGACCTCCTATCGGCCTGTGGATCAGGGATACAGTGGGTAAAGACCCGTCCTTCCTCCACGGTGTTACACTACGCTAAACTACGCTACTAAATAACTAGTAAACTACTAAACAACGAAAATAACGACACGTCTACGAGCTAACTTATGCTAGATCATAATTGGGGTGACCGACACTTTAACATGGAATTTTCTAATTCCTAACACTTATTCGCAAGTTGTTTCTCTAAGTCCTGAACCTTTCTTTTCAACTCCACAATCTCACCACCAAGTGTAGATTTAGTCTCTGCAAGCTCCTTTTTGAGATCAACAACCTCAGCCACATACCTTTTCACTAGAGCATATACAGATGTAAGTGTAATAGGGTCCTCAGCTCCACTAGCAGATTGCTCAGTGGTAATGGGAGCTTCATTGGACCTTTCAGGAGAAATATGTTCATGCTCAAAATTATCTGAACCTGCATTAAATGATTCCCTTAATGGACTAGGTGTGGACAGTCTATTAACTTCATGCTCAACCTCATCAGAAACAACATGAATAGGTGGTGGACTAGGACAAGGTCTAGGTGAAGGTGTAAGTGTAGCTTCAGCAGTATTAGAAGGGCCCTCATCCATAGCAAATAATGGATTACCATCAGCAGCAACAGTAGTAGAGGGTGGAGAACCAACAACATTCCCCTCATCAGCAACCTCATTGCCTTGAGGCAACATAGCTGCTAGCAAAGTGTTGGATCGATGTACTCTAACCAAACTAACTTAAATAGCTTGTTAAGGTTTAATAACCTCGGATAAATCCTAAGTTATTAACAGAGAAACACTGAGCAAACTCTATTAAGTATGCGGAACTTACTTAACAAAGCTAAGAAGAATAACTTTAACTTTAAACGATTATATTAATAACTCTAACTCTGTTTATTATGCAGATCTTTAACAACTCTAATAATATCGAACTTCTCTAAACTTATGAACTTGTAAACTCTAAGACTCGTACCTCTTATGCCAATCTAGGGGTCCTTTTATAGGCTCAAGGATAACCCTAGTCGGTTTACAATTTGTATCCTTGTACGACAAGTAATCTAATATAGAATATTCTAGAATTACAAGACTTTCTATAAACGAATAAAATAGTTCTTTGATCTTGCAGTACTTTGACTTCATGTGCAGTACTTTGACTTTATCATTTAGCAGTACTTTGACTCTTTGACTTTTTCCAGTTCTTTGTTATTCTGCAGCACTTTAACTGTTCAACACTTTCATATCCCAACAATCCTCCCCTAACTTGAATTCTACTTGTTTGACTTCAAGTTCCTTTGTGAATTTATCTTTATCAGCTTCATCTTTAAGGATAGATTGTGTCTTTGTCTTTGGATTGTATCTTTGTAGTTTTTGTGCATAGTCAAAATATCTTTAGAAATATTCTTTTACAGCATCATCCAACAAGCTCCATCTTTTCAGAAACACAACAATATATGACAATTTGTACATTTAATTCAGTTTAAGTTGCAGACTATTCTCATCACTTCCAGGTGTGTTAACTCCTGTGAGAGGTGAATCATTGAAAATTTAATGGATTTAGATCTCTTTACCAAAGCCATTAACTCTGGAGTAGCCAAATGTTTTGATGTGTAAGATCATGGTACACTGATAACCATATGATTTTTAGCAAATCATCAGCTATCAACAGATTTGATTTGTCTTTACCAAAAGCTGTACCCTTCTGGACTAGTTAGTTCTTTTATCTAATGGTGAACTAATTACCAATAATGGTTTTTCCACAACCTTTACCACAAGCCATTTTCCTGTGGGTTAGCCAACTCTTCACATTACTGATATGGTGAGTTGATTACCATCCAACTTATTAGCAAGTTGTCAACTAAAAACGGATTTGAAATATCTTTACCAGAGCCGTTTGCTCATGGATTAGCCAATCCTTTTGTAACCATGGTGGATTGATAACCTATTGATGTTACCATCTCAAAAACCATTTATTCAACCTTTGTTTCAAAATATTTATTACTTAACAAAAGGTTTCTTCCAAAAATCATTTAACTGGTTAAAAACTGCAAGCAGTACTTTGATTAAAGTACTATTTGATCAGTAGTACTTTGAATAAAGTACTGTTTTATCAAAAATAATTTATTCAATGAAAATTCATACCAGTTATTCATCATCATCAGCCATAGTATTCCAGTTGATAAACAGATTGATGACCATACAAGCAATTTCATTATCCTCTTCAACTTCCATTCCATGTTCTAACATCCTCCTCATAAGCTCAACTGTAAGAGGGTATCTTCTATCTACAAACATATGAATCATTGTTCCATTTTCTAGCTCTAGAACATGTACACCAGATTCTTCAAAGAATCTCCAGCTAACAATTTCCCAGTTTTCTTGATTCTTCCAAATTTCATCACTGCTCTGTTCTTCAGTTTCCCATGCAGTTGTGAGATCGCCAAGTAAAACTAAACCGATTTCTTCTGATGGATGATGTTCAAAGTAATCTTTCACCACATGATATAAATAAAATAGATCCACTCTATCTATGATGTGCAGCAAATCCCATAGCCTGTTGAACACTCTGAAGCTTTCATCTTCTCTATGAAACATCAAATAACTTCCATCTTTAGATTCCACAACTTCAAAAGCAATAATCTGAGATTTGTTCATCTTCATGTCAGTATCTTCTTTGGAATATTCAAAATCTACTATTCTGAGATAATTTCTTAGTTCATCCCTAGTTTCAGATCTTAACTCAACTTTTTCTTTCTTTGAAAGCTGTATATCTGCAACTTCAGTTTTCCTTTTTCTTTTTAAACTTTTCTTTCTTTCTGCTTCAGTCCAAGTAGCTTCATCTCTAAACTCTTTTATGCTTTCAACACTTTTCTTATAAGCTTCTCTAGCAGCATCATACAATCTTTTCATTTCAACATAATTCAACCTCGGCAATCCTTTATACCCTTGACTTTTTAGATAAGCCATCATTGCATTTCTGTCTTTAGCTCGATTAGGTCTTCTTGGTAGAAATCTAACAGGAATAGGTGACTCTAATGATTCATCAACTTCAGAATTCAATTCCTCTTGCAACTTCTTAGCTACTTCTCTACTCTTAGCTTCTTCAGCTTCCTGAGCTTCTCTATCTTTAGCATTTAATTCCTCTTGAATCTTTCTAGCTGCTTCCTCATTCATAGCAACTTGAGCAGCTCTTATTTGTGCTAAAGTAGGCTTCTTCTTCTTTACTTCTACCAAAAGACCTTTTCCTTTATCCTTAGGATCAATAGCAAGTTGAGAAATTCTTGATTGTCCCTCTTCTTGCACTCCTGAAATAGTAACACCTCTTGGTTTTGATAAATCTTGCAACAAAATCTCAGCAATTGTATCATCATCACTTGCAGTGTGTATTCTTTGAGGTGTATCAGCTTCCTCGGGTACGACAGTTGTTGAAGGACCAGCTTCTTCTTCAAAATCTAATACTCTTGGAGTAATTAACTCTTGTCTGAAAGTTCTTTCAAAAGCAGTACTTTGCTGTTCAGTACCTTGATCTTCAGTCCTTTCTTCTTCAGTACTTTCAATGATAACATGCTCTTCAGTACCTTGAGGTTCTTTCTCCTTTACAGCATCTTCTTTCAAATTCTTTTCTTCTAAATTCCTCCCCAATTGGACAGAAGATGGTTTTTGAACCTTTTGACGTTGGACCTTCCTAGACTGCCTTTGCTCCTTCTTTTTAGATTTGACCCATATACGATGATGTTGAACCAATGGCCAGACAAAATTTTTGAGCCTTCTAAAATTGAGCTTCAGTTTCTTAATCTGTTTAGATTGAGCCTCAGTAGTCTTTTTCAACTTGACTAACTCCCGTGTCAAAAAATAATTATCCAATGTTATGCCTTCAGGTGAGATAGTATGTGAAGCATCTCCTTGAATTGGTGAATGTTCCTCTGGTTGAGAATGAGGAACATATCTTTGTGGAGATGGAGATGGTGAAACTGCAACATCTTCTTGAACTTCAGTACTTGGAGAAACAGCACTTTGAGAAGCAGTACTTGCAGATGCAGCACTTGCAGATGCAGTACCTTCACTAACTTCTTCTTCTACAGCATCAGCTCTAACAGCCTGAACAACTTCCATCATAGAAGTAGTTAAAGGAGTATCCCTTCCAGTGAAGAAATCACTCTTCCGAGCCATAAAAGTGAAAATCTTGGCTTGTTGAACCACAACAGGTAAAAGACTTGTTGGCTTAGGAACATCTGAAAGTTGTTTATTGAGGAATACTTGAACAAACCTTGGATACATCAACCATTTTGACCCATGAGCAATGTGTGAAAGCATTCCATCTAGAAGTAACCGTGAAAAATTGAAAACACGATCTGTAGCCAATCCTACCATAGCAGATGCTATGTTTGATCCAAATTGCTCCCATGAAGTACTTTTAGCACTAATACAATGAAGCAACACATGCACTAAAAACTTCCATTGAGGACAAAAGAGTTGTTTCCTGAATGTTTGTTCTGTTAAAGACCCTTCGTAACCAATATGTCCAAAAGTATCCCAAATAAGTTGCTTATCAAAACGAATAGCCTCTTCTTCATCATTAAACAATAAGTCTTCTCTAATAGTTGCTTCGGTAATCTTTACAGTTCTTCCAGCAACTGTTGATCAAACATAAAATTCATCATTCTCCATATTATCCCTAGCATTAGCCCAAAATTCTTGAATCCAGGGTTCAATGATATCCGGCTCCACTAAAAGAACATAACTGATTGGCGACCCAGTAAGATAATCAATTATATCATGAAAAGCCTCATTAAATTCAGTCTTGTCTAAATTCGCCACCATGTTGTGCTTGGAAACAGTATTACGATTCGCCATTGTTGATTAGATAAGCACAATAAGAGATATAATCGAATAATAAAGAGATGGTGAGAGAAATATGGAAAAGATATGAGAATATCAATATGAGAGGGAAAATCGGAGAGTAGTTATTTATAGGTGAGATTTGAAAAATCACAGCCCATAATAACAATGTTACCGTTAGTAGTAATTACCCCTCAATATTACCGTTGGAACAGTACGTTAATAAGACAACAGTACTTTCCACGTGTGCAGTACTTTCCCAAGCAGTACTTTCATAAAAAACAATACATTTCCAAATTCCTCTGTATAAGCTAAGTATACAAAAATATCCTCCCCTCAAGCAATGCACAGGACTATACTAATATTAAATAGTCCTCCCCTTAAATGTAGCTCAGTAGTTAATCATGCCAATGCTCACCACCAAGTGATTGAATCTTGAAACATCAAAACCTTTGGTGAGTAAGTCAGCTACATTATCATCCGTATGCACCTTGACAACATTAATGAGCCTATACTCATAACAATCTCTGATGAAGTGGTGCCTAATCTGAATATGCTTGGTCTTGGAATGATAAACTGGATTCTTCACAATACAAATAGTACTCTCATTATCAATATTGATGGGAGTATTTTTGAAATTAAACCCATAATCCAAGAGTTGATTTTGCATCCACAAAACTTGTCCACAACAACTTGCAGCAGCCACATATTCAGCTTCAGTTGAGGATGTTGCTGCAATTGTTTACTTTTTACACTGCCATGAAACTAATCTTCTTCCAAGATATTGGCATCCACCTGTGGTTGATCTTCTGTCATAGTTGTCACCTGCATAATCACTATCAGAAGAAGCTTCCAAGTGAAAAGGTGAATCCCTTGGATACCATAACCCCAACTTAGGTTGTTGTTTCAAATAACAGAAAATCCTCTTCACTGCATTCATGTGAGAAACCTTGGGTGAGACTTGATATCTTGCACATAAACAAACTGCAAACATGATATCAGGCCTTGATGCAGTAAGATACATAAGACAGCCAATCATTAATCTGTATAACTTGACTTCAACAGGTTGTCCATCTTCATCCTTGCCCAATGAGTTGATTGATTTAATAGGTGTAGTTACAGGCTTCATGTCATCAAAATTGAACTTCTTAAGTATGTCAGTTACATACTTGTCTTGACTTATAAAAATTCCTTCCTTTGACTGCTTAACTTGAAGTCCCAAAAAGAATGTTAACTCACCCATTGAACTCATCTGAAATTCTTTCTGCATCAGCTGCTCAAACTCCTTAACCATAGACTGTTTGGTAGCTCCAAAGATGATATCATCAACATAGACTTGAACTAACATGATATCCTTCTTGTCTCTCTTGATGAACAAAGTCTTGTCAATAGCTCCCCTCCTGTAACCATGTTGTAATAAAAATGTGGAGAGCCTCTCATACCAAGCTCTAGGTGCCTGATGAAGGCCATAAAGAGCCTTAACCACCTTGTAGACTTTGTTAGGATGTTCAGGATCTTCAAAACCAGGAGGCTGTTTGACATAAACTTCCTCTGTAATGGTGCCATACAGAAAGGCACTCTTGACATCCATCTGGTAAACCTGAAATCCCATATATGAAGCAAAAGCAAGAAATATTCTAATTGCTTCAATCCTTGCTACAGGAGTAAATACTTCATCATAATCTACTCCTTCTTCTTGTCTATAGCCTTGTGCAACTAACCTTGCCTTATTTTTGATGACATTACCTCGTTCATCTCTTTTGACTCTGAAAACCCATCTGGTTCCAATAACTCTCTTCCCATCTGGAAGATCACATAATACCCAAACTTCTTGAAGTTTAAATTGAAGAAGTTCTTCTTGCATAGCTTCAACCCAGCTTTCTTTAGTCAAAGCTTGAGCAATATTCTTGGGTTCTTCTTAAGAAATAAAGCAAGTAAATAGACAGGTTTGATGGTCCTTATGATTCAGCCTATTTTGTTTATACACAAAGCTAAGTAAAGCATTATGTGGTTTAGTAAAAGTCTTAGCTTTGTGTCTAGTCATCACTCCAGAAGTAGAAGGACCAATGATTTGATCAGTAGGATGATTCTTATGGATTCTTAAAACTGGAGACTGTAGAACTCCATAAGTATCATTCAGATTAGTAAAATCAGCAGCTTCATTAGAATCTGAGAAAATACCTTCATCTTCAAACTCATCATCAGTTTCTTCTAAACCAGGCATGGTAGGATCATCCCAATCATCTAAAGTACTGTCAACAGGTGCAGCAGTACTTTGTTCGAAAGTACTGTCCAAAGTACCGTGAGAATTCTCTGCAGTCTTATGCTTTTTCTTTGCTTCTTCATAAGCTCTTCTTTGTTCATCAGAATAAGAATGTGCCATAACATCTTGAAAAAGCATCTGATTAAGTGTCTCTTGAATAGCTTGATCCTCAGCAGATAGTGAAGATTTTGGTTCATCAGTACTTTCCTTTGGTGCATCAGTACTTTGCTTTGAAGCATCAGTACTTTCCTTTGGTTCTTCAGCAGGAACAGTATCAGGTTTAAGATGAACTCCATGAACAACATACTATGAATCTTCTCCATTGTACACAGGTTGATTTTCTTCTCTGACAGGTACATAATTCATAGAGTGAGTTAAAACTTCAATATCAAACATCCAATCAGGACCTTTACCTTTCTCAGTGTTTTGATCTTCTAAAAACTCAACATGAAGACAATCTTGAGCCTTCTTAGTGACTCTATTGTACACTCTAAAGCCTTTACTGTTGGTACAATAACCCAATAAATATCCTTCTTCTGACTTGCCATCAAACTTTCCCAGATTATCAATTGTTTTTTAAAATAGTGAGAGGGCATCTAAAAGGCTTCATAAAACGAATGTTGGGTTTTTTGCCCATCAGCAACTCATAGGGTGTCTTCATCTGTGGTTTGGTGACTGATACTCTGTTAAGTACATAGCAAGCAGTACTTACAGCTTCAGCCCAGAATTGAATAGGTAGTTGTGAATCTGCAAGCATAGTTCTGGCTGCTTCAATCAAAGTCCTATTCTTCCTCTCTGCAACACCATTCTGCTGTGGTGTTCTTGCAATACTGAATTCCCTCTTGATTCCTTTGTTAGCACAAAATTCATCTATAAGCTTGTTCTTGAATTCAGTCCCATTATCACATCTAATACCTCTGACCTTGAGTCTTAATTGGTTTTCAAGTGCTATTATTAGAGTCTGAATAGCATCAAAAGTATCATATTTAAATCCCAAGAAAAATACACAACTAAATCTACTGCAATCATCTGTATCAACCAAGCAGTACTTTTTCTTGTTTAAACTTGCCACAGAGACAGGTCCAAACAGATCCATATGTAACAGCTCCAATAGTTCTCTAATAGTTCTTTCCTCAACCTTCTTGCATGAAGCTTTGTGTTTTTTACCCTTCTTGCATGCCAAACATGAGTGATCATTCTTGTAAGTCTTTGAAGGTAAACCTCTAAATAAATTGCCTTTGACCAGTTTGTTGATATTCTTGAAATTCACATGGCCCAATCTTCTATGCCATTGATGTGCTTCTTCAGTTGTTGCTTTTGCCACTAAACAGGTGGCTCTACCATAAGAGTGAAGACTCTTCATGTCCAGACTATACACATCATTGGTTCTTGGTACTCTGAGTACTACAAAGTTATCATCAACAGGCTTGAATTCAGAAGAAAGGATGAGACATTCTGTGTCAGTGAATAACACAAGATGCTTTTTATCACATATTTGAGAGACTGAGAATAAGTTGAACTTGAGCTCCTTCACATATCTAACATTCTCAAAGTCTATTCGCCCTGCTTTGATAGTTCCTTTCCCAGTAATTCTTCCTCCATTGGGATCATTCCCAAATGCAACTCTTCCTCTACCAATAGATCTAAAATCAGACAGAATATCCTTGTCTCTTGTCATGCTTCCAGAGCAACCACTATCTACAATTAAATGATCTTTAAGCTCCTCTTTTGGGTTGCCCTGCACAAAGATATAGAGAGTTAGTTTCTTTTAGGAACCCAAGCCATTACTGACTTGTGTTCCCCTTGTGGAGTTACAAACTCAAATTCTTTGAGTATGCAATTTCCACTATTTTTTAAAACATGATCCAGTATTATCTTTTGATTTTTAGCATCTGGATTTTCAAAACTTTCTGGATTTTCAACAGAACTCTCTTTTGCAAATTCATTCTCTTTTTCTTGTATTATGAAAACATCTGATTCACTTTTTGTTGAAAGCATTGTTTGTCCCTCAGCAGTACTTTCCCTTTTAATCCATTCACTTTTAACACTTGGTTCCTGTGATCTAGATCCCCTATGTGAATTGTAGTACCTTCTAGGTTGATAGTAATGAGATCTCCTAGGATATCTGTTCCAAGAGGTATTCACAGTACCTTGGTTTGACTGAGCAGTACTTTGAAAAGGTACTGCGTGTGAAGGTACTGGTGGCTTTGAAAAAGGTCTTCTTTGGTGAGGGTACCTATGATCTGGTGAGAAATTACTGTGATTTACCCTATTAGAATTATTCCAGACTGGTTTGTTCTCTCTAGGTTTCTGGTTGGCAGACCTGTTCTTTAGAAATTTCCTAAGGTATTCTGAGTGATGTTCAAAATCCTTGATTAAATGAGTAGGACTATAACATACAAAACATAGTTTTTCACCCATACTCCCAAAGTGACTTCTTCTATGTTTATGACCAAAACTATTGTGCCTTCTAGGTGAATGATTAAACCTGTTTTGACCAAAATTATCCCAAAATGGTTTAGCAGTACTATTTTGAAAAGGTTTTCCTGAAGGTACTGCTTGTGGAGCAGTACTTTGAATAGAAGGTACTGCTTGACTTTGAAAATTTGTTTCAACAGTTTCTTTTGGGGTTTCAGACCTAGATTGACCAATAAGCTTCTTCCTGAACTCTAAACTGTCTACACCAAAGCGTGAAACATCAGGTCTTATGGGTTGATGACTACCGACGGGATGTGGAACAGCATGATAACCTTTGTCTTTCTTATACTCAGGAGGTGGTTCACTAACTGAATCCTCATTACTAGATGTGTCTACATAATTAATGAGCTCATCATCACTAGTGGTTATATCCTCAAAATCAGGGTCATCCCTATCACTAGATTGATTTTCTTCTATGTTATCAAAGTTCATACCAAAACCTAAACCAGTTCTAATATATGCTCTTCTCTGTTTTTGAACATAAGAAACATGTGACAGACCATATTCTTTCCAGGCATCAAACTTTGCTAACAAATCATCTCCCTCCTTAGTTAGTTTCTCAATTTCAGCAATTTTACAGTTTAGTTTCCATTCACTTAGTTTTAACTAGTAATCCTGTTGTTCATATTTTTTAGCCCAAGCCATTTCATTATTTTCATGTGTTATAATTTTGGCTTCCATAGACTCTAAAGTAATTTGATAACCAGCTACCTCAGACCTAGCCTTAACACAATTATCTCTTTCAATCACATAACTATTTAGCAGTTTTTGATAGAAATCATGACAATTTGAGCATACCTCAGAGATAGGGGATGAACTTGGTGAAGTAGCTACCATTGCAAGTAGAACATGATCATCTTCACACTCCAAGCTCCAATCAAATCCTCCATAACCATCTCCAGATTCCAAAGCAGCATGATCAGCTTCCTTATCAAAGAAAGTGCTCCAATCCAATTCTTCCACTGATTCTACAACTGCTTCTTCCACTGCTACCATACAGTAAGTCACTGGTTCATCATCAAACTCTTCACTCCAGTCAATTTCTGACAAATTCTCTTGAGCAACTAAAGCCTTTGTTTCAGTAATTGGAATTTCTTTTAGCTCAAGCTTTGGTTTCTCAGATGTCCTGTTTGCTTGATACTTAGCAAACCTGCACTCCCTTGCAAAGTGTCCAGTCTTTTGACAATTGAAACATTCAATTTTGGATTTGTCAAAAGTTATTCCCTGTTTTGGTTTGAAATCAATGCTTTTTCCTGTTTTCTTCATGTACTTTTTGATCCTTGCAGTGATCATAGCAACTTGCCACCTGATATCAATTTCTTCAAGTGCATCTTCTTCAATCTGTGCTAGATCTTCTTCATAAGTGACAAGTAAACTAGCTTACTGTGCAAAGAAGGAGCACACAACTTCATTTGAGTGCATAGTAGTAGTTGGTGGGGCTTGCTGAACATGGGTGGTAGCAGCATACGAGACAGTACTTTGAGTCACAGTACTTTGAGTAGGAGAAGCAGTACTTTTGATGGAAGTACTGCCCCTCTTTTCAGATGATAGAAACGCAATACTATGAGACTTAGAACTTGTTTGACCATTCATCTCATGCTCATACACCTTCAGATGGTTGTAGAGATCATCAAAGTCCATGACATCCAAACCAGGTTGTCCTCTGATCATTGTAGCAATCACATGCCATGTAGATGGCAAACTTCTTAGAAACTTCAGATTAGCATCTTCAACTGATACTTCTGCCTTGTATAACTCCAACATGTTGAGGAGATTTTGAAACCTATCATATGCAGCATCAAGACTCTCTCTTTCACCAACAGTGAAAGTTTTAAACTGTTGCTTCAGCAGATTTCTGTGCATCTTCTTAGAAGCTTCATTCCCTCCAAATATTGTCTTTAAAGCAGCCCAGAGCTGCTTTTCATCTTTAGCATCATGAAATTTTAGAAGATGACCATCTAGAATGGCAGACAAGAGAATGTTGAGAGCCTTCTCTTGATTCCTTAAGGTTGCTGCTGGTAAGACTACCTTAGGTGCTTTGGGTTGTCCAGGAATTTCTACAGGTTCTGGAACTACTTCATTACCATTGACAATTACATTCCATAGAGCATGGTCTGTAATGGCAATGTACTGGCTCATCTTCATACACCATAGATCGTATTCACCCTTCTTGATGACAGGAATCCTCATTGAGGTGATGGAAGGTGGTGGAACAGAATCAGTCGACATCTTTAGATTTTGTTGTAGTAGGATTGTAGGGTTTCTTCTTAGTCAGAGTTTCCACACAAGCTCTGATACCACTTGTTGGATCGATGTACTCTAACCAAACTAACTTAAATAGCTTGTTAAGGTTTAATAACCTCGGATAAATCCTAAGTTATTAACAGAGAAACACTGAGCAAACTCTATTAAGTATGCGGAATTTACTTAACAAAGCTAAGAAGAATAACTTTAACTTTAAACGATTATATTAATAACTCTAACTCTGCTTATTATGCAGATCTTTAACAACTCTAATAATATCGAACTTCTCTAAACATATGAACTTGTAAACTCTAAGACTCGTACCTCTTATGCCAATCTAGGGGTCCTTTTATAGGTTCAAGGATAACCCTAGTCGGTTTACAATTTGTATCCTTGTATGACAAGTAATCTAATATAGAATATTTTAGAATTACAAGACTTTCTATAAACGAATAAAACAGTTCTTTGATCTTGCAGTACTTTGACTTCATGTGCAGTACTTTGACTTTATCATTTAGCAGTACTTTGACTCTTTGACTTTTTCCAGTTCTTTGTTATTCTGCAGCACTTTAACTGTTCAACACTTTCATATCCCAACACAAAGGAAGATGTTCCCCCTCATAATTAGTTTTCATAGAAGCAAACAGTTTAGAAGATAAAGCTCCTATGGGACAAAAGGCTTGGGCTTGGGTAGAAATGTCCAAAATCATTTGCAAAAACCTAGGGTACATCAAAAACTTATGCTTTTTCCTATGAATATTTTCAACCATATTATCAAAAATAAACCTAGAAAAGTTATAAGTTAACCCCTGAGAAAGACATACAATACCACATCCCAATTGAGTAGAAAATTGATCCCATCCTCCTGATTTATTGCTTATACACTGAAGCAACGTGTGAACCAAAAACCTCCACATAGGACACAACTGATTCTTGAGCCATACATCAGTCCTTGTACCCCTTTATCCACAAGCTCTTAGCCCAGCAAGAATATCCACAGCATTAGAATGATAAACTCCATTAACATCGTCCAAGCGAAGCTTTCTTCTAATTAACTCTTGTAGGATATTAGTTTTCACATACACATCTAACCATAACACAAAGTGGCGTATGAATGGAGTTCTAGAGAGAGAAAGTTAGAGGTTTAGGGAACTTAGTGAGAGAAAGTGAAAGATATTATTATGAGCTCCAACTCTCTACCTTGGAAGGTAGAGAGTATTTATAGTCTTACATAAATCGCCACACATCGGGCTGTGGATCAGGCATACAGTGGGTAAAGACCCGTCCGTCCTCCACGGTGTTACTTAACTAAATACTACTTAACTAAAAAGAACTACGACTATGAGCTTCCTAACGATTACATATGCTTGAGGTGACCGACTCTTTAATACCTGGAATTTCTAATTCCTAACAATCTCCCCCTAAGGGAGGTCACCTCAATCATGTACCAAAATTACATTGAATACAAATAGATATTACATTAACAATTGTTCTTGCATTCTTGATGTAGTACTTTGCTCCTAAGCTCGTAGTCATTGATTCTTCATATTGCATGTTTGGTTACTCCAAGTGGAGGTCTTTCACTGATCCACGTGATATTAATTATGAGCCAGCTTTTGAGATCATCAGCTATAAAAAAACTCTGAGACATCCATTGAGGTGTTAGTATTATGTGATGTTGTGACTTTAGGACCGACATGCTCACATTCTGGATCATGATATCTTCTCATCAGAGTGGCGGAAGCTTTTGTTGATTCATGATATTGGCAGCAGCGTAGCAGAAGCATGGAGTGAAAATATCAGAGTCATTGATGCACTAATCATGATTTCTTTTGAGATGAATGTGATAAGTGAGCATGCGGCTATGGATTGACCGCTTCATTCTGATCAGCTGCAAACGTCGGGTGTACCTGCATACAACAGTTAGCAATAAATCGCACGAAAGTGTCTTTGATCACTTTCGTTGAATTGAGGTACACGGCCCACGGTTCCCCGTTGATCAGTACATGTACTGCCTGTGATCAGGTATAATTCCGAAGAATTTCCTTGACAGGGTTTCGCAGCTGCTCTAGCTGTTCTCAAACCGGAACATCTCAAAGAAGACAACACGGAGTGAGTGAACCAGCGAATTTTAAGTCCACTGATTGATGAAAAGAGATTTGAAAAACAATCGTGTATTGCTCAATAGAAATTGTTTTTGCAATACAATGAAGGTTTTATTGAAGATCAATTATCAATCATAAAAACACCTTTTGGTTTGAAAAATGAGTACACGGTCGATGTGCTAAAGAAAAGAGTTGTTAAGCACAAAGACCGGTTTTTCAAAGGTATCCGTCAATCCATAACCTGAACCAGGATTGATTCAAGAGATTGAATCGCCCCATTGTTTCTGTTCAGTTGTCACATGGTTGATCTATATAATAGATCTCACATGCCACCTACCAGGAGCTTGTTTGATGTTGGCTCCAGAAGGCTTTCCATCTTCATTGTGAATATGTAAACACATCACTCAGATGTTCTGGCAATACCACAAGGATAATGCGTAGGACTCAAGATATAATCTCTCTTTCCACATTGTGTGAAACAGAGAGTCTTCATTGAAAGTGTCCTAATGAGATTTATTGATGATCTCGTGGCTCTAGACTCAATTTTGTGCATATTTGGATCCTGTGCCGGAGACTAGGGAGAGGGTCTCCTTCTTCAATATCAACAATCTCTAAGAGAAAGTCGATAGATAATGTCGGTTCCCCGTGAGAATGAAACAAGTCCTTTTAAGAGGAACTTGAGTGGTTTGGAAAGTTGAAGTGTAGTGCGTCACTGGGTCCATGACGTCTTGTCTTCAATACCGATGTTACCATCAGTAGCATATGAATTGAACCCGGTTTCTGCCCTAAGGTTGAATAAATGGAGGGCTATTTGTTTTCACCCTTTCCTCATTCAATTCTTTTTAATTCTTCAACCCCTTCAGTGCTTACCGAGACTTCATAGCTAGAACCTTGTTGGGTTTATTCCAGTACTAGCTCAGTCTTAGTCCGCACTCTTCCCATATCTCATTTTTTCTCCTTTTATCATCATACCTAAGGACTTCTACACTAACTAGTGGATTGTCCCTGGGTAGATCCCTCCGGTTCTGGCGGATCATGGGAACCAATACCTAACCTTATCATCCTTATATCACCGTACATAAAGTAAAGTTGGTCGGTCTATTTGGTATTGTTCATCTTCCATATGGAACCAATTGAAAACCATTTGAAAATCAATCCAGATACTTGTGATATATTATCAAAACATTTTGCACCTGAATTGTTTTTTATATTTTTAGAACAAGTGCTCCCCCTCAACATGTGCATCAAATGTTTGAAATCGTTTTGCACACTGAGGCAAGAGGAAGAATTTACTTCTTTGATTACCTTTTTCTAAAAGATATCAATCATCACTTCCCTGATCAAATCAAGAAGATAAAGCATTTCCAGGAAGGATGAGGTTTTCATAAGTTTGCTCCCCCTCAATATGTGCCTCGAGATTTGAAAAGAGTTTTGCACATACTAGAGGGAACCTGCACATTGAGATAAGTTGATCACGTTTCAAATCATAGGTTTTAAGATAGATGCTCCCCCTCAACATGTGCATGGAAAATTTGAAATCGTTTGTCACATGTGTGAAGGATAGCATGTACATCCTTATGAAACCATTTACCGAATTATCAGTTTAAATCCAATTTAAATCACACATTCTCCCCCGATCACAATTATCAAATCATTTGAGATTTGTGATCTCTTATTGATTTAAATTGATTTAGAAAGCTTTTAAGGGGAATTGTGACTTGATTATGAAAGCGTTTTAACTGATACGGATCGGATTTTAAGACTTTAAACTCCATTGATAAAACATGCATGAATATCTTTTGAAAACAATTGAATGCCAAATAACTTTTTAATTTAATTAAAATCATTCTCCCCCTCAATCAATGACATAGGTTGTTGATTGAGAGATAGAGATTTTGACAAATAAGTCCTGATGATTATCAAAAATAGAGACGAGTTATTTTTTAAAGCATTTAGTTTTCAGCAGATAAATGTTTATAGAATTAGAGCATGGAATTTGAAAACATGGTAAAACATGGATCTGTTCTTTCTTTTAAAACCGGGTTATTGCCTGAAAATGACAATAAACCATTGTTTCTCTTTCTCCCAAAAATAATTTTGATTTTTTGATTTTTTTTTTGAATAATAAAAATTCGAACAATTTTTAAAGTCCCATGTCATTCTTTGAATGACAACAACAAGACCGTAGATATAATCGAATCAAGAGAAACATGACAAAATGACAATATTTTTTGAAGATTTTTCGAATTTTTCAAATTTTTATGGATTTTGAAAGTTTTATATTTTTCTATTTGATTTTAGAATGTTTTATAATTTTGTATTTTGTTTTTCGAATAGATATATACAAGAGACAGATGAAGATAGACCTTTAATCCTCGTCTTCCTCCTGAAGACGTTTGAGTGTTTCTGGTTGAAGGCTTTTTAAGCCAAGACGTGGAAGAATAAACTCAAAACGTTCTCTTGGAAGAGCTTTGGTGAAGATGTCTGCTAACTGATATTCAGACCTCACAAAATAGAGTTCCACCACACCTTTTTCCACTTGTTCCCTAATGAAATGATTTCGAATGTCGATATGCTTTGCTCTTGAGTGTTGAACGTTGTTGCATGAGAAAGCAATAGCACTTTTATTATCACAGTACAAAGGGATTTTGTTGAATTCAAAGCCATAGTCAGATAATTGAGATCTCATCCATAAGATTTGAGCACAACAGGATGACATGGCTATGTATTCAGCCTCTGTAGAGGAAATAGAAGTACTCATTTGCTTCTTTGAAGACCAGCTCACAAGCTTATCACCCAAAAACTGAGCACGTCCAAACGTACTTCGACGTGTATCTTGACAACCTGCATGATCAGCATCTGCATAGGCCGTTAGTGACATACCGGTGTCCTTCGGGTACCAAAGACCCATATTGATGGTTCCTTGGAGATACCGAAAGACCCGTTTAACTGCTTCAAGGTGCTTTTTAGTAGGCTTAGCCTGGTATCTAGCACACATGCACACAGCGAACAAGATGTCAGGTCTACTAGCAGTGAGGTACATCAGGGATCCAATCATACTACGATATTTCGTTTGGTCAATCATGATCCCTGAGTGGTCCTCATCTAGTTTGGTTCAATCAATCATGGGGGTGTCAACAGGGTCACTTGAATCAAATCCAAATTTCTTTAAGATCTCTGTTGCATATTTAGATTGATTTATGAAAATGCCTCCGGGACTTTGTGAAATTTGTAATCCCAAGAAAAATGACATTTGTCCCATCATTGACATTTGAAATTTTGAACTCATTTCATTAGAAAAACGATCACATTCCATTGGGTCTGTCGAGGCAAAAATAATATCATCAACATAAATTTGAACATGAATTAAATGTTTGCCTGACTTCCTGGTGAACAGTGTAGGATCAACTGCTCCTTTGCCAAATCCGGTAGATAGAAGAAACTTTGACAGTGTATCATACCATGCCCTTGGAGCTTGCTTTAAACCGTAAAGATCCTTCTTCAAACGATAAACGTGAGTAGGATGCTCTTGATTCACAAATCCTTCAGGTTGGCTGACGTAGACGACTTCTTTAAGATCTCCGTTCAGAAATGCCGTCTTTACATCCATCTGATAGACTACCATGTTCTTACTAGCAGCATTAGCCAGAAAGATTCTGATTGCCTCGATTCGAGCAACTGGAGCAAAAGATTCTTCAAAGTCAATACCCTCCTCTTGACGGTATCCTTTAGCAACTAATCGAGCCTTGTTCTTCAACACATCACCATGCTCATCAAGTTTCACTTTGAAGATCCATTTAAGAGCAATAATCATAGCACAGTCTGGAGCAGGTACTAACTCCCATACATCAAGTCGATCAAACTCATGAATTTCATCTTGCATGGCATTGAAACAGCTAACTTCATTCATGGCGGTTTTAACATCTTTTGGTTCGATCTTAGATAGTACGGAGTTGAAGAAGCACCATAAGGCATCGGTTGCAAGTTGTTTCCGTGTTGACACAGGACGAGAGGGATTTCCAATGATGTTGTCTAGTGGATGATCGTGAGTCCATTTTCTAAGGTGTTCATGTGGCAGTTGTTGAGGGACTGAGGTAGCAGAGTCGATGTCTCCTTAAGAAGATGGTTCTGATGATGATTCAGGAGCAAATATGTTTTCAAATGGAGCATCTTCGGGAGTAGCAAAGGGATTAACTTCATCATTGATGCCAGAAACAGTTCCATGATGTACATTTGAAGAATGATGATTTGTTGATGAGACGGAAGGATCAGCAGTAGGCGCTTCTTGACTTAACGATATTGAGACTGAGGGATTGACTTCATTCACAGGAATATGAGCATCCTCTGTTGTTGGGATCAACACCTCATTAGTACTTGAGTCATAAAGTTCATCAAACATAGGATCAAACAATTTCTTTAAATCATCTTCAGATGGAGGTACATATGGAGTTTCTTGAGAGGAGTTTGGAACAAGGGATGAACCAATGGGACTGTTTTGAAGTGCGGGTCCTGAGCTGGAGTGTCCAGGAGCCATTTGACCGGTCAGCTCATCAAACGTAACGTGAATTGTTTCCATGATATTTCGGGTTCTTTTGTTGTAGATTCGGTATCCCTTTTTGTTTGGTGCATATCCTACAAATACTCCAATGTCAGCTTTAGCCCTAAGTTTGCCTAAGTCTTGACCCTCATTAGTTGGATACCACAATGCACCAAACACACGAAGGAAAGAGAGATTAGGTTTTCTGTTGTGGACAAGTTCATATGGAGTTTTTCCATGAACAGTGTGAATCAGAGAACGATTTTGTGTGTAGCATGCAGTGGCAATTGCTTCAGCCCAGAGAAACATTGGAACCTTTGAGTAAATCAGCATTGTTCTAGCGGCTTCAACAAGAGTTCGATTTCATCTTTCAACTACACCGTTCTGTTGAGGAGTTCGTGGAACACTTCTTTGATGGCTGATTCCAACGCTTTCATAGAATTCACTAAGTTGTTTGTTGACAAACTTAGTTCCATTATCTGTTCTGATAATTCTGACGGTTTTGTTAAGTCGAACCTGCAGCTGTTTGATGAGTTTGATGATGATATCAGGAGTTTCATCCTTTGTCCTTAAGAACTTGACCCAGGTGAATCTAGAGTAATCATCAACCACAACTAACGCATATTTCTTCCCAAAGATATTCTGCACCCTCATTGGTCCACATAAATCCATATGAATCATATGAAGAACTTAAGTGACAGAGTTAATAGGTTTGGGTTTATGGGCATACTTCTTGCTTTTTCCCAATTGACATGCTGAACAAAGATGATCCTTTTCGTACTTGAGTCTAGGTAAACCTACAACTAAGTCCTTTTTGGTGAGATCATTGATGGTGCCGAAGTTCAGGTGATTGAGACGACGATGCCATAACCATGACTTTGTTTTAGAAGCCTTTGACGGCAAGCAAATTGGAGAAGACTTCATCATATCTTCGATGGAGATGGTGTATAGATTTTAACCTCGTGAGCCTCTTAAAAGTTCCTTACCATCAAGTTCTTTAACGAAGCAGGTATGTTTTCTGAAGGCTACTTCTAGATCCGAATCGCAGAATTGACCAACAGAGAACAAATTGTGACCAAGACCTTCTACATAGTAAACTCTGGAGATAACACTTTTTCCAACAACATAGTCTCCATAACCCATAATAGCACCAAAATGATCATTCCCGAATCTAACAGTCCCGATGAATTTGCTCACGAAGTTCATGAGCCGTGACCGGTCGCCAGTCATATGCTTGGAACAGCCTGAGTCCAGGTACCACAGAACGATTTGAACGATCTGCAGTTGAACACAAACAAGAATGGATAACTGGATAATTGGGATCCCCATGCAAGAATGGGTTCCATTTGGTTAGTAACAATGGTTGGAACACCCACATCAGAAATAGAAGCATTCATATCAGAAAATGAGGCAATGGAATCATTGTGAATAGATGCAGTACTAGTGTCTGTATTAGCCCTGTTCACAGTGTGATCACTTCTTAAGGGAATAGTTCTACCAGTAGGCATCCATTTTCTAGTGGGCATTATCTGATTAGTCTTATGACCAACAGGTATCCAATAATAGCCTATTTTACTGAATGTTCTTCCTGTGGGTTTCCACTGTTTTCTAACTTTCTTTTGTTTTTGCCTTTTAGCCTTCTTAGCATGAGTTTTAGCATTAACAATATTAACTGGACAATTAGCATCATTAGGCAGAGCATTAACACCACATTCATGATTAGAGACAGAATTCAAGCAGACATCAATACAAGGTTTGCAAATAGTATCAGAATTCGAATTAATTACAGTACGCCTAAGGCTAATACTAGAATCAACACGATTCGTTTTATTCGATTCAAACTTAAAGTTCCTAGACTGTTCTTCTACTCTTTTCCAGTGCACATTCTTAGCTTGCGAGGTCCTATCATTCCTTGTATTGTCTTGAGACTTTGACCTGCTCCCTTTAATGTCACTGATTACTCCTGTAGAGGGAATGGGAACATTAGTTGGTTTTACTACTCTTTGCATCACCTGTTTAGATGTGCTGGGATCTGAACTACATGCAGGCACACTAAGGTTCACTTTCTTGAAACTAGAAGTACTGATATTTGTATTCCTCCTAGAAGGTACACTTGAGTTCTCTTTCTTAGCATTGACAGATCTGGAATCTGAACTACTTAAAGGCACACTACGGTTCATATTCAAAGCACTAGGAATCGAATGAATATCATACTTGGCATTAGGCATCGAGCATGGAATCAAAGGATTAACTCTCTCACCTAATGACTTTGGGCATATTGTGATCAAGCATTCTAAGATTTCTTGAGATCGTTTGGCATATAAGCATGCATGTCCAATTGCATTATCATGAGGTTTCTCTAACTTATCCTCTTCAACAATCTCACGCAGACATTCTAAGCAATCCTTAAGGGATGAGAAGTATATTTGAACAGCAAGTTTGTTGTTCCTGAGATGAGGATGGACATAATTCACAGACAAAGCATATTTATTATAAGAGTGAACCTTTGATACACCATTCTCCCCATTGGTCATAGGCATTTTCCCTTTTACCTGACTCTTCAGATTCTCAATTTCCTTTTGCAATGAAGCTATTTGTTCGTTATTTTTGTTACGAGTGACCTTTATTGATTCAAATAACTCATTGAAATGACGTTTAACTTTTTCATTTTCTTCTAGAAAACTTTCATTTTCCTTTTGTAATGCATTTACTAGGTTTTGAAGATGAAACGTTTGAGAAATCTGAGAGTCTAAAGGAGGAGGCATTTGGGAGCCTGTCATATTGTTCGTTTGACCCTTTAATTGAGAGATTTGGGCTTTCAACTTTCTGATCGTGTTGCAATGAGCTTGAATCTGTTCATCACGTTTGTTAATTTGAAAAACTGCATCAAACTCTGGAGCATCTGAGGATGTCTTGATATTTGAAGTTTTGACATTTTCTTTAAGATGTTGATATTTTAGTTGTAAATTAAAATGCTCAACCTCTAGTTTAGAAAAATGTTTAACCAAATTGTCGTGATCATCCAGTTCAATTTTCTCGTTTAGTTTAGAATTAGTTTTTTCAAGCTCAATGACACGATCATGAGAGACTTTCAGGGCAACAGATAGTTCATGAAATTGGGAAGCATTAATAGAGCAATTTGACGCAGTGAAAAACACATCTTGAGCAACACATTCAGTAATAAGAGTCTCATTTAATGTATGCAAGTTCTTCCTCTCAATCTCATTATATTTTAGTGCACGCTCATAGTCACTAACTTCAACAATCATTGCATCAAATTCCTTTTCCATTCCCTTAATATCAGTTTCTATCCCCTTTTTAAGA
Source organism: Chrysanthemum seticuspe (assembly GCA_019973895.1). Taxonomy (NCBI): domain Eukaryota; kingdom Viridiplantae; phylum Streptophyta; class Magnoliopsida; order Asterales; family Asteraceae; genus Chrysanthemum; species Chrysanthemum seticuspe. The sequence continues at coordinate 157,074,561 of BPTQ01000005.1, read as the reverse complement.
CTCTCAAAGTGATCTTTTAGAAGTTTAAAGAAAGGCATGACCTCAGTTAAATAACATTCTTTCATTTGTTCAAAACCCCTTTCTCCTTCAGTTATACCAGTGGGTGTGATCCTTTTCTTGCAAGTTTTCTCAAAATCAACAAATAGTTGAAATATAACATATTGGCTAATTAAGGTCTTGCTTTTAGTGGAAATTGTTCTCGGAACGAGATGCATTGGTGTATTAGGAGGATACACAGTCGCTCTAGGCATTTTCCAAAGGGGAGGGTTTGTTTCAACAATATTTTCAGCTTTCTGCTTATCTAAATCCAATTTCCAGAAAACTTGTTCGGGAGTCAGCAATGTCTGAGGCTTAAACTTGTTCAAGGAAATCCAGTTTTCCTTCTTATAGTCATGAGGAGTGATAATAATTTTTTTTTCTTTGCATTTGGGATCATTTAGTTTCTTATTCATCTTCTCCCTAGTGATTTCATCTAGTTTCTTATCATCCTCAGTGCACTCAACGCAACTAGGTTTTTGTCTAGGTTTAAGAATCTCATTGCCATCATAGATCACACTTTGAGCTGTTTTTGCTATCTTTCCGTACTCAGGGTTGGGTTTATCTATAATGGGAACACTATGCTTATCGCTTAGAACTCTATGCTTAGTGATCATGTGAGCAGTCTGAATGGTGTTTCCTTGTATGTACAACTTGTTTTCAAGTTTGTTTTTCAAAGTTTTCAGATTAGAAAAGTCTCTCAAGAGTTTTGATTCCTTTGCATTAAATTCTTGCTTAAGCGTTTTCACATTTTCTTGAAGTTCTTGTTTTTGCTTAGCTGTTTTAGAAAGCTTTTCTTGCAAGGAATTTAATTCTTGTTTCAATACTTTTTCTCTAAAATTACTTTTTCTAATGACTGTACGTACTTGGTCATCCATTTCCTGCTCACGAGTGGTCAACTCAAATTTTGCACGTTGTTCATAAATAGCAACACGTTCTTTATAGGCATTTAGTTCAGAAATTACAGAATCATCAGGGGCACATGCAGTGTATTCATCAAAAACATAGTCATTGTTGACTGCAGAAGATGCATCACTTGGTACAACTTCACTTTCACTTTGTGTCACATATTGATCATATGGGACAATATCGAAATTACCCATATTTTCAACATTTGATTCAATAGTTTCAGTTGATAGTACTTTGTCATGCATCTGTTGCACATCAGCATCATCATATAGTTTTAATACCTCTGAGATGAGTTTGTCTTTGGATGAGCCAGTTTGTGGTGAAGAAGAGACCTTGGGAGAAACCATTGGAGAAATGCTAGCCATAAAAATTGTGTGTGCAGTAGGTCCATCATCCACATCAGAGTCGTATGCATCACAATCAGCGACTTGAAAGGCATTCTGATGATTGTGACCTATCTCCTGAATAGGCTGCTCATCCACATCTGCATCATAGGTCTTGGAATTGCCCTCAGCTAGAAATAGCAATTCCTCTTCATCCAAAGCAGCACCATTGTCCTGAGCTTGTACAAGCAGCATCTTACCTCTGAAGTAATCAGCATTCTGTGGACGCTTTGGAGATGTGCAGTTTCTTGCAATGTGTCCCTCACCACCACAGTTATAACATTTGATCGACTTAGCTTGACCTTGGTTACCATTCCTTCCTCGATTCTGGTTACCAACATAACCTCTACCAGCTCCACCTCTTCCCTGATCATACTGTCTTTCCTGAACTGGTTGCACCACGATCCTTCCATCTTTAACAGTAGCTTGATTGTGTGGGTTAGATGCTGTTCTGAGGTTGTTGTTGGTTTGTGGGAGAGAATTCATGTTTTGACTAATCAGAAGAGCTAGTTGATTAATGAAGTTACCCACGTGTGCATCAGCATCAGCTTGTTTGAACATAGGATCAGGAATGAGTTTGTGATTACCATTACCCAAGGGTATGACTTGTGAGGCTTTGGTTGTGATTCCAATGTTTGAGTAGAAGGCAGTTGAGTCATTAGACGAGCTTGATTCTCCCTGGTTGGTTTTAAACTGATTAAGAATCATTTTTTCAAACATAGCATGTCTCTCATTCTGAAGGAGGAAGGCATAGAGTTGCTCATAGTTTGTATTCTGCAATCCTTTAGTGATCTTCACAGAGGTGACAAACTTGTGCCATTCGGGATTCATGTTGTTCACAAATTTTGAGTTCAGCTGAATGTTAGGCATAGTCATCCTGATGTTCCTCATATCATTCACCAACTTATGAAATCTCACATAGTACTCATAGACACTCTCATCTGGTTTCATCTTGAAGTGTTCAAATTCATCATAGAGTTGTGATTCTCTGTCTTCCATAGTTAATTCAGAACCTGAGAGAAGCATCTTGACATTATCCCATACTGCCTTTGCTTCGGTGTTGTGATTGATCAGCTTGTAGATGTCTTTAGGAAGACCTTGAAGAACAATGTTAGAAGCCCTGATATCTGCATCGAATCTCTTTTTCTCCTTATCATCAAGCTCATCATACATTTTAGGTCTGTCCATTCCGTAAATAGGAGTTCCATCTTCATTAGTATCAAGTATATCTCTAGTCGTCTCAACTCGATACGGTCCTTCATCAATGGATTTGAGAATGTTGACACCATTTTCCTTTCCAAGGCAGTACAATCTGATTCGTTGAGCCCAAGAATCGTAGTCAGTTCTGTCAAGCATGGGTGGACGAGTATCTGAACCAGCTGCTTGAACATCCTCGGCAACAGTGGAGATGATAGTAGGAACGTTGGTAGACATGTTAACAGATTATACGGGATTTTATAACTCTATGATTAAACCGGGAAATAGATTCTTTCACGGGATTTTACTAAATCAAGAGAAAACCGTAAACAATCACCCAAGTCGCTAGAAGATAATGCACTAAGTCGCTAACACCTAATTCGCTACACTCCCAAGTCGCTAAAGTCTCAAGTCGCTAGACAAATGCAAGTCGCTAAGTAGTAACTCGCTAAGCCTCAAGTCGCTAGCAAAATTTTGGCAGCAATTCGCTACACAAGTCGCTAAAGATTCAAGTCGCTAAAGAGCAACTCGCTACAGACCAAGTCGCTACCACCAAGTCGCTACCCGTAGTGGAGAGTCCACTACTTGTACTGTTAATCGCTAGGTCTAAGTCGCTAGCTCCAAAACTGTAACTCGCTACAAAATTGTGAAGCAAGTTGCTACGAAGAAAGAAATCCGTATATCAAGTCGCTAGCAAGAAAAACCATATAAACATCACTTTTTAATCCAAAAACAACCCAACCAAGTTGATTCAAGCTTACCAAATGAAAACCTAAACACTTGTGATGATTCTAAACATAAAAGTACTAACAAAATCCAAGCTTTAACACAAGAAATCAACCAAATGATGCACAAACCACTAAACTTTTCAAACTCAAAAACCACCTAAAAACCACTAAAAATCCAAAGATGTGCGAGATATGATCTAACCATGGCTCTTGATACCAATTGTAGGATATTAGTTTTCACATACACATCTAACCATAACACAAAGTGGCGTATGAATGGAGTTCTAGAGAGAGAAAGTTAGAGGTTTAGGGAACTTAGTGAGAGAAAGTGAAAGATATTATTATGAGCTCCAACTCTCTACCTTGGAAGGTAGAGAGTATTTATAGTCTTACATAAATCGCCACACATCGGGCTGTGGATCAGGCATACAGTGGGTAAAGACCCGTCCGTCCTCCACGGTGTTACTTAACTAAATACTACTTAACTAAAAAGTACTACGACTATGAGCTTCCTAACGATTACATATGCTTGAGGTGACCGACTCTTTAATACCTGGAATTTCTAATTCCTAACAACTCCTCTGTCACAACATGCTTTGTTCCGTCAACCATCGCAACAATCTCTGTGTCACTCCGTTTCGTAGCAGATGCCCAAAATTGAGTAAACAATGATTCATATATCACATTAGGAGAATGCGTTAAAGCATAATGAATCTTGGATCTCTTCAAGAACTCAACGATTGGCACATATAACTTATCAACCTTAGCTTTTCCCTGAAAAGCCACTTTGTTATGATCTTTCTTCAATTTAAGCGCCATGAGAAAAATTAGTTAGGGTTAAGAATTGCACAACTGGAAGTGTTTTGAACGTAAGTAAAGAGGGAATCGGTTAATTTTAGACGAAGATATGCGAATAGGGTATAAGTAGAAATTTCCCAAATTTTGGTCAAATTTATTAAGTTGTTTACCAACGCTGACGTGTAATGTAACTTTTACCAAATTTAAATTTCAACTTCAGCAGAAACAATGGTCATTCTGCTGAAGGCTTTCAATCAGCAGAAACAAATAACGTATTCAAGAAGCTTCAGTAAATATCTTTTTACTGTTTCACCCAACTCGCATTAAATCACACTGAATCCGTCTATAAAAAAATCCCCAATGCACACTTAACTCTCAACAATTACCCCCAATTATCTTCACAAACCCTAATTTCTCCAAAAACCCTCCAATCAACACCAATCACCAATGTGGAATCAACCAGAAGTAATAAACTTCACTTCCTCATCCTCATCATCATCATCATCATCCAGTGATGATGCTAACCCATGGCTTTATTACTTTCCTCAACCATATCCACGACCTAGAAAATCACCCTTTCTCCCTTCTTCAGAAGATGACAGTGTGGTAGATCCTTCTGAGTCATCAAGAGGATCAGATGATTCTACTGAGCGCCTAGAACCAATCTTCAATAGATTGGTTAGAAAGGAAGCAAAGAAAGGACAACCTTCCTCATCCCAACCCCAAACAAGGCCACGTGCCAGAAATCCACCACTCCCAAAGGACCGAGAGGTGGTTCTTGGTCTTTCTGCACCAGGTTTTGGTGCTTCATCACATATCGTAAAGGGGAAGGGTAAAAGGAAGATGGATTGATTGCTTTTTGGTGAAACCAGTAGATGAAGAACAAAGGAAATGTCATATCATACATCCGTCTACTGTATTCATCTTCATCATCTTCGGTTTCCTTAATCCATCCTTCCTATTTTGATCCTTAGCTTCTTCGTCGTACTGGTCATGCATATCCAGCCATCAGGATAGAAGATATAGGCTAGTCGATGATAGGAGCTAGAATAGGTTAATTAGATCATGTATAGAAATGATCATGTATTTCCATATGAAGTTGATTGTAATCTGTAAGCTGTAAGTTGTAAACTGTTTCTTGAATGAATGAATGAACAATTAACTTCAGTACTTCTCTTGAAAGAATAACTTCAGTACTTTTCTCTTCAGTGGAAACAAATAGCTCACTCTAGTACTTTTCTGTTCAGTGAAAACAAATAGCTCACTCCAGTACTTAGCTTTCAGAAGAAACAAGCTTATAAGCTTACTTAACCATTCTTCAATGAACCAAACTTGATAAACTTGAACTGAAATATGCAATCTGCAAAACAGTCACAGAGAAACACACAAACCAAACCAAAACAAACAAAACTCACAAAACATTAGCTGATTAGTGTTAGCAAATATACAAAACAATATACAAAGTTTACAACATAAATCCTCCCCTGAGGCATATGTCTCCCCTGAGGCCTATGCCTCCGCTTAAACTTTGCAGTTAAGGGTTAAGTATTCCAATATGGACCACAAGGTGTTGAAACCTTGGTCCATCAAAAGCCTTAGTTAACAAATCTGCCACATTATCATCAGTGTGAATTTTAACCACTTTGATCAAATGTTTGTCATATGCATCTCTTATAAAGTGGTGCCTGATTTCAATATGTTTGGTTCGACTGTGAAAAACTGGATTTTTAACAATGCATATGGTACTTTGATTATCAATAAAAATTGTTGTGTTCATGAAGTTATACCCATAATCCAACAATTGATTTTGTATCCAAAGAACCTGTCCACAGCAATTTGCAGCAGCAACATACTCTGCTTCAGTAGATGAGGTAGCCACAATAGTTTGTTTCTTGCACTGCCAAGAAATCAATCTCTTTCCAAGGAATTGGCAACCTCCAGTTGTGGATCTCCTATCCAGATTTGCACCAGCATAGTCACTATCACTGTATGCTTCCAACTTAAAAGGAGACTCTTTTGGGTACCAAAGACCTAAATGAGGTTGGCCTTTAAGATACTTAAAGATCTTCTTGACTGCATTGAGATGGGGAGTAAGTGGAGTGACTTGATGTCTAGAACAAACACTTACAGCAAATGTAATATCATGCCTTGAAGCTGTTAAATACATCAAAGAACCAATCATAGATCTGTATAAGTGAACATTCACTGCTGGATCTTCTTCATTGTTGGTCTTTGCTTTTGGAGCTTCATAAGGTGTAGTGGCAGTCCTGACACTCTCCATACCAAACTTCTTCAAGATGTCCCTCACATATTTATCCTGACTGATAAAGATACCATCAGGTTTCTGCTGAACTTGGAGACCCAAAAAGAAAGTTAACTCCCCCATAGCACTCATCTGAAACTCTCCCTTCATCAGCTCCTCAAACTCCCTGTACCAAGCCTCTTTTGTGGAGCCAAATATAATGTCATCCACATAAACTTGCACAAGAATAATATCTGTGGAATTCTTCTTCAGGAAAATTGTCTTATCAATGGCACCTCTTCTATAGCCATGCTTTAGCAGAAATGATGAAAGCCTAGCATACCATGCTCTTGGTGCCTGATGTAGTCCATAGAGAGCTTTAACAACCTTGTAAACATGATTTGGATTATCTGGGTCTTCAAATCCTTTAAGTTGAGTGACATAAAACTCCTCTTCTATTTCACCATACAGAAATGCACCTTTAACATCCATTTGATACACCATGAAACCCATGTAAGATGCATAGGCCAAGAAAATACGAATGGCCTCAACTCTAGCAACAGGTGCAAACACTTCATCATAATCAATCCCTTCCTCTTGTCTATACCCCTGAGCAACTAATCTTGCTTTGTTTTTAATAACAACACCCGTTGCATCTCCCTTATTCTTCAGAATCCATTTAGTCCCAATTGCATACTTGCCATCAGGTAGTGGTACCAAGATCCAAACTTGCTGATTTTGAAATTGTTACATCTCTTCTTGCATTGCTTCAAGCCAACTTGAATCTTCAAGAGCTTGAGTAACACTGGTTGGTTCCACTTGAGAGAGAAAACAAGCAAACAGACAATGTTCATAGTCTGTGTGATTGTCTCTTTGTTGATTTGAGACATAAGAGATAAAAGCCACTTGACCATATTTAGAACTTGTCACAGTTCCCCTAGTTCTAACAGGTGCATTAGGATCACCAATAATATTAAACTGTGGATGAGCATTGTTGATCCTTTTAGTAGCAGTGGTGTTTACATCAATAGAGGAATCAAGATTAGTCACAGTGGGCTCAAAATCACTGTCATAGGAAGGTGAGGTGAAGATGCCAGCTTTGGGTTGATGATGACCAAGATCTGAAGGTCTTGGAAAACGTGTATAAGGTTCCCCAAAGTCTGTGGACACTCAAGTAGAAATGGGAGTAGAAACAGCATAGCCTTCAGCAGATTTGGTGATGTTAGGAGAAACAGAATCACGGTCAGCAGAAATATGATTTCCACTGACTGCTTCTTTTGCAACCTCCCCAGCCATCTTCTCAGCTTCTAGATTAGCTGCATACTCCTGTTTCTGAAGCCTAGAAAGGTCCTCGGCATAGTTGGACTCATCTTCACTCTCATCAGTAGAAACTTTGGAAGTGTCACCTACAAAATTGTTAGGGGATAAATAATGTACAATAATAGGATGTTCATCATCCTCAAACTCACTATAAGAATCAGCATTCATGGTAGCAGTACTGTCAGTGGGAGAATCTGGTGAACCTGCATTTTGGTTAGCCACATATCTAGAATAACCCAAATAATCAGTTAAGTAATCAAGGTCAAAAGACCAAACATGACCTTGTCCTTGAACATTAGGCTGTCTTCTAGAAATCTCAGGTTCGAAGTCTCCTCAATCTTCTTAGCAGATAAATTGTATACCCTATAAGCCTTACTGTGAGCCGAATAACCCACAATATATCCATCATCAGCCTTCTCATAAAATTTACCTAGTGGATCACTAGTATTCAAAATAGTCACTTGACATCCAAAAGGTTTGAGGTAGTGAATAACAGGAACTTTCCCATAGAGAAGTTCATAAGGTGTCTTAAAATGAGGTCTAGTGATAGATACCCTGTTCAGAACATAACAAGCTTTGCCAACTGCTTCAGTCCAAAACATAGTGGGTAACTTAGAGTCTGCAAGCATAGATCTTGCTGCCCTTTATCAGGGTCCTATTCTTTCTTTCAGCTACCCCATTTTGTTGTGGGGTTCTTGGAGTGCTATAGTCCCTTTTGATTCCTTTAGACTTACAGAGTTCTATCAATACTGCATTCTTGAACTCTGTCCCATTATCACACCTGATGCCCTTAACCTTTTTATTCAGCTGATTTTCAACCAGGGTAATAAACTCTCTTAAAACTTGAGATGTTTCATCTTTTGTTCTCAGAAAGAACACCCAACAAAACCTGCTGAATCCATCAGTAATAACCAGACAAAAATACTTGTGATCAATGCTTCTGACTTGAGTTGGACCAAAGAGATCCATGTGAAGCAACTGAAGAGGTTCTGAGATAACACTCACAGCAATAACAACTTTGTAAGAGGCTCTGTGTTGCTTTCCTTTGTTGCAGGCAACACAGTTATGTTCATTGGTGAAAACCTTTGAAGGAAGTCCATCAACAAGACCCAGTTTAGAAAGCTTGTTTATGGTCTTGAAGTTCACATGAGCCATCCTTCTATGCCACTTTGTTGACTCATCCAGGGATGCTTTAGCCACCAAACAAGTTAAGTCACCTTCTGGTTGAACATCATGTAAGTTGAATGTGTAAAGATTGTAAGTACGAGGAACTCTCAACAGAATTTATGTATCTTCTGGAAGTTTGAAGTCTTTAGATAGCACAAGACATTTATCCTGAGAGAAGAATACTTTTTTCTTGGTGTCACAGATTTGTGAGACTGAGAACAAGTTGAAGTGTTGTAGTTCCTTGACATAGTACACATTCTCAAAGTCCAGTTGAGGTGTTTTGATGGTCCCTTTCCCAGTGATTCTACCATCACTTCCACCAAAAGTCACATTGCCTCCTCCTGCTATGGGTACGAAATTATGCATCATATCTCTGTTTCCTGACATACTCCTTGAGCAACCACTATCAACAATGCCAACATCCTTGTGCTTAAGAGGATGATCCTACAACAACAACAAAAAATATATACAAAAATTAGTACACTATTGAGGCTCAAGTCATCACTGACTTGAACCTGCCTTGTGGATCGTAAGATTTAGGCCATGAAGATTTATAAGATCCACTATTGTTCTTGGGTTGCCATTGATGTTTAGGTCCCTTATGAGTCCAAGAACAACCTGTTGAGGGCTTCACAGCAGTATTTCTATATCCCTTCCCATCATTTATAGAGTCAACACATCCAGGCCAATAACCATGTTTAAAATATGAACTAGTAGGTTGCACATTAGGTCTATTAACAGATCTTCTCCAAGTGAATGAAGAAGATTTATTATGGGTTGCCTGTGAAACATAAGGTGGTATATCATTAACATTGGTCCACCTTGGTCTAGATGTCTGCTGATTAGCACATGCACCCAGTCTTTGCTCATAAAAATCACAATCCTTAATCAAATGAAATTTGCTTCCACAAACAAAACATGTCTTCTTTTTAGAAGATTTATTCAGATTAAAAGATGTTCTATTACATGTAAAAGCATTCAAACCAGAAACATTAAAGGAATTGTTTTTAACAGTATTATTATGCAAAGACTTAAAAGACAAGTCTTCAGAGGAAACTGGCTTGGAAGATGATTCCTCAGCAGCAACTCTAAAAGGCTTGTAGGGAGTCTAGGGTGCAGGCTTGGGTGAGGTCTTGGGTAGGTCTGACTTATCACTTGAATCACAGCTGGCATAAGAAGTAGACCCTTGATTAGAAGATTTGTCACTGTCAGAGCAAGAGACAAAATCATTAGATGAAGAATCAGGGTCTGTCAAGTCTTTTGACTTTTTGCCATACAGATGATGTAATCCATCAAAGTCAACAGTAATGGAAAGGTCAACAGGCATAGGTATTCCTCTAATAGACCCACGTACAGCGTGTAAATCACCTTCTTTTACATAGTTAGCTAATCCTGCTGGTGTTGATTTACGTGTGTCATCTCTAGCTTCTAATCCTACATATTTCTTAAAGCCTAAACCTATTGAAGTATTAGTAGTTTGACTCGCATAGAGCTCTTTAGCTAGATTTAGACCAGATTTTTTCCAAGCATTATGTCTAGCTATTTCTTCATCTAATTTTTCTTTTAACACATTATTTTCAGACACCACATCAGCTTTCAATTTCTCAGACCTTTTTAAGTCATTTTTAGTACATTCTAAATCACTTTCTAACACCCTAATTTTTTTTATCATAAGCTATTTGATTCTTCTGAAACCAAACCTTTTGTCTTTCTAATGTTTTTAAAGCCTGTTTATAAGCCACAACTTCAACATAGCATTCATTATATTTAGGTTTCAAAATATCATAGGCTTCCTTAAGTTCATTATAACATTCACTACAACCAAACAAACAAGTTTGTACCTGAGAGATGCCCATCAAGGCAATCTGATAATGCCTATCCTCTGAAGTACAACTAGCCAGCAACCCAATATTATCAGCACCAGAACTTTCATCATTCTCCTGATCATGCAGCTTCCAGTCTACATTGGCATCCATAGTAACTAGAGCAGCTGAGGATCCAGGCTTTGAATTTCCAGCTTCCCTCTGATTCTGCTGATAGGAAGAGTATCTCACCTCATCACCAGATTTCCTATCTTTGCACTCTCTGGAGAAATGACCCATCTGATGACATGTAAAGCACTTGACCTTCTTTTTGTCAAACCTTGCTGGATCTCTTCCCTGAAAACCAAACTTCCTCCCAGCCTTACGCTCAAATCTCTTGATGTCCATAGAAAGCATAGCCAATTGCCACTTTAACTTCATCTCCTCCATATCCAGTGGGTCAACCTATTCAAAATCCTCATATGCAAGTTCCTGCTGAGGATCATAATCAGCAAAGAAGGATCCAAGCACATCTTCCATTACACCACTAGATTTAGAGTGAGAGCTTGATGGAGTGGTAGTGTAAGATGATGATGAGTAAGTAGGACTAGGAGCATGAATCATCTTAGGGGTAGAGGCCCCAACAAATGTTGTGTGACTAGCAGTGGAGGATGTACGATAAGGACTTCTTACATCATGCTCAAGAGCTTTAAGTTTGTTGTACAGCTCATCAAAAGTAAGCATATCCAGCCCACCTTTAGTTTTGAAAGCAATGCTCACTTATAGCCAGAATTGAGGTAAAGATCTCAAGAACTTAGAATTACAATCATCATTATCTGGCTTTGCCTTTAGCTGATTCAACTGGCTTAAAATCTTGCGAAATCTGTCATAGCCCTTGTGAATTCCTTCCTCTTCAGAGACTTGAAAGTCTTCAAACTGTTGTCTCAGCATCGATTTTCTCATTCTCCTAGACTCCTCATTCCCTCCAAACTTGGCTTTAATTGCCAACCATATATCCTTAGCATCCTGCATGAATTGAAAATCACTCAAGTGATCCTCAGGAATAGCTTGAAGAAGAATCGTTTTCACTTTGGTTTCTCTCTGAACCACCAATAACTCTTCAGCAGATTTAGGAGGAACGAAAGTCATGTTTCCATCAGCATCTGTGGTAGTCCTCTTCAAACTGTTTCCCTTCCTTACAATCTCCCACATATTCCAATCAATGTTGGAAATCCAGTTTTGCATCTTCATTGCCCATAAGTCATATTCTTCCTTCTTTATGTAAGGAAACTTAGCGTTGCTATTTGAGAGACTTAGTTGTTGCAGATGGGTGGTGTTTTGGTTGTTGGTGACATCCATACCGTCATCTGATCCAGGCATGGTGAATTTTGTTTAGGTTGTATGGGTGATTAGAAAAGATTGTTCTTAGTATCGTAGAGACTCTCTCGAGGCTCTGATACCACTTGTTGAAACTGTAGACCTTGATAGATCTTGAGCACTCGCAGATCGTTAGTATTCTCTATGTAATCACAAACAAACTAATAGATAATCTCTACAACTTATATTCTTTAGCGGGAATCAAATATAAGTATAAACACAGATAACTAAGAACACGTTGATCCTCTATGGATCTTTATATTACTAAAACTTTGTTTTTCAACTCGTTACATTCATCATACTATCGTGTTCCTTTTATAGACAAGGAACCCTAACTTGTTTCCTAAGAAACGTATAATCATAAAACTAGATAAGATATACAATATAACTTCCTAATAAAGCTCGTGCATATCCTAACTAACTCTAGAAAACGCGGAATAACTATCTCCGCAGAAACCATCTACACGGTTTCACTACTTCAACAGATTCTGTTCTTCAGCAAAAACATTGAACTTCAGCAGAATCCTTCGGTAGTAACATCAGCAGAATTCTAACTTAGTAGAATTCCCAACAAAAATCCCATGAAAGAATCAATTTCCCGGTTTAATCAAAGAATAGTAAAATACCGTAGAACTTGTAATCATGTCCAACAACATGCCTACTATCGTTTCTTCTGTAGCTGAGGACGTTCAAGCAGCTGGATCAGATACTCGTCCACCTATGCTTGACATAACTGATTATGACTCATGGGCTCAACGAATCAGGTTGTACTGTTTGGGAAAGGAAAATGGGGTCAACATTCTCAAATCAATTGATGAAGGACCTTATCAGATTGAGACTACAAGTGACATAATTGATACTGCTGCAGATGGAACAATGATATTTGGATTGGATAGACCAAAGACGTATGATGAGCTCAGTGATAAGGAGAAAAAGAGATTCGATGCTGATATCAGGGCTTCAAACATTATACTTCAGGGTCTTCCAAAAGATATCTACAAGCTTATCAATCACAGCACTGAAGCCAAGGCGGTTTGGGATAATGTCAAGATGCTTCTCTCAGGTTCTGAATTGACTAAGGTAGACAGAGAATCACAATTGTATGATGAATTTGAGCATTTTAAGATGAAACCGGAAGAAAGTGTCTATGAATATTACGTGAGATTCCACAAGCTTGTGAATGACATGAGAAATATCAAAATGACCATGCCAAATATTCAGCTGAACTCAAAGTTTGTGAACAATATGAATCCCGAATGGCACAAATCCGTCACCTCTGTGAATCTAACTAAAGGATTAAAGAACACCAACTATGAGCAACTGTATGCCTTCCTTCTTCAAAATGAGAGACATGCTATGTTTGAAAGAATGATTCTTGAACAGTTCAAAACTAAACAGGGAGAAACAAGTTCTTCAAATGATTCAAAAGCCTTTTACACCAATGTTGGAATTACCACAAAAGCATCTCAAGTCATACCCACGGGTAATGGTAATTACAAGCTCATTCCTGATCCAGCATATAAGCCTCCAGACTCAAACACACTCATGGAAAACTTCATAAATCAACTGTCTCTCATGGTTAGTCAAAATATGAATTACCTCCCACACACCAACAATAACCTCAGAACAACATCCAACCCACACAATCAAGCTACTGTCAGAGATGGAAAGGTTATGGTGCAGCCAGTTCAAGGAAGGCAGTATGAACAGGGAAGACGTGGAGTAGGTGGAGGGTATGTGGCTAATCAGAATCGTAGGAGAAATGCCAATCAGGGACAAGTGAAGCCAGTCAAGTGCTACAACTGTGGTGGTGATGGACACATTGCAAGGAACTGCACATCTCCAAAACGCCCTCAAAATGCAGAATACTTCAGAGACAAGATGTTGCTTGTGCAAGCTCAGGACAATGGTGCAGTTTTGGATGAGGAAGAGTTGTTATTTCTTGCAGAGGGGAATGCTAAGACATATGATGAAGATGTGGATGAGCAGCCAATTCAGGAAATAGGTCACAATCATCAAAATGCCTTTCAAGTTGCCGATTGTGATGCATGTCACTCTGATGTCGATGATGAACCTACTGCCCAGATAATCTTCATGGCTAGCATTTCTCCAATGGTCTCTCCAAAGGTCTCATCATCTAAGCAAGCTGGTCCATCCAAAGAATCAATCATCTTAGAGGTATTAAAATTATATAATGAAGTTGATGAGCAAAAGATACATGATAAAGTGCAATCACATGAAACTTGTGAAACAGATATTGTTAATATGGGTAATAGTAATATTGTCCCAGATGATCAATATGTGATCCAAAGTGAAAGTGTGATTGAACCAAGTGATGCATCTTCTGCAGTCAATGATGACTATGTATTTGATGAATTCGTTCCATGTGCCCCGGATGATTCTGTTATCTCTGAACTTAATGCCTATAAAGAACAAGTTGCCATTTATGAACAACGCGCTAAGTTTGAGTTAACCACTCGTGAGCAGGAAATGGATGATCAAATGCGTACAATTATTAGAAAAAGTAGCTTTAGGGAAGAAATACTAAAACAAGAGCTAGATTCCTTAAAAGAAAAGCTTAATAAAACTGCTAAGCAAAAACAAGAACTTCAAGAAAATGTGAAAGTGCTTAAGCAGGAATTTAATGCTAAGGAATCAAAACTTTTAAATGAATTTTCCAACCTAAAAAGTTTGAAAAACAAACTTGAAAACAAATTGTACGTACAAGGAAACACCATTCAGACTGCTCACATGATCACTAAGCATACAGTTCTAAGTGACAAACATAGTGTTGCATTAGTTGATGAACCAAACCCTGAGGCTTGTAAGAAAGCTAGAGAAGCACAGAAGGTAATTTATGATGGCTATGAAATCCTTAAGCCTGGACAGAAACCTAGTTGCACTGAGAACACTGAGGAAGATAAGCAGTTAGAAGAAGTCACTAGAAAGAAATTGGATGAAAAACTTAAGAGCCCTTCATGCATAGAAAAGAAAATCATTTATAAAACACCCAACTATGCTAAGGATAATTGGATTGCATTTAACAAGTTTAGACCTCAAACACAGCTGACCCCTGAACGAGTGTTCTGGAAAAAGGATATGGACATGAAAAAAGCTGATGAGTTTGTTGAACAGAATCCCCCATGTAGGAGAATGCTTCCTGCCACTGTATATCCCCCCAATACACCAATGCATTTAGTCCCTATATCTATTCCCACTAAGAGCAAGACCTTAATCAGTCAGTATGTCATTTATCAATTATTTGTTGATTTTGAGAAGACATGTAAGAAAAGTATCACACCTACTGGGATAACTGAAGGGGAGAGGGGTTTTGAGCAAACTAAAGAATGATATTTAACGGAGGTCATGCGTTTCTTTAAACAATTAAAAGGTCAATTTGAGAGTCTTAGAAAGGGGATGGATTCAGATATTAAAAAAATGGAAAAGGAATTTGATGTAATGATAGTTGAGGTCAATGACTATGAGCGAGAATTAAAATATAATGAGATTGAGAGGAAGAACTTGCATACCTTAAATGAGAATTCGATTTCTGAATGTATCACTCAAGATGTGTTTTACACTGCCACGAATTGTTCAATAAATGCATCTCAATTTCATGAATTATCTGTTGCTCTGAAAGTCTCCCATGATCCTGTCATTGAGCTTGAAAAAACTAACTCTAAATTGCATGAGAAATTTGAACGGGATGATCATGATAACCTGGTGAAACAGTTTTCTAAATTGGAAGTTGAGCATCTTGCTTTGCAATTAAAATATCAACATCTAAATAAAATGTTAAAACCTCAAAATTCAAGACATCCTTGGATGCTCCTGAATTTGATGCAGTTTTTGAAATCAAAAAACGTGATGAACAGATTCGAGCTCATTGTAACACGATCAGAAAAATAAGAACCCAAATTTCACAATTAAAGGGTGAAAAGAACAATGTGACAGGCTCCCAAATGCCTCCTCCTTTTGATTCTCAGAGTTCTCAGAGTTTTCATCTTCAAAACTTGATTAATGTTCTACAAAAGGAAAATGAGAGTTTTCTAGAAGAAAATGAAAAGGTGAAACAACACTTCAAAGAGCTAATGATCTGTCAATTCCATCAACAGAGGCTGCTTCTATCCCTGTCAATGAAGTTAATCCTTCAGTTTCTATGTCATTAAGTCAAGAAGCGCCTGCTGCTGATCACTCTGTCTCATCAACAAATCATCAATCATCAAGTATACATCATGGAATTGTGTCTGGCACCTTTGATGGAGATAATCCCTTTGCTACTCCTGAAGATGCCCTCTTTGAAAACATATTTTCTCCTGAATCATCATCAGAACCATCTTCATCAGGAGAAATCGACTCTGCTGCTTCAGTTCCTCAACAACAACAACCACACGAACACCTCAGAAAATGGACACATGATCATCCATTGGACAACATCATTGGAAATCCCTCTCGTCCAGTATCCACTCGCAAACAACTTGCAACTGATGCCTTTTGGTGCTTCTTCAACTCCGTACTATCCAAGGTCGAACCAAAAGATGTTAAAACTGCCATGAATGAAGACAGCTGGTTCAATGCCAAGAAATAAGAAATTCATGAGTTTGATCGACTAGATGTATGGGAATTAGTACCTGCTCCTGACTGTGTTATGATCATTGCTCTAAAGTGGATCTTCAAAGTAAAACTTGATGAGCATGGCGATGTATTAAAGAACAAGGCTAGATTGGTTACAAAAGGATACCGTCAAGAGGAAGGTATTGAATTTGAAGAATCATTTGCTCCAGTTGCACGCATCGAGGCAATCAGAATCTTCCTGGCTAATGCTGCAAGTAAGAACATGATTGTCTATCAAATGGATGTAAAGACGGCTTTTCTTAACGGAAATCTTAAAGAGGTTGTATACGTCAGCCAACCGGAAGGTTTTGTGAATCCAGAGCATCCTACTCATATCTATCGCTAGGAGAAGGCTCTTTATGGCTTGAAGCAAGCTCCAAGGGCATGGTATGATACGCTATCAAATTTTCTTCTATCCACTAGATTCAGCAAAGGAGCAGTTGATCCAACATTGTTCACCAGAAAGTCAGGCAAACATTTAATTCACGTTCAAATTTATGTTGATGATATTATTTTTGCCTCGACTGACCCCGATGAATGTGACCGTTTTTCTAAGGAGATGGGCTCCAAATTTCAAATGTCAATGATGGGACAAATGTCATTTTTCTTGGGATTACAAATTTCACAAAGTCCCGGAGGCATTTTTATTAATCAATCTAAATATGAAAATGAAATTTTAAAGAAATTTGGATTTGACACTTGTGACACTGTTGACACTCCCATGGTGGAATGTACCAAACTAGATGAGGACCACTCAGGGATCATGGTAGATCAAACGAAATATCGAAGTATGATTGGATCCCTGATGTATCTCACAGCCAGTAGACCTGATATTCTGTTCGCTGTATGCATGTGTGCTAGATACCAGGCTAAGCCTACCAAAAAGCACCTTGAAGCGGTTAAACAGGTCTTTCGGTATCTCCAAGGAACCATCAACATGGGACTTTGGTACCCGAAGGACACCGGTATGTCACTAACAGCATATGCAAATGCTGACCATGCAGGATGTCAAGATACACGTCGAAGTACGTATGGAGGTGCTTAGTTTTTGGGTGATAAGCTTGTGAGCTGGTCTTCAAAGAAACAAATGAGTACCTCTATATCCTTTACAGAGGCTGAATACATAGCCATGTCATCTTGTTGTGCTCAAATCCTATGGATGAGATCCCAATTATCTGACTATGGCTTTGAATTCAACAAAATCCCTCTGTATTGTGATAACAAAAGTGCCATTGCTCTCTCTTGCAACAATGTTCAACATTCAAGAGCAAAGCACATCGACATTCGCCATCATTTCATTCGGGAACAAGTGGAAAAAGGTGTGGTAGAACTCTATTTTTTGAGGTCTGAATACGAGTTAGCAGACATCTTCACCAAAGCTCTTCCTAGAGAAAGTTTTGAGTTTATCCTCCCACGACTTGGTCTAAAGAGCCTACAACATGAAACACTCAGACGTCTTCAATAGGAAGACGAGGAGTAAATGGTTGTTTCTTCATCTATCTCTTGTATATACTTATTCAAAAATCAAAATATAAAATTTTAAAAACCCACAAAAAGAAAATAGAAAAATATAAAATTTTCAAAATCCATAAAAATTAGAAAAAAATCTTGAAAAATTCCAAAAATATATTGCTATTTTTTCATATTTTTCTTTATTCGATTTCATCTACGGACTTTGTGTTGACATTCAAAGAATGTCACGGGTTTTTAGATGTTCTTCGAATGTACATATTATTTAAAAAAAAAATGAAGCGGAGAAAAATAGTGGTTTATTGTCATTTCAGGCAGTAACCCGTTTTAAAAGTAAAGAACAGAGCCATGCTTTATCTTATTTTTCAAATACTCATGCTCTGATTCTTAAAACAAATGTTTGTCACCAAAAAGACAAATGTTTTCTTTCCAAATATTTTTCCGTCAAATGATTCTTCTGAAAAATATTTGTCATCTAATGAAAACAAAATTGCTTTGAAAATACATCGTACTCTATTTTTGAAAATCATCCGGGCTTATCTTTGTCAAACTCTCTTACACTCAATCAACAACTCATGTCATTGATTGAGGGGGAGAATGATTTCAATTCAATCAAAAAGGTTATTTTTCAAACAATTAGCACGAAAAAGAGCAAGGTCTATTTTTGAAAAATAAAAAAGAACAAGTTTTATTCAATTGTGTCAAGACCTTGGCTAATGTTATGTTTTCTTTAAATAATCTAAGCATGTTTAATCCGTGGAGTTTAAAGTCTCAAATCTAATCCTTTTTCAGTTAAAATGTCTTTCAAACGCAAGTCACGATTCTCCTCAAAAGCTCTCAAAATTTAATTTATATCAATAGAGATCACAACTCTCAAAGGATTTGAAAATTGTGATCGGGGGGGGGGAGAATTTGTGATTTAAATTTGATTTAAACTGAGAATTCGATAATTGGTTTTATAAGTGTTTTTCAAAATCCCCTCCATTCATGTGCCAAACGATTTCAAATTTTCTATGCAATTGTTAAGGGGGAGCATCTATTTTAAACCAAAAAGGATTGAAACGTGATTAATTTGTTCCAAAGTGCAGGTTTTCCCTAATATGTTCAAAACTCTTTCAAATCTCGATGCACATATTGAGGGGGAGCAATGTTTTTGAAAACCACATCCTTTCCTAAAATATTCTTAACAAAGTATGAAAACTACTAATCTTGATCGGGAAAGTGATGTTGATATCTTTTTTGAAATTGTTGATCAAAGAATCGAATCTTTCGTTCTTTTAATATGAGGTTTTCAAGTTCTCTTACCTCCATATGTCAAAACGATTTAAAAATTATGATGCAAATGTTGAGGGGGAGCTATTTCTAAAATATCAAAAACGATTCAGGTACAAAATGCTTTGATTAAGGGTTTTATATCAGACAGGTTACCCAACTTTCCCAGTTTGTTCGCCTAAGTTACCAAACTTTCATTTTATTCACTTAGGTTACTGAACTTTAGTTAAGCATTCAACCTCCATTTTTCAGTGTAATCAAAGTAACCAAAATGCATCTTTTTAGGTAAGTTAAGTAACCCAAACGCATTTTTTTAGGTAAGTTAAGTAACCTAAATGTCTCATTTTATAAATTCAGTAACCTGAATGTCAACTCCGTGTAGTCCAATACCCTGTTTGCACAAAAAAAAAGTCTGGTAACTTAGGCGAATAAAATTGGAAAGTTGGGTAACCTATCTGTCTATAAACCCTTTGATTAAATATCACAAGTACCTGGATTATTTTTCAAATGGTTTTCAATTGGTTCCAATGGCTGATGAACAATACCAAAAGACCGACCAATTTATTTTATGCATGGTGTTATAAGGATGGTTAGGTTAGGTATTCGTTTTAACGATCCCGCCAGAGCCAGAGGGATCTACCCAGGGACAATCCACTAGATAGTATAGAGTCCTTAGGTATGATGAAAAAAGGAGAAAAGTGAGATATGGGAAGAGTGCGGACTGAGATAGAGCTAGAACTGGAATAAACCCAACAGGGTTCTAGTAATGAAGTCTCGGTAAGCACTGAAGGGGTTGAAGAATGAAAAAGAATTGAATGTGAAAAGGGTGAAAAGAAATAGCCCTCCAATAATTCAACCTTAGGGCAGAAACCGGTTTAATACATATGTTACTGGTGGATACTAAGGTAACACTAGTATTGAAGACAAGACGTCATGGACCCAGCGACGCACTGCACTACATCTTTCCAAACTACTCAAGTTCCTCTTAAAAGGACTTGTTTTATTCTCACAGGGGAACCTACAATATCTATCGACTTTCTCTTAGAGATGGTTGATATTGAAGAAGGAGACCCTCTCCCTAGTCTCCGACATAGGAACCAAATGTGCACAATTGAGTCTAGAGCCACGAGATCACCAATAAATCTCATTAAGGACACATTCAATGAAGACTCTCTGTTTCACACAATGTGGAAAGAGAGAATATATTTTAAGAGTCCTACGCATTATCCTTGTGATATTGACAGAACATCTGAGTGATATGCATACAATATTCACAACGAAGATGGAAAGCCTTCTAGAGCCAACATCAAACAAGCTCTTGGTAGGTGACATGTGAGATCTATCCAATAGATCAACCATGTGAAAACTGAACAGAAACAATGGGGCGATTCATAATTATGAATCAATCCTGGTTCAGGTTATGGATTGACGGATACCTTTGAAAAAAAAAACCGGTCGTTGTGCTCAAAATAGTTTTCACTAGCACATCGACTGTGCATTAATGTTTCAAAATAAAAGGTGTTTATGATTGATAATTGATTTTCATTAAAACCTTTGTTGTATTGCAAAAACAATTTATATCAAGCAATACGCGATTGTTTTTCAAATCTCTTTTCATCAATCAGTGAATCTCAAATTCGCTGGTTCACTCATTCTGTGTTGTCTCCTTTGAGACGTTCCGGTTTGAGAACAGCTTGAGCAGCTGCGAAACCCTGTCAAGGAGGTTCTTCGGAATTATACCTAATCACAGGCAGTACTTGTACTGATCAACGGGGAACTGTGGGCCGTGTACCTTAATTCAACAAAAGTGATCAAAGACACTTTCGTGCGCTTTATTGCTAACTGTTGTATGCAGGTAGGCCCGACGTTTGCAGCTGATCAGAATGGAGAGGTCAATCCATAGCCGCATGCTCACACAACACATTCATTTCCAAAGAAATCATGATCAGTGCATCAATGACTCTGATATCATGAATCAACTAAAAAGCTTTCGCTACTCTGATAAGAAGAAATCATGATCTAGAATGTGAGCATGGCGGTCCACTGTCACAACGACACATAATGTCAACACCACAATGGAAGAGTCAGAGATTTATGCAAGATGATGATCTCAAAGCTGACTCAAAACTCATCATCACGTGGATCAGTTAAAGACCTCCACTTGAATTATCCAAACATGCAAAACATGAAGAATCAAAGACTATGAGCTACAGAGCAATGAACTTAAACAAGAATCCAAGAACTATCTTAATGTAATATCTGTTTGTATTCTGTGTAATTTGAGGTGACCTCCCTTAGGGGGAGATTGTTAGGAATTAGAAAATCCAGTCATTAAAGTATCGATCACCTCAAGTATATGTAATCGTTAGAAAGCTCGTAGTCGTAGTCATTTAATATTAGTGCGTATTTAGTTAAGTAACACCGTGGAGGACGGACGGGTCTTTACCCACTGTTTTCCTGATCCACAGCCCGTAGGAGGCGAGTCTTGTAAGAATACTATAAATACCCTCTACCTCCCAAGGTAGAGGGTTGGAGCTTTCAATACTATTTTTCTTTGTTTCACATAGTTCCCAACTCTCTTCCCTTTCTCTCTCTAGAACTTTCTCTCTCTAAAATATTGTGTACGCCCCATATGGATTTGGTATGATGTGTTTGTGAAATCCTATATCTTACATTTAATCACTTATTCTGGAGTTGATATCCGTAGAGATAGTCATCCGCAGAGATAATCAGTGATTCGGCCTGCTTCTTTAATGTTATCGGTTATTCTCTCTTTGGGCATTCGAGTATTTCGGGTTCTTGAGCTTCATACACTATCATCAAGGGAGAGAAAAGTATACATCGAGGTTATTCTTTGGCTATTAGACTTAATCTGCTACTTTGATGGTATAAGTTTTTGTGTCTTCGGGTATATGTGTATTCGGGTTCGTGAGCTCTAGTCTAAGAGACTGACTGCATCAATTCATCTACTTGGAGGAAGTGGTCTCTTGACACCTTTGGGGGATGCATCACTTCAGACTTCAGTGGTAATGAAATATGAGAAGAAATTTAAAGAGTGGGATGATACGTTGCTGTTCTTGTTGATGATATAACCCCGAACAGAGAATCTCGATTATCGTTCTTAAAAGGAACAGCGGGATTTATGAGAATGGTGTTCTCCTCTGTGCACCAGGCTAAGGCAAGCTTGAAATAGAGCTTTGAATCTGCTCATCTAATGGATTTTCGGTTTGGGGGAAGCTGCCAAAGTCTCTCTTTCTCAAAGGCTCATGTTCTATCTTCTATTCTGGAGCCTCGGAAGCTTTGGTGGTGGAAGTTTAAGAGATGACGAATTCTATCTTCTACGACGTGTTGTTCGATATCCTGATCTCGGTACTCGTATCATCATCTTCTTAAACTATATCATCTAATCTATCTGTAAATAATAATCAAAAACCAAATACAAAAATATAAAACCAACAAAAGAAAATAGAAAAATATAAAACTAACAAAAATCCATAAAAATCAGAAAAATTGAAGAAAAAAACAAAAATATGTTTTCTCAAGACATGTCTTCTGGTAACGATAACATCTACGGTCTTAGAAATGTCATTCAATAATGGCACGTGACCATAGATGAAGTTCGAGCAGAAGGTGTAAATATTCTTTTCAAAACATGTCTAAAACTATGGCTTGCAGTTATTTTCGACTGTAACCCGTGCTTAAACCATGGTTTGCTATTATTTCAGATAGCAACCCGTTTTTCAAATGAAGGAAAGTGTTGCGCTAAACCAATTTTCAAAAATTTCGTGCACTTATCCTAAAACAAAAATGAGGAAAGTATGTCGAAGGACTGCTGTTCCTACTCAAATATTTTTCCTTCTAAAAATTCTTTAGAAAAATATTTGTTTTAACAAATGGTGGTAAACGATTTGCTTGAAAATCAATCAGAATCAAGTTTTCATAAAATTGTAAAAACTCAATCAATGACTTCAGCGCTTTTAAAACTTTTCATAGAAACAGTCATTGATTGAGGGAGATAATGTTTTTCAAATTTATATCATCTATTGGGCTTATCTAATTATCCTATATGCTTAACTGAAAATGATGTTAACCTACGTTGAAGGACTAGGTGCCTAGGATATGACTGTTAGGATTAGATGATTTGAGTTTGTTAAACACATGATTCCCATGCCTTTGTATGATCTAATTGATATGTTGAATTGAATTTTATTAGTCGATTGCTGTTTGGGTGATGTCGACCACCATATATATGTCTGTATGTCCACTAACGTATGCAGATATCGTGGTTCATACGAATGTTCCCGATCGGATCCCACAATAGAAGATGATTGGATGCCGAAAGAAAAGGGTAACTATATCTTGGGTTGACAAATGAAGAAACAGAGCTTAATTTGACTTCTATGAAGAGTTGGCATGAAAAAATGCAACGTAAGAGGTCTCACTACATCAGCAGATGGTTTTCTTCATCATCAAATGAAGAAACGGAGCTTAATTGGACCTCTATGAAGAGTTGGCATGACAAATGCAACGTCAGAGGTCTCACTGCATCAGCAGACGGTTTTCTTCTAGCCCTACAGCAACAACAGAAGCTTCTGAACCACCTAATGTATCTTGTGCAGGAAAAGTAGTGAATGATACCATTTTTAAACAATTTTGATATTGTTTTGAAAATGGAAAATATTGTTTTGAAAATAAACTGAACTCATATTTTGGAAATCAACTGGACTTCATTTCTAATATAAGTCACTCAATCAACGACTACGGTCATTGATTGAGGGGGAGAGTGATTTCAAACTTAAGTATTTTCAAATGATATTTCTTCCTAAAAGTCCGGTTTGTACAACATAAGTGTTGATATAAAGATTTAATGTTATGTCATGGTATGATTTTCTTTAAAAATCAAGATCTGTCAAAATGAAATCTTTTCTGTTCTTGTTTGATTGTGAAATTGTTTTATTTTACTTAAAGATCTCTTAAAACAATCATACCTGACACTAACAATCTTTAATGTCTTAAAATGGTCCTTATCTGTCATTTTTCAAAATCAAATCTTGCCACGTCTTTCCCCAAAATTTTCTAAATGATTTAAATCTTTTGGGATCACAAATCTTAAATGGTTTGAAATTTTTGATTGGGGGAGAGATCGTGATTTAAATCTCAAATCTGTTTTAAATGGAATTGGTTTTAGTCCTTCAAAGGCATTCCTGCCTCCATGTGCCAAACGATTTCAGTATACATAATGCACATGTTGAGGGGGAGCATTTATCCAAAAACAAGATGAGTTTTTAAATCAGGCACATTTTCTCCCATGTTTTCTAAACCGTATTAAATCATTTGGGATCCAAAATCTCAAAGGGTTTGATATTTTTGATCGGGGGAGAATTTGTGATTTAATAATGAAATTTGATAAAAGGTGACCGTTTTGATTCAATTGTGCAGGCTGCTCTCCCATATGTGCTAAATGTTTTCGAATCTCGAAGCATATATTGAGGAGGAGCATTTCAACAAAAAAAAAACTTTCAAGGTACAAAGATTTCTATGTTTCAACATAAAGTACCTTGATTGATTTTCTAAATGGTTTCTTAATTGTTTTTTTGTGATCGTGGATGTACTTCAAATGAACTCTTTCCTATATGTGATAAAATGATTTCAAATATCCTACGCACATATTGAGGGGGAGAATTTTACCAAGAAAATCAAATGGCTTTTTCTATGAAAATTGTGATCAAAGAAAATATTTCATAGAACTCTTGCTTCCATGTGCTAAACAATTTCAAAATCATATGCACATGTTGAGGGGGAGCTTTTCTAAATGATCAAAACAATTAAAGTACAAAATGTTTTTATTTTATATCACAAGTACCTTGATTGATTTTCCAAATGATTTTTCAATTGGTTTCGTGAAGGAATGAACTGTACCAAAAGACCGACCATTTTGCTTTATGCATGGAGTTATAAGGATGGTGAGGTTAGGTATTAGTTCCCACGATATGCCAGAACTGGAGGGATCTACCCAGGGACAATCCACTAGATAGTGTAGAGTCCTTAGGTATATTGAAAAAAGGAGAAAAGTGAGAATTGGGAAGAGTGCGGACTGAGATAGAGCTAGAACTAGAATAAACCCAACAAGGTTCTAGTTATGAAGTCTCGTTAAGCACTGAAGGGGTTGAAGAATGAAAAAGAAATGAAATGAGAAAAGGGTGAAAAGAAATAGCCCTCCATTAATTCAACCTTAGGGCAGAAACCGGGTTCAATACATATGCTACTGGTGGTTACTAAGGTAACACCGGTATTGAAGACAAGACGTCATGGACCCAGTGATGCACTACACGACAACTTCCCAAGCTACTCAAGTTTCTCTTAAAAGGACTTGTTTCATTCTCACGGGGAACCTACGTAATCTATCGACTTTCTCGTAGAGATTGTTGATATTGAAGAAGGAGACCCTCTCCCTAGTCTCCGGCATAGGAAACCAAATGTGCACTATTGAGTCTAGAGCCAATACATCATCCACAATATCTCATTAGGACACAAAATTAATGAAGACTTGCTGTTTCACACAATGTGGAAAGTAAGTATATCTTGAGAGTCCTACGCATTATCTTTGTGGTATTGCCAGAACATCCGAGTGATATGTAAATATTCACGATGAAGATGGAAAGCCTTCTAGAGCCAACATCAAACAAGCTCTTGGTGAGTGACATGTGAGATCTTTCCAAAAGATCAAGCTTGTGACAACTGGATAGAAACAATGGGGGTGATTCACTCTTGAATCAACCTTGGTCCAGGAAATGAATTGACGAATACTTTTGGAAAAACCGTTCGATGTGCAAATCTTCTTTTATCTAGCACATCGAATGTGTATTCATTTTCAAGCAAAAAAACTATCTCTGATTGAAAAAAATACTTTTGGAAAAACCGTTCGATGTGTAAATCTTCTTTTCTCAAGCACATCGAATGTGTACTCATTTTCAAATACAAAAAGTATTTATGATTGCAAATTGATCTTTCTCATAAAAACCTTCGTCGTATTGCAAAACTCTTTCTTCTAAGCAATACGCGATTGTTTTCAAATCAATTTTTCATCAATCAGTGAATCTCAATTCGCTGGTTCACTCACTTTGTGTTGTCTTCTTTGAGACGTTCCGGTTTGAGAACAGCTAGAACAGCTGCGAAACCCTGATCACATGCAGTACTTGTACTGATCAACGGGGAACCGTGGGCCGTGTACCTCAATTCAACGAAAGTGATCAAAGACACTTTCGTGTGTTTTATTGCTAACTGTTGTTTGCAGGTACATTTGGACGGTTGCACCTGATCAGAATTGAGGAGTCAATCCAAAGCCGCATGCTCACAGCATCCACACTTAATTAAAGATATCATGACAAGTGCATATCTACATAACCTGGCTCTGATATTTCTATACTATGCTTCTGCTACGCTGTTGCAAATGTCATGAACCAGTAAAGCTTCCGCTACTCTGATGGAAAGATGTCATGATCCAGAAAGTGTGAGCATGTCGGTCTAAAGGTCACAACTTCACATGACGGCAACACAACAAAGGGTGATCCAGAGATTAACTGTGGCTGATGATCTCAAAGAATGCTCGAAGATCATCAAAGATGTGGATCAGTTCAAAGACCTCCACTGAAAGTATAAAACTATGCGGACTTTGAAGTATCACTGCTAAAGCACAAAGATGCGGAAGTTGAATAATTATAGTCTACGAGCTCAAGACTAAAGATTAAATAGAATTCTAGGATTCGAAATGTAAAACATGGGGTGACCTCCCTTAGGGGGAGATTGTTAGGAATTAGAAATTCCATAGTGAAGAGTCGGTCACCCCAAATATAATCTAGCATAAGTTAGCTCGTAGACATATCGTTATTTACTTGTTTATTAGTTAGTCATCAGCATAGTTTAGTTTAGAGCAACACCGTGGAGGACGGACGGGTCTTTACCCACTGTATGCATGATCCACAGTCTGTTGGAGGACGTGTAATATGTAACTATAAATACCCTCTACCTCCCAAGGTAGAGGGTTGGACCTTTCACTTAATCTAACCTTCTATGTTTTCTTTCACTTTCTCTCTCTAGAAAGGCTCCCATCCTACTTTCTCTCTCTAAACAATCTTTCTCATTCGATCCATACTAGTGTTTGTTATGTGTTTATGAAATCCAATATGTTAAATGTTTCAAAACCAGTTCCAACTCCTGTAGTTGTCTCTCAATCTCTTTCAAAATTGAGCAAATGTCTTCAAACAATCCTTTTAACACAAGTGATGCTAGAAGCATTTTAGATGACGTTAAAACTAGAATTGGGGAACTTCAAGAGACCGTTAAATCTAAAACCAATATTACAACTAATATCTGGTTTTCTAGTTTTGATGATGAAAATAAAAAGTTTTTTGAAACTCAGATTTCCCCTCAGCTGAATAACATCAATTCAAGGGTAATTCATTTTGAACAAGCATTTTTGAAAGAAACAGTTGACTTTGTCAAGGACCATAAATCCCTGGTAAAGAAAGCTAATGAAAGTTTTGAACACATCAAAGTTTTGGAAAATTTAAATGATTCTCTCTTCGAAGATGTTCTGTGTACCTATATTATGTCCATTGTTTTACAAACATATTCTGTTGAAGATCATGAAAGACTCCAGTCTGAGACCTACGAAATTGTTTCAAAATATGAAAAAGGTCTTGAAAAACTTGAAAAAGAAAATTTCTCATATTTTAAATAACTTGATCGAAAAACTGAGGAATGCAAGTATGACAAACTGTCGTATGAGCGTGCCTATAATGACATGAAAAAGAAAAATGATCTTTTGAGGGCTCAGCTGGAATGTCAAAAAGGAAAGGCTGTGGATACTAAGATTGCAAAACCATTGACTGAGGATAAAGCACCTGTTCCCAAATCGGTTTTCAAACCAAAAATGTCAATTTCTATGCCTCCTCTAAAAGTCAACGAGAAAAATTGATTTGTCAAAACCAGTCACTCCACCAGCCCTGCCTAAACATAATGTTGAAAATGAAAAAGCGGTTATCGAGAAACCAAAAGTTTTAGCACCTGGCCTTTTTAGGATGAGTACCACTAATGCGTCTGCCTCTACATCTAAAACATATGGAACAAATGACATAAGTTTAAACAAGCACTCTAAAGAGACTAGGAAAGCCGAAACCACTTCTCTTGATAACAAAGTGAATCCTAATGAGTGTGCCTTACCTTCTATAGGACTAGGAAGCACCTCTAGGAGCAGCAGACTAAAGCCTAAGAGCAATACAAGGAACAATAGAGTCTCGCATGCCTCTAAGAGCAGTAGCTTGAATAAAGAGAAGAAAGTAGAAGAACACCCTAGGAATTTACCGCTTTTAATAAGAAAGACATTTCATCTGAATGTACTGAACCTATGAAACTTGCTAAGTTTAATGAATGTGTTGATTCTGTTTATTTAACTTGCAAGAAATCTTTAACTAATATTCATGATGATTGTGTTTCAAAGAATGCGATTGTTAAGCCTGTTCAGAAGAACATTCCTAAAAGAACTTATGCTAAACCCATAGGAAGACTAGTTGTAAGATTTAGGTCTTACACTACTGATAGGAAGCATAGTCCTTACTTTAGGGATGACATTTGGAAACCAACGGGTAGAACCTTCACACTCCAAAATGGTAGAATGAGTGATGAAACTGTCTTCCCAGTAGATAACTTCTATGAGTGTGATCAGGATTTTACCTCTAACCCAAAAGAACCAAAATCAAAACGGTTTCCAAAATCTTCTTCTTTTGTTCTTGGCAGGTTATCAAAATATGTCTTTGGATCGTCGACTCGGGTTGCTCCAAGCACATGACCGAGAATCTGAAGCTGCTGATCAATTTCGTTTGGAAATTCATGGGAATCGTACGCTTTGGAAATGATCATGTAGCAGCTATCATGGGTTATGGAGATCTACCTTTTGGAAATTATTTGATCACTCGGGTTTACTATGTCGAAGGGTTGGGACACAATTTGTTTTCAGTCGGGCAGTTCTGTGATGCAGATTTAGAGGTTGCTTTTAGGAAAAATGCTTGCTTCATTAGAAACTTGGATGGCACTGATCTCTTAACTGGGAATCGTGATACAAACTTGTATGCTATCGACATTAACCAAATGGCCTCTTCATCACCAATATGTCTTATGACACGAGCATCTAGAACAAAGTCCTGGTTGTGGCATAGAAGATTATCCCATCTCAATTTCGATACAATCAACAAACTTGCCAAAGGCAACATCGTCAACAGACTTCCAAAGTTCAAATACACCAAGGATCACCTATGTCCATCATGCGAACAAGGTAAAAGCAAAAGAGCATCATATAAACCCAAACCCGTACCTAGTTCGGAAGCAAGGTTGCATATGTTGCACATGGACTTATGTGGCCTAATGAGAGTTGAAAGCATTAATTTGAAAAATTATATTCTTGTTATCGTCGATTACTATTCAAGAGATACATGGGTTAAGTTTCTGAGGTCAAAAGACAAAGCACCAGGCATCATCATCACCTTCCTGAAAGATATTCAAGTACTTCTTCAAGCTCCTATAAGGGTAGCAAGAACAGACAATGGCACAAAATTTACTAATCAGGAGTTAAGAGCTTATTTTGAAGATGTTGGAATCACACATCAGACATCAGTTGTTAGAACTCCACAGCAGAATGGGGTAGTTGAAAGAAGAAATCGAACTCTTGTGGAAGCTGCTCGCACAATGCTAATCTATTCTAGTGCACCATTATTTCTATGGGCTGATGTTGTTGCCACTGCTTGTTTCACTCAGAACCGATCTCTAATCCATCCAAGATTCAATAAAACCCCATATGAGCTAGTGCACAACAGAAAACTTGATATCTCTTACCTTCACGTGTTTGGCGCTTTGTGCTATCCAACGAACGACAGAGAAGATCTTGGAAAACTTAAAGCTAAAGGTGATATTGGAATCTTCATTAGATACTCAGAAAACTCGAGGGCATTCAGGGTGTATAACAGAAGAGCTAGGAAGATAATGGAGACGATGAATGTGAATTTTGATGAACTTTCACAAAGGGCTTCTGAGAGACTCGCTCTAGAACCCGCACCAAACCCGCAGACTTCTGGACACATCAGTTCAGGACTCGTACAACAAAGAGCTCCATCAACTTTTGCTGCCACACCTCATGAACAAGAATGGGAGAATTTCTTTGAGTTAATGTTTGATGAATACTACGGTGGAACTTCGACAAATGCATCAAACCATCATTCCGTTGCACCCGCTCAAAATCATTCACCACCACCAATAGAAGATGCATCTACAACGGTCGAAACCAATGCACCAACTCCATCAACATCATCTACATCAACTTCTGCAAATCCTATTCTTACAACAGTTTTACCAGCAGTTGATGAGCAAAACCAAAACATATCGTTTCAAGAAGAACCTACACAAAACCAGAACGATGCAACGTTAGATGAAGACTTATTTGAAAACCCATTTGCTACGGAATCAGCTGAATCATCTTCAAGCTTACAAGAACCATCTAACTCGCATACGTTTAACCAACGATATCCTTCTACTCTGAAGTGGACAAAAGACCATCCAATTGAACAAGTTATTGGTGAACCTTCACGGCCAATTCAGACGAGACCCCAACTTGCCACCGATTGCGACTTGTGCATTTACATTTGCTCAATTAGCAATATTGAATCGAAGAACATTCGGGAGGCAATGACAAACAATGCATGGATAGAAGCAACGCAGGAGGAACTTCTCCAATACCGTCTACATGACTCTTGGGATTTGGTTCCAAGACCAATTGACATTCGCGTCATTGATCTCAAATGGTTATGGAGGAACAAAAGGGATGAAGAAATGACTGTAATTCGCAATAAAGCTTTTCTTGTAGCCAGAGGATAAAGACATGAAGAAGGGATAGAATTTGAAGAGTCATTCGCGCTGGTAGCTAGACTTGAAGCAGTCAGGATATTCCTAGCCTATGCAGCTCACAAAAACATCATGGTTTATCAGATGGACATTAAGACCGCGTTCTTGAATGGAACTCTGAAAGAAGAAGTGTACGTGAGTCAGCCAGAAGGCTTCATAGGCATGGAACATCAAGACTACGTCTACAAACTCAAAAAGGCAATCTATGGTTTAAAGCAAGCTCCGAGAGCATAGTATGACGAACTGTCCTCTTTCCTGATTCTAAAAAAAATCACCAAAGGAACTGTTGATCCTACCTTGTTTAAACAAAAATGCAAAAATGACATTTTGATTGTTCAGATTTACGTGGACAACATCATTTTTGGGTCCACTAATCCGAATCTTTCAAAACATTTTGAAAATCTCATGAAAAGCAAATTTGAAATGTCCATGATGGGGGAACTAAATTTTTTTCTTGGTTTACAAATACATCAATCCCCACGTGGAATGTTTATAAATCAAGCCAAATATACGACTGAGATTTTGAAAAATCATGGTATGGATAATTGTGATTCGGTCGGTACACCAATGGTAACTTCACCAAAAATTGGAGCCAATTTATTTGGGAAACCTATCGATCGGAAGAAATATCAGAGCATGATTGGTTCTCTCATGTACCTCACTGCTAGTCGACCCA
Organism: Chrysanthemum seticuspe; assembly: GCA_019973895.1. Lineage (NCBI taxonomy): Eukaryota > Viridiplantae > Streptophyta > Magnoliopsida > Asterales > Asteraceae > Chrysanthemum > Chrysanthemum seticuspe. The sequence continues at coordinate 157,042,621 of BPTQ01000005.1, read as the reverse complement.
ATATTCATTTTGCTAGTTGCTTATTAGCACGGTTTCAGGCAAAGCCTACCGAACTGCACCTCAAAGAGGTTAAACGGATCTTTCGGTAGCTAAAGACATCCATTCACATGGGACTTTGGTATCCGAAGGAATCCGTATTTGATCTAATTTCCTTTTCGGATGCGGACCACGCAGGTGATCAAGTTACAGCAAAAAGTACATCAGGAGGAGCACAATTTTTGGGTGAAAAGTTAGTCAGCTGGTCTTCAAAGAAACAAGATTGCACTGCACTTTCAACCGCTAAAGCCGAGTATGTGTCTCTATCTGTGTGTTGTGCTCAAGTTCTATGGATGAGAACACAACTCACAGATTATGGCTTTACTTTCGATAAAATACCTATGTATTGTGACTCGAAAAGTGCCATAGCCATATCATGCAATCTTGTTCATCACTCAAAGACTAAGCACATTCGTGTCCGCTATCAGTTCATCAAAGAACACGTAGAAGAAGGTACTGTTGAATTATTTTTCGTGAAGACAAATTACCAACTCGCCAATCTATTCACTAAAGCCCTTCCAAAAGAACGGTTTAACGATTTAGTTCGACGAATTGGAATGTGAAGCCTAACCCCTGAGGAGTTAGAACGGTTCTTGAAAATGATTTTCCAAAAAGCTTCGCTGTAAATATTTTTGAAAAACAAAATACAAAATTTGAAAATCCAACAAAAGCAAAATATAAAAATATAAAACTTTCAAAAAATACAAAAACAATATAAAATCAAAAATACATAAATATTCTTCTCACGACATGTCTCTCGTAAATTCGATATCCTGTACATTTCTAGAAATGTCATTCAACAATGATACAGACACGTTCTGATGCTTGAGCGAGAGTTCTTTAAATATTTTCTAAAACATGTAGTTTCTCAAATTTTCTTCAAAAATGGCTTTCGTATACTTCAGTACGAAACCCGGACAAAAATGATGACTTTTGATTATTTTCAAATCAAAACTCGTGTTTTTAAAGAAAAATCTAGTGTACGCTTCAGTGCACTACATTACAAACTGGTGAGAAATCATCATCATCTTGAGCACCTTTTCAAGATTGTTCAAAAAGAGTTTCAAAATCTTTCAAAATATTTTGTGCTCAAGACAACTCCCTCTAAAACCCTTTAATTGATTATTCTTTATTAAAGCGGGAGTATAAAACCAAAATGTTCCAAATTCATGCTTAAATCAAATCCGTTTGTCTCCCCAAAAGATTCTATAATGTTTTAATCCGTCGATATCAAAAATATCACGAATATGCTATTTTTGAAGGGGAGTAGACGTGATTAAAATGTGATCAAAAAGTTTAATGATCGTTGTTTGAGTCTCAAAAGAGCTCGACTCAGTCGTAACCAACGAATTGACGAGGAATCAAAGTCAGTAAATGTACCATCTCGAGAAACTTTCTATGGACTTGACCAGGACGGCTAATAATTTCAGCTAGTTCACTAGTGATGTAAACGTGTCTCAAATCGGTCTTGTTCATTGAAAGTTGATCAATTCAAAAAGTGCGAACTCTACCCTCTCGGTGCAGATTTCAGATAAAACAATATAAGCACATGTGAAGGGGGAGTGTTTCTGAAAATTCAAAACTCTTAAAGTGTTAACTAAATTTGTTTTAATCACAAACACTTTGAGAGATTTTAAAGATAAATGGTTTTATGGCAACAATAGGACAGTCATGGAGTTATAAGGTGACTAAGGATAGGAAAATCCATCCTATGATCCGCCAGAGCCGGAGGGATCTACCCAAGGACATCACCAATAGTTTAGAACTAGAAGTCCTTAGGTATGATTGAAAAAAAGGAGTAATGTGAGAAAGGAGAAAGAATGGGTTGAAGAATTAAAAAGAAAAGTAAAGAAAGGGTGAAAAGAAATAGCCCTCCATAATCAACCTTAGGGCAGAAACCGGGTTCAATTCATCTGCTACTAGTTGTCACTAAGATGAAACTGGTATTGAAGACAAAGACGTCATGGACCCAGTGACGCACTGCACTAAACCTTCTAGCCACTCAATTCCTCTTAAAAGGATTTGTTTCATTCTCACTGGGAACCCTGCATAATCTATCGACTTTCTCTTAGAGATTGTTGGTATTGAAGAAGGAGACCCTCTCCCTAGTCTCCGGTTAGGAAACCAAAATGCACTAATTGAGTCTAGAGCCACGAGATTCATCAAAAGATCTCATAGGAACACTTGACATTTAATCGCTTGTTGTTCATCAATAAGGACACAAGTGATACATTCTAGAGTCCTACGCAGATCTTAGCAATCTGCCAGAACATTTATGAGAGGATTTACAATTGTGATCCTCAGTGATTGAATGGAAACTCTTGCCAGGGTCAACAACAAACAGCCCTGACAGCAGGTCACTTCGGTAATTCTTTATGGATTACGCTTAGTGTGTCTCAAACGGTCTATAGTCGTGGAGTGATACTTCGGTACACTTCAGCGACTCACCTGAACTGTAGATGTACTTCGGTATGTCGTGTTAGCCTTCTTGAGGGCCTCAAGTTTCAGGAACAGCTTTTGTAAGAATTAGAGATGTGTTGTCACAATATGCTGTTAACACCCTCGACGTTCGAACCTGTAAGTGCTGGAAATCCCGCTAAGGAGATTCCTTTCACGGATCGAATCCTGAAGATGTGGGTCGTTACTTGAATTTAGTCAATGTAATGCCAACTGTCCCTTATGGGATTAGGACGGCTGATTCGCCTGACCAAGGTGAATGGAATCAAGACATTCATCAGTAGAACAATTGTAGTAATCAATTCTTTAAGAACAAATTACATTGATCAATTGGTGTTCGTGACTGTACCTAGGAAGCTGTTGCTGATGGATGCTCGCGGGAGGAAGAGATCGTACAGATTCTCCACATGCTCATACCAACAAATGAAGTTCTCATAAAATTCAAAGGCAACACAAAGTTAAAGATGATTCTTCGTCAATGTCAAAGAATCATCAAACTTTAAAGACTAGAGAACTTCATCATTGGAAACTCAAAGTCAAAAAGAAGTGTGAGCATGGTGGAGAATGACGTGGAGACACCTAACCAAAGAAGTTGACGAATGGCAGAAAACCACATTAACTGATCACAAAGTATGAAGGAAAAAAAATCAAGACTATTCTATATCTACACACAAAGTTCAAGCTCAAGTAAAGTAAAGACCTAATCAAGTGGAGAATCTTTTGAATGACCACCCCTTAGGGGGAGATTGTTAGCCTTAATAGTAATTAATAGAGGTGATGGTCATTCACGTTTAGTAACTTTGTAACGTGTGTTAGATATCGTGATAGAATAGTCAATGGGCTCGTGGATTGGGCTAAGCTAAATGGGTATTAGTTATGTTAAGCTAGCCTTGTATAAGTTCATGTAACCCAATCCAATCCAAGTCCATCTCACGGCCCATGGAAAGCCCATAAGGGCGTTTAGTCTCGGAGTATAAATACCCCTCAAATGTGTCATTTGAGGGGTGTGTATGTGTGTGTTTTCTTTCAAGAAATACAAGTTTCCTTTCATCTTGTTTTCTCTCCACATATAAGCATAACCTAACATCATCAAGTCACCAACTTTCTTAATCTTTCTTTCATCTCTACGCATAAGGTGTGTTTGTGTTTTACATGTATAACTTGTGTGGTAACGTGGGTATTTGTGATAAGGTTGAGATATTTAAGGTCCTACAATGACTAACCCGTTAGCGCAAATATCTTTAATCGAAAAAGAATTGCTATCTGACCTCGTTAAGCTTTCTGAGACATAGTTACGCCGTAACTCGGGGAAATAGTTACGGCGTAAACGATCCTGGTTGTCAACATTCGCTCCTTCAGAATTTTCTATTGTAGAATAGCACTCCTTAGTCAATTCCTTGGAATTATTATCAACAAAAACAGCATTGCACCCAACCATAGGTTTGGCCAACTCTGGCTCCACGTTACTCATCTCTATATCAGCACGGAGCTTTTCTATCATGGTTTCAAGGTTTTTTAGGGCTTCGTCGTGCCTGGAGAGATTTTTGTTTGTGTTATCCTGAAAATCCGTAAGCCATTTATCTTGTTCTTTTTGCTTCTGGGCTGAACTTTCTAGGAACTTGTTTATGGTTTCTTCAAGATTGGGCTTTCTTTCTCCATAAGGCCCGCAGTTGTAATTTCCGCGGTACCCGTTACTATTTTGATTATCTCCGTAAAACGGTCAATTTTCTCCATACTTGGCTTCTTCAATTAAATTTTCTTCGTAAACGTGAGGACAATTTTTCATGAGATGTCCTCCCCCTACAACTTTCATAACCTACTTGGATGGCATGAACGGTTTCTCTGACTTTCAGCATATCTCGACTTAGATTTTCAATTTTACCAGCGATTGCTGCAATTTCGTCAAAACTTCCGCCTTGGTTTATTTTACTTCCTCCGTCGTGCCATTTTTGAGAATGATCCGCCATTTTTTGAATGGCTTCAATAGCAAGGGTAGGCGTCATGTTTGGAATAGGTCCTTGATAGTCCAACATCTGTCTCGTAGTTACGTTGATTTCTTTGTAGAAGATGTTGACCTTTTGCTGGTTGTTTAGATCATGTGTAGGACGTTGTATCTATCCCAGGCTTGATACAACGTTTCTTCGTCTTCTTGTTTGAAATTATGGATTTTCAAAAGCTGGTTAGAAATCTTCGACGGAGGACAATACCTTTGAATGAAATGCTTCTTAAGTAGAGCCCAAGTATTAATTGCCCCGACGGGCAATCTTTCAATCCATCTTCTAGCAGCTCCAGTAAGAGTCATGGGGAATACCCTTAGCATAACAACATCATGAGACACGTCTGGAATGTTGAAAAGGCTTGCGATGCATAGGACATTTTCAACGTGCTCATATGCATCTTCGTCCCTGTTTCCTAAAAAAGGGTTTGCACGAAGCTCCCTCATAAATTGGTCTTTGATTTCGAAACGGACATCAAATCCAATCGCCGGTCTTACGAGACCCGGCCCTTGTTCAGCTCTTGTCAACGCCAGATATTCCTCAAGAGTGAGGTCATCGATGTTAACAACTTCCATGGTCCTGAAAACTCGAATAATGATCGTGAGAATTTATAGAAAAGTTTAAAATGAAAATGAAAGACTTAATAGCAATCCTAATATAACTCCCCGGCAGCGGCGCCAAAAACTTGATGCAGGTTTTACTGACCAGGTTTTAATATTTATAAAGTCTCGTTATACCTATGGTCTACCCTAATGCACTAACGGGCAGTGTACCCGGTCGTGTGTAGTGTAGTATTCGGTAAAACCGAGGTCGTCCCAAGAGCTATGTGTGTTGGATAATTACTAAGTCTAAGTGTCACAGATTTTAATAATGATTTCGATAAGGAATTAATTAATTAACTACTAAAGCAAATAAAGGAAAAGGTTTAATCAATAGAGGAGAGTGGTGCTAACCTAGTTATTCCTCCTAGCTAGTAATGTCAACGTCTACTTACTTCCAATTACTTCAGGTGGGGTCAAAGTAGAGAGGACAGCATTTGGTCAATTCGCCCGAACCTATCAGCAAACATGCCACCACAGGAGAAGTTAGGTGTCCCCTCATAAGTCCTGTTGTTCCTGGTCCCCTAAGCCGAGTCATTAAGTACCGCTACATGCTAGACTAATAATAGTGAGTGCCCGGGAGTTAGCAACTTAAACACTCACCCCCTAATTCTTAAGTTCATCCAAACGGTAGGTGATCAGTTGGTCAAATCGCACAAGTAGAAAGGGTCGTCAGTTGGTCATATCTTACCCTTCCCGTCTCAGTCTACTCACTTAGGGTCAGTTGGTCATATCTCCTAAGCAACTAGTCTCTACCGCCATTCAAATCTACCGAAACAAGGGTAGCTACCAATAAACTATGCATGCATACACTTAGAAATAACTATACGGAAGTAATGTAAATGCAAACAAAACAATTAAGGAATCATAACTAGGCCAGCACCAAGAGTTGCTTAGCCGCGCATATTAACCATACAAATGAATTCAATATTCAAAGTTACGAAATACATGAATCGAAAGTAAAGAAAAGATAAAATGCTAATGCTTATCGTAGGGGAGTGATTTCTCCCTTGGAGACAGCTCCGTGTGCTCCTCTAGACCTGCCTTTGGCTTCTTCCCACGTTCTTTGGTTGTGATGTGTGGAATGGGATACTTTGAAATGCTAGAAATAGTGGGGTATTTATAGGCCAGATATGGGTTACGGCTTAACTAAAATAAGAGTTACGTCGTAATCTTCAATTCCTTCGTAATTTGCACTAGATATGCTGGTTACGGCGTAACCTTATGAATGGTTACGCCATATTCTTCAATAATACTTGGTTACGCCGTAGTTGGTGGAATAGTTACGGTGTAGTTATCAGCGGCGTGGAACCTCATTTGACCTAATAGAGTTACGTCGTAGTCTTTAGGGAGAGTTATGCCGTAACCTTCTAATGAGTTGGTTTTCTGAGTCACGCTTTAGTTACGGCATAATGTGAGAGATGAGTTACGCCGTAACTTCTTCAAAGTCAGCATACTAAGATAAATCTTTGATATTTCTACAATTCTACATCTCTTTAGCTCTAATTCTCGTAATTTACTTGAAAGTGGAAAACAATGGAAAACAAGCGTAAATCCATATAAATGATATAAATTACAAGCATTATCGGTGGAAATTGACACTTAATATTCATGACTATTTGATGTTATCATTACGGCCACACATCCTATGGCTAGATAGGATGAAACTATAAATGATAACATCTTGGTTTAAGAACTACCAGAAGCATCTCCTAGACGGTGCTGCATCTCTCAAATCATCTATGCCAAGCTGGCCACGGTCTGATCTCTGTCTTTCTCTCTAATCTGAGCATCTTCCACCATACGTTCCAAGGTAGCAATGTGTGTGCATGCTAAAACGAGCTCATCAGCATGACGCTCGACCTCCTCATGCATCGTCTCAATACGATCCCCAATCTCTCGTGTCTCCTGACTCACAGTCCCATGCCTTTCTCCTAGATCGGTGACGATCTCTTGAGTCTCCTGCAACTGTGTACCCATCATATCGACAACCTCCTCCATAGTTATACGACCAACTACTAGGTTCTCGACCTCGTCTTCTACACTCTCCATGCGATCTCTGACAGATACCAACTGATCATGTAGTGCATCCCTGTCATCCTGAGCATCAGTAGCGGTAGAGTACTGGTCCTCCATGTGTTGCTCAAGCCTGTCGTGAACATCGGCGATCTGCCCTTGTGTCTGGTGCAGGGTAGTCTCTAAACTCTCTGCCCGCTGAACATCAACCCTACTATCGAACAACATAGCAACATCCTCCTCAATAGTCTCGATACAAAGCCTCTTGCGAGGTGGTAGCTGGCTGGGTTAAGGTGGTGATGGTAGAGATGAAGATGCTGGAGTGGAAGATGGTAGGGGAATTGAAATAGTCTGATGATAAGCGAATGGTGGTAGTGGAGATGATGGTGGTGAAGGTGATGGTAGGGCAATAAGAGTTGGTATGACTAGTGAGGATGGAATGTGCGAAGTGGGTGAAGTCTCATTCTCCTCAAAAGGCTCAGTGTCACCAGAGTATGCTGGGACGAGAGCTGGTGAACCTAGTGGTACTGGGACAGTAATAGATAATGAGGTATCCTTGACATCGGAATTAGCAGTGGTCATGATAGGATGGGATGAGGTAGACATGACTCTGTAACAACCCGGTATAACATAAATGTAAATTACTCGAATAAATTAAGCAAGTAAAGCATATATGAATGTGCACACATAGTGTTATGATGAAGTGTTAGGACGTAGTGGTTATAGTCTAGGGTCTATGATGCAACCTAGTTCTCTATAACCTGGCTCTGATACCAATCTGTCACACCCCAAAAATGGATGGCAGCGGAATGTAACCGGGGCGTGAATTTCATGGTACAAAGTTGCAGTTATGTCGAATGACCTTTACTCCATGAAATGAAAGCAAGCAAGCTAGATACCTGAGAAACACATGCTAAAAGGTCAACATAATGTTGGTGAGTTCATAGGTTTAACTTAATGAAAAATCTGGTACAGAACATAAGATTTCATTAACATAAAAATAAATACAATTGCACTAAGCTTATGACCCCGAAGCTTAACGTATTTGGTATGCATATGTGCATGAATGCCCCTCCCAAAGTGTTTGCCAGACACTTAAATGGTATGCGTTCGTTTGACCAGTTGGAGCAACCCAACCCGAACGGGGGTGTCAACCCAATAGATCTATCCACAACATTCGCGCTTTCTAGAAATTAACGGTTCATGATATCATGTAGGGGACTTCAGTGGCAATGTGGTAACTTAGGAAATGCATCAGTTTTGTACTTATGTCCGCATAAAAACAAGCATGTATTATCACCCCAAGCATTCTGTAAAATATTGTAAACAAGTAAAATAGGGCTATGAAACTCACCTTGATAAAGCAATCTGAACAGTGAACAGTCAAGCAGTATGATGGTATGGCACTGACACGTAACCTATATTACGTGGCAAGTCTTAGTTCATAATTCTAGTTTAACACTCAATGAAGTTTTACTTATATATGAAAGCTTTTTTTTGTATTGTTGTTGCTTGTGTGGCATTATTTAAGTTGAAAAAGAGTTTTTCAAAAGTTTGTAGGTATTGGCTTATGGAAGTGTACACACAGAAAGTATATAATAGAAAGTATATTGAGGTTTAGCTTGATGATAACTGAAGACGATGTACGGAAAATAAGTACATAAATTATAAGACATTATCGGATTAAGTGAATATTATGAACGAAAGATATATATATATATATATATATATATATATATATATATATATATATATATATATATATATATATATATATATATATATATATATATATATATGTTAAGTGTATATATATATATATATACTTTAGTGTCACTAAGGTTTGTTAAAATAATTGTGTTTAGAAAAGGTGTAACTATAACTTAATTTAAATCTAATTTGTACTAAGAAAGTACCTTGTAAGTTTCGATATATACATTTCGTTTGTTATTGTAAAAAAATGTGATGGAGATATATTTGACGAAAAATGGGCATGACTCGTTTATACATTTTAAATCTATGGTTTGACAAAATAGTGAGACATTGGTATAAAATATAGTTTAACGTTTTAAAGTTGTGTTTCGTTTATAATTATAGTTGGTAACTTGATTATAAAATTGCCGTTTTGGAAATAGTAGTGCCTATATAAGTCATTATGATATAGAAAGTTGCGTTATTAATTAAAAAGATTTAGAGAGTAGTTTAGCTCTTATAAGCTTTAAGTTGGGAAATGGGTTGAGTCGTATGTTTATTAATTAATTTTGCAAGACGTTTGTTTGAGTAATAATGTACGTAGTTGATATTAAAATAAATTTAAATAAGTAAACGTAAAGCGTGATTATGGTCTTTTCGGAGTGATGGTCGAAGGGAGATGTGTCATACGGGATACAAAACTTGACGAATAATAATGACGCCTAGTCGGGTGGCATATGAGATGACTCGAGCTTTACAAAACGTGAATGACCCGAGACGACCAAAACAAACTAAATACTCGTGTTGGGATGTAGACAAACACGCCCTGGTGGGCTTGACGTAAAACAACCGGAATCTTATAATTCATAATGGGCTCACAGTCCGTTTAACAAACAATCAGATATTCCCCTTTGGATAGGGCTTTGAGGCCCAACTACACAAGTCACAAGTTGTTTGTATAACTTGGCAACAGGTTCTCGTATCTGTTTCAAAATACTTGATGCAAGGAACCTCAAAGACTCTTTTTGGTTTATATAACACGACCACCTCGTGGTCTTGTGACAATGAGAGTGTCAACACCCCTCGGGTATGTGACAACTCGCAATTTCAGGTCATTTCTCAAATTTCACAATTTCAACATTTATCGTAAACTAGGTTTGCGTGTTTCAAATTCGCGTAACCTTAAGGGTTTAGCGGCGAATTCATGATCATATCATCACGAACATTTCATATGGACTAAGTTTAGTCTACATTTCATTAACATCATTTGCATCATATTAGTTCATTCATTATTTTTCATTTCACCTTAAACGCGTAAATTTTATATTAAATAAACGTTATCGCGTGAGTTATTATTTTGAACATTTAATCCGTTACTTCCAAAAATGATCTCGATATATTTTTATATTTACATTTAGTTATAAAAACAATATTTTGAGTTTACCTAGTGTTCTAAATTTATTTTGTATATAAATCGTTAAATTTATATTATTACGACGTTTTTCTTAAAAACTACACGATAATTATTATATCACTCGAATTTTACAAGAAATGTATTTTTATAATTTTTATAACTACAATATACTTTACTTTGATCCCTGAAAACTTAGTTTAGTCCATACCACTCTAATTTCACAACTATGTACAAGTTACAACAATTTCTACTTAACTATACATTTTACTTAACCTTTTAACAATTACTTACATATATATACAATAAAAGAAGAAAAAAAAAATTGTGAAACATCCTCCCCTAAAAACCGGCCAAGGGGAGGGGTAGACATTTAATGGTTTGGTAAAATTTTCAAATGTATAAGTCTATACTCAAACTCTTTCACTCAATCGTGCACCTCATTTATTCAAGATAGCAAAGTGTTTTCCTCTCTTTTTTCTCTCTTCAAAACCGGTTCTACCAAGGAGTTAGCAAGGGATCACAAAAATTTTCAAAGCTCAAGTTATTACAATCTAGATCACACTCTTATTAAGGTTTTGAAATAAAAACCTAGGGTGTTTAAGTTAATCCTTGTTCTAATCACCTCATCATAGTAGCTTGTAAGCATATTACTTTCATTTTATATCTTTCATCTTCATTTCATATTTATTTCTTCATATTTTGAGCAAGCATGCAAGACTTGTGTATATTTATACCATTTTTACATTAATTTTAAGAGTTTGATATATATATATATAGTCATCCTATAATTATTCCCTTGGTATATATTGGTCTTGATGATGTTTAGGAACCCATGACACCTTAAGAAGGTGTATGGTAGGATTAGAATAGCTTTGGAGTTGATTTGAAGGGATTGGAATAGGTTTAGTACTAGAAAAACTATTTTCGACAAGTATATAAAGTGGTCTGATCGTATTTTGTTTTTCTGGAAAATCCGACTGTAGACATGAGTTTTTGGCCTAGATAATTAGAAAATATACTTTAAAACGAATCCGTGGCCGCTTGAACGGATTAAAACGGAGTTATAACGAAGAAGTTATGAATTTCTCAAGTTTGACGACGAAATATATATTTCTGAAAATTTCAGCAACCTATTTTTATTTTGTACGAGTTAAAAACGAGTCTTAAGCTTTATAAATTATTTCGACTTATCAAAAATATATTAGCATACTTTGATACGAAGCTAAGGACGTATAATACGTAGAAAACGGATTTGAAACGACTAAGATATAAACGTTTTCATAAATTGCCGTAACTTTATTATTTTAGAAAAACTAATTTTGGAGAACTATTTTTGGAGAACAAAAGTTTTGGAGAACTATTTTTGGAGAACAAAAGTGTTGGAGAACTAGTTTTGGAGAACTAATTTTGGAGAACTATCTTTGGAGAACTACTTTTGGAGAACTAAAGTTTGGAGAACCAAAACCATTTGGAGAACTAAAATATTGGAGAACAAAAGGGAGTACATTTTCTTATAAAAATTATAATTTCACAATAAATCATTAATAAACCATTGTAGGATGACATTTTGACGTAAATACTTGTAAAGTAATTTAAGATTGGTCAAGACGTCAAAAGAGTATTTTTCGACGATAAGTACTATTTTCAAAACTCACAAATGGTATAAATAACATACGAAATGCATGCATAACATTGCATCATAACTTATTACATATCATATCATTCATAATAGGTCATTTTCGAGATTCACGCTACATCTCAGTGTATCCACTTTTGTCATCATAATCATTGCAACAGGTGAGTTCATAGCCCCACTTTTACTCTTTTAACTGTTTTACAAACTCTTGGGGGAGATACATGCTACATTTTTAATCGAACACAAATGCTTTGAACTGTATGCTATATCCGAATGTTTTATTGTCACTAAGTATTTGCCATGTTCGAAGTCCCTACATCATGAACCATTAGTCACTTGCGAGTGAGCGCGAATATTGTGAATAGGCCTATTGGAATTAACACTCCCGCTCTTATTGACCCAGTTAGGGGAAATCGAGCGCACTATATTTGAACCAGTAAGGTAAATTGGCAAGTTTACCTATTAGGGCGGCGATGAAACGATGATTACCAATTTTTATTGGTGCGATGTTTACGCTTTGGTGTCATGAACTTAGTGAAATAAATACTGTTTTGTTTTCAACGATGAGTGTGAAACAATTTAACTCACACTACGATGATTGTGTTCAAACGAATTAATTAAACCTATGGATTTCACTCAACCTTTGTGTTGACCTTTTTAAGCATGTTTTATCTCAGGTATCTAAGGCATACTTCATGGCATGCATGTGGACATATCATAGAGTCGCGGTGACGACGCGTCTCACTTGGGTTTTACATACTTTAAAACATCGTTTGAATTGTAACAAACTTATTTCCGCACATGTTGATTTTCATTTGGGACCTAAACTTTGTAAACTCTGATTGTTTTATTAAATCAAACGATGTGTTTTCCAAACGACACTTTAGGTCGTTCAATATAACTGTGATTGTGATGCTATGACAGTCAATCCCCAGGAATTCCATTCCGCTGCAAAACAGGTAATTTGGGGGTGTGACAGATTGGTATCAGAGCTTCGGTTATAGAGAACTAGGTTGCATCATTGACCCTAGACTATAACTACATCATCATAGCATCTCATCATTTCATCATAAGTGCATGTTCACTTTGCAGGCGATTTATACGTACATTTCTCGAGTTATTTACTTTCATTTCAAATCGATTGTCACATGGATGCCCTTAAATACACATCCCATCATACTCACATCAGACTCCAATGTGGTGAATGCCCTGTCATTCCCTATCACAATTTTTCTCACCAAGTTGACTTAACACCAAACATCATATGAGTCGATTAGTCCAAGCATTGCATAGTTACTCCTAAATTATACATAGCCTGATCACCTATGTCTAATTCAGGAAGAATCATGCAATGAAGGGAGTAGTAGGCTTATATGTGTAAGCAATTCTATGACCGAGCCAAATTTTCAAAAGACCCGTTACTCGAACCGATTTAGCCTAATCTCATGACAGTTCTTGTTTGATGAGTTGTGAGATTAAGTAAAAATCGGTTACCAAAAAGTCTTTTGAGGGTTTTACTCGAGAATGGGAAGGCTTGCCTCATCAAACCCTAACCCCGAGAGACCAACACGAACTGAATTCAGGGACTGAATTCCTTTTTGGATGGGCGAATGTGACAACTCGCAATTTCAGGTCATTTCTCAAGTTTCACAATTTCAACATTTATCGTAAACTAGGTTTGCGTGTTCCAAATTCGCGTAACCTTAAGGGTTTAGCGGCGAATTCATGATCATATCATCACGAACATTTCATATGGACTAAGTTTAGTCTACATTTCATTAACATCATTTGCATCATATTAGTTCATTCATTATTTTTCATTTCACCTTAAACGCGTAAATTTTATATTAAATAAACGTTATCGCGTGAGTTATTATTTTGAACATTTAATCCGTTACTTCCAAAAATGATCTCGATATATTTTTATATTTACATTTAGTTATAAAAACAATATTTTGAGTTTACCTAGTGTTCTAAATTTATTTTGTATATAAATCGTTAAATTTATATTATTACGACGTTTTTCTTAAAAACTACACGATAATTATTATATCACTCGAATTTTACAAGAAATGTATTTTTATAATTTTTATAACTACAATATACTTTACTTTGATCCCTTAAAACTTAGTTTAGTCCATACCACTCTAATTTCACAACTATGTACAAGTTACAACAATTTCTACTTAAATATACATTTTACTTAACCTTTTAACAATTACTTACATATATATACAATAAAAGAAGAAAAAAAAAATTGTGAAACATCCTCCCCTAAAAACCGGCCAAGGGGAGGGGTAGACATTTAATGGTTTGGTAAAATTTTCAAATGTATAAGTCTATACTCAAACTCTTTCACTCAATCGTGCACCTCATTTATTCAAGATAGCAAAGTGTTTTCCTCTCTTTTTTCTCTCTTCAAAACCGGTTCTACCAAGGAGTTAGCAAGGGATCACAAAAATTTTCAAAGCTCAAGTTATTACAATCTAGATCACACTCTTATTAAGGTTTTGAAATAAAAACCTAGGGTGTTTAAGTTAATCCTTGTTATAATCACCTCATCATAGTAGCTTGTAAGCATATTACTTTCATTTTATATCTTTCATCTTCATTTCATATTTATTTCTTCATATTTTGAGCAAGCATGCAAGACTTGTGTATATTTATACCATTTTTACATTAATTTTAAGAGTTTGATATATATATAGTCATCCTATAATTATTCCCTTGGTATATATTGGTCTTGATGATGTTTAGGAACCCATGACACCTTAAGAAGGTGTATGGTAGGATTAGAATAGCTTTGGAGTTGATTTGAAGGGATTGGAATAGGTTTAGTACTAGAAAAACTATTTTCGACAAGTATATAAAGTGGTCTGATCGTATTTTGTTTTTCTGGAAAATCCGACTGTAGACATGAGTTTTTGGCCTAGATAATTAGAAAATATACTTTAAAACGAATCCGTGGCCGCTTGAACGGATTAAAACGGAGTTATAACGAAGAAGTTATGAATTTCTCAAGTTTGACGACGAAATATATATTTCTGAAAATTTCAGCAACCTATTTTTATTTTGTACGAGTTAAAAACGAGTCTTAAGCTTTATAAATTATTTCGACTTATCAAAAATATATTAGCATACTTTGATACGAAGCTAAGGACGTATAATACGTAGAAAACGGATTTGAAACGACTAAGATATAAACGTTTTCATAAATTGCCGTAACTTTATTATTTTAGAAAAACTAATTTTGGAGAACTATTTTTGGAGAACAAAAGTTTTGGAGAACTATTTTTGGAGAACAAAAGTGTTGGAGAACTAGTTTTGGAGAACTAATTTTGGAGAACTATCTTTGGAGAACTACTTTTGGAGAACTAAAGTTTGGAGAACCAAAACCATTTGGAGAACTAAAATATTGGAGAACAAAAGGGAGTACATTTTCTTATAAAAATTATAATTTCACAATAAATCATTAATAAACCATTGTAGGATGACATTTTGACGTAAATACTTGTAAAGTAATTTAAGATTGGTCAAGACGTCAAAAGAGTATTTTTCGACGATAAGTACTATTTTCAAAACTCACAAATGGTATAAATAACATACGAAATGCATGCATAACATTGCATCATAACTTATTAAATATCATATCATTCATAATAGGTCATTTTCGAGATTCACGCTACATCTCAGTGTATCCACTTTTGTCATCATAATCATTGCAACAGGTGAGTTCATAGCCCCACTTTTACTCTTTTAACTGTTTTACAAACTCTTGGGGGAGATACATGCTACATTTTTAATCGAACACAAATGCTTTGAACTGTATGCTATATCCGAATGTTTTATTGTCACTAAGTATTTGCCATGTTCGAAGTCCCTACATCATGAACCATTAGTCACTTGCGAGTGAGCGCGAATATTGTGAATAGGCCTATTGGAATTAACACTCCCGCTCTTATTGACCCAGTTAGGGGAAATCGAGCGCACTATATTTGAACCAGTAAGGTAAATTGGCAAGTTTACCTATTAGGGCGGCGATGAAACGATGATTACCAATTTTTATTGGTGCGATGTTTACGCTTTGGTGTCATGAACTTAGTGAAATAAATACTGTTTTGTTTTCAACGATGAGTGTGAAACAATTTAACTCACACTACGATGATTGTGTTCAAACGAATTAATTAAACCTATGGATTTCACTCAACCTTTGTGTTGACCTTTTTAAGCATGTTTTATCTCAGGTATCTAAGGCATACTTCATGGCATGCATGTGGACATATCATAGAGTCGCGGTGACGACGCGTCTCACTTGGGTTTTACATACTTTAAAACATCGTTTGAATTGTAACAAACTTATTTCCGCACATGTTGATTTTCATTTGGGACCTAAACTTTGTAAACTCTGATTGTTTTATTAAATCAAAAGATGTGTTTTCCAAACGACACTTTAGGTCGTTCAATATAACTGTGATTGTGATGCTATGACAGTCAATCCCCAGGAATTCCATTCCGCTGCAAAACAGGTAATTTGGGGGTGTGACAGGGTATCTCTCCCTTGTGACTCGAAACAAGAAACAAACACCCTTGGGTGTTATCTTGATACCCGAAAGCAATAATAACCGAGACAATTTTCTAACAACGAAACAAAGGATCAAGACACACTGACATACATCTTGAGGAAATATACGGTTTATGACCCAGCCTTGGGCTCTCGTGTATCGGGTACAACCCGACTCGAGTGGACCGCTTGACATAATCACACCTTAGGGGTCTAGGGGCTAAGCAAATCCCATACAAAATAAGCAAAACCAGCACCCTTCGTGACAACAATCAATAAGCAACAGAAAATAAGCCGAAAGCTAATAGGCAACAACAAATAAGCCAACACTAATTCTTTTTAGAGTCTACTTATATTTTACCACACTTTAAGCAACAACAACAAGAACGAACATTTATGATTTACAGTTTCATTCTACTCGTTCCAAATAACAGGACAACCTAAGAATTACAATATCTTAAAATAACATTGCAACACTTAAATAAATCAAATAAGATCTTACAATGTTGGTTGGGACGAATGGAGAAGGATCGATCACCAAATAATCAAATTACTCGCAATGTTCTTGAATTAATACAATTTGAAACTTGCTTAGTACACTCTTTAACACTAATTAGAAAACCCCTCTACTAATTCAAGAAACCCCTTTGATTATCCCAAACCCTAATTTATGTGAAATTGTGTGTAAAAATGTGTAAAACCTGTGACAAGAACCGATCCTATTTATAGAGAAGGAAGGGAAGGAAGTCTTGACTATTCCATAGTCTTTCTTGTGGGTGTCACCCATTATTGGCTGCTGTCACCTTCTCCTAGCCGAGTCTCAAAGTGACCATGATAGCAATGATGATAGCTTCTCCACTTTTGATGTGGTGATGGTGTTGAGATTGTAGTTGACCACAAAAGGAAAAAGTATCACCCCTCTTTGTGTTTCCTGTGTTTGGGTGGCTCGAAAAAGGAGGGAGGGTGAGAGAGACGAAAATGATGGGACATTTTTCTTATTCGTAAAGCTTGGAGATGGTGTTTTCAAGGTGGGAAAGGCGTGGGAGAAAATTTCCAAAAGAAGAAGAAGATGAAAGTGATATATCAGAAAATTTATAGGAGAGATGGTTTTGTGGGGCGTCACGTAGGGGTGGGGGGGAATATGTAGCTTTTTATTTATTAATTAGTATTATTATTAGTATTAATTGTACCCCATACAGTATAAACTGTACCGTAAGTAATAACGTATCTTTACATAAATTACTTTCTGAGTATCCGAAAATTATAATTTTTATATTTTTGGAAGCGTTTTTGGCAAACTGATAGGATGATGTGATTTTTGACTTTATTAGTTCGTTTTTATATTTCACGGTTACTTGTATGTTATCGATATGCGTGCGGACTCGTTTCTCAGGAAAACTATCGTACTTCTTGTTTTTCGATTATAATCGTCCGTGAATACTGAATAAAATAACTAACTCGCGTTTTTCCTAATGAAATGAAGTAGTGACGTCTTAAAGTAGGCTGAGAATTTGCTGGTTGTCACAATAGATCATATGCCACATGCTCATATGGTCTGTTTTCTTTAAAGCTGGCTTCTTTTCTGCAACAATCTTTGACTCTTCCGAATTTATATCCTTTGATTCATGTATATCCTTAAAATCTCGATTATTTGATATGGGTATCTCTTTTTTTATCTGTATGAGAAAGAAATTATTTTGTATATAACGATGTTCTAAATGATACCTGCCAATCCAGTTTAGCTTTTTTCGATATCTGATTAACTAATGAGACATCAGAATCGTGTTGTACACTCTTGTCTTTCTGCATGCTGGAACCCCCCATTGTAGAAAAAAAACTTGGGTTAGAAACACTTGTGGTAACGTCACACTGGGATGTTTCAACCAAAGAAGATAATTTCTTGAGTTTCTATTCCAAAAGAATACTCAAAGCATCGCTATCAATCCTAGGTGTCCCAAAATAAAGGAACTCTGAAGTTCCTGTAAAAAACTAGGCGGAGGGGGGGGGGGGGGTTTGAATAGTTTTGCCAATTTTAATTTATGTTTCAAAACTTTATATTCGATCTTATGTGAATTCGTATGGATGGATAGATAGTATAAAGCAATAAGTAAAGTAAATAATGAAAGCAAGTAAAGTAAAGGATAGAGAGTATTGACAAAAGTGATTTATAGTGGTTCGGCTACAAGGACACCTTGCTTTCCCTACTCCTCTCCCCAAGTTCCCCACTCGAAAGTTCAAGCACTATGTAAACAAGCTCCTTCAACACGGCGGAGAAGCCTCACAACGTCGCTTACACTTTTTCCGGTACAAAGCTAAATACCGAGTCCTTAGCACGGCGGACCAAACTAACACAACTATTACACAACAACTATGTGAAATATGAAATAGAAGATCTTGCTACAGAAATCTTGTGGATGAACAAGTCAATCAAGGACCCTTTGCTTGGATGACTTGTAGTGTATCATGATCTCGCCTTTGAGAAGGACCTATATGAGAATCACAACAAAAGAAAGAAGAACTACTAGATTGATCAAGTGATTAGAGATTAGAAGTGTGAGATAATATATGAGTTGCAAGAAGAAGGGTGAGTAACAATGAAGAAATCTCTTACTATTTATAGGCACAAAAGCTTACTCTAGCCCAGTTCTGGCGGATCCCTCACTTTGGGGATCCTTCCAGTGCAATCCTAGGGATCCAGCAAACTGGGTTGTACGAGTCCGGATTTTGGGTTGCAAACCGGGTTATGGGTTATGGGTATGAGCCATGGGTACCCAACAAGATACAATGTATCTAGACAATGGGTCATGGTTCTTGGGTCATGGGTTATGGACATTGGGTCATGGGTCATGGATAATACCCAACATGATTTCATGCATGATGTCATGCAATGGGTCATGGGTTATGGATTAGCTCCATGGGTATGGGTCATGGGTCTTGGATATTACCCATCCTATTACATAAACTATTACAACAAATGAATTATTACAACATTTTATGTGAATGACCAAATATATATACTTTACAAAAATAACATGTATTCTTATAATTTAACTTATGATAACTTTATATTTGTTATCAACAAAACACAACGAGATCGCTAAATATGAATAAAAGTTTTTACAGTTTATTTGTATTAACAATCTCCCTCTTTTTGTTGATGATAAAACATAATGTTATAATGAGTAAAACTTAAGATTAGATGTATGTTTTGAAAGCATATGTAAGTTTTACTTCTTCTCCCCCTTTTTGTCGAAACAAAAAGCTATCCTAACAAAGAAATAAAGTGTGGAAAAAATAAGCATGATCCACAAAGCACTAGCTCCCCCTTGATGGTAGCTCCCTCTAGAATTGGGCGTCAAGTGAGAAAATATAATACTTACAAAAATATGTTAGTAGTAACATGTAATATAATCTTGTATAGGACGAGAAACAAGATGGAGACCAAGGTACGTAAACAAAGCCTTGTAATAAAATATCAAAGTGTAGTGGTATATATGCCACATACAAAATGTAAAACTAAGAACAAGGATTGTTCTTTAAAATGACTAAAAAAAATAGAGAAAATAATATTATCATTTCTTCCATGCTTGCATATGGGTTAAAATGAAAGTTTTGGTGAGTGATAATGTTGATGCGATCAAGAATGTGGTTGAGTATGAATCACATCTCGTCCCTTACTTCCATTGCAAGTTCCCTAGTGGATTGACAATGTTCGCAATGGAGATGGTGAGGGTAGTGTTGGTGGATGGTTTTCGAGTAGGTTTGATTTGTGGAGGGTGGAAAATGTGGTGAAAATGTTGGAAAATGATAAGGATTTAAAAGGTACACTATTGAGGGGTCATTTAAGCCCTTAATCGACCACTTTTATATCCATTACTGCTTAATTTTGTTCCTTTTCACTTGTTAGGTCTCTTGAAGGCAAATTGCTGGAATGACACTTATTCCGACGAAAAGGCGCGAATATATGAAGAAAATGGCCAAAGTCAAGAATCAAGACACTCAAGCTGCTGGAATTAAAGGTGACGGCGTCACAGCCAAATGGCGACGTCGTCGCAACACACTTTGTGACGACTCAGTAGCCAAATTGCTATGTTGCACTTGACGGCATCATGTTTTAAAGAGTAGGGCGTCACAACTCAGACGGCCTAGATTCAGATCCCGACGGCGTCAGAAGATGAAGTCGACGGCATCACAACCATAAAGTGACGTCTTCACAAAGTTGACGTGGCCAAGACGAAAACCTAATGGCGGCGATCCGACGGCGTCACAAATAAAGAGTGACGCCGTCGCATATTGTAACTCTATATATAGAATTCGAATTTTCAGACTTTTAGGGAGGTAGTTTTGTGGAGTAAAAACTAAACCGAACTTTGGCTGTCTTGGACAGTATCTTAGGGTTCCATACCCTATTTTACAACAAGATAAGTGATTTACTTCATTAATTCAATTATGTCTTCAATTGATTGTGTGTATGCTTGCATGTTTTCCATGTCCGGCTAATTTACTTGTGTGTTTGCTTAGATCTATGAAACCTAGGTATTGAATATTGATTGGTTGTCTCTTATCTTAATTGTGATTGACCTAGTATTGCGATAGGTCATTCGTTATGTTTTTAATGCTTGAGTAATCTTTGTGAACATTTGTAACACCCCAACCCGCTAAGGGTAGAAGCATTACAAAATGGTGTCATATCAAAGCATACATAATGAACATAACAAAGCAGCAGAAGTTTTAAATAAATAACGAAAGGAAGAATTCAGCCAACACGGCTCAAACGTTACATAAGTTCATCGAAAATAAAAGGAATAATCCAAGACATAAATAAGCATAATCCGAGTCTAAATAATGCCAACATAATCAAGCATGAACTAAGATGACTAAAGCCATAAATCCGCATATCCGCCCATCACTCAAACCCATAGCTAATATCCCAGCTTCTAGCTTAATTACCTGCCGCATGGAAAGAAAACGCGGCTGCGCTTAAAAAGCCCAGTAAACAGATATATATAACAAACGAAATAATCAAAGAGTAAGTAACGAAGATAACATAATCATAAGGTGCAATGGGAAATATCATAAGGCATAACAAAGGATAACGAATAGAAAGAGAAATGAAATGTCAGTCATCAACCACGAGCCCATATCATATCATACACATATCATATCATATAATATCAATTGTATCCCGAGGGGTGACCTCGGAATACCATATATATGAGGGGAGACCTCAAGTAACAGTGGAGTGATCAACTCTTGGAAATGTGAAGACGCGGATTGCACCCGACATCATTCACCATATATATCTATCAAACAGATCAAATCCCTCGAAACATATCATATCTAGGATGCATCCATACGCCCCCCGGAACATAGTGGCCAAATCATATACATATAGTGAGCTCATATCATATCATAATGGGGACGGTGTGTATCATCACTCGTACACACTGGAGTCATGCCATTGGTGCATCAATGACACGGTCATGTTACCTTCATAACTAGGAACACATATTTGGCTCGGGTATCAGACTGAAGGGTCAAAACATATTCATATCATAATGGTTCATATCAAAGTTCATATCAAAGTTTCATATCGAAGTTTCATATCAAAGGTTCATATCAAAGGTTCATATAAGTTTCATATCAAAAGGGAGCATAGCAAGGTCATAGGGAAGCCCTAATCATGAGGCTTAGAGTAAAGCATAACAGTTCAAGCTAATATCGAAAGATGTATAAGAATCACGAGAAACCTTAAGAGGTAAGGTCAGAATATCTGTACCTTATTCGGAGCAAATCACAATGAAAGTAAAATCAAGAAAGGAGATCAATCCCGTCGCCCGGAACCTATATGAATTAAATAACGTTCTATAAGAACCAGATCACTCGTTTAAGACGGCTTTCCATTTTTAGTAATCTTTCCATTTTAAGTACTTTCTATTTTAGTAACTTTCCATAAATAGCAGGTTTCCATATTTAGTAACTTTTCATAAATAGCAGGTTTCCATATTTAGTAAGTTTAGTTACTTATCTAAAGTTAAATAATGAAGATGAGTGTTATTATGATTTAAGGATCATTTATGACAAGTTACAAAAGTTTAGGGTTTAAAATGCCAATAATGCAAAATATAGGGTTAAAAGTGTAAATATAGCAAGTTTACTAATTTTACTCATTAAATCCATTTAGTTACTATATTAACAAGTTAGCCCACTAAGTTTCATAATTTGTAAAACAACCCCTTTAATTTTTTATTAAATCGACATAATAACATTATAAACCCTAGGTTTTATGTTATGGTTATCGTATCCGTTCTAAACCATTTTAGCTCGATTATTATAAAATTACATGGCTCCTTATGTGATACCATTTTTGAGTCGTGACTCCCTTCCCAACATACATAGTATACGCCCCACTTATAAGACTAAACAAGCTCGTAAATCATTCTTTATCGATACAATTTATCACATACGTATACGCATAGTTTCACAAGCTCATTCAACCCTTAAACAAAGCATACATATTTCGACATCAAGAGAACCCAAAATTCAGTTTCGTATTAATATTTACATGCCACATATCATTCGATTCATACATGTTTAGAGTCATGATTTTATGTAGTCTATTTCATCATTTTATGTAGTCTATTTCATCATTTTATGTGACAACATATTCATCATTTTATGTGTTCCATTTTTATATAACAAGCCCTAATAAGGACTCCATGGCCACGAATTTAATAAGAAAACACAAAGGAGAAGACGTGAGATGATGATACGTTACCCTAGTAGCGTGTACGTGACAAAGAAACAAGAAATAAACCACCACGATCAAAACCAAGCCTCCCTTGGCTATCAAACCCCACGACCAAGAAACCAAACCCACGACCTAGCTTCTTTTCGAACCAAACACGATCACCACATCCACCAATCAATCACACACGATCACAAGCCTCCTAGGAACATTTGTTTGTTTGATTTTCGGATGAGAATGGAGAGAAAAGAGAAGATGTGAAGGAGAGGAGCTAGGGTTTTCTTTTTGTGTTTTTGAAATGAAAGGATAGGTGTAAATGAGGTTTAAATGAAATTGATATTGTGATTATGGGGAGGAGCCTATTATGGCCGGCCATCAAGGGGGGCGGAAGGACCAAATCATTGACTTTCCAAGCTTATCTTTTCCAAGTGTATGTAGTCTCTTTTGTAGTCTAGGTGAATTGTGTACATATTGATATGTTTATTTGTTACTTAGAGTTTAATCATTTATGTTCTTTTAATTCATATCATAAGTTAATTACTTTCATAATGTGTGTATATTATTGATGAGATAACTTGTTAAACGATGTTGACGTGTTTTCCGAGTTTGTATAATTTTAAGTTTGAGGGCAAAATTGTCATTTCACGCGTTCGAGATTTTAGGGTTTTACAACTCTTCCCCTCTAAAAAGAAAATTTTCGTCCTCGAAAATTGAAAGAAAATGGAGCAATAAACGAAGACATACCCGATGATGAAAAGAAATGTGGATAACTAGCTCGCATAGATTCCTCGGTCTCCCAGGTTGCTTCACGCTCTGGGTGATTCTTCTAAAGAATCTTAACAAACGGAATTACTTTGTTTCTCGTGATTCGATCTCGTCGATCTAAAATAGCTTCGGGTTCTTCCGGTAAGGACATATCTGGCTGAATCTGATCCAAAGGATAGGAAACCACGTGTAACGGATGATAGTTGTATCCCCGCAGCAGAGATACATGGAACACGTCATGAACATGAGATAACTGAGGAGGTAGAGCTAAACGGTAGGAAACCTCCCCAACACGATCCAGAATCTCGAAAGGTCCGATGAATCGAGGACTGAGCTTGCCCTTGATTCCAAAACGCTTAATACCACGGGACGGCGAAACTTTTAGAAAGACACGATCACCAACACGAAACTCCAAGTCGCGCCTATGCTTATCAGCATAACTCTTTTGCCGTGAACGAGCCTCCTTCAATATTTCCCTAGCAACCGCTACTTTCTCATTAGTAATCTCGATGAGTTCTGGACCTTCAATCAAACGTTCACCTACCTCATCCCAACAAATAGGTGCTCTACATTTCCTCCCATATAACAACTCATACGGTGCTCCCTTGATGCTAGCGTGCCAACTATTGTAGTAGGCAAACTCCACCAAGCACAGATACTCATCCCAGTTCCCAGTCCATTCCAATGCACAAGCCCTCAACATGTCCTCAAGAGTCTGAATGGTCCTCTCCGTCTGACCATCAGTTTGAGGGTGAAAAGCGGTACTGAACTTAAGACGCGTGCCCCAAGCTTTCTGCAGACTCTTCCAAAACTGTGACGTGAAGCGCGGATCTCTATCGGAAACAATAGCAGTAGGAGTACCATGCAATCTAATAATCTCTTGCTGAAAAATCTCCGCCAATCTACTAACACGATAATCTTTCCGGATAGGTAAGAAATGAGCGGATTTGGTTAGTCGATCAACAACCACCCAAATCGCGTCATGTCTTTTCCGAGTAGGAGGCAAACCCGTGACAAAATCCATGGAGATTTCTTCCCACTTCCATGTAGGAGTATCTAACAGCTGCAACAAACCACTAGCCCTCTGATGCTCAATCTTAACCTGCTGACAGGTCATACACTTAGCCACAAACGAAGCCACATCTTGCTTCATACCATTCCACCAGAAATGTTGCTTAAGATCCCGATACATCTTGGTAGAACCAGGATGAATAGTGAAAGGGGAACTATGAGCCTCCGACAAAACAGTTTCACGCAAAGCAGGATCATTCGGAACACAAAGCCGACCCTCATACCATACGACGCCGAAACCATCAACACTGAACTCAGTTTGCTTACCCGCCTCGATATTCTGAACTATAGACCAAAGCTCACCATCATCCTTCTGAGCTTCCTTAATCTGCAACATAAGGTTGGACTCTACCTTCAAGCTCGCCCAATAACCATCATAACCCCGAAAACAAAATTCCACATCCATAAGCTCAAGGTCGTGAAGGACCCTGGGTTCAATCTCCAAACTAGCAATCATACCCGACTTTCGGCTTAGTGCATCTGCAACCACATTAGCCTTACCCGGGTGATACTGGATGTTCGTGTCATAATCCTTAAGAAGCTCTAACCATCTCCGCTGTCTCATATTGAGCTCCTTTTGTGTGAATATATACTTTAAACTTTTGTGGTCAGTAAAGATATCACACGACTCACCGTACAAGTAATGCCTCCAAATCTTTAAGGCAAAAACCACCACAGCCAACTCCAAATCATGCATGGGATAATTCTCCTCATACGATTTCAATTGCCTCGAAGCATAGGCAATCACCTTACCATGCTGCATCAATACACAACCCAACCCTTTCTTTGACGCGTCGCTATAAATCTGGAAACCTCCGGAACCCGATGGAAGTGTCAAAATAGGCGCAGTAACCAATCTTCGTTTCAACTCCTCAAAACTCTTTTCACGCTCCTCCGTCCATTCGAACTTTTCTCCTTTCCTCATCAATTGCGTCAAAGGTAACGCCAATCGAGAGAAACCCTCAACAAAACGACGGTAATAACCAGCAAGGCCCAGGAAACTTCTCACTTCCGTCACAGTAGTAGGTCTCGGCCATTTTGTGATAGCCTCGACTTTAGATGTGTCCATCTTGATACCATCAACAGACACAACGTGACCAAGGAAAGCAACTTGGCTCAGCCAGAATTCACACTTGGAAAATTTTGCATATAACTTCTGCTATCGAAGAGTCTCCAATACAATACGAAGGTGCCGCTCGTGCTCAGCCTCACTCTTAGAATACACAAGTATGTCATCGATGAAGACGATTACAAATTTATCGAGGTACTCATGGAAAACACGATTCATAAGATCCATGAAAACTGCAGGTGCATTAGTCAAACCAAACGGCATAACCAAGAACTCATAATGGCCATAACGAGTACGGAACGCGGTCTTAGGAACATCTTGCTCCTTCACACGTAATTGATGATAACCGGACCTCAAATCAATTTTAGAGAAGAATTTTGCACCTTGCAACTGATCAAACAAGTCGTCGATGCGCGGAAGGGGATAACGGTTACGGATAGTGATACGGTTCAGCTCACGGTAATCAATACACAACCTCATACTCCCATCCTTCTTCTTAACAAATAACACCGGTGCGCCCCAAGGTGAAACACTGGGCCTAATAAAGCCGTTCTCCAACAGTTCTTGCAACTGTTCCTTCAATTCCTTCAATTCGATCGGTGCCATACGGTAAGGAGCCTTAGATATAGGTTCGGCACCAGGAATCAAATAGATGCCAAATTCAACTTCCCTAGCCGGAGGAATGCCAGGAAGTTCATCGGGAAAAACATCGGAAAATTCGCGTACAACAGAAAGACTTTCGATGGTCGGAACTTCAAGAGAAGTATCCTTAATGGATGCCAGAAAACCAAGGCAACCATGCGAAATGAGAGTGCGGGCTTTCATAGCCGAGATGATCTTAGCTGACTTAAGCGGTTGAGCACCATGATAAACGAAATCAGGTTGGTGAATATTACCAAAGATAACATTTCGAGCATAGCAGTCAATGGTAGCCCTATGCAAGGCCAACCAATCCATACCCAGAATAATATCGAAATCAAACATATCCAGAGGGAGAAGATTAGCCGAACGAATACCATCATCGAAACGTAGGGGACAATCCACATATTCACGATCAATAAGCACTTGGTTTTTCATAGGGGTGGAAATAGAGATTCGGTTTAACAAAGGTGTGGGTGTCATATTTAATTTCCTTTCTAACGAAGTAGATATCATAGAATGCGTCGCACCGGTATCAAATAAAGTAAAGGCAGTAATATCACCAATATAAAGAATGCCGGTAATGGTACCTGAAGAGTTCGCCGCTTGGTCCCAGGTAACAGAATACACACGGCCCTTGGTCGGAGCTGGTTTGGCCGTGTTTCCCGGAGTAGTCAGTTTCCCTTGAGTGCAATCCTTCACCCTATGAGTAGTAGACCCACATGCATAGCAACCACCTATGGCCTTGAAGCAAACGCCCGGATGAGGCTTACCACAAGTGTTGCAAAGTGGAGGAGGAGGCAAAACCTCAGCGGGCCTCCGATGATATGACGAACCAGAAGAACGGTCCTGTTGACCACCACGATAATTGGTCCCTAACCTGACGCTGACCCCCACCATCACGACCCTGACGGTCGTTTCTCGATCTGTCATACCTCTGTGAACCATGTGCCCTAGTATCCTGACGCCCACGGTCGTGACCACGGTCATGTCGACCCCTGAACTCCTGAGTATGGTCCTGTCGACCCCGAGGATGAATACGATCCCCATCCCTGTTCCTCTTGTTGTAACCCTGTTCCTCATGTAATAACTAAATAAAAGCTAAATAAAACGAAAGCTAAATAAAAGGAAACTGATAAAAAAACGAAATGAAACAAAGGAAACTGATAACAAGGTCGCAACGAAAAGAGAACAATGAGTCAAAGAGGATCCTGCAGAACACAATTATACAGATATCCAAACGAAACAGATAACAAGGAGAACTAAGCAAAGCAAAGCACCGATGACATATATACAAGCACATACAAACCTGGCATACAAGTACTGAAACATAAACAAGCATAGCAGACGTCATATTCACACAACATATATATGGCATACAATCGATTCAGGAAATCATAAGACATACACGTCAAAGAGAAATCTAAAGGCAAGCGGAAGCAATTAATTATTAATTGAGCATGACAATCACACAGGTAAAAACCCTTAATTGAAAACATAAATAGTATCATAACAGCGGAAGTACTTAATCGAAATCAAAACATAGCAGTCACACGTAACACGTAGAAATACAGTATGAGCATTATAATTAAATGAACTGGGGACATAGTAGGGCAATTAAACAAGTTAACAAGCCAAACGTCATTAGTTGAACCAGTTACCCAATCAAAGCATAGACGAAATGTAAACATGGCAGGTCAACAACAAGCAGGTAAGGATACAACGGATAAGTCATAGTCCACGAGATTAACTGAACGAAGTATACATGATAAACAGACAAAACTATCGATTACACACTAGCATGGTCACCAGACAAATCAAAGGGTCACATAACAGTAAAATAACATATCATCATATGACAACAGGTAAATCATATAATCGAATATTAATCATATCATAGCAGGGAAATCAGTAGCCACCTAAACATGAACAGCATAATCAAATTCCATAATCATATAATAACCCGGTACGTGAATGGAACGATAGTCTGAAGTAACGGAATGGGAGTGTGACAGATCAAAGCAATGGAATATACATATCTTGGTAGTAGAGTGAGTCATATAAGGGTACTGAGTAATGAACAATTAAATACAGAATATGGTGCGTTGGGGAATACAGAAGTACGGTATAGGTATATCAAAAGTGTAAGGGTTGTCAGAAATCTACCACGAGCCCGGAACATATCATATCATATCATATCATAAGTAACCATTGTATTCGGAGGGGTGACCTCCGAATACCATACATAATAGGAGGGGAGACCTCAGTAACCAATGGAGTAGCTAGCTCCCGGAATGTGAAGACGCATATTGCACACGACATCATTCACCATATAAATCATATCATATCATATTAAATCCACTAATAACATATCATATCTAGGATGCATCCATACGCCCCCCGGAAACATAGTGGCCAAATCATATACATATAGTGAGCTCATAATCATATCATAATGGGGACGGTGTGTAACATCACTCGTACACACTGGAGTCATGCCATTGGTGCATCAATGACACGGTCATGTTACCTTCATGACTAGGAACACATATTTGGCTTGGGTATCAAACTGACAGGTCAAAGCATAATCATATCATAAGGGTTCATATCAAAGGTTCAGAAGTCAAAGGTGCATATCAGATTTTCATAACATGAGTTCATAATTAGAGGTTCATAATCAGATGGTTCATAATCATAAGGTTCATAATCATAAGGTTCATAATCAGAAGTTCATAATCATAAGTTCATAATCATAACAAACGAATATCATAGCGAACATAAATCATATCAAAGGATTATGTCGGAATCATATCAAAAGGATCATAGCATAAGGAGATTATAGTAAAGGAATATCATAAGTGAAGTAAAGTCAAGGATCGAAAAGTTATGAGAAATCCCTACTGAAAAGGGATAGAATATCTGTACCTTATTCGAAGCAAGCGAAATAGAAAGTAATGTCACACGATGGATCAATCTTGCCGCCCAGAACCTATGAATTAGATAACGTTTATTAAGACCAGATTACTCATTTTAGGGAGCTTTTCATTTTTAGCAGGTTTCCACTTTTAGTAACTTTCCATAATCACTCGAATTAGGGTTTTCCGAATGAGTAATAATTAGGTTTAGGGCTTTTAAAACGTAATAACTTCAAATGATTCAATTAAAGGTTCTTAACGAAATTTATTTCTATAATGATCAAATTATAGTTTCTTATATATTAGTTAGATTTAATAAATATCTTAGTCATAATTAGATTTTTAAGCTTTTAAATGACATTTAATAAAGTCTAGGGTCAATCATAATGATAATCAAAGTGTAGGGTTAAAAATGTTAACATATTATAGTTTAAGGATTTAATGAGTAAATAAGTAAAATGTATCATGCACATGCGTACGAATTTTTAATTTCATATACAAATTCATTGCAAAGCTAGCATTCAATCTCGACGTGATTATACACTTGCTCGCGGCTCAAACGACTAACACCTATGATATAAAAATCATGCCCTATGATTAACCCCCGACTCACCTTCCCGGCATACTTTACAAAAAAAAAAACGGCTTACCCATTCGCGATCGCCCTTAAACTTACCCCTCGAAAGACCTTACATGAACTTCATTCTTTTTTAAAATACTTTAATATGAATTAGATAACGCATATTAAGATCAGATTTCTCATTTTTAGACGGCTTTCCATTTTTAGCAGTTTTCCACTTTTAGTAACTTTCCATTTTAGGCAGGTTTCCATAATTAGCAAGTTTCCATAATTAGCAGGTTTTCGTATTAAGCAAGTTTAGCCATTTAGTATACATTTTAAATATATTAGGTTAAGTGATTATTATAATACTGTAAGGATCCTTTATGGCAAATATTACAAGTTTAGGGTCTACAGTGTAGATGTCATAAAGTGTAGGGTCTTAATTGCAATTATAACAAGTTCACGTATTTTATTCATTTAGCCCCTTTAATTCTCACGTTATCATAACAAACCATTAAGTTTCATTTATTGCACTTAACCTTTAATTTGCATACACCATAGATATATATGTATTAACGAGCCCTTGTTGTTGTATCGATTTGTGTAACCCTGTTGACCACCTCTTGTTGTAACCTGGCTCTGATACCATAATTGTAACACCCCAACCCGCTAAGGGTAGAAGCATTACAAAATGGTGTCATATCAAAGCATACATAATGAACATAACAAAGCAGCGGAAGTCTTAAATAAATAACCAAAGGAAGAATTCAGCCAACACGGCTCAAACGTTACATAAGTTCATCGAAAATAAAAGGAATAATCCAAGACATAAATAAGCATAATCCAAGTCTAAATAATGCCAACATAATCAAGCATGAACTAAGATGACTAAAGCCATAAATCCGCATATTCGCTCATCACTCAAACCCATAGCTAAGATCCTAGCTTCTAGTTTAATTACCTGCCGCATGGAAAGAAAACGCGGCTGAGCTTAAAAAGCCCAGTAAACAGATATATATAACAAACGAAATAATCGAAGAGTAAGTAACGAAGATAACATAATCATAAGGTGCAATGGGAAATATCATAAGGCATAACAAAGGATAACGAATAGAAAGAGAAATGAAAGGTCAGTCATCAACCACGAGCCCATATCATATCATACACATATCATATCATATCATATCAGTTGTATCCCGAGGGGTGACCTCGGAATACCATATATATGAGGGGAGACCTCAAGTAAAAGTGGAGTGATCAACTCCCGGAAATGTGAAGACGCGGATTGCACCCGACATCATTCACCATATATATATCTATCAAACAGATCAAATCCCTCGAAACATATCATATCTAGGATGCATCCATACGCCCCCGGAACATAGTGGCCAAATCATATACATATAGTGAGCTCATATCATATCATAATGGGGACGGTGTGTATCATCACTCGTACACACTGGAGTCATGCCATTGGTGCATCAATGACACGGTCATGTTACCTTCATGACTAGGAACACATATTTGGCTCGGGTATCAGACTGAAGGGTCAAAACATATTCATATCATAATGGTTCATATCAAAGTTCATATTAAAGTTTCATATCGGAGTTTCATATCAAAGGTTCATATCAAAGGTTCATATAAGTTTCATATCAAATGGGAGCATAGCAAGGTCATCGGGAAGCCCTAATCATGAGGCTTAGAGTAAAGCATAACAGTTCAAGCTAATATCGAAAGATGTATAAGAATCACGAGAAACCTTAAGAGGTAAGGTCAGAATATCTGTACCTTATTCGGAGAAAATCACAATGAAAGTAAAATCAAGAAAGGAGATCAATCCCGTCGCCCAGAACCTATATGAATTAAATAACGTTCTATAAGAACCAGATCACTCGTTTAAGACGGCTTTCCATTTTTAGTAATCTTTCCATTTTAAGTACTTTCTATTTTAGTAACTTTCCATAAATAGCAGGTTTCCATATTTAGTAACTTTCCATAAATAGCAGGTTTCCATATTTAGTAAGTTTAGTTACTTATCTAAAGTTAAATAATGAAGATGAGTGTTATTATGATTTAAGGATCATTTATGACAAGTTACAAAAGTTTAGGGTTTAAAATGCCAATAATGCAAAATATAGGGTTAAAAGTGTAAATATAGCAAGTTTCCTCATTTTACTCATTAAATCCATTTAGTTACTGTATTAACAAGTTAGCCCACTAAGTTTCATAAATTGTAAAACAACCCCTTTAATTTTTTATTAAATCGACATAATAACATTATAAACCCTAGGTTTTATGTTATGGTTATCGTATCCGTTCTAAACCATTTTAGCTCGATTATTATAAAATTACAAGACTCCTTATGTGATACCATTTTTGAGTCGTGACTCCCTTCCCAACATACATATTATACGCCCCACTTATAAGACTAAACAAGCTCGTAAATCATTCTTTATCGATACAATTTATCACATACGTATACGCATAGTTTCACAAGCTCATTCAACCCTTAAACAAAGCATACATATTTCGACATCAAGAGAACCCAAAATTCAGTTTCGTATTAATATTTACATGCCACATATCATTCGATTCATACATGTTTAGAGTCATGATTTTATGTAGTCTATTTCATCATTTTATGTGACAACATATTCATCATTTTATGTGTTCCATTTTTATATAACAAGCCCTAATAAGGACTCCATGGCCACGAATTTAATAAGAAAACACAAAGGAGAAGACGTGAGATGATGATACGTTACCCTAGTAGCGTGTACGTGACAAAGAAACAAGAAATAAACCACCACGATCAAAACCAAGCCTCCCTTGGCTATCAAACCCCACGACCAAGAAACCAAACCCATGACCTAGCTTCTTTTCGAACCAAACACGATCACCACGTCCACCAATCAATCACACACGATCACAAGCCTCCTAGGAACCTTTGTTTGTTTGATTTTCGGATGAGAATGGAGAGAAAAGAGAAGATGCCGCCACTTTGTAAAGGAGAGGAGCTAGGGTTTTCTTTTTGTGTTTTTGAAATGAAAGGATAGGTGTAAATGAGGTTTAAATGAAATTGATATTGTGATTATGGGGAGGAGCCTATTATGGCCGGCCATCAAGGGGGGGGGGGGGAAGGACCAAATCATTGACTTTCCAAGCTTATCTTTTCCAAGTGTATGTAGTCTCTTTTGTAGTCTAGGTGAATTGTGTACATATTGATATGTTTATTTGTTACTTAGAGTTTAATCATTTATGTTCTTTTAATTCATATCATAAGTTAATTACTTTCATAATGTGTGTATATTATTGATGAGATAACTTGTTAAACGATGTTGACGTGTTTTCCGAGTTTGTATAATTTTAAGTTTGAGGGCAAAATTGTCATTTCACGCGTTTGAGATTTTAGGGTTTTACAACATTAGTTTATAATCACCTAGAGTTATTGTAGGATAAACATCCAAAGATAACCTTAGAGTTTCGTAGGCAATTGTTGGAATCACTCCTAAACCATAATCAAGTGTTAGTAATTAATATGTAATAGTTAGCTTTATTATGGCCTTTATGTTTGTTATTAGCCTTAAGCTTATGTAGAAGGCCCATGAGCTTAGGCCCAAGCCCATTAGAGAAAGGATGGAAACTAGGAGTGTTGCCCTAGCTTTCCTCCTATAAATACTCTTGTAAACCTTCATTTGAAGGTTGGTTGTTCAAGTTTTCTTTCACATACATCTTACGCGTAAACCGTCTTTAGTATATCGTGTGTGTGTGTTTGTTTACTTGTTCAATCGCCTTTTCTCTTTCTATATTACTTGTGTTTGTAAAACTAGTGACCTAACAGTGGTATCAGAGCCTACTAGTTGGGTGAATCGTGTTTGTTTTTGAAGTGGGTTTCGGTCCTACGCCTAAAACGCACATTTGATACTTTGGTTCGCTTAAAAACTTGTTTTTTACACTTTTTAATTTAAGATTCTTGTACTTTCAACGTTTTGAGGTGTTAAAATACGTGTTTTTGGCAAAAAGTTTCAAACTTTATGCGTGGATAGTTGTTTTTTATCGAGTTTTTGAACGTGGGTTCTATCCTACTCGTAACTGTTTTAGAGGCTTTGGTTCATCAAGTTTCACACTTTTGTGTATTTTGGTGTTATTGAAGCTATTTTATCACACAAAAACTGGTTTAGAAACACTTTTGGACAAAATCAAAATTTTGAGCATTCCTACGCGTAGTAAAACCCTAAAACTACGCGTAAGTGCTTCATTGGTTTGATCTTCATTTTCCTGGTTTATTCCGTGTTTTCTTACTTGGATAAGTCTGAAAATACGTCGAATTTGGATATCTCTTGCACTGTGATAGTGTAAAAGATCATTTGGGCAAAAACCCTAAAATTACGCATAAGCATAAGCTTACGCGTAGAAATCCTACGCCTAAAATTTTTCCTACGCCTAAGCCTAGTCTTACGCATAAGAAAATCCTACGCCTAACTTTCTACGCCTAACTTTTGTCTACGCCTAACTTTAGTGCTTTTCCTACTTACGCGTAAGCTAAATCCTACGCGTAACTTCTCATTGTTACGCGTAACTTTGGTGTTTTTATGCATAAGTGCTACTTGGTTCTTGTCTTTTCTACGCCTAAGGACACTTCATCAACAAAGGTTCATTCGACTACAAAGATCCATTTTTACTACACAAGTTTATCAACATGTCTCAACCACCATACTCTAACTATTTCCCTCACACTTATAATCATCAACAACAACACTAATTAACTCCACAACATCAACAATGGAATCAACAACAAGCTATTTATCAACAACAATTTAATCAACAACATAATCCACAAATTGGTGCAATTCCACCACCAAAAATGGTTCAAACACCACCAAGCCTTCAAGTTCAACCCTACACAAATGATTTCAATCAACATCCATCAAGGAACACTATGAAGGAACCCACTTGGTTTGCAAAGATGTGTGAAGCTTTAAGCAGCCAACAATCAATTCATGAGGCTGGATCACTTGATAGACCTCCAATGCTAACTCCAGGCAACTATGATCAATGGGTGATAAGGTTCTTTAGGTTTTGTGATCTGAAGAAGCCACATGGAAAGTTCTTAAAGAAGGTTATCTTGGAAAGTCCATTTGAGATGCCTACTGTCATTGTACCCGGAGATCCAACTGCCGTTCCACCAAGAGATGAACAAACGAACATTGCTACTGTTGCAGAATTGAATCCTCAAGAACTTCTACACTATGAAGAAGATGAACTTGCAATGGAATACATCCTCTTAGGATTACCAAACCCAATTCTTCGTAGTGTTGATGCTCAAAAGACTGCACAGAAAATGTGGGATCATATTCGTCTTCTTATGGAAGGATCTGTACTCAATCAGGAGGATTTGGAATCCAAAATTTACTTGGCTTATGAACACTTCATGATTGAACCTGGAGAGACACTAGAGTCCTATCCTCATCGATTTTCAGACATCATCAATGATTTGGATAAACACAACATCATCATGCCAAGAATTGCAGTGAATACTAAGTTCCTGAGTAGTCTTGGTCCTGAATGGGAGAAGTATGTCATTTTTCTCCGTCAAGCGAAGAATATGCATCATTCTACTTATGGATTGTTGTACGATTACTTGAAGCCTCATGAAAAGGAAGTTGATCGGGAAAGGATTCTCCGTGCTCAAATTGCTACACAGTCACATCCGGAAAATCAACAACTTGCCTTGTATGCTCAACAGAATTATCCCTCTCAACCAGCAACTCAACCAACTGCCTCAACCACACCTTCACAGCAACAACCTCAACAAAATCAATTGGTTCCATACAACAACAATGCTCAAGCATATGTCAGTGAAGCGACTGAGGAAATCGATCCGTTCGAAGCATTACAACAAGGATTTGTTATGATTGCTAATGCTTTTGGCCGTTACACCAACAAATCCAACAATCGTATTCGTTCCTCATCTAACACACGGACTCAAGCTGTTGTGAACAATGGACGTGTTGAAGTTCATAATCGTGATTATGGTCGTCAGATGGGCGGTGGTCAAGGGTTTAATGTTGTGGGTAGGAATAACAACAGAGCTCAAGTGGTGGAACAGGGAAATGCTCAAAATCGGTTAAATGGTCTTAGATGCTACAACTGCAATGAGAAGGGACACCTGGCTAATGCATGCCCAAAGCCGAGGACTAGGTGCAGTGCTTATTTCAAAGAGGCTTTACTTTTGGCTCTTAAGGATGAAGCTGGTAGATCTCTCACAGACAAAGAACAGAGCTTTATGGCAGATGCCGACTCAGATGATGATATGGAGGACTTGCAGGCCAATGCAGCTGTTATGTTGATGGCTAATATGCAAGAGTTACACATGAGTGAAACAGGCCCAGTGTATGACACTGATGGCTTGTCTCAGGTACCCGAACAAACCATCATCATATCTGAACTAATATCTCCGCCAATATCTGAATTCGGCACGGCTCAGATTGTTCAAAATGAGTCATCTACATCTCATTCTAACGATTTTCAAATAAACCCCGTAGTTACATTTGACGATCCAGATGACCTTATGGTTTCCCTTGATAATCAAATTGACTCCGTGGTTATACTTAAGGATCTAAATAATGATCATGTTGTGACTCACGTTGAACACGCTGAACCTTTGCCTCATCCAGATCTTGTTCTGTTACTTAAAGACCAACAATCCCAAATTGCTGAATGTGTTGCATTAAATCAGATCTTAAAAAGTAAAAATGCACTGCTAACCAAGGATTTTGAATGCTTACAAATGCAACTCAACTTTTTCAAAACTCAAGAAAACCGTGAAAAAGGTTTTGAAGCCGCTTTTGCAAAATCTCATCAAAATGAAAAATATTTAGAGAAACAGATGCGTGATCTAGCCGCCTCGAAGAATGCTTTGTTGTCTGAATTAGAACAACTGAAACATGAACATAAAAAGCAAATTAACGCTCTCACCTTGGAAAATCAAAAAGCTAAGGCTGAGTTGTTAACTTGTCAAAAACAGTTCTCCGCATACAAAAAGCATTCAACGAATCGGGTAGATGACCTTCTTGAAGAAATTATCGACTTGCAAAACAAACTTAAAGAGTTTAAAACTGTTGTTTACAAACATGGTGAATCAGTAACAGCTATTGAAAAGTTTACCTTAAAACCTAATCCAAAAGAATATGGAAAAAATCTAGCTGATTACAAACCAAAGCTTTCACTAAAAACATTCAAACCAACTCCTGAAGTTTCCAGTGCAGAATACAAAATTGATAATACTGTTATGAGTGTTGTTGAATATCATCGTCAAGAGGAATTAGATGCAGAAGACGAGAGTCGATCAAAATTAAAAAACGTTGTTTACAACAAACCTTTTAATTATAAAAACGCGGTCACTTTCGTCACACCAACGGATTCTTCTAACACACCAAGGGTTATCATCAAAACACCTGAGTCTTCTAATGTTAATCCCAAAACAGATTATGCACAAACTTATGGTCCTTTACCTTCAATTAGTGAAGTAAACTCAAAACCTGAAAATCGAAATATTCTTAGATATTTTGACATTTTCATGGCTGACCTCAAAATTTTACAACATGAGATAGAATATCGCTCTGAAATCAAAATTGAACACTTTCAATCGCCTCTGGCGCGAGAACAAAGAGACATTTTTCAGAAAAATCTTTTACCTAACGTTAAAAACTTGAAAAGTTGTGCATTAGCCTGGGAACGGGATTTTCATAAGGAACTTGGAACTATGAAGGTCGTTTTCGAGAAAACAAAAACATCTATTTCTAATACTAAACGTAAAAAGAAACTTTTGAGAAAATATGTTGATCGACTCTTGGAAGACCTTATCTGTGCTGATGTCCATAATGTTGTGTTGTTTCATTCCTTGCCATATGCATCTGATTATATCTCTGCTGATATTGTTGAAAATGTTGTAACTGTTGAGAACACCGATAATGTGCTTCAGATCGAGTCTTTAAAAGCTGAAAATAAACAATTACTCAACGAAATTTACAATGCAAAACG
Organism: Chrysanthemum seticuspe; assembly: GCA_019973895.1. Classification (NCBI taxonomy): domain Eukaryota; kingdom Viridiplantae; phylum Streptophyta; class Magnoliopsida; order Asterales; family Asteraceae; genus Chrysanthemum; species Chrysanthemum seticuspe. Next base: position 157,004,398 of record BPTQ01000005.1, on the reverse strand, counting down.
TCGTCTTCATTGGTGTGAAAAAGATATTCACAAGCATCAACTTAGTTTTCAAAAGAAAATCGCTCAGTTGAGTGCAAAATCTTCTGATCCTAAATTTGAGCAACTGGATGATCAAAACGTGTCTTTGAAAAGTCAAATTTCTAAATATGAACAAGAACTTGTGAAAGTTAAAAAGGAATATGGTGTCATATTTGATTTACTCAATAAGACTCGTCATGAAGCATCAAACGAACTTGATCACTATCTTGCTCACACTAGCAAAGTCATGAATTTTGCTGGTAACATTCGTTCTGAAAATCAAGATTTGATTCACACTATCTCTAAGTTAAGAGAAATGTTAGGAAAGTATGAACAACTTCCGCCTACCGTGATTAAGAGATTAGCACCAGTCACACTTAGCAATCGTGAACCTAGAATCCCTCCTGCCAAATCACAAGTTACTAACGTGTTTCCATCTACTGAAACAGGAATAGTTGCGTCTTTTCCAAACGTCCGCACTTCACAGCCTAGGAGCACTCAATCGAAGAATAGGAAGTTGCGACCTAAGAAAATATCAATAAGGAATGCTAAAGTAGAAGAACACCCTAGGACTCTGAATAAGACTCATGTTGCTTCCACTATAGATGTTGCGTCTGGCAAATGTAATAGAAATAGTGATGTAACGAATGCTAAACCGTTAAGTACTTTTGATATTCAGTCTGATGCACCTTGTGTTATTTGTCGGAAGAGTATGAATTCTGATTGTCATGACAAATGTGTTGCTAAAGCTATAATCTCTCGTTTACGGAATCCTAAGAATCGGAATACCTCTAGGCCCACTAATCATTCTAAGTCTGTGCTTGGTAGACCGCCTTCTTTAGATTCTAAGGCAAACATTGCTGTCACTGTAGCTCCAGTTTCACCTCCTAAGAATGTAGTACCACCTAGTGCATTCACTAAGACTAAAGCAAAGAGTAGTTATAGATGGCAGAAATGGATATATAACACAATAGGATTTAAATGGATGCCTAAAATTATTAATGTGTGTATGTCTAATATACCTGCTTCGGAACCCTCTAACATTTCGGGTTCCACATCTACTTCTATTCCATCTGTGTCGTTTGTATGTAATGCAGGTGATACAGATCATTCTCTGGATTGTTGATAGCGGATGTTCCCGACACATGACAGGAAACCTTAAACTGTTATCAAACTTTATTGCAAAGTTCATTGGCACTGTCAGGTTCGGGAACGATCACTTCGCAGCTATCATGGGCTACGGAGATTATGTCAATGGGAACATCGAAATCAACAGGGTTTACTATGTGGAAGGCCTCGGTCACAATCTGTTTTCAGTAGGTCAATTTTGTGATGGAGATTTGGAGGTTGCTTTGAGGGAGAAAACTTGTTTCATTCGTGATCTACAAGGAAATGACCTTATGTCTGGCTCGCGTAATTCTAGTCTCTACACTATCTCTATGCAAGACATGGTTGCTTCCTCTCCCATCTGCTTACTTTCAAAGGCATCATCTACAAAATCCTGGCTATGGCACCGTCATCTCTCACATCTAAACTTTCAAACAATCACCAACCTTGCTCGACACAAACTAGTTGAAGGACTCCCACGATTCTGGTATTCAAAAGATCACCTTTGCTCAGCCTGTGAACAAGGGAAAAGCACTCGTGCTCATTTTCCTTCAAAGGTGGAACACAGCTCTCAGCATGTGCTTCATCTTCTTCACATGGATTTGTGTGGCCCAATGCGCGTGCAAACGATCAATGGCAAACGCTACATCTTAGTAATTGTTGATGACTACTCACGATGGACTTGGGTCTACTTTCTTCGAAGCAAAGACCAAGCTCCACAAATGATCATCACCTTTCTCACAAAAATACAGGTTCAGCTCCGCAACACCGTCAGGATAATCAGAACAGACAAAGGAACTGAATTTGTTAACAAAACCCTTCGTGAATTCTATGAGAAAGTGGGAATTCAGCATCAAACATCTATTGCACGTACACCTGAACAAAACGGAGTTGTTGAAAGACGAAACCGAACGTTAGTGGAAGCTGCAAGAACAATGTTAATCAATGCTAAACTTCCAGATTACTTATGGGCAGAAGCTGTATCTACTGCATGCTATACTCAAAACCGTTCTATGATCACAAAACGCCACAACAAAACACCTTTCGAGCTTATCCACAACCATAAACCGAATCTCAAACACTTTCATGTATTTGGATCCCTGTGCTATCCGAATAATGATCGTGATGACTTTGGAAAGCTCAAAGCCAAAGCTGATATTGGAGTCTTTATTGGATACTGTGACAATTCTAAAGGTTTCCGAATCTGGAATCGTCGAACTAAGGAGGTAATGGAAACGATTCATGCTCATTTTGATGAACTCACTGAAATGGCTTCTGAGTATAACAGCTTAGAACCCGGTCACAACTGTTTAAACTTCCCTCAACCCCCATCATCAGCTGAACAAAGCCCCCAGCTAACTCGTCAACAAATGGAAAGGTTATTTGCTCCTCTGTTCTGTGACGATATTGATGAACATGCTCCAGGTGTATCCGCTGTTTCCGCTGCACAACCTGATAATATTCCTATACCTGTTACACCTGCTACAACAACTACTGTTGAAGATGCACCTACACCAGTTGACTCCAACACAACAGTTGAACACACCGCTTCCAACAATGATGAACCAGCTGATGATATTCTGAATGAAGTACCCCCACCTGCAGATTTTGATCCAAATGCGTTCTTGAACCCGTTTGCCAATGAGACTGCTGCACCAGATGTCGCGGAATCTTCAAGAAACCATTTGAATCCTCAGAATCTGCACAATGTATACCAACATCAACCCTCTACACATAGATGGACTAAAGACCATCCTCTGGCTAATATTATTGGCAACCCAAATCAACCAGTCGTTACGAGACAACGTCTTCACACAGATGGTGAACATTGCATTTATGCACTCACTGTCTGCCAATCTGAAAAACATTAAAGACGCAATGACAAAAGATAACTGGATTGAATCCATGCAAGAAGAACTCAACCAATTCAAACGTCTTGAAGTATGGGAACTGGTTGAAAGACCAACAGGGGTCTACGTCATTGGTCTCAAATGGATTTGGAAAAACAAATTGGATGATGAAGGGAATGTAATCCGAAACAATTCACGTCTAGTTGCTAAGGGTTATCGTCAAGAAGAAGGAATAGACTTTGAAGAATCTTTTGCTCCAGTTGCTCGTCTTGAGGCTGTTCGGATATTTCTTGCGTTTGCAGCTCATATGAATATGACGGTCTATCAGATGGACGTCAAAACGGCGTTTCTCAATGGACAACTTAAAGAAACGGTTTATGTCAGCCAACCAGACGGATTCGTTAATCCAGAGTGCCCGAACCATGTCTACAAACTGAACAAAGCTCTTTATGGACTCAAACAAGCCCCTCGGGCATGGTACGATAAGCTATCATCTTTCCTCATTGCTAATAATTTCACCAAAGGCTCGGTTGACCCAACTCTTTTTATACAATATCACGGGGCACATATCTTAATTGTACAAATTTACGTGGATGACATCATTTTTGGGTCAACACATAAAAAGTTTTCAACCGCTTTTGCAAAACTAATGAAGAAAATTTTTGAAATGTCCATGATGGGTGAACTTGCGTTCTTTCTAGGACTGCAAGTTCATCAATCACCCCGTGGTATTTTCTTGAGTCAGTCCAAATATGCCCTTGAACTGTTAAACAAATTTGGAATGACAACCTGTGACACTTATGCCACACCAATGGCTCATACCAAGAAGTTAGATGCTGATTTACATGGAAAATTAGTTGACCCTACCAAATACCAAAGTATTATTGGGTCTCTCATGTATCTAACAGCTAGCAGACCTGATATAGTCTTTGTCGTTTATCTATGCTCCCGTTATCAGTCGCGACCAACTGAAACCCACCTCTCTGAGCCTAAAAGAATCCTCCGATACATCAAGGGAACCATTAACTTGGGGATCTGGTATCCGAAGGATTCTGGTTTTGAACTAATCGCTTTTTCAGACGCTGATCACGCAGGATGCTTAGACTCAAGGAAAAGTACTTCAGGAGCACTACAATTTCTCGGTGATAAACTTGTGTCTTGGCAATCAAAGAAGCAGGATTGTACATCCTTGTCATCAACCGAAGCAGAATATGTAGCCATGTCCGCGTGTTGTCCTCAAGTCATCTGGATGAGAACACAACTCAAAGACTATGGTTACGTATTTGACAGAATCCCGATGTACTGCGACAATCGGAGTGCCATTGCAATCTCGTGCAACTAAGTTCAGCACTCGAAATCAAAGCACATTGATCTTCGCTATCATTTCATCAAGGATCACGTGGAACAGGGTACCGTTGAATTATACTTTGTGGGTACTGAATACCAATTGGCAGATCTGCTCACCAAAGCCTTGCCTCCTGCTAGGTTTAATGAGTTGGTCCACCGGATTGGTATGAGGTGTTTGACTCAAGAGGAATTGGATGACCTCTTAATACAGTCTTAAAAACCTGTCAAACACCAAAACATCCTTTGTAGATAAATTTTTCAAAAACAAAATACAAAAATATAAAATCTTATAAAACAACAAAAATATTCTTCTAATCTATAATCTTTCAACATGGCAAGTATATTTCTTCCTTCAACACTATAATCTTTCAAAATTCAGTATTTTTACGATCAAGTGTTGAGGGGGAGAAATTTTCACTTAACTGTTTCAAAACATCCGTGTACTTGCATGTTATCATATCCCGGTTGGTTATTTTATCAAATGGTGGTAAATTTTCAGGTACAATGACACTCCTCGGACTAAAATTAATAACCTTTCATTATTTTCTAGAGTCGAGGGGGAGTGTCGTCAAGTTTCTTTCCTAAAAACTTTGTTTGGTAACCAAAATGGAAGCTAAATGGCTTTGTTTGAAAAGGGAAAAGGTGGAGGGACTAAAACTGTCAAAATGTTAAAGTTATTTTAAATAAAACACCTCCCCACCTAACTTTCACTTCACATTTAATTCTAAACCTAAACACATCTACGCCTAATAATCATTCGAGCAATCCGTTGTTTTGATCATCACTTTGTAAGTTGTTTTGTGATTAAAACATGTTTTTAAGATAAGGTTTTTAATTTCATGTAAATCCAACGGCTAAAAAGTGTTTTTCAAGTGATTTTGTATTCTACGCTTAAGCATATGAACACAAAATCAATGTGTGTATGTTCTTGGTTATATGGATAGTGTCACAACGTTGTTTATACATCAAGGATACCATTTTAACCATCCAAACCCAACCAGAAACACGTATCAACGATTTTTTTGAAAATTAGGGTTTATGTGTCGATTTGGGTTTTTCCAAATGTGAAGTGTTTTGGTATAAAAGATTGTTGGGTTATGGTCTTAAGTTGTTGAATTAATGATTTCCATTGTTATTAACCACCCAGAAACACGAATTGGTGAACAATTTGTATTTAGGGTTTAATGTTCATAATATTGGGTAACTTTTGATTCACAAGGAGTTAGGTGTTATAACTTGGTATAAAGACTCCCTCAACACTCTTAAACTACCAGAAAAAGTCTTGTGCAAATCCCATGGTTAAATTTCATACGCGTAATTCATAACCCTTAGGGTTTTGACCTACGTGTATGACTTTTTACGCGTAATCTTCCTATGAATGTTCATGCCATAAAATGTTGTTAAAATGATGTTTTGTGATAATGTTAATGATTTGATAAACTTATTTCAGGATTTGTTACGCTTAAAATTCAGAATCAAGGTCATTTGCATTTCTACGCATAAGGATTACCCTACGCGTAGTCAGTTATGCCTACGCGTAAGGTTCTACAGTGGGACTACGCGTATCCTGTGAAGGATATGCGTAAACAGTGCCTCTACGCATAAGGTCTACTCTTACGAGTAAGCCTTACGCGTAAGGTTTTATATACGCCTACGCGTAAGCTCTACGCTTAAGGTCCCCTTTTCTTACGCGTAACATTTTCTACGCGTAAGATAGGATCCTACGCGTAAGCTTATAACTACGCGTATAAAACACTTGCTTACGCATAACCTTATCATTGCTACGCATAAGCCTGGATGGACCTTCATAATGAATTGTTACGTGTACAATCTTGTTAATAAGCTAATCATATCGTCACGAATTCAATAATGTCACTAATAAACTTAAACGTTTAATATGTTATGAAATATAAGTGATAACATAAACTTTAAAACCTTAAAGTTAACTAACTCACGAAATGTTTCTGAGCATCATTAGACTATTGGACAAACAAGTGACTTACGAATCGTAACAATCATTAACACTACTCATTCAATAACTAGACAATAAAACCTTCTGTTGACTAACATTATGTCTTTCGATATGTTGGTTCTTTTGGCTAATGTTATTTCAGATAAAGATATGGCTGAACAAATGAACGTGGATGCACAAGAAGTTCTTACAATTGCTGATATCTTTCCAAAAGGTTACCCGAGAAAACTTGGAAAGAATAACCTTAGGGTTGACTTTGCCACCCTAACTTGCACATAATCTTCTTGTCTCATAGCGGTGGATATTCTCAAGACTCATCCTTATCAGAATATGCTCTCACACTCTGCCACAGTTCCAGAAGTCTACATTCAACAATTCTGGGATTCCATGCAGAGGATCCCTGGTCAAAATGCTGTGAAAGTGACCCTTATCACAAGCAAGTCACTATCACTCCTGATGACTTACGGGTTGTTCTCATAATTCCAGACATCGCACCAACCGACTTCTTTGCCACCCCTACTGAACAGACTGTCCTGCAATTCTTGATAGACATTGGTTATGATGAAGCTACAGGAATCATTACTAAGCACTATCTCGTGGAGCTGAAGAATATTCCTCAACCATGGAGGACACTCTATATGATCATCACCAAATCAGTCTCGGGTCGTGACAGTGGATATGAGCATCCCAAGCTCATGAAACTGCAGATTTTCTGGTCTCTGATCAACAAGAAGGACATCATAATTGAAGCACTGCTTTGGGAAGACATGATGCTGTTTCAGAAGAAGCTTGGCAACAAAATTCCCTATGTCAGATACACCAAGCTGTTGATTCAGAGAGCTCTTGGACTTCATCCTGATATCCCCAGGAGAATTAGGGAGCTGAATTACCCGATCACCTTCTTACAGAGGAAATCAAAAAGCTAGAAACGTACAAAAGGTATCGGGTAGCCGTTAAAGAAGGTAAATTTGGAAACCTTGATGAAAAGGCTTCTGGGACACCTACTCGAAGGACCACAAGAGGCAGTATTGGAAGTGCCACAAGTACAGATAGTCAGAGGAATGTTCCAAAGAGGAAACCTACTCCTAAGAAGAAAGTTCCCTCTCAGGAAGCTACTCCTATTCCATCCTCTACACCTGAACTTCCAAGAAAGCTTTTGGACGAAAGTTCTGAAGGAACAGAATCAGACGGGGAGATTCATTATTCTGAAACTGCACAAGATGTCTCAGACATTCCAAAACCTCCAAGTCCTCAAGCTGACAAAAGTAAAGGGAAGACTCCTGTACTTGAGACATTTGATGAAAGCTCTGAAAGTGAAAATGTTGAAGAGCCACCGGAAATTGAGTACAAGAAGAAAGTCAAACGACTTAGACATCAACACAAGGCTGAAGTGTTTGCAAAAGATCAAATGGGTGGTCCCAGAGGATCAAGTGGTGCTGCCCACTCCGAACCAACTCCTGATGCGGTTAATCGACCCGATAAGGGAGCTGGTACCACCACTCTTATGCAACAACAACCGCCTGTGGAAGATACTATAGTGTATGACTTTGAGAATCCAAAAACTGACAAGAAGAAGAAAGATAAAGATGCTGATTATGACATGTTTCTTCTGGATAGTCCGACACGTACACAGAAGGAAACTTATGAACCGCCAAAGGACCCAAAGTCTCCTCACATCTCATCATCATCAGATTCTTCTTCTCACTCATCACAACAACCATCCAAGAAATCAACCAGATCATCATCCAAATCAGTGAAGAAACCACCTAGATCTTGGATTTCTCATGCTCATGAAAGAATTGTGAAAGTTGTCCAACAAGTCAGAAAGAAAGACATTCTCCAAAAGAAGTTGAATTTCTATGCTGATCACATACAGCATCTATATGACGAGCATGAAAAGATGAAAGAAGAAAGGAAGTTTATTCAGGAATTCATGAAAAGTCATCGTCAAGAGGAACTGAACGAAATGATCGAAGGTTACACTAACAACTACCTTCAGAATATCGTTCCTAAAGTCACAAAGGAGTTGTTCACCAGACAACTTTATCCAAATCTTATGCAAATCGCCAAGCAAACTATCCGATCAACGCCCCTAACCGTAACAATCAATCCAACCGATCCGGTAGTTTTCTCTAACAATGAATTGGTGGCCAAGCTTGTTACACAAATGTCGCCACGAGCTGCAATGTTCAACTCTGAAGAAGCAAAATTGTATCAAGCATTGCTAGACTACCAACTTCAAGAAGCTTGTAGATTTGAGGCAGAAAAGTTGAAACGTCCTAGAGACAATGAAGATAAGGATAAAGACAAGGACTCTGCACCTAAACGTCAGAAACAGTCTGGTGAATCTTCTTCGATGCCACCTCCTCCACAACGGACTTCTTCTCAACAAAAGTCTCCTCCACCTCGGTCTTCTACTGATAAACCTCGGGACGATTCCGAGTTACCACCCATGACTCAAAAAACAGGTGATTACTTTGAGTATACGGGTGGTGACGATGAAGAGGTCCTTGAGCCCCTACAACAACCCACCTCACCCAAACAAGTGCAGAAACCAGAATCATCATCAAGGCCATCCAAAAAGAAGAAGAAGACGACTCAGCCTGAAGTCGTATCATGGCTAGATGACGATAAAACCGAAGAGTTTGAATGGTTCTCCACACTTGTCAATCAAACTCCCTACCCTGATGAAGGTCAAGACTTGGTAGACGGTTCTACATTGGAGCATGCTAAACTGTTGCAAGAAAAGTTCCATGTGAAGAAAATGACGAAATCCGAGTTGAAGCGAATCAAGAATGAAGCGTTTCAACTTCTAAAAGACAGCTCTGAAAGCGCCCTCGAGGTCGAATATCATCTTGAGAACATCGCTCGAGCTATGTCTAACAACATGGATTGGCTCAATCCGGAAGCAAACATTGACTTCACACAAAGGGACAACCCTCCATACTACACCGATTGGACCAAACCCCTACCGACCATTGGCCAAGCAGATGAACCACGGATTCCCTTCCGATACTTCTTTAACAGAGACCTGGATTTTCTCTTACACGGTAGCGATGGTTCGCGAAAATACGCTACATCGTTGACTCTTCCATTCCCAGCGGCTATTTACTCAAACTGCATAGCTATCGAGGAACGTGCAAATCGCTTGTTTTCTGACAACGTGCAAGCATACGACCGAGATGCATTGTATGGGATTCATCATTGGCCTGAACGCCGAAGAATCTACTACAGAAGCTGCCTGGTTCAGAAGTCTCAACACGCAGTGTACAGTTCTAAGGACATCGTGGCCATCAAACACGTTGATCTCAAGTCTAAGTGGGACTACACCTTCTTGAAGAATATCATAGTCAAACGACAAGATGAACAGGACTATGCATTCTCCGAAGCTGACTTTGAGAATTTGTCCCTCAACGACATCGAAGACATGTACCTTGCCAAAGTATAGGGTCGTATGAGACAATTCTCGACTGAAGTTCAACGCGAATTTATCAAGTCACTTCACATCTTCATTAGACGCATCGTGATCAAAGAACGTGTAGAAGATATCCAGCTGGCTGTTGAATCTTATCAGACGCGTGTCAACCTCACTCCTCCAACGCTTGATCTTTCCGACATCAATCAGCTATCTCAATATACGCTCATCAGCAAACCTTTCGGAGTTGTTTACCGCAGTGAATTTCAAAGAAACTGCTTAATGGCGTGTAGTGAACTTCAGAAATTCGGGGATCATACTTTGAAGCTGGTTAGGGACGGATTGGCGTACAGGTTGAAGGATATACGCCAGAAAATTGGGTCTCCTAAGCGCTGGAATTCATAGGAAAGGAGGGATGTGAGACGAATCATCACAATGATTGATGAAAGGTTGTTCAGACGGGATCAGTTCAGACGATTGGAGAGCTATGTTGGTGGTCGACCCAGGATTAACATAACCGGCTTTCAACGCCCTTTGCGCACTCCTGGGAACATCACTGCACTTCCTGGTACCCCTTGAATTGGTTCTTTCATTACAAATTTGGATGTGTGATTATATATGTCAATGTCTTGTACACACATAACAGTGTACAACCCGTAATTGTCAAGAAAGGACCCTATGGTACGCTTCAGTGCCACAATCCTTATAAAAGGAGCGAAAGCTTCTTATTTTTGAGTAAAACCTATTAAACCTTTCATTTTTCAAGGTTTTGCTCAAAAGAACAAGTACTTCCCCCATATGATTTTTAAAACCTCAACCGTTTATATCACTAGTTGAGGGGGAGTATTTGAATTAAAACTTTGTTCACAAATTGTTCACAGTGGTCACTCTTCCTGCAACACTCGAAATGGTCATATTTATTCTCAACCGTTCAAAAATAACATTTTCATATGCCATTTTTGAGGGGGAGAAAAAATGTGTGATAAGAAATATGTTGTGCAAAATGCAAATGAATCTGTGTACTTCAGACTTAACCAACGAATTGACGGTACTAAACTGTTAGTAACTCGAAAAGACTTGTCCTAGACGGGTAATAATTTCAAGCTAGTTCGCTAGTAATGTAAACGTGTCTCGCAAAGGACTTGTCCAAGTAGAAAGTACCATTCGAGACACTCTTGGTAGACATGAACTCTGACGGGTATGACAACCTTTCGAGGTTTGTCTACACCTTCAAGGTAGTTATTAGAGCTAGTTGTCACCTAAAAGCTGACAATGTAACTCTTTAACTATGCAACGTAACTGTGTCTCGCGGGGGACTGTCTATCTCCAGTGGATCAATTCAAAATGTGCGCGCTCTTTCCTCACTGTGCATTTAAACCATTAAAACTCTTAAGCACATGTGGAGGGGGAGTATTTATGCAAAATCCTATCTCTCACAGTGGTTCAAACATGTTTTTCATTTACAAACCCTTTGAGAGATGTTTCACAAACAGTGGTTTTAATGGCAACATAGGTTAGTCATGGAGTTATAAGGTGACTAAGGTTAGGAATAACCGTCCTATGATCCGCCAGAGCCGGAGGGATCTACCCAAGGACATCACAAATTGTTAGTACTTAGAAGTCCTTAGGTACGATTATAAAAAGGAGAAAATGAGAATCGGAGAAAGAAGGAGTTGAAGAATCAAAAAGAAATGCAAAGAAAAGGGTGAAAAGAAACAGCCCTCCAGATTATTCAACTTAGGGCAGACACCGGGTTCAATTCATATGCTACTGGCTGTCACTTAGTGACACCGGTATTGAAGATTAAAAGTCGTCATGGACCCAGTGACGCATGCACTAAACCTTCTTAGCCACTCAAGTTTCTCTCAACAGAAGCTTGTTTCATTCTCACAGGGAACCCTACGTAAACTATTGGCTTTCTCTTAGAGATCGCCGGTATTGAAGAAGGAGACCCTCTCCCTAGTCTCCGCTCAGGAAAACCAAAACGCACTATTGAGTCTAGAGCCACGAGATTCATCAAAAGATCTCTTAGGAACACTTGACATTTTATCACTTGACGATCACCAAATAAGATTATCAGTGGTTCATATCGAGTCCTTCATAGATCTTAGCAATCTGTCGAGAACATTTATGAGAGGTTCACATCTGTGATCCTCAGTGATTGAATGGAAACTCCTGCCTGAGTCAACATCAAACAGCCCTGACAGCAGGTCACTTCGGTAACTCCCCGTGGATTACGCGGAATGTGTCTCAAACGGTCTACAATCGTGAGGTGATGCTACGGTGTACCTCAGCGACTCATCTGAACTGTAGATGTACTTCGGTACATCGTGTTATCTCACTTTTGGGACTCCAGTTCAGGAACGGCCTTTGTAAGAATTAGAGTTGTGTTTTCACACTATGCTGTCAACACTCTCGAAGTTCAAACTTGTAAGTGCCGGAACCTGCTTATTACTAACCGTTTGAAATGTTTTCTTCTTATGGAAGCTCCGGAGCAGGATGATCGTGCTGATTCTTCTCATGCTCACGCCAACATCATCACTAATGGAAGTTCTATTCAAAAGCAACACAACCGTCAGAATGATTCTTCGTCAAACCAAAGAATCTACAAAGTTAAAAACTTAGAGAACTTCATCAGTATTGAATTCCAACGTCAAAGAGCATGTGAGCATGTTGAAGAATGACGTGGAGACACTGGAGCAGCGAAGTAGACCTGAGGCAGACTGATGCAGACAACAACATACTATCAGTTTCACCACAAAGAACAATGATCAATGAAAAAAGTTAATGATGACGTCAAAGCATAACTGTTCAAAGATAACTATCTCTCTACACTGGGGAGATTGTTCGAATCAAGGAAATTCTTCTCACAAGAAAGAAGAATGTCAAAAGACGTCAGTGCTAATATTACATCAACGCCTTCACCGTTCATCACCAACACTTGAGGGGAGATTGTTGGAATCACTCCTAAACCATAATCAAGTGTTAGTAATTAATATGTAATAGTTAGCTTTATTATGGCCTTTATGTTTGTTATTAGCCTTAAGCTTATGTAGAAGGCCCATGAGCTTAGGCCCAAGCCCATTAGAGAAAGGATGGAAACTAGGAGTGTTGCCCTAGCTTTCCTCCTATAAATACTCTTGTAAACCTTCATTTGAAGGTTGGTTGTTCAAGTTTTCTTTCACATACATCTTACGCGTAAACCGTCTTTAGTATATCGTGTGTGTGTGTTTGTTTACTTGTTCAATCGCCTTATCTCTTTCTATATTACTTGTGTTTGTAAAACTAGTGACCTAACAGCAATAACCTTAAGGTAGTCTCAAAGAGTTATGGAAAAACGCATACCCTACGACCTTAGAAGACACAACGCGTTAAGAATAAGAACGTGACAATTCAACCATAAATAGGAGATAACTAGGGAGTAATAGCATCTAGGTAAACACATCTTTAAATCATCATACGATCACACAACAATAGACATAGACTACACTCACTTTAGTTTAGTTAATTAGATAAGTAGAGTAATCGGTAGAAATACCAACCCCCGAAATCTAATACTCCGAGATTCGTACCTTTCAATCTTCTAATAAAAATATATAAAAAAAAGAATAAAAAATAATCTTCCTCAACCCCAACCTTAGAGTAGTAATTTCTCACTAGCATTCCTATTCCCCTAGAGAACGATATCAATTCCCGAGGCTTACCCTAATACTACACTACAACGATTAGGTTCACTGCCTAGGGTGTTGAAAAACTTGCTCGACGAAAAGGAAGTTCCTTTGACCCCGAACGCGCGTTGTACGCGTATCAAGTTTTTGGCGCCGCTGCTGGGGAATAGAATAGCTAGTTAGATTTCCACCTCGTTTAGGTTCCCTTTCTTGATTCCTATCAATTAAGATTTTTTCTCATTTTTTAGCTTCCTTGTAGTCTATCCCCCTTCTTCGTGACCTTTGTTCGTAACCCCATCACTTTTCATCATGGAAGGTGATAATCAACCACCACTCATCAACCCACCATCAAATGACCCGCCAAGAGGTCGTACTCTTGGTGAATACTCAATACTAAGCCACCTAGGCTATAGAAACACCATTGAGCTTCCCGACAAAGCCCAAACTACCGCCCTTCGATCCGACACCATCCGGTTGGTGCAAAACGGATGTGCATTCCATGGACTTCGTTCCGAAGATCCTAATTAGCATCTTAAGGATTTCCTTAAAATCGTCGATTCCATCGTCCTCGATGCTACTACTCGGGAGACCACGCGCTTGCGTCTCTTCCAATTCTCTCTACGGGAACAAGCTAGTAATTGGCTTGAGCGACTTCCCGACGGCTCCATCTCAAGTTGGGATGATCTCACCTCTCGTTTCCTTGCCCAATTTTTCCCCCGAGGAGAACTACTAAGCTTAGGAATGAAATCTTGATGTTCCAACAACGTCAAGGTGAATCTCTCTACGAAGCATGGACTCGATTCAAGGACTTACTCCATAGAGTCCCTTATCACGACATTGATCTTTGGCTTCAAGTTCAACTCTTTTATGATCATGTCAACTTCCCAACTAAGCGATCTATTGACCAAGCGGCCGGTGGTAAACATAGTGGTCTCATCGCGGAAGAATCATGGGGTATAATAGAGGACCTTGCCCTCTATGACAATGAAAGTTAGAATGACCCCCGTGAGTTGCCCAAAACCTTAAAGGCAATCTCCTTGCCTCCCATTGACTCACAACCTTCCGATCGTAGGATGATCGAGCTTGAAGATCAAGTCAAATTCCTAATGAGCTCCTACGAAAATCCTAAGTCTTCACGCCAAGTGAACAAAGTTTCTTCCTTGTGTGAGCTATGTAGTGGTCCTCATGACACTCGCATTTGCACAAGACTCCCCGAACAAGCTTCCGTTGACTACGCATCCTCGCGTACCAATGGAACGGGAAGAAGATTCCCTACAACACCCGGACCTAGGACTTTCAATGATGCCCAAGAAGCATGGAAGGGCAAACCCGAATTCTATTGGGGACAAACCAAAGAATTCACATCTAATGATTTCTCATGACCCCCATCTCACGGCCCTAGCCAACTAAACATAGAAGGGATGTTGCAACACCTAGTTACATCCCAAGAAGCTCAAATAGCTAAGCTCTCGGACCACTTTAACCAACAACAAGCCGAGATAGATAGGAAGATAGATAACCTTTTGAAAGCCATGACCAATAGTGATAGGAAGGTTAATGCTATATCAACTCCCGAAGCTTCCGGTGTGGAGATTAAGGACCCAAGTAAGTTAACTAAGCACGTTCAATTCATAAATACCATCACCTTAGTGAAACCTAAGAGGACAAATGACGAAGCGAACCATGAGACGGTACTTAAGGTTAGTGAAACTCCTAAGAATGAAACAACTGAGGAAGTAGATGAAGTAGGCGATGACTATTTCAATAAGTTTGCTACGGAAGAAGAACTCTCTCGCCACCCACACTTAGTACGTGACTTTCGTCACATGTATGTTAGGAGAAGCCCTAGTATCAAGTTTGGGAACCCTTGGAATCTTAACATACGATGTTGCATAGGACACTTTTTTGTGGCAAAGGCCTACATTGATTGCAAGTCCCCAATAAATATCATGACTAGCACCTACTATAATTGGGTAATGAAAAAGCCTATCCCAACTAGGCAAGATCCTGATAATCCTAGGGTTAGTTGCAATTTTCTTGGTAGAGTTAAGGGATTGCCCGTCTATGTAGGTAGTTTCACGTTTCCTACGGATTTCATAGTTGTAAGTGATATTAGTACGGCCATAGATCCTAGCTTATCCCACATTATTCTAGGAAAGCCTTTCATAGAAATCACCGGGATGACTTATGATCCATCGTTAGGAATAGTGAGATTCAAGGATGAGACCGATGATGTAGCTTACCAAATGCCCTTTAAGATTGAGAAATTTTCATCATTATCCAATGATTAAAAAGAACTTAAGCTATCGGTCTACTATAGAAATGAGGAAGATAAAGAGAAGGGAGTTGATTATGTGATGAATAATATTTTCGGGTTCTATAAGGATTGCTTGAAACTAGGAACGGAATATAGAACAGATTGGGGAGAAGATGACTTCTTAGAAAGATGCATAATAGGGCATTACTATAACATGGAAAACCCTAATAGAGACCGTCATGAGGAAGAAGGTGACGGTAATGAAGTCACGTAGGGGCACGCCTTCGAGTCTAGCTACAAGACTCATAAATAAAGAAAAGCGCTTCGTGGGAGGCAACCCATATAATTGTTTGCTTGTTTGTATGTCGTATATCTTTTATTGATTGTTTATTCTCATGTTTGAATTTGTAAAAATGCTTTATTTTGTCTCTAACCTCGTCTTAATTACATATAAAGGTATTTTACAAAAGGGATAAGTGTAGGGAGGATTACACACGTTTTCAAAAAGAACGTGAACATGAGAATTACGATTATTAAAAAGATATACATGTGCGTTTGTTAGAGTCAATTGCTTGTATCGAGTCATAATGGATGTTTTGCAGGAAATTTTTCCAGATTCTAAAGATATAAATTTTCCAGAATTTTTTCCAGAAAATCGCAGACCAGTTTCTGTCATGATAACCTGACGGTGTCAGGAGGAGTAGAAACAGCTTCTAACTTTTTCTCGTTTTCTATGCTACTTATAAATTTTTGGAATTTCTCAGGTCTTAATTTTCCAGAAAATTTGTAAACATCCATTCCACAAGCATTATATCCTAGTTTAGTAGAGTCATATATAGTGTTACCGCCAATTTTACGTGAAGGTTTCGTTTGTTTTCTTCAAGTGTGCAGGTTTTATTTATCAAGAAGAAGATACATAAGATTTGTTGGAGTTTTTCACGCATACATTCTTCTTGAAGAAGGATTTAACCACTACTTCACATGGATCCTACCGAGCTAATCAGGGGAGTATTAGTTACTTTCATTTTTAATTACCTTCTATTATCATAACTTTGATACTTTCGGGGAACATTGGGGACAATGTTCAGTTTAAGTGTAGGGAGGGAAAACAAAACGGGAACTTTGAAATTATGCTTATCCTTGACTATTTGCCTTGTCCAATTTCATTTGTGTAATAAACCATGAGAAATATCGGTTAGGGTAATTTTGGCACCAAATTTAAAATTTTTCATGACATGCAGGAGTGGGCCATTAGTTTTAATAAAGCGTCTCATGGATAGGAAGTTATATGACTAGCACAAAACCCTTTAGCACTTAAATTCCACCCAAAATGTGAGGATCGCCCTTAGATTTGTAGGAATTAAAGCATTCCAATATAATGCTTCGAGAGTGTACCGGTAGTATAGTAGATTCTAGAACTTGTTTTGTGATGCATTCCGAGATCGCTAGTGAGACTACACTTATGTAGTTAGGAATAACTAAATGATAAGAGGCATTAGGATAAACCTTGTTTGATACCCGTATATAATTACTTCTTCCACATCGGTTGAGTAATTCCCCCACACCCTTACGTTGTACTCATCTTTAGTACACGATATGTAAAACCCTAAAATCGTGAATGTGTATAATGACCATAATGCCCTCATCATAAAAATTCGTAAAAGAGATCGAGCTCGTTAATTTCGTCGAATACTTAATTTATAAATGTTTTATAAAAGACATGGAAAAATAAAGGTTACATCTATATTACAAAATGAATTTAATACATTAAATAGTTACTTGGACCTAATGGCATGTCACTAGAGTTTTTTTTTTTAAACTAATCAAATAACTAGGTAATATTATAATTATGGAAAAGATTGATTTTGGTCTCCTAATTCCCCCATATCCGGCCTATATACACGCTCTAACTTCTCCCCCTTTAAACGCCCCATTAATCCTAGTTATTCCCATTTAATTCTCATTTAGCTAACTAAAAATATGCATCTAAAACCCTAGCTAGAAAGTGACGGCAAATCCTTTTTTTTTCCTCTCCCATTTTCTGTCGACAAAAAGGGTGGTTCCAAAGGAAGTCCGTAGCGGTTGTAATCTAGTATTTGGTACGAAGGAGCCTTGTCTTGGTCGAGGGTTTTGGGGACTGCTACTGGTCGTGGAGTATTAAGGCACAAGGGTGCTTGCTTTGCTTTGTTTTAGACTTGTTCTCTTCCTCTTCTTTGCACGTCTCAAGGTAACAACGCAAGCCCCCGTCATTCCTTTTTGTTTCTGAATCTGGCATGGGTCTCTCATGCGCATGAGTTTTGCACCTATAAACATGTCTCATAAACCTTAAATATTAAACTAAGATAATCAAGTGCTAGTCTACATCAAACCATAAATAAATCTCGTATATGTTAAATGAATCATGGGACCATGCAAGCGTTAATAAAAATAGAACCATAATGTAAATCTGTGTTGTGTTTTGGTCTAGATTTCATGCACAATTCTTAATATTATCAGGTTCTGTTGTGTTTGTCTTGACGTCAAATCATGTTTAACTAGTATAAATACGTTTTTCTCATACGGGTTATAGTCGTAAAACTGTCTCGATTGGGGTTGGTCTCGCTAAGGCTGAAATCTCATGTGAAGGTAGTAATGTTTCTACTCGTCTAAACAGTTGGTGTTCTGGGACTTATGGGGTCGTGTGAGTTATGGCTGTCATGGTCACAAGAAATGAATGGGTAATATATCTTATGTGTCTCGTGCTATGACTAACAAAGGAAATGGTATGCGTGAGTTGATTGGTCAAATAGAGTAAAGCATACATTATTTTTGTGTGAGTTGAATAAGGTGGAAGAGTTTTGGGGTGCAAACTATTGAATGGTTTCGAAATTGTAATTATTACCCTAAAGTATTTTAAGTTCGTCCATTACTAAAAATGAGAATATGCTTAATAACTCTAAAAATATTAATACGGTTTATATCAGCAATAAATCCGTTACAACATTAAATGATCTAATAATTATTATGCGAACCGTAATCCGTGTAGATTCATTGATGAAGGCGTGACCTTGTGTCTTCGTGTTTATTCATTCGTTGCTTTCCTTTCGTTGGCGTTATGGTACAGATATTCTATCCCTTTTCAGTAGGGATTTCTCCTGACTTTTCAATCCTTGACTTTGCTTCACTTATGATATTCCTTTGCTATGATTTCCTTATGCTATGATCCTTTTTATATGATTCCTACATAATCCTTTGATATGATTATGTTCGCTATGATATTCGTTTGTTATGATTATGAACCATCTGATTATGAACCTCTGATTATGAACCTCTGATTATGAACTTATGTTATGGAAATCTGATATGAACCTTTGACTTTTGAACCTTTGATATGAACTTTGATATGAACCCTTATGATATGATATGATTATGCTTTGACCCGTCAGTTTGATACCCGAGCCAAATATGTTTCCTAGTCAGGAAGGTAACCTGACCGTGTCATTGATGCACCAATGGCATGACTTTAGTGTGGTTGAGTGATGTTCCACACCGTCCCCATTATGATATGATTATGAGCTCACTATATGTATATGATTTGGCCACTATGTTCCGGGGGGCGTATGGATGCATCCTAGATATGATATGTTTCGAGGGATTTGATCTGTTTGGAGATATATATGGTGAATGATGTCGGGTGCAATCCGCGTCTTCACAATTCTGGGAGCTAGCTACTCCATTGTTACTGAGGTCTCCCCTCCTATTATGTATGGTATTTCGAGGTCACCCCTCCGAATACAATGGCTACTTATGATATGATATGATACGATATGATATGTTTCTGGGGTCGGGTAGATTTCTGATAACCCTTACACTTTTGTTATACCTATATTGTACTTTCCGTGTTCCCCAACGCACCATAATCTGTATTACTT
Organism: Chrysanthemum seticuspe; assembly: GCA_019973895.1. Classification (NCBI taxonomy): domain Eukaryota; kingdom Viridiplantae; phylum Streptophyta; class Magnoliopsida; order Asterales; family Asteraceae; genus Chrysanthemum; species Chrysanthemum seticuspe. The sequence goes on along the minus strand of BPTQ01000005.1, from coordinate 156,984,853 downwards.
GTTCATTACTCAGTACCCTTATATGATTCACTTTTACCAAGATATAGATACTTCATTGCATTGATCTGTCACACTTTAATTCCATTACTTCAGACTATGGTTCCATTCACGTACCGGGTTATTATATGTCATTGGATTGATTATGATATTCATGTTTATACGACTACTGATTACTCTGTATGATATGTATGTATGCGATATAAGATTACCTGTTGTCATCTGATGATATGCTATCTTACTGTTATGTGATCCTTTGATTTGTCTAGTAACCGTGCTTGTGTGAAACCTATTGTCGAGCTGTTTATCTTTTGTACCTCGTTTGATTAATCTCGTAGACTATGACTATCCGTGGTGTCCTTATTTGCTTGTTGTTGACCTGCCATGTTTGCATTTCTGTTTATGCTACGGTTTGATTGGGTAAATGGTTCAACTTATGAAGTCTAGCTTGTTAACTTGTTTAATTGCCCTGCTATGTATTTAATTCATTTATTATATCTTTATACTGTATTCCTACTTGTTACGTGTGACTGCCATGTGTTGACTGCTGTTAGTACTTCCACTGTTATGATACTGGTTATGTTTTCAATTAAGAGTTTTGACCTGTGTGAATTGCCATGCTCACTTATTAATTAATTGCTTCCGCTTTCCTGTAGATATCTGTTTGGCTTGTATGTCTTCTGATTTCCTGAATTTATTGTATGCAGTATATGTTGTGTGGATATAACGTCTGCTATGCTTGCTTATGTTTCAGTACTTGTATGCCTGGTTTGTATGTGCTTGTATGCTTGTCTTGATGCTTTGCTTGGTTTCGTTCTCCTTGATATATGTGTTTTGGATATCTGTATAATTGTGTTCTGCAGGATCCTCATTGAATCATTGTTCTCATTTCGCTGCGACTTTGTTATCCGTTTCCTTTGTTTCAATTCGCATTTCAGATTTTATTTAGCTTTCGTTTTGTTATATCTGTTCACTGGGCTTTTTAAGCTCAGCCGCATTTCTTTTCCTGCGGCAGGTGTTAGGTTGAAGATGGGCTTTGATGGGCTGAGAGTTGGATTATTTGAGTGGACCAACCCTAGATACCTTATTAATTGGATTTATTTTGTTGGGCTATTGTTTGGAGATTTCATTTTATTTTAGACATATTGAATTTTGTATTTTTCCTTGTAAGTCATTCGTCTTTATGATTTGGTATTTTATTCTTTAAGGCTTTCGCTTGTAAAATTTACTTGTATGTTCTGATATGACACCAGAATGTGACACTTCTACCCTCGTCGGGTTGGGGTGTTACAATTATGGTATCAGAGCCAGGTTTCGTCTTGTTGACCTTAGGATTGACCTGTGAGGACTTGGGTAGACACTAGGCTTCCGTCTGTTATGATATATTCCGATTCTTTTTGGATTGTCGTTCAGATTTGACTTCGATAATCTTTTGTCTTCACTGTTTTGGGTCTTCTTCTCTTCACATTTGATTTTATTATTGTGTCTTCGCACATCCGTTTGTCGATCGTTAGACGGAGACTAACCGCGGAGCCGAAGATGATGGTGCCGAACCTGCGTTGCTGCAACAGTCCCTGTGCTGGAGAGGTTCGTGAAGCAGAAGCCACACCCGACTGCCGTGCTGTTGGAGACATCAGGATGCTGCTGGAGGAAGCTGGACGAATCAACCAAAGACGCAACGACGAAGACAAGATTCAACCGGTGGCTGAGAAGGTTCATCTACTTCATATGATTTGGGCGCGACTTGTGTTACTCCGATTTGGTTGTCATGCGTTTGTGGCGGTTTGATATTTTGCTATGTGATTTTGCTCGGCATTGCTCTTCCTTGAATTGTTCAGAACTCGGTTTGAATCGTGAAGCGTCATCTTTTGGCATTTTGGTAATATCTCAGCTTTTCCTTTGAATCTTCAGTAATGAGTCATGAGGAACCGTTTTACGCAAGTTGGTGGCTTTCTCTCCTTTGTTATATGGTAAGTTGTTTGATGTGTTATATGCTGTATGAACGCGATTCTGGTCTGCTCTGGTATGTTACTTGTTATCTGTATGTGATATGTTTTGTGTGATATTGGCTATGTGGTTTGTCATGAACCGGGACAGAATATGGTGACAATAAGGGCTTGTTATGTGATGCAAGTATTATGACGCCTGATCAACGTGATAATACCGAGATCATATAATTTGAACTTATTGGAATCATACGACATCCTGGGAAATTCCTGGGGTTGGTACGTGAATGGAATATGACTCATATCCGTTATTTGTAAACTTTCATATTCGTTTGGAATTCTGTACCTCCTTGCGAGATTCTCACTGACATCTCTTACGTATAAGTTTTGTACGCTTTGGGGAAACCGGAATCGTTATGATCTGTGTGAGACTATGGATTGCTACATCTGCCTGGAACTTGTACGTCTCTCTGTACCTCTGCGACTTCAATTTTCGAGGACGAAAATTTTATTTTAGAAGGGAAGAGTTGTAAAACCCTAAAATCTTGAACGTGTATAATGACCATAATGCCCTCATCATAAAAATTCGTAAAAGAGATCGAGCTCGTTAATTTCGTCGAATACTTAATTTATAAATGTTTTATAAAAGACATGGAAAAATAAAGGTTACATCTGTATTACAAAATGAATTTAATACACTAAATAGTTACTTGGACCTAATGGCATGTCACTAGAGTTTTTTTTTTAAACTAATCAAATAACTAGGTAATATTATAATTATGGAAAAGATTGATTTTGGTCTCCTAATTCCCCCATATCCGGCCTATATACACGCTCTAACTTCTCCCACTTTAAACGCCCCATTAATCCTAGTTATTCCCATTTAATTCTCATTTAGCTAACTAAAAATATGCATCTAAAACCCTAGCTAGAAAGTGACGGCAAATCCTTTTTTTTTTCCTCTCCCATTTTCTGTCGACAAAAAGGGTGGTTCCAAAGGAAGTCCGTAGCGGTTGTAATCTGGTATTTGGTACGAAGGAGCCTTGTCTTGGTCGAGGGTTTTGGGGACTGCTGCTGGTCGTGGAGTATTAAGGCACAAGGGTGCTTGCTTTGCTTTGTTTCAGACTTGTTCTCTTCCTCTTCTTTGCACGTCTCAAGGTAACATCGCAAGCCCCCGTCATTCCTTTTTGTTTCTGAATCTGGCATGGGTCTCTCATGCGCATGAGTTTTGCACCTATAAACATGTCTCATAAACCTTAAATATTAAACTAAGATAATCAAGTGCTAGTCTACATCAAACCATAAATAAATCTCGTATATGTTAAACGAATCATGGGACCATGCAAGCGTTAATAAAAATAGAACCATAATGTAAATCTGTGTTGTGTTTTGGTCTAGATTTCATGCACAATTCTTAATATTATCAGGTTCTGTTGTGTTTGTCTTGACGTCAAATCATGTTTAACTAGTATAAATATGTTTTTCTCATAAGGGTTATAGTCATAAAACTGTCTCGATTGGGGTTGGTCTCGCTAAGGCTGAAATCTCATGTGAAGGTAGTAATGTTTCTACTCGTCTAAACAGTTGGTGTTCTGGGACTTATGGGGTCGTGTGAGTTATGGCTGTCATGGTCACAAGAAATGAATGGGTAATATATCTTATGTGTCTCGTGCTATGACTAACAAAGGAAATGGTATGCGTGAGTTGATTGGTCAAATAGAGTAAAGCATACATTATTTTTGTGTGAGTTGAATAAGGTGGAAGAGTTTTGGGGTGCAAACTATTGAATGGTTTCGAAATTGTAATTATTACCCTAAAGTATTTTAAGTTCGTCCATTACTAAAAATGAGAATATGCTTAATAACTCTAAAAATATTAATACGGTTTATATCAGCAATAAATCCGTTACGACATTAAATGATCTAATAATTATTATGCGAACCGTAATCCGTGTAGATTCATTGAAGAAGGCGTGACCTTGTGTCTTCGTGTTTATTCATTCATTGCTTTCCTTTCGTTGGCGTTAAGGTACAGATATTCTATCCCTTTTCAGTAGGGATTTCTCCTGACTTTTCAATCCTTGACTTTTCTTCACTTATGATATTCCTTTGCTATGATTTCCTTATGCTATGATCCTTTTTATATGATTCCGACATAATCCTTTGATATGATTCTGTTCGCTATGATATTCGTTTGTTATGATTATGAACCATCTGATTATGAACCTCTGATTATGAACTTATGTTATGGAAATCTGATATGAACCTTTGACTTTTGAACCTTTGATATGAACTTTGATATGAACCCTTATGATATGATATGATTATGCTTTGACCCGTCAGTTTGATACCCGAGCCAAATATGTTTCCTAGTCAGGAAGGTAACCTGACCGTGTCATTGATGCACCAATGGCATGACTTTAGTGTGGTTGAGTGATGTTCCACACCGTCCCCATTATGATATGATTATGAGCTCACTATATGTATATGATTTGGCCACTATGTTCCGGGGGACGTATGGATGCATCCTAGATATGATATGTTTCGAGGGATTTGATCTGTTTGGAGATATATATGGTGAATGATGTCGGGTGCAATCCGCGTCTTCACAATTCTGGGAGCTAGCTACTCCATTGTTACTGAGGTCTCCCCTCCTTTTATGTATGGTATTCCGAGGTCACCCCTCCGAATACAATGGCTACTTATGATATGATATGATACGATATGATATGTTTCTAGGCTCGGGTAGATTTCTGATAACCCTTACACTTTTGTTATACCTATATTGTACTTTCCGTGTTCCCCAACGCACCATAATCTGTATTACTTGTTCATTACTCAGTACCCTTATATGATTCACTTTTACCAAGATATAGATACTTCATTGCATTGATCTGTCACACTTTAATTCCGTTACTTCAGACTATGGTTCCATTCACATACCGGGTTATTATATGTCATTGGATTGATTATGATATTCATGTTTATACGACTACTGATTACTCTGTATGATATGTATGTATGCGATATAAGATTACCTGTTGTCATCTGATGATATGCTATCTTACTGTTATGTGATCCTTTGATTTGTCTAGTAACCGTGCTTGTGTGAAACCGATTGTCGAGCTGTTTATCTTTTGTACCTCGTTTGATTAATCTCGTGGACTATGACTATCCGTGGTGTCCTTATTTGCTTGTTGTTGACCTGCCATGTTTGCATTTCTGTTTATGCTACGGTTTGATTGGGTAAATGGTTCAACTTATGAAGTCTAGCTTGTTAACTTGTTTAATTGCCCTGCTATGTATTTAATTCATTTATTATATCTTTATATTGTATTCCTACTTGTTACGTGTGACTGCCATGTGTTGACTGCTGTTAGTACTTCCACTGTTATGATACTGGTTATGTTTTCAATTAAGAGTTTTGACCTGTGTGAATTGCCATGCTCACTTATTAATTAATTGCTTCCGCTTTCCTGTAGATATCTGTTTGGCTTGTATGTCTTCTGATTTCCTGAATTGATTGTATGTTGTATATGTTGTGTGGATATAACGTCTGCTATGCTTGCTTATGTTTCAGTACTTGTATGCCTGGTTTGTATGTGCTTGTATGCTTGTCTTGATGCTTTGCTTGGTTTCGTTCTCCTTGATATATGTGTTTTGGATATCTGTATAATTGTGTTCTGCAGGATCCTAATTGAATCATTGTTCTCATTTCGCTGCGACTTTGTTATCCGTTTCCTTTGTTTCATTTCGCATTTTAGATTTTATTTAGCTTTCGTTTTGTTATATCTGTTCACTGGGCTTTTTAAGCTCAGCCGCATTTCTTTTCCTGCGGCAGGTGTTAGGTTGAAGATGGGCTTTGATGGGCTGAGAGTTGGATTATTTGAGTGGACCAACCCTAGATACCTTATTAATTGGATTTATTTTGTTGGGCTATTGTTTGGAGATTTCATTTTATTTTAGACATATTGAATTTTGTATTTTTCCTTGTAAGTCATTCGTCTATATGATTTGGTATTTTATTCTTTAAGGCTTTCGCTTGTAAAATTTACTTGTATGTTCTGATATGACACCAGAATGTGACACTTATACCCTCGTCGGTTTGGGGTGTTACACGATACCCCTAGTTAACCCCTCAGAGCCTATCCTTTTCGCGGTTCTCATGATGTTTCTGTTTTCTGGAATATCAATGAAGAGCATTGTTTACAATCCACCCCCAAATGTACACCCAAATCGCCTTAGCCTACCTTGTATGCACTCACTTTTAGTGCATTATTGTTATCATACTAAACCCTTAGTTCAATTATCTAGTTACTTGCATAAGTTGCTAAGTCGACTCATATCCTTTGTACACAGTTTTGGGACGATTGGGACTCAAGGGAAAAGTTAAATTTTATGAAGTGACGGGAAGGAACGTTAAATTCAAATTCCCTTTATTTATGTAATAATGTACTCCAAGTGTTTTGATCTTTTCAATTCGGGTCAAATTACCTATAAATCCCTATTATTTTGATGTTATTGTAGAGGATGGTAGAGTAAAAGTGTATGAAAAAAAATGAGAAAAAGAAAAAAATAGAGTGTAAAAAAAAAAAAAAAAAAAAAAAAAAAAAAAAAAACGGGCTACCATCCTATATCTATCTTTTAATTGATGTTTGTTTGTTTCAAGTTATCTAGAGTTTAGAGTGTCGAGTCTTGGCTTAGCAACGCCATTCTTCTCATGCTTGTAACATAAAGATTTTTGACTTGCCACCACTAAATCGCCTAGCCCACCAAACCCTTTGTTTCCCTACCGTAAGCCTAACGTTACAACCCTTTAAAAGACCTCTTGGATAGTTTTTCCTAGGTGCTTACGCCAAAGAGATGGATGTTTGATCTAGTCTCAAGCCTATGGTAATCTATGTACTGGGACCGGTTAATGAGTGTTTATCTTCCATTTCCAACTTGATATATTTCATATACACACGAGAGATGAGAGTACCCAAACACCACTTGTAAGGTGCTAGCATGTAATTTTCGTGCTTGTTATGACTTTTGCGGGACTTATACGTGTTGTGAATTGTTCTAAACTAATGCTTCATGACCCCTAACTTATAAATTAATTGGCTAAAAAAACATTTGCTCGAGGACAAGCAAATACCAAGTGTAGGGATATTTGATAAGGATTTAAAAGGTACACTTTTGAGGGGTCATTTAAGCCCTTAATCGACCACTTTTATATCCGTTACTGCTTAATTTCGTTCCTTTTCACTTTTTAGGTCTCTTGAAGGTAAATTGCTGGAATGACACTTATTCGGATGAAAAGGCACGAATATATGAAGAAAATGGCCAAAGTCAAGAATCAAGGCACTCAAGCTGCTGGAATTGAAGGTGATTGCATCACTGCCAAATGGCGACGCCGTCGCAACACACTTTGTGATGACTCAGTAGCCAAATTGCTATGTTGCACATGACGGCATCAGGTTTTAAAGAGTAGGGCGTCACAACTCAGACGGCCTAGATTCAGATCCTGACGGCGTCAGAATATAAAGCCGACGGCGTCACAACCATAAGGTGACGCCGTCAAAAAGTTGACGTGGCCAAGACAAAAACCTAATGGCGGCGATCCGACGGCATCACAAATAAAGAGTGACGTCGTCGCATGTTGTAAATCTATATATAGAATTCGAATTTTCAGACTTTTAGAGAGGTAGTTTTGTGGAGTAAAACTTAAACCGAACTTTGGATTTCTTGGGCAGTATCTTAGGGTTCCATACCCTATTTTACAACAAGATAAGTGATTTACTTCATTAATTCAACTATGTCTTCACTTGATTGTGTGTATGCTTGCATGTTTTCCATGTCCGGCTAATTTACTTGTGAGTTTGCTTAGATCTATGAAACCTAGGTATTCAATATTGATTGGTTGTCTCTTATCTTAATTGTGATTGACATAGTATTGTGATAGGTCATTCGTTGTGTTTTTAATGCTTGAGTCATCTTTGTGAACATTAGTTTATAATCACCTAGAGTTATTGTAGGCTAAACATCCAAAGATAACCTTAGAGTTAGTTTATGAATCCTAGAGATTTTGTAGGCAATAACCTTAAGGTAGTCTCAAAGAGTTAGGGAAAAACGCATACCCTACGACCTTAGAAGACACAACGCGTTAAGAATAAGGACGTGATAATTCAACCATCAATACGAGATAACTAGGGAGTAATAGCATCTAGGTAAACACATCTTTAAATCATCATACGAGCACACTAGAATAGACATAGACTACACTCACCTTAGTTTAGTTAATTAGATAATTAGATAAGTAGAGTAATCGGTAGAAATACCAACCCCCCAAATCCAATACCTTGAGATTCGTACCTTTCAATCTTCTAAAAAAAATATATAAAAAAAAGAATAAAAATAATCTTCCTCAACCCCAACCTTAGCGTAGTAATTTCTCACTAGCATTCCTATTCCCCTAGAGAACGATATCAATTCCCGAGGCTTACCCTAATACTACACTACAACGATTAGGTTCACTGCCTAGGGTGTTGCAAAACTTGCTCGACGAAAAGGAAGTTCCTTTGACCCCGAACGCGCGTTGTACGCGTATCATAAATTATGGATCAAAGTCCATGATGTTGGTGAGTGGTGGTGGAAAAGAACCTAGATGTTCTTGTAAAATAATGGGAGGTAGAGGTAGTGATGTTTCAAGTTCTTTTTAGAGTGTGTTTGGAGATGTTAGAGGTGTTAAAAAGACTAGTTCTTTTGGGTTTAAGTTGGAAGTTAGTTTATAGTTTTTGATGGTTGAAGTGGAGCGGGTGGTGGAGTGGACACGGGTAGTGGAATTGTTTTTGGAGTCTTAAGGAGTTCCGCTAGAGTGATTTGAGTGTTAAGTATCGACTCGTTAGGTGAATGTGGTGATGAGCTTGTGGGAGATGATGTAGGTGCTACAATGTAGTAATTAGGTGGAGAGTTAGTAGTTGGTGATGGCTTTTTGACAAGGGTTTTGCTAAGCAACAAGACCGGATGCTAATCCGTGTGGTTCTCTTAGATTTGGTTGGTGGTGGCACTACGGAAGGTGGTAGGATAAAGTTTTGGATTTCTTGAAAAGGATTGTTTTCAATAGATGGTTCATCAATGTTTGAGGATCTTTGGATGACATGATGATGATTGTTTGTGAGAGAGGCTAGCTCTATCTCTCAATTACCTATCCTGTGCTCGATAAGGTCCCTCAGTTCCTCGGCAGCACCTCCTATCCCAAACTTTGAGACTGATTTGGGCTAAGCAAGTTTATACGCCAAAGCATTTTGGAACCTTAATTATAGTGCAAATAATGCATTGCAATGAATGCTAAAACCAAAATGTGGACTATAATCTAATGATTAGATGTGAATTTAAGGCATGTGATCATGAGAACACAAGCATTAAGTAACATATTCATTAGTGAAAAAGCTAAAATGTTGAAAATATGAAAGTTTTTAGCCAAAGTGAGAAAATAAAAGAGAAAATTTGCTTCTGTGGCACGGTTCCCACTGATCCAACCCTTTAGGGATCCATCCAGCGTAAAAGCCGGGATGTGTGGAACTGGTGTTCTCAGTCAGCTCAAAATTTTCCTTTTGGAGACAATAGTGCCTAGCGTGTGCCTATATGCAAACCATTTGGAGTTGCGGTTATCTCGACTCCTTTAAAAAAGAAGAAAAAAAATAAAGAAGTGAAAAAGCATATATATATATATATATATATATATATATATATATATATATATATATATATATATATTTATGTGAGATAGCCGAGTGCTCCTTAATTCATTTTTGCTTAAATGAATATACACGAAAACACATATTAGTTATGTATTCCCTTTAGCATTCAAAATACATGAGATGCAATAAAAAAGGTTTTTACTTTGTATTAAAAATGAAAGAAAAGTTTGTCATAGACGTGAGAATGAGTTGAGAAAAATGATACGGGGAGAAGTATCTTTTAGAAAGAATTTCGACGAATTTCTTGTATAGAAAAAAATGTATCTTGAGTTTTGAAAATAAATCCCCATTTTGTTTGTGAGTTGTGTGTGAAATAGAGTTCCTAGCCTCAGAAAAGAAGGTAAGAAAAACATTTACATACCTTGTAGAATGAAATTATTTCAAGACGATTATTCCATGAGACCAAGACCAAGACGAAGCTAGTTGAATTGTTCCCGCTTCAACGGTTTGGTGAGGACGTCGGCTATGTTGTCTTCGGATGATACTTTCTCAATAGAAATGTTCCCCTTTTGAACATTGTCTCTTAAGAAGTGATGACGGATCTCTATATGCTTGGTACGAGAGTGCAACATCGGATTTTTGCTTAAGTCAATAGCACCTTTGTTGTCTCATAAAATGGCTATGTCACTTAGATGGATTTCGTAGTCAACTAACGCTTGTTTCATCCATAGTGCTTGTTGGCATGATTTGCCGGTGGAGACATATTCGGCTTTGGTTGTTGATATGGCCAATGCCATTTCCTTCTTCGAGAAACCAAGACGTTAAAAAACACCCCATAAAAGTACATACACCACTTGTACTTTTTTGGTCAACATAATCACCTGCATGCTCAGAATCCGCATATACAATAGTTTCTACCCCCGTCCCCTTAGGATACCATAATCCCAATTGAGTAGCACCCTTAATATATCTAAATATTCTTTTGACGGCTTCTAGGTGTGAAGTTTTACGATCTTCTTGAAACCTACCACACAGACATACACTAAACATGATATCCGGCCGACTAGCCGTAAGATAGAGAAGACTACCAATCATGCCATAGTATTTGGTGTTATCAACGGATTCACCGTCTTCATCTTTGGAAAGTTTAGTATCGGATGACATTGGTGTTCTTATAGGTTTAGACTCTTCTAATCTGAATTTCTTAAGCATTTCTTTTATGTATTTGGATTGATTAAAGAAGATACCATCTTCTAGTTGTTTGATTTGTAAACCAAGAAAGAAACTTAATTCTCCCATCATACTCATTTCAAACTCATCATGCATGATTTTTGAGAAATCATCACACATGTCTTGACAAGTCGATCCGAATATAATATCGTCCACGTTTATTTGAACAATAATTATATGTGATTCCTTTTTATTTGTGAAAAGTGTATTGTCAACTAACCCCATGGTATAGTCGTTTTTGAATAAAAATGATTTGAGTCTATCATACCAAGCTTTTAGGGCTTGTTTAAGACCGTATAGAGCTTTCTTTAGTTTGTACACGTGCTTAGGTTTTTCGATATCGATAACGCCTGGAGGTTGAGCTACATAAACTTATTCATTAATAAACCTATTTAGAAAAGCACTTTCAACATCCATTTGAAAAATCTTAAGATCATGAGCACAAGCATAAGCAATAAGTATTCTTATAGACTCTAATCTAACTACGGGAGCATAGGTCTCATCAAAGTCTATCCTTCTTGTTGGTTATACCCTTGGGCAACAAGTCTAGCTTTATATCTAGACACGACACCATTTGCATCTAACTTGTTTTTATATACCCATTTTGTTTCGATTATGGTTTGGTTTTTAGGTTGAGGGCAAGTATCCAAACATTGTTAGAAACAAATTGATTTAACTATTCTTGCATAGCCATTACCCAACTTTCATATTTTATAGCTTCTTGAGTGTTTTTAGGTTCTATGGTTGAGACAAAACAAAGTAAACTACTTTGGTTTTGAACTTGAGATCTCAAGGTTCTTTCATTTAACTTTCTTATAACCTTTTCTACGGGATGATCTTTAGACTCTTTAATATTGATGATTTTATTGTTTAATGGTTCATCTTCTTTATTTATATTTTCCTTGATTTCTATGGCTTAACTTTCGATTAACTCGTCATCGACAAGAGGTAGGTTAGCTTTAGGTGGACTTTCATAAAATTTTACTTTTAAGGATTCTTCAACCTTCATGGTTTCTTTATTTAGTAATATGTATGCTTTACTATTAGGAGAGTATCCTAAGAAGATACCTTCGGTTGATTTAGGATCAAATTTAGCTAGATAATCTTTAGTATTAAGTAAGAAACATTTACTACCAAAGACTCTAAAGTGTTCTAACGTAGGCTTTTTTCATCGTAGTAACTCGTATGAAGTTTTTCCAAAAAATGGTCTAATTAGGACTCGGTTAAGTATATAAGTTGATGTGTCGACATCATGGCACCAAAATTTTTGAGGAATTGATTGCTCATTAATCATGGTGCGACTCATTTCTTATAGGGTTCTATTTTTCCTTTCACCTACCCCATTTGATTGTGGAGTGCGAGGAGCCGAGAAATTGTGAGTACTACCATTAGCATCACAAAAAGCTCCAAATTGCACTTCATTATCAAATTCCCTACCGTGATCCGTTCTAATTGACACAATAGGACTTCCTAGTTGTCTTTGGATTTTCTTACTTAATATTTCAAAGTAATTGAACATTTCAGTTTTATTCTTTAAAAATTTAGTCCATCTATACCTAGAGTAATCATCCACTATAACCAAAGTATAGAAGTTACCTCCGTAACTTTGAATAGCGGATGGACCAAATAAATCCATATGTAGTAATTCTAGACATTTAGTTGTAGAAACCATATTTTTTTACTTTATGACTAGCATGGACTTGCTTTCCTATGTTACAAGCATCACAAAATTGATGTTCGTATTTTAATTTGGGCAGGTCTCTTACTAGTTCTTTGGATGATAGCAATTTAAGAAGTCGCATATTGGCGTGACCCAATCTTTGATGCCATAGGGTTGAAGTATCATCAATAGAGGTAAGATAAAGTTTGTCTTTTGGTTCATTTCTGATTTTAATGACATAAACTTCATGTTTTCTAATGCCTCTACCTATAGTAATACCATTTTTCAATATTTTACTACCGGTTTCACTAAAAAGTACGTTCCACTTTTTATCACAAATTTGTCCTATACTTAGTAGATTGAAGTTTAGGTTTTCTACGTGACAGGCATCGTTAATGGTTAAGGATTTGTGAGAGATTGTTCCTTTACCGATGATTTTTCTCTTGCTATTTCCAAACACCACATTTCCTCCATTGAAGGATTCGTATGTGAAAAAACAAATCTTTGTTACCGGTCATATGCCTCGTGCACCCGCTATCCTTGATCCATTCATCCGGATATGTTTTCTAATGCCTCTACCTATAGTAATACCAATTTTCAATATTTTACTACAGGTTTCACTAAAAAGTACGTTGCACTTTTTATCACAAATTTGTCCTATACTTAGTCGATTGAAGTTTAGGTGTTCTACGTGACAGGCATCGTTAATGGTTAAGGATTTGTGAGAGATGGTACCTTTATCGATGATTTTTCTCTTGCTATTTCCAAACACCACATTTCCTCCATTGAAGGATTCGTATGTGAAAAACAAATCTTTGTTACCGGTCATATGCCTCGTGCACCCGCTATCCTTGATCCATTCATCCGGATCTAAGTCAAACTTTAGGCACACCTAAGAAACCAATTAACTCAAAAGTTTGGTTCCCATTTGTTCATGGGTACATTGGTGTTATACATTTCATTCATGTGAGGCATATATGAAAAAGGTGAGAAAGCATTCTAAGGTGTAAAGTTTTGATATGAAAAACCGTTTTGTACATTAGGATTCCATCCTATCTGATGATTGTTACTTCTCGAATTAACATTATTTAGTCTTCTTATAATTGTGTTTGGTTTAGAAAACGATGGACCTTTGTTTTTCATAAAACTTTGATTTTGTTTTAGTGGAGGTGGTTGTTTGACATTTCTAACAGTAACATGGGTTGGTTATAACAAAGTCGGTTCTAGATGATGTGGTTGCATTATTTCTACTATTTGCTGGTACACACCCAATGATCCCTGGATTTACACTAGACGGTTCCTTTTTCAAGAGATCGTGGGATCCGTCACTACAGTAGCTTGTTGATGGATCTGGACACACACCTTGTGTCAATGATATTTTGTATGATAATATTAAGCACGCGGAATTTACTTAGTAATACTTTAGAAGACGGATTGTATGATGTATTGTAAGTAAACAAAGATTAAACACAAAACTTAAGCTCCAATATTATTAATAAATAATACTAGTGATCTTGCTTATCACTAGGGTTACACCTTGAAGCCTTTGTGAGTAATACATAGGTAATTAGACAAGTACCTAAGACAATGACCTAGGACCTCCTTTTATACAACAAGGAGTCCTTTACAAGATAAGAATAAACCTATCAATATAGAATATACACACAATCTATTCTATACTTATCATTATACGAATACTAAACAATTATCCAATAGCAGTGGTAATAATGTACCAGCAGTGGTAATACGTTTCCACTGCTAGTGTAATTCCAAGCAGTGTAAACCACAACTATCTGTGGTAATGATTATTCCCAACAATCCTCCCCTAAACTTATGATTTCTCTGCAAATCAATAAGTTTCTTCAATCTGTATTATCTTCAAGAATTTGGGGAATTCAATCAAACACTTTACTTCCTCCTTAACTTCTGAATAGCTTTGGAACATTGATCTTGAAGCCTATGTAATAATGCTCTGACCTTCTCATTGTATTCATGAACTCTTATTGTTGTACATAACATCACTGTGAGAGTTCCAGCTCTGAGTGGATACTCTTTCTCAGCAAGCATGAATGCATCAACTCCATTTGCTGTAGAAACATGATGAACTTCACATGAGTCATAATAAAACCATTTAGTACCAGGACATGTGCATGAGAATTTACAGAAATCATCATTAACATTTGGTTCATAGAGCCTTCCAAGATTAATCCATAACTGCATCTCCTTTATATCTTTGAGATCTTGAGTATCAAACCTTTCTCGAACTAACTTCCATAATGTGTCAAGGTCATCTCTGTCAAAAGATTTAATGAGATCTTCAAATGTCATGAATGATGAAGTTTCACCACCTACCCTTGTGATCTTCCATGTTGGAGCAAAATTGCTAGCAGTGTAAACCTCCCAATCAATGATAGAATGTCTTACTTGCAGTGGTTCTGGATAAAAGTCTTCTTCTACAACCACAATCATTCCAGTCAGTTGTTCTTCAGTGAATTTCTCAGTAGGAATTTCTTGTTCTTCAGCAACCTTAGTCTTCTTAACAGTTTGAAAATCACTTTCTTTGGCCTTTCTCTTCAATCCAGGAAACCTTTTTGCTTCTTCTTCAAAGCCCATTGCAATGAAATCTTTATTATGTTTTTGAACTCTGTAGTAGATACCTTCAACTTGATTATCAGGCATTCCTTTGAATTGATGTTTTTTCCAACCACCAACATAACAACAATAAGTCTTCATGTATGAAATAATTTGTGCCTTGGTTGGTTGTGTTTGTTTCTTTTGACCCTTTCTGACTGTACTAATCACATCTTGATGTGCTTGATTGTTCTTCATTTGAATGAAATCCTTCAACTGAGCAGTTCTTTGATCTTCAGTTAAGGATGCATCTGCTACTAGGTCAATTGCCTTTTTCTTGATTATTGGATTATTAGCAATCAAGAACTCAATATCTTCTTCAGAAGGAACATAGCTAAACTCTGGAGTCTTCTCTCTAAGTATTGTAGGTTGAACAGTGGAAAGTGGATCTTCTTCCATTCTATCCAATCTTTTAGTCTCCAAAAAGCTTGCAACTTCCATTTCTTCAAGCTTTTTCTTTTCAGCAACTTGTTTATCATGAGCAATCTGAACTTGTTCTTTCTTTGAAATCTTCCTTCCAGGTTGCTCTTGACTTTCCATAACTGCTTTACCTTTGTCTTTCTTCTGTTTATCAATTTCTTCACTTTCAGTGGCAACATTATGTTCATCCGTGGGAATATTTGGCTCTGCAGTGGAAATTGAATTAGTGGTAAAATCAGTTGCAGTACAGAAAATATCTTGATCATCAAGTTGCTCTTCTTGAGTATTAGCTTCCTTTGCTCCTTTACTAGTATCTCCTTCATCTTCAAAATCAATTTTCCTCCCCTGAGTTTCAGCACTTGTTTTCCTCCCCTGTTTGGGAGAATTACCCAAATCTTGATCAAAACCAGCTGAATCACCATCATTAGGTGAGGATGAAGATGAAATCACCAACTTTGTAGTTTTCTTGTGCTTTTTCAACCCTTGCAACTCTTTCTTCAAGGTCTGAATCTCTTCTGTTAAGTGCTTAACATCCTTGGCATGCTGCTTCTTGACATGTGCCAAGTCCTTCTGTAGAGATTCAACCTGCTTGGCTAACTTTGTACACAAAACCATCAATTCCAATTATTGCCCACTGCCCTCATCACTTCCAACTATGTTACCTGTTGGGAGAGGTGAATCATGGGGCATTGGCTCAGATTCCTCCCTAGTTGGACTAGGTTGAAGTCTAGAACCAGCACTGCTTGTTCCTAGACCAAAAGGTTCATAAACTTGTTGTGTTGTCATGAAAGAAGGTGGCTGTTTGCTCCTCCTCTCATAGGTTTGAGAAACTGGTGGAGTATAATCAATGTTTGGGACAGAGATGATGGGTGTGTTTTGTTCAGTTGTAATCTTTGCAAGCATTTGAGGTAAGAGTGGTGTAAAAATCATGTGGCCATCTATGTTCATGTTTTGAAAAACTTTAGGCTTTAGGCAATTGATGTCATAAACATTAGTATGGGGTTGCAGTTGAAACTCATTTAGCACTGCTTGCACAAACCTTGGATACATTAAAAAATTTGTTAAACTCTTTACATTGCCAGTCATACTTGTGAAAATATAATTTGACCAGTTAAAAATCTTATCAGTGGCTAGACAAACCAAAGGGTAAGCCATGGTTGAACTAAATTGCTCATAAGATGTTTTCTTTGGACTGAGACAATGTAAAAGAGTATGAATCAAAAATCTCCATTGGGGACAAAAACCACTCTTTTTGAATGTAGCCTTTTTATCAGTGGTATCATACCCCATGGATAATAAAGTATCATGAATTTCGGACATATGTAATGTGATGAGACCATTGAGATCACCCAATTGGAGAACTCTCCTCAAGGATGCCTCAGTAACATCAATAGTTACCCCATCCACAGTGGCTCTTAGAGCATCCACTGTTTCATGTGTATCTCCATTCTCAAGTGTTATGGACTTAGCAGAAGTCCAAAACTGTTTGATTTGAGAGATATAGATTGTGGGTTTTAAAAGCAAAGCATACCTTATATGAGTGGTATTGAGAAAGTCCACAATCTGATGAAAAATAGGGCCACTCTTCTCGTTAGACTTTTGTAGGTAGGCCACTAGGTTGTGCTCATCTGCAAATTTTAAAGGTGCCATAGAAACTTTTGTTGAAAAACGATATTATGTCAGTAAGAATTGAAGTAATAACTAGCCAATTGAGAGAGAAAGATATATAGAGTTAGGGTTTAAGATTATTGCGCAAGAAAAATTAAGTTACTGACATAATCAGTTGTAACGGGTAGAACAACAGTGGTAAAATAACACTGTCAGTGGAAACTGTGAACTAGCAGTGGTAATTTTTCACAAAAATTTCGAAGAGCCGTGGTAAATAAAATCATATGAAAACTAGACTGCTCTTATCATAGTTTTTAGCAAACTACCAGCTATCAACGGATTTGATATGTCTTTACCATGAGCCGTTTGCTATGGACTAGCCAACTCTTAATCATAAAGAATATGGTGAGTTGATAACCATATAGTTTTTGGTAAACTATCAACCATAAACGGATTTGTCAAGTCTTTACCAGTAGCCGTTTGCTCTGGACTAGTTGATTCTTATGTGGATTAGATATGGTGAATCAATAACCATTTGTTGTGTATCTCAGATATACACCTTTTAAGATCAACTCCCATCAATGCTGCATAAAAACATAAACAGAAATACAAGCAAACATATACAAACTCATACAACAATTTCAGTACCCAACAGCCTCCACTCAACACCATAGAATATTTTGGACAAAAAGATTGTGGATTGATCATTCCAATACTTGTTACCAAGTACTGAAATCTTCCCACATCAAGTCCTTTTGTTAATAAATCAGCATAGTTGTCATCAGTATGAATTTTGACAACTTGAATTAGTCCCTTTTCATAGCAATCTCTAATGAAATGGTGTCTAATTTCAATATGTTTGGTCTTTGTGTGTTGAACAGGATTCTTAATGATGCAAATGGTACTGCTATTGTCAATATGGATGATGGTATTCATGAAATTGTACCCATAGTCCAAAAGTTGATTCTGAAGCCATAGAACTTGATCACAACAACTTGCAGCAGCCACATACTCTGCCTTAGTTGATGAATTAGCCACCATAGTTTGTTTCTTGCACTGCCATGACACTAATTTGTTGCCAAGAAATTGGCATCCACCTGTTGCAGATTTTCTATCCAAGCTAGCTCCAGCATAGTCACAATCTGAGTAAGTAACCAGATCTAGAGGAGAATCTCTGGAGTACCACAATCCCAGAGTAGGAAAAGCTTTAAGATATCTGAAAATCTTCTTCACAACAGTCAAGTGAGAAAACTTGGGAGTAACTTGAAACCTTGCACAGGCACACACTGCAAACATGATGTCTGGTCTAGATGATGTAAGATACATCAAAGAGCCAATCATAGACCTGTACATGTGCACATCAACTACTTCACCACTATTTTCCTTCAGGGGTAGATGTGTAGTCTTATTTGCAGGGGTGCTAGATGACTTTGCATCAGTGAACTTGAACTTCCTTAGTATGTTAGCCACATATTTATCTTGATTGATGAAAATACCATCTGGCCTTTGTAGTATTTGAAGTCCCAAAAAGAATGTGAGTTCACCCATAGAACTCATCTGGAATTCTTCTTTCATCAGTTTCTCAAATTATTTGCACATCTCTGTCTTTGTAGATCCAAAAATGATATCATCAACATACACTTGAACCAGCAAGATATCATTCTTGTCTTTCTTGATGAACAAAGTTTGATCCACTCTGCCTCTATGAAACCCATTAGCAAGAAGATAAGTGGTTAAGGTTTCATACCATTTCCTTGGTGCTTGATGCAAGCCATACAAAGCTTTAACTACCCTGTATACTTTGTTAGGATATTCAAGGTCTTCAAAGCCTGGAGGTTGTGAGACATAAACCTCCTCATCAATCTGCCCATATAGAAAAGCACTCTTTACATCCATTTGATAGACTTTAAAGCCCATAAAGGATGCATAGGCTAAGAACAGCCTGATTGCTTCAATTCGTGCAACTGGGGTAAACAGTTCTTCATAGTCAATACCCTCCTCTTGAGTGTATCCTTGAGCCACAAGCCTAGCTTTGTTTCTGATAACAATTCCTCTTTCATCCTTCTTGTTTCTGAACACCTATTTAGTACCTATTACCTTCTTGCCAGAAGGAAAATCACAAAGCACCCAAACCTTTTGAAGCTTAAATTGGAGCAACTCTTCTTGCATTGCTTCCACCCAACTTTCATCTTCAAGTGCCTTGTAAACATTCTTTGGCTCCATTTGTGACAGAAAACACATAAAGAGACATTCATTCTTGCCTTCATGAATCTTAGATTCATAAATTTTACTAATGAATCCATGGACATCAGACAGCTTTATTTGTCTTCTAGTCTTCACAGGTGAATAGACATCCCCAATCACATTTTCAAGAGGATGTGATTTATGAATAGAAGTGTGGGGAGTCTGAGGAACTACAATCTCACTTGGCATATTAGAGATTTCAACATCATTGGCTTGAGCTTCCTTTATAACTGGAGTTATAATTTCCACATCTGGTGTTGCAATGGAAATTTCTGGCCTAGTAGTGGAATCTGAATTTCCACTACTTTCAGAGTTTTCAGCATTCAAGTTGCTACTTCCTTCCTTTCCAAAGTCATTAGAAGGGTGAGCTTCTCCAGTTTTTGGTATATCATCATTATCTGCATAGTCCCAAAAAGGTAGACTGAATTCATCTTGATCATCTGTATGATCCTTGCTTGGTTCATCATTATCAAGAAACTCTTCTAAACCTGCAAAATCAAAAGAAGATGTTCCTGTAGAAACAGGCACATAATTCATAGTATTGGTTAGAGTATCAAGATCAAACAGCCTTTCTGGACCAGTTCCTTTGAGATTAACTTTGTTTTCCAAGAACTCCACATACAGATTCTCTTCAATCTTTTAGGTTCTTAAGTTGAATACTCTAAAAGCTTTGCTGACCATGGAATACCCAACAAAGTACCCTTCATCAGATTTTTCATCAAACTTGCCAAGATAATCTATGGTATTGAGAATAGATACATGACATCCAAATGGTCTCATGAAGTCAAGGATAGGTGGTCTACCCCTAAATAATTCATAATGTGTCTTGTTCTGTGTCTTTACCACTAAAACCCTGTTTTGCACATAACATGCAGTGTTAACTACTTCAGCCCAAAAAGTGACTGGCAATTTAGAATCTGCCAACGTGGTTCTAGCAGCCTCTATCAGTGTCCTGTTCCTCCTTTCAGCAACACCATTTTGTTGAGGAGTTCTAGCAACACTAAATTCTCTTTTAATACCTTTATCTCTGCAAAAATCATCCATGACTCTATTTTTGAATTATGTCCCATTGTCACACCTGATAATTTTAACTTTCATATCATATTGGTTTTCTACTTCTGTGATAAAGATCTTAAGGATGCCAGTTGTTTCATCCTTTGTATTAAGAAAGAAACCCCATGTAAACCTGCTAAAATCATCAGTCACCACTAGACAATATTTCTTTAGATTCAAGCTGCTCACTGATGTAGGACCAAATAAGTGCATATGTAACATTTGAAGTGGATGAGCAATAGAGTTAACCAACTTTGACCTGCAAGAAGCTCTGTGTTGTTTGCCTTTAAGAAAAGCCACACAGGTTTGATAATTTTCAAATCTTTTCTGAGGTAAACCTCTCACCAAACCATCTTTTACAATCTTGTTAATGGTTTTGAAGTTAACATGACCAAGTCTTCTATGCCATAACATGGATTCATCCACTATGGCCTTTGCAAGCAAGCAAGCATAATCATCTTTAGCAACAATGTTGTTCATATCAAAGCTATATAGATTGCCTTTTCTAGGAATTTTAAGAAGTATCTGACTTTCATCAGGAATCGTAAAATCCTTAGAGAGAACAAAGCACATATCTTTGGTAAAAAGAACATTGTTCTTCTTGTCACACATTTGTGACACACTAAAAAGATTATACTTACGCTCTTTTACATAGTACATAGGTTCAAAGTCCAAGTTACCAGTTTTGATTACTCCTTTACCAGTAACCTTTCCATTTACTCCACCTCCAAAACTGACATACTGTCCATCATAATGTTCAAAATCTGAAAGATAGGACTTGTTGCCAGTCATGTGCCTTGAACACCCACTATCTGTATATCCTTGATCTGATCTTTTTGACCTTGGATGTTCCTACACATAAGAGTAAAGAGTTAGTTTCTTTTGGGGACCCAAGCCATGATTGACTTGGATCTGCCTCGTGTATCAATATAGTTAAATCTATCAAAGGTTATTGATACACCATTGGGATTGGTTGTAGAGGTAGTTCCTTTAGGTTTCCATTCCCAACGTGCTGAGGCCTTCACAGCATTGCCCATGTCCCCCCTTTTCTTGTTTACAACCCTTGCAGTGGTAACTTTTGAATGAGCAGTGGAAACTGCTGGTTTGTTTTTAGGTACCCACTATTGGTTATAATGAACCTTATTATTCTGAAAAGTTCCTTTCCCTGTTTGTGCAGATTTTGCAAAAGTTGGTTTGGACTTTGCACTTTTAACAAGTGACTTAGGGTGAGCAGTGTTAATAGTTTTTGCAGTGGCAAAAGTTTTGAGACCACTTCTTAGTTGAACTGCTCTTGGGACCATTTTGCAATGTGAATTAGGGTGTACATTATTTTGAAACCTGTTAGACTCCACCCTTTTATTCCCATGGACTTCCCTTATCCCATTATGATAGTCACAATAAGCATGTAAATGATCAAAACTACCACAGATATAGCATGCCTTATTGTACATCGCAAAATCACTACCTAATTGTTGAGATTTAACATGATTCCAACTCCTCTGGTTACCCCTAGGAGCTGTAGTCTTGTTCCTATACATCTCAGCATACCTTACAGTTGATCTAGGTTTATTAACTGGTTTCCTAGGTTCCTCTGTAACAGTATTAACAACTTTTGGGATAGAAGCCTCTACATTCTTTTTAACATTCTCATTAACAACAGATGAGTCACTAGCACTCTCAAAAACATCATTATCATGCTTAATCTCTTCCTCACTTTTCACCATTGTGTCCTTTAAAGGACCATATTCACTTTCAAGGTCCTAAAACTCTTCTAAGCCTGTATGAGCTAAATCTATACCTGGAGGTGATGGAACACCTCGTAGTGGTGGAGGCACAGTGTTATAACCCATACCAGACTTAACTTTACAATATATTTGAGCATTCCAAATTTTATCAATTGACTTAGACTGATGATAACATGTGTCTAAAGTTAAATTGACATTTTCATTTTTCTTTTGAAGTTTTTCAAGCTCCTTTTGGTATGCTTCATTCACAGCTGTTGTATGTTCTACCTCTCTTCTAAGAAGAATCATATCATCATTATATTTTGTCTCATTTTCTCTATAGTGATCTATTTGTTTCTCTAATACTGCTATAGCTCTCCTAAGGTTAGATACAGTATAATTAGCAGTATACAACTCTTGTCTTTCATTAAAATATAAATCATTAAGCCTTTTAACTTCTCTAGCAGCCTTACATGTTTTAGAACAACTTTCAAAGTTTTGTACCTCAGAGTCAGAGAAAGCCATTAGAGCAAATTCAGTAGCAACAAGAGCAACATCAGAATGTTCTTCTTCTTGTTCATCAGCCATGAAACTCTAATCATAGCTCACACCATCAATAGCCAACATTTCCTTTGGTTCTTCCACAGTTGGTTCCTTATTTTGCTTGTACCAAGTAGACATGGTATCCTTGGTCTTTGGTCTTCTACATTCTCTAGCAAAATGTCCAAACTTGTGGCAGTTAAAGCACTCCACTTTCTTCTTATCAAAGCCTGCAGTTTCACTACCATTTATGTGAATGGGCTTGCCAGTCTTCTTGTAGAATTTCCTAGCTCTCATGCTAAGCAGAGCTATTTGCCATTTTATGTCCATCTCCTCCAAGTCATCTTCATTAATTTGCTCTATGTCTTCATGAGTTAAGACAGAGCCATTTACTTGAGTGGAGATAAAAGCATAAAAGGTAGGATCTCCAATACTAGCAACCTTTTTCTTTGAACCTGCAGTGGTAACACTAACATTACCAGTGGAAACTGTAGAACCAGCAGTGGCAAAGTCATCATCACTATCATCTTCAGAATCATCACTGTCAGCAGAGGTTGACAACAATGCCAAGCTACTAGAGCTTGTACCAAGTTTCCCTGCCTTCTTCAACCTTTGCTTAATAAGCTTGAAGTTGTTGTAAAGGTCATTGAGCTTCATTGTTTCTATGTCTGATTTGTTTTCCCAGACAGTAACATTGGTTTAAAACTCTGAAGGCAAACTTCTTAGATACTTCAAATTGAGGTCTTCCTTTTCTACCTCAATGCCAAACACAGTCAGTTGTGTAACAATCTTCTGGAGTTTGGTGAAGATGCTATCAAGTGAGTCATTGCTTGAAGCAGAGAAGTTTTCATAACTTTGCTTCAACAACGTCTTTTGTGACTTCTTTGTAGCATCATTACCACCAAACACTGAGCAAATCTCTTCAAACAGTTCCTTAGCAATTGTGAACTTGCTAAATGCAATGATCTGGTCTCTAGGAAGAGTCATCAGCAACAAACTTCTAGCCTTAAGATCATTCTTCCTAAGAGCTTTTTCAATACTAGATTCAGGCACAGAAACTTTCACAACATCTGTGTCACCAACCTTCACAGTACTAGTCACAGGCTTGAAAGAATAACCAGTTTGAATGATCTCCCAAAGAGCATAGTCCTAAATGAGAAAGTATTGCTCAATCAGTATCCTCCACATCTCAAACTCATTAAGTTTGAGCTTAGGTAGCCTTGGTGTAGAAGAGTTGGACTGGTTGTTTTCCATCTCCATTGAATTGAGTAAGTAGGTTAAGCTTATTCCTTGGATATTCTAAAACAAAATATCAGAACCTTCGCTCTGATACCACTTGATGGGTCTGGACACACACCTTGTGTCAATGATATTTTGTATGATATTATTAAGCACAAGGAATTTACTTAGTAATACTTTAGAAGACGGATTGTATGATGTATTGTAAGTAAACAAAGATTAAACACAAAACTTAAGCTCCAATATTATTAATAAATAATACGAGTGATCTTGCTTATCACTAGGGTTACACCTTGAAGCCTTTGTGAGTAATACGTAGGTAATTAGACAAGTACCTAAGACAATGACCTAGGACCTCCTTTTATACAACAAGGAGTCCTTTACAAGATAAGAATAAGCCTATCAATATAGAATATACACACAATCTATTCTATACTTATCATTATACGAATACTAAACAATTATCCAATAGCAGTGGTACTAATGTACCAGCAGTGGTAATACGTTTCCACTGCTAGTGTAATTCCAAGCAGTGTAAACCACAACTATCCGTGGTAATGATTATTCCCAACACTTGTTTTTCAATTGCTTTAACGAACTGTGTTTCTTTAATCTCGCTAGTTAAAGCAATGTGTTCCTGAATACCTAAACCCTTTTGATTATTTCCCGTTTTAACGCTATCAAGTATTTTTTCAAGAGTATTAGTATTTATTCTACCAATCTTGGAATCAAGATGATCAACTAACATTTAAATTGAACACAAAGCTCACATTCACTAACTACTTCCTTTCCCTTTTCTAAGCGTTTTAAGTTATGTTTTAGCTCAAGAGCTTCCTTTTCTAAACGTTCATTTTTGTTTTTCAATGTCTTATTTTTGTTAATTACTTTTAGACTAATTTTGCAAAGTTTATCATATTCACGATGTAAGGATTCATCATCTAATGATGAGCTACTATAATAAAGAGATTCGGGACATACCTCGTTTGAGTCTTTTGCCATGAGACAAATTTTTTCGTTCTCCTCCTCACTCATTCCCCACGAACCACTTACGAACACCTTTTGTTCGTCACGTTTGGGACACTCACTAATGAAGTGATTAGGATCCCCACATTTAAAACATGTGCGTTCGTCTTTTACTTTCTTGTCGTCTTTGCCTTTCCGGAACCCCTTCTTTTCGTCATATGGTTGCTTCACATATCTTCCTTTTCTCTGAAAGAACTTCTTGAAATCCCGTACCGCCATTGCATATTCTTCGTCATCACTTTCCGAGGATGAAGTTTCTTCATCGCTTGAGACCTTCTTGGCTTTTAGGGCAAGAGATGTCTGCTTCTCTTTCTTTTCTTTTGAGGCTTCAGAGTCTTTAGCGAGGATGAGCTCATAGACCTTTAGGTTGCCTATGAGTTCATCGAGAGTGAGGATTGATAAGTCTTTGGATTCTTCGATGGCCGTCACCTTCGGTCTCCACTTTGATGGAAGCGCCCTTAGAAATCTCCTGACATGATTACGATTAGAAAAAGACTCATCAAGTGCTTGTAAAGATGTAATAATAGTATTAAAGTTAGAAAAATAATTATCTATACTATCCTCATCCGATATTGAAAAATTGTTCATATTGTTGAAAAAATAAATCAATTTTGTTATTTTTAACTTGTTAATTTTCTTGGTGTGATACAACTAAAGAATTCCAAATTTCTTTAGAGGTTTTGAGCATAGAAATTCTTTCAAATTCCTTTTTAGGTAAGGCATTGTATAAAACCATATTTGCCTCACTATTTTTGGAAAACTTTTTCTTTTGGTCGTCGGTGAGACGATCATGAGAGATGTTTACTTTGTTTCTGGTTTTATCATCTTTTGAATTAACTTGAAAATCAACGTCAACAATACTATACCAAAGATCAATATCTTTTGATTTCACATAAGTTTCAAACATATTTTTCCAATAAATAAAACCATTAGTTTCAAGTAGTGGAGTTTGTTGCATAGATTGCCCTTCTTTATAATTTTCAAAACTCATTGTGATCGAAAAGTTTTTAAAATACAATTTACTTTAAAACTTTTGTAAACCTTGCTCTTGATACCAATTGTGAAAAACTAGAGGAGGGGGTTGAATAGTTTTGCCGATTTTAATTTAAGTTTCAAAACTTTAGATTCGATCTTATGTGAATTCGTATGGATGGATAGATAGTATAAAGCAATAAGTAAAGTAAATAATGAAAGCAAGTAAAGTAAAGGAAATAGAGTAGTGACACAAGTGATTTACAATGGTTCGGCTACAAGGACACCTTCCTTGCCTACTCCACTCCCCGATTTCCCCACTCGAGAGTTCAAGCAATATGTCAACAAGCTCCTTCAACACGGCGGAGAAGCCTCACAACGTCGCTTACACTTTTTCTGATACAAAGCTAAATACGAGTCCTTAGCATGGCGGACCAAACTACCACAACTATTACACAACAACTATGTGAAATATGAAATACAAGATCTTGCTACAAAAATCTTGTAGATGAACAAATCAATCAAGAACCCTTTGCTTGGATGACTTGTAGTGTATCGTGATCTCGCCTTTGAGAAGGACCTATATGAGAATCACAACAAAAGAAAGAAGAACTACTAGATTGATCAAGTGATCAGAGATTAGAATAGTGAGATAATATATGAGAGAGTTGTAAGAAGAAGGGTGACTAATAATGAAAAAATGGCTCACTATTTATAGGCACAAAAGCTTACTGTAGCCCGGTTCCAGTGGATCCCTCACTTGGGGGATCTGTCCAGTACAATCCTAGGGATTCGGCAAACTAGCTTGTACCAGTTCAGATTTTCGGTTACAAACCGGGTTATGGGTTATGGGTATGAGTCATGGATACCCAACAAGATACAATGTATCTAGACAATGGGTCATGGGTCTTGGGTCATGGGTTATGGACATTGGGTCATGGGTCATGGACAATTTCATGCATGATGTCATGCAATGGGTCAGGGGTTATGGATTAGCTCTATTGGTATGGGTCATGGGTATTGGATATTACCCATCCTATTACATAAACTATTACAACAAATGAATTATTACAACATTTTATGTGAATAACCAAATGTATATACTTTACAAAAATAACATGTATTCTTATAATTTTACTTATGATAACTTTATATTTGTTATCAACAAAACACAACGAGATCCCTAAATATGAATAAACGTTTTTACATTTTATTTGTATTAACAGTCCCTGCATCAGGTTGATTATCCTGAAACGTAAGACACGTGCCAGGCCTCTTCACTACTGATTGACGAGAAGATTCACATTCAGACACCGTTTTCTTGATAGGTGAATTAAACGTAAACAAAACAACATTCATCCCATTTTTCCTATCAATAGACTCCCAGTTTGAAGATTCGTCTACAATTATATCACATTTCACAAACCTTTCTTTTTCCTTAATCTGTTGATGGTAGTAGTTCCATCATACATTACATCTCCATTAGTTGGCCTTTTCTTCCAAGAAAAACTCTTCGTTGTAGACGACGATTCTTTTTCCCATTTTAGATGTCGCCGACTTAGCTTTTCTGACACCAATGACTGAATTTTCAGCAGTCTTCTTTAATGTCTTGGCCTCTTTTCCATTAGTGGAAGTTTCTTTTTTTGTTCATGTAGGTAGGGAACTTTAGGTTTCAAAATTATGAGCTCTCTTTGAGATGCACCATTTTGTTTTTGATTATTCTGTGTGAGTACCTCTCTCCCTGTTGCGGATCTATTGTGCACCCTTTTTGGTGTATTTCTTTGTATTTATCCAATGGGACTGACTGGTCATCATCTTCTTTTTGTTTCATGGTCCTCATATTTCTTGAAGTGCTTGCTTGGCTTGCCTCTAAGTTTTGAATAATTGTTCTCGTTGTAAGTTGATTGCAGACTCTGGTCAATTATCCGGAAAGCTGCCTCCATAATAGAAGCTGCATTTCTCATATTAATGTACCTCGGATTCTTAATAGGAGATAATATTCTATGGTGACTAATAGGTACAGATTTAGCTAATTTAGAAGGTAATACCTTCTGGAGAAAGGAAGCTTAAGCAGAAGATTTGACATGGTGTTGACAAGATCTGGCATTACGAACTGATACATAATTAGTTGTGCGATAGTAAACCAGAGGTTCTTTGTAATCTGCTCAGCTGCATGTCTTGCTATACAATGTGCAACCTACAACCATATTCATGGTTAGCAAAAAGTACAGGAAGTATATAATGCATAACCTAAAAAAACATGGTAATTGTTAGCTGTTACATGGTCAGTCACATGGAAAAACCAAAAAGACATTTTACTATGGTTAATGTCCCTAAATAATGACAAAATATCATCATACTCGATAATGACAGCGACAGCTAAGTAATTCAGATAAATAGGCCTCTGCAAACTTGTTAATATTCAACTTTTTTTAACTACTTTCCACCTCATTATTACTTTAACAAAATCCTAACACGTCATAGCATAGCAGTAATAGTAAATAACAAATGATGAATTGATGATCAGTTTGTCATATCCATTGTTTGTATTCATTAAAGGGGTGTTTCGATATGCCTTTACACTTATTATTAATACTTCAACATAAAATCATCAGGTTAGAGTGTTCGATAACATCATCAGCTTTTATTCGTGTTCCGTCTTTCCCTTAGTTCTAGAATTATCCACCTAAGTAAATGGCATGTAATTCCTCCTGGGATGTGGTTCATTAATATTGTTCAAGTTTAATCTGATCACAAGTCCTTAAAATTATTTCAAGAAGAGAATGCCCTTCTATAACAACCCACACAAGCCCATGGTACTTGTTCGTGCTAGGGCAGAGCCTGAAAAGAGTCTTACAACTTTGGTTAAAGCATTTAAAGGGTGACGTACATTAAGTGAGCATACTAATCTTGTAGCTTCATTTTAACATATTCTTTTCTGGTAGTTGTGATTAAATCTCTTTTGTCATTTACGCAAAAGGATACTCACTTTATTGTTGGGAGATTGATTATTTACACATGAATATGAAGAGGATTCCTATGGATCAAAGCAATCAAAGGATCCACCATCTGCATGACAAAGCAAAACGTAAATCCTTGAAAAGATCAAAGGTTGGAATGTATATGAAGATAATGGACCTAAGTCATGGATGCAAAAACTAAAGTTAACCAAGTACTGATTTTCGATATTTCTGAAATGCTGAGAAGCACGAATTGCTTTCACATACGTGGTATGTACGCTCATGTCTATGAGTACATTCTTCCCACATACCAAGTTCTGCCGTGGTGCCGCACAATATTAGCTACTTTTTACTACAATAAATGAATAAAATCTTAAACATAAATTTACCATACCTTGCTGCTGACATCCTTAGGGTCCTTAGGAAAACCTTTAACAGAATAATTTTACTAACGGACATGAAACATCCAAGTGCATGACTTAAAGCTTGTGCGTCGAATTTTGAAACATCCACGGGATTCCTTGCCATTTCTAGTGATGCCTCTAGCGTCTTTATTCTTGTCTTCAACATCGTGTTTTGAGACAATAACATCTTGTTCCTTGTTTCTAGCATGTCAATTTTATTATCTTTAGATTCGTAGTTTGAGCACTGCGTTGAAGAAGAGGCTTGACTAAAGTGCTTATTTTGAAAAGCATCCTTCCACATAAATTATCCACACCTATAGTCATCTGTTCTTGGCTGTTACATGTTAAGAAAATTATAAGAAATGTATTCTTAACAAACAAATTATTTACATGTTAAGAAAATAAGCAAACGTATGATTATTTACCACTGAAAAAGGACATGCGTAATTCGGTTGACCAAAAGTTTTGCGTGTACAGGATGTTCTTTCTATAATGAATCCTCTCCGACAATCACACAGGAAAGGATTCTTTCGTTCCATCTGGCCAAAGAATTTGTATAATTATTTACAACATAAATTATAAATATCATGCTTCACAAAATTACAGGCTTCGAATACATAAATAACCAAGCTTGTTATAGATTAATAGTTGATACATGGTTCACAAAATTACAAGCTTCGAATACATAAAAGAAAAGTACAGATGGAACTAACTGAGACTAGTCAGTTTATTAGAATACATCACAAGATAACTAGAAACTAAGATCAATCACGCCCGAGGCGCAATCGCTCCAATGCTGCTGCCATCTGTCCCACACGAAACTCTAACTCTAAAATGCGTCTCCTGGACGCCAAGATCTTATAGCGATCCTCCTGAACTGCCCTCCTCAATTCGAAAATCTTTCGCTCGTACTCGTCAAAGCGAGACGGCTGTAACAAAAGATGAGGAAGAACCGGCACTCGGTCAATAACAATCTCCTCATCTACAGCTAGAGATATAGCTGGAGAGGGAGGCACATAAGATGGAGAATAAGGCACATAATCTGGACTCTCAATATGAGCGGTTGGAGATATAGCTGGAGAGGGAGGCACATAAGATGGAGAAGAAGGCACATAATCTAGACTCTCAACACGAGCGGCTATGTTGGTGACACACTCAATGTCCCTCCACTGAATCCCATCCGAATCATGTGACAAAAGATGAGGAAGAACCTGAGCACGAGCATAAATTTTTTTAAAAATAATAACAACATAAATCTGTAATCATTTAAAATGTTTTGTTGGTATAATTATTTACAACATAAATCAGTAATCATTTACTATGTTTTGTCGGTATAGTTATTTACAACATAAATCAGTAATCATTTACTACATTTGTCTTCTTCTATTGTCAAAAATATCAGTATACATGCGTTGTCGATCAGAATATAGAGTTTCCCATGCGGATGCCTCGTCATATCGGTACGCCCCCATTGTGGTTGACTATACGGGAGTGGTGAACTTCCGTCTAGCGTCACATAAATGGAGTGAGCACAGTCGTCGTCCCCCACACGGGCAATCACAAGAGGGCCACATTCTTGTGATAAGTTTGGACCGGAAAAAATCGGAAAGCACGTAAAACTTTGTCGCGAGGATATAAATACAATTGGCCGGTTAAATAGTGAAGCAATAATCAACCCCATGTTTGGCATACTCATCCAGTCGTCCCGCGGTGCAAATCTACATTGGAACCATGCTACCGAGTTCCGAATATGGTAAAAGCCTTCATTTGGCCACATATCTGTGTAATATTCGCTGAGACTGTCTAACTCTTGCATTAAAAGAGCTCGAATATCAGACCAGCTATTTTCGTGTTGACCAATACCGACGGCAACGCACCGAAACCCACAATTTCCATCATCATCCACATTATAAATACTTATAATGTATGGATGGAAAATCTCTAGAATATATGTAATCAAATTTTCGCTACTATGATCGCAAACGTATGACCTATGTCTCCTACTTTGTTTAACTTGGGGATCTCGAACGTATGAACTATGTCTCGCAGGTTCCTTTTTCAAGTCCGGAACTTTTTTAGATCTTGAATAACTTCTTTGGTGATATACGGTTGGTTCTTTATTCAAGTCCGGAACTTTTGTAGCCTGGGACTTTTTGTCCTTTGCTCAGACGTCGTACTTACGTGAACAACATGTTCACGTATATCAACAGATTCAGGATCGTATATCCCTCTAACCTTCTTAAACATATTTTTCTTGACAAATGATGACAAATTTCCAAAAGCATTCTTGAATTGTCGTAAGTCATTTTCACAAGAACGACCATCTTCAGGCATAGGAGTATTGATACTAGGTGTTGAAACAAACAAAGACCTTGAAAGATCTTGAGCTCGTGGATCGTTATGTATGCCTATGTAATCACAAGCACAATAAAAGACAATCTCTACTACTAATGTTTATCAGCGGAATATAAACACAAGTAACAAATAACTAAGAACTTCTTGATCCTCTATGGATCTTTATATTAACTAAAACTGAGTTTTTCCAATCGGTACATAAACCTTTCTAATGTGTTCCTTTTATAGATAAGGAACCCTAAACAATATCGCTAAACCGTTTTCCAAGAAACGTATAATCATAAAACTAAATAAGATATACACAATCACTTCCTAATAAAGCTCATGTATATCCACACTAATTAAACTAAACACGGAATAAACACTTCCGCAGAAACAAACTAATCACTATTATACTTCAGTAGAATAAGTCTTCGGCAGAATCCACTTCACTTCAGTAGAAACACTTCGGCATTAATATCAGCATAATCCAGACTTTCACATAATTCCCAACAATCCTCGCCTAAACTGGAATTTGACTTGTTAAGTTCCAGTTTCTTGATAGAGCTTACAGTACCAGAGGATTGGACACGAACAACAGCAACAGCAAAGAATCCAAAGAACATCTCTATGATGAAAAAAAACGCTGAAACTCCATATCTTTGCAGCAACAAATGACAAAAGGTACATCAAAACAGATTAGTTTCATACTATTCTCATCACATCCAGGTGTGTTAACTCCTGTGAGAGGTGAATCATTGAAAATAAATGGATTTGATGTCTCTTTACCAATAGCCATCACTACTGGAGTAGCCATATGTTTCAGTTCGTAAACTATGGTACACTGATAACCATCTGATTTATGGGCAAACCAGCAACCATATAAACGGATTTGAAATGTCTTTACCTGTAGCCGTTTGCTCAGGACTAGTCAATTCTTAGGATTGGTGAATTGATAACCAAATATGGAATGCCACTGCCTTTACCACAAGCCATATACAAGTGGGCTAGCCAATTCTTGGATTCCAAACAGGAATAAACCATGGTGAATTGAAAACCATACAACACTCAGCAATAAAGCATAGGTGGTTGCATACCCTATGATTTTTAGCAAATCATTACAGCTATCAACAGATTTGATGTGTCTTTACCAAAGCTGTACCCTTTGGACTAGCTAATTCTTTGACATACCCAAAGTATATCAGGTGAGTCAATAACCAAAAAATATACAACAAACCTGCAAGAAAAGTTAGATAAAACCAAAAGCATTTTTTTTTTTTAACTAAATAAAGAAAGAAAACAAATATTACAAAGTATTACAATCAAGATGAACCTTTATGTGATAGAAGTTGATGCTTAATCAAACCAACACATTGAGTAGCATGAAGGTCATCATTGCCAACCGGATTAGGAGGCACTTCCAACTTGTGTCTCAGCAATCTTTCCATAAAAGTATCAGATAAAGGATAAAGCCTATCTGATAGCATACACAAAATCATCCCACATGTAGTCTGAACTACCTGAACACAAGGCAGAGGATAAAATCTCCAACTCTCAATCTCCCATTGATGAGAATTCTTCCAAATAGAATACCCTTTACCATGTGGAGAATCAGAATCAAACATAACCTGAAGATCACCCAACAAATATAAACCAGAACCAGTTGCTGAATGAAACTTATAATACTGAATGACATGTTCATACAGCATCTTCAAATCATGTCTATTCACCAAATGAAGAATATCCTTCAAGAAGTTGAACTCAAGAACAGTATTATCCAGCCTATAAACAGTGTTAAGCTTTCCAGCTGTCCAATTCACCAAAACCACATGAGTACCTTCAGGAAAAGCTTCAATAGATCCAACCTCAATAAATGTAGATTCATCAGCCTTAAGATCTAAAGTAGTATTCCTTGAAGCATGTTTCTTAGCCAATCTATCCGAACTTCTTGTAACCAAACTCTGCTTTCCCATATCAGCAATGTTATCAGTATCAAGTTGTAGATCAGTTTCTTGAATCAGAGAATCACTTAACTCCACACTTGACAACATTTCAGAAGAAACCAAAGAAGATTCAGCAGAAACACTCATATCAGAAGAAGAAGTAGCATCAGAAGGTGTATCAGAAGGAACAACTGAAGATACCACCGAAGGCAAAACAGTATCAAAATTATCCACAATTTCAACTGTTTTCTGTCTCTTGGCTGCAGGAACATCAGACATTGAAACACTATTTGCCAATTTAGAAGAAGAAGTAGAACCAGAAGAAGAGAACTTCATAACCATATGATACTGTCTAATCAAAGCATCATCAGATAAAGTCATGATTTGCTTCATTGTCATACCAGAATTATACATAGCAGCATTCTTCACAACTCTCCTCATATAATTCCTCTTCTGAGCAACAGTCATAGGTTTTTCTCTTTTGGCTTTATTTCTCTGATCAATAAGAGCTCTTCTCTGTGCAGCAGATTCCTTCTTCCTTTGATTACCAAGTGCCACCATTTTATCCACAAAATCATCATCATTAAAAGATTCTCCTAAGATAAGTTTTGCTAGATCAGGATCAGAAGCACCTTGAGAAATATAACCATCCCATTGATCATCAGTAATCGTAGGAAAGAATGCATCAAGCTCTAATTTCCTTTCAGGAGACAAATCAGAAGCATACTGATCTTGAAGAAATTTAGCCACAACACGACTCTTCTGGATATTCTCATAATCAGCAAACAATCCAGCCTGAGCTTGATATTGTTCTTTAGTCACTCTACCTGACTTCAGCAAATCATCAATCACAGGGTCCTGTCCTTTCTCAGAAGATGTCTCAGCAGAACCAATTTCAGTAGAACCAATGTGAGCTTCAGAAGAAACAATCAAACCCACATCAGAGGAAATAGGTTGAGACAATTCCTCAACAGGTGTAGAGAAAACTTCAGGAGAAGCATTCAACTTATACATTCTCCCAGCAAGAAAAACCTCTTCATCATCTGCTGAAGGTGAAACATTTGAATGTTCTGGTATAGATGAAGTTTGATCATCAGTAGTAACCTCTTTCACTAAACCATCAGTAGATGCAACAACCATATGTGGCTCCATTGAAGTGTCAGCAGACACCTTATTCAAATATTGTCTTCGTCTTTTGCTAGTATAAAGAATAGGCTCCTTGCTAGACTCCTTTCTTCGTGAAGATTTAGCAATAGAAGAAGAAACATTAGATGTTAATGCCACATCAGCCAATATCTCAAGAGATTCATTAAGATTCTCTTCAGCCTCCTCCTCAGAAGAAACCAAACATCTCTTTTTACCCTTCTGACTTAGCAATTCCTCCAAGTGTTCAACTTTAGTCTCCAATTCCACAATCTTCTGACCAAGAACAGACTTGGTTTCAGTAAGTTCTTTCTTAAGATCAGTCACCTCACCTGTAAGCTTGTTCATCAGAGCATATAATGAGGTAAGTGAAATTGGATCCTCATCATATGATTGCTCAGTCGAAATTGGAACTTCAGTAGACTGTTCAGGAGCAACATTAACCTGATCAATATTAGAACATCCTTCACCAAATGGAGTCCTAACAGGACTTGGTTTAGGCAATCTATCAGTATCACCTGAACTTCATCAATAGTAACTTGGACTTCATCAATAGGAACTTGTATAATCGCAGGACTAGGACATGATCTAGGTGAAGGTATAACTGCCTCAGCAACAACAGAAGGACCCTCAACACCATCTACTGAAATATTTTCATCAGTAGGAATGGAAGAAGGTAAAACAACATTAAGCTCATTAGCAGTCTCATTCTCCTGAGGTAACATGGCAGCTAACAAAGGAAAATGTGTCCCTTCAAATTTAGTCCTCATTGTAGCAAATAACTTAGGAGTCAGAACACTTATGGGATGAAAAGCCTGGGTTTGTGTAGAAACATTCAATATTATCTGTAAGAACCTAGGGTACATCAAAAACTTACCCTTTTTCCTAGTTATATTTTCTACCATATTATCAAAGATATACTTAGAGAAATTATAAGTCAAACCCTTAGATAAGCAAACAATACCACATCCCATTTGTGTTGAAAACTGATCCCATCCTCCAGACTTATTGCTCAAACACTGTAGCAACGTATGAACCAAGAACCTCCACATAGGACAAAGCTTGTTTTTCAACCACATATCTGTCCTTGTACTTTGATATCCAATCGCTCTAAGCCCTTCAAGTACCATTGTAGAATCAGAATGATAAACTCCATTCTCATCATCCAAGTGAAGTTGTCTTCTGATCAGTTCCTCTGTCACCACATACACTTGTCCATCAACACTTGCAACTATCTCAGTATCACCTCTCTTTTCTGCCGACGCCCAAAATTGAGTAATCAAAGTTTCATATATAGCATTTGGAGAATGTGTCAATGCATATACAATCTTTGATCTTAGTAAGAAAGAAATCATCGGCCTATAAAGTTCATCTCCTCGAGCAGATCCAAGAAAAGCAACCTTATTATGATCATGTTTGAATTGAAGCGCCATGAGAGTTTTTGAAGATTAGGGTTACGATTTTGCACAAAAGGAAGTGTTTTTAAAGAGAGTAATAATCGAATCACTTATTATGGAGCGAAAATCTGCCGTAGAGAATAAATAGAAAATTTCCCAATTTTGGTCAAAGTTGACCAAGGATGACGTGGACTTCTACTTTTTCTCAGATTCACTTATAACTTCGGTAGAAATGAAAACCATTCTGCTGAAGTAGAACAATCAGCAGAAACAGAAGACTTACTCACGAAGCTTCAGTAAATATCTTTTAACTGTTTCACCCACACGCATTAATTCTCTTACCACTTGAACCCGGCTATAAAACAATCCCAATGCACATAGACTTTTTCATCAAAAATCCCCAAATAATATTTCAAACCCTAATTCCTCCAATACTTCAAAATTAACCATAATCAACATGAGTACCAAACCTGAGATCATAGATCTCACAACAACATCCTCATCATCATCCTCATCATCTAGTGAAGATACCAATCCATGGTTTCACTATTTTCCAAAACCATATCCACTACCAAAGAAGTCACCCTTTCTCTCCTCATCAGAAGATGAAAGTGTTGAGAAACCAAGTGTATCTGCTGAAGATTCTGATGAATCATATAATGAGGGAACATCTTACTCCCAACCCTCAGCACCTAGGCCTCAACGAAGGCCACGAGCCAAAAATCCACCACTTCCTATGGGAAGAAAGGTGGTGCTTGGTCTTTCTGCATCAGGTTTTGGTGCATCATCACATATCGTATAGAGGAATGGAAAAAGGAAAATGATGTAAGTTGTTGTATAATGGAAAAAGTAGATGATGCACAAAGGAAAATCTTTCCTTATCATCTCTCTACCACAATCAGCTTCAGCTTCTTCGTTTTCATCAATCCATCCTCTCCATTTTGATCCTTAGCATCTGTTAGGGTTGGTTAT
Organism: Chrysanthemum seticuspe; assembly: GCA_019973895.1. NCBI lineage: Eukaryota > Viridiplantae > Streptophyta > Magnoliopsida > Asterales > Asteraceae > Chrysanthemum > Chrysanthemum seticuspe. The sequence goes on along the minus strand of BPTQ01000005.1, from coordinate 156,947,729 downwards.
GCTTATCACAAAGGCATAGCCAGCATTTAGTGCCAAAAGATGTGAGCGATCGTGCATATCCAACAGCTATTAGTGTGAAAGATGTGAGCAGTCATACTCATCGTGCTCATCTTTAGATGTTGGAATAGATGATATGTAATAGATTAGGACTATTAGATCATGTAGATGCTTTTGATGTTGCCAGTACTCTGTAATCTGTAAGCTGTAAACTGTTTCTTGAATGAATGAATGATCTATTTGCTTCTGTACTTCTTTAAGAATCAGAGGAAACAAATAACACACTTCAGCACAATGAATTCAGTGGAAACAAGCTTAAGCTTTCTTGACCATGTCTCATCAGATCAGAGACAACCATTCTGCAAAACAAACACAGAAACATACACAAACCAACAAAGGAACACACTAAAATTTACATTAGCAGGTTAGAGTTAGTTAAAACACACTAAATATACAAAATTACATAGCAAAATGCAAAGTTATACACAAATCCTCCCCTGAGGCATATGCCTCCCCTGAGGCCTATGCCTCCCCTTAAACTTTGCAGTTAAGGGTTAAGCATGCCAATATGGACCACAAGGTGTTGAAACCTTGGTCCTTCAAACGCCTTTGTTAACAGATCCGCCACATTATCATCAGTATGAATTTTGACCACATTTATCAAATTTTTATCATATGCATCTCTTATAAAGTGGTGCCTGATTTCAATATGTTTTGTTCGACTGTGAAAAACTGGATTTTTAACAATGCATATGGTACTTTGATTATCAATAAAAATTGTTGTGTTCATGAAATTATACCCATAATCCAACAACTGATTTTGAATCCAAAGAACCTGTCCACAGCAATTAGCAGCAGCCACATACTCTGCTTCAGTAGATGAGGTAGCCACAATAGTTTGTTTCTTGCATTGCCAAGAAATCAATCTCTTTCCAAGGAATTGGCAACCTCCAGTGGTGGACCTCCTATCCAGATTAGCACCAGCATACTCACTATCACTATAAGCTTCCAACTTAAAAGGAGATTCTTTTGGGTACCAAAGACCTAGACAAGGTTGGCCTTTAAGGTACTTAAAGATCTTCTTAACAGCATTGAGATGGGAAGTCAGTGGAGTAACTTGATGTCGCGAACAAACACTCACATCAAAAGTAATATCAGGCCTGGAAGCTGTTAAATACATCAAAGACCCAATCATAGACCTGTACAAATGAACATTCACAGGTGGATCAGCTTCATTGTTGGTCTTTGACTTTGGAGCTTCATAAGGTGTAGTAGCAGTCCTTACACCCTCCATACCAAACTTCTTCAAGATGTCCCTCACATATTTGTCCTGACTGATAAAGATACCATCAGGTTTCTGCTGAACTTGAAGACCCAAAAAGAAAGTCATCTCTCCCATTGCACTCATCTGAAACTCTCCCTTCATAAGCTCCTCAAACTCCCTGCACCAAGCTTCCTTTGTGGATCCAAAGATAATGTCATCCACATAGACTTGCACAAGAATAATGTCAGTGGAATTCTTCTTTAGGAAAAGAGTCTTATCAATTGCACCTCTTCTGTAACCATGCTTCAGCAGAAATGTAGAGAGCCTAGCATACCAGGCTCTGGGTGCCTGATGTAGTCCATAGAGAGCTTTGACCACCTTATAAACATGATTAGGATGATCTGGATCCTCAAATCCTTTAGGTTGAGTGACATACACCTCTTCTTCAATTTCACCATACAAGAAGGCTCCTTTAACATCCATTTGATAGACCATAAAGCCCATATAGGATGCATAAGCTAAGAAAATCCGTATAGCCTCAACTCTTGCCACTGGTGCAAACACCTCATCATAATCGATCCCCTCCTCTTGTCTATAACCCTGTGCAACTAATCTGGCTTTGTTCTTTATGACAACACCCCGAGCATCTCTCTTATTCTTCAGAATCCATTTTGTCCCAATAGCATACTTACCATCAGGTAGTGGTACCAATATCCAAACCTGCTGATTTTGAAATTGTTGCATCTCATCCTGCATTGCTTCAAGCCAACTTGAATCTTCAAGAGCCTGAGTAACACTGGTTGGTTCCACTTGTGAGAGAAAACAAGCAAACAGACAATGTTGATAGTCTGTGTGATTGTCTCTCTGCTGATTTGAGATATAAGAGACAAAAGCCACCTGTCCATATTTAGAACGCGCCACAGTACCTCTTGTTCTAACAGGTGCATGAGGATCACCAATAATATTAGACTGTGGATGAACATTGTTGATCCTTGTAGTTGTGGTGGTGTTGACATCAATGGAGGAATCAAGATTAGTCACAGTAGGTTCAAAGTCAGTATCATAGGAAGGTGTGTTGAAGATGCCTGCTTTAGGTTGATGATGACCAAGATCTGAAGGTTTTGGAAACCTTGTATAAGGTTCTCCAAGATCTGTTGACACTCTAGTAGAAATAGGAGTAGAGTCAACATGTCTTTCAGCCGAATTGGAGAGGTGAGGAGAAACAGATTCCCTTTCAGCAGAATTGGAGTTTCTGCCGAGTGCTTCATTTGAACCTTCTTCAACTTTCCTCTCAGCATCTAAATTAGCTGCATACTCTTGTTTCTTCAGTCTGGCAAGGTCCTCAGCATAATATAATTCATCTTCACCCACATCAGTATAATCTTTAGAAGTGTTACCTACAAAATTGTTAGGAGAGAAGGAAGGCACTACAATGGGTTGTTCATCATCAGACCCACTGTCAGAATGAGCATCCAAAGTGTCTGCATCAGTAGTTGGAGATACTTCTGAATCTGCATTTTGATCAGCCTTATGTCTAGCATAACCCAAGTAATCAGTCAAGTAGTCAAGATCAAATGACCAAACATGACCCTGGCCTTGAACATTAGGCTTGTCTTCAAGATACCTCAGATTTAATGTCTCCTCAATTTTCTTTGCAGATACATTGTAAACTCTGTATGCCTTACTATGAGCAGAATACCCCACAATATAGCCATCATCAGCTTTCTCATCAAATTTGCCCAAGGATCACTGGTATTCAAGATTGTCACCTGACAGCCAAACGGTTTAAGGTAATGAATAACAGGAACTTTTCCAAAGAGAAGTTCATATGGTGTTTTAAGATGTGGTCTAGTAATGGACACTCTATTGAGTACATAACAAGCTGTACCAACAGCCTCAGTCCAAAACATGGTAGGAAGTTTAGAGTCTGCTAGCATTGATCTTGCAGCCTCTATTAAGGTTCTATTTTTTCTTTCTGCCACCCCATTTTGTTGAGGGGTTCTTGGAGTGCTATAGTCCCTTTTTATTCCCTTTAACCTGCAGAGTTCTATTAGAATGGCATTTTTGAACTCTGTACCATTATCACACCTAATTCCTTTCACCTTTTTGTTCAACTGATTCTCAATAAGGGTAATGAAGTCTTTCAATATTTCAGATGTTTCATCTTTGGTCCTTAGAAAGAATACCCAACAAAATTTGCTAAAACCATCAGTGATCACCAGACAAAAATATTTATGATCAATGCTTCTCACTCTAGTTGGACCAAACAGATCCATATGAAGCAGCTGAAGAGGTTCAGAAATAATGGTTACTGCTGTAACAGGAACACCTTTGTAGGAGGCTCTGTGCTGCTTTCCTTTGTTGCATGCAACACAGTTATGATCATTGGTGAATACTTTGGCAGGAAGGCCTTGAACTAGGCCCAGCTTAGAGAGCTGGTTGATGGTCTTGAAATTGACATGGGCCATCCTTCTGTGCCATTTGGTGGACTCATCCACAGATGCTTTAGCCACCAAACATGTTAAGTCACCTGCTGGTTGAACATTAGTTAAGTTGAATGTATAAAGATTATGACTTCGAGGAACCTTCAGTAGAATTGAAGTATCTTCTGGGAGTTTGAAGTCTTTAGACAGCACAAGACATTCATCCTCTGTGAAGAGTACTTTGTTCTTAGTGTCACATATTTGTGAGACTGAGAACAAATTGAAGTGTTGAAGTTCCTTGACATAATAAACATTCTCAAAGTCCAGCTGAGGTGTTTTGATGGTCCCTTTTCCAGTAATTCGTCCATCACTCCCTCCAAAGGTTACATTGCCTCCTCCTTCAATAGGTATAAAGTTATGCATCATGTCCCTGTTTCCTGACATACTTCTAGAACAACCACTGTCAACAATTCCAACATCTTTATGCTTAAGGGGATGATCCTACAACAACAACAAAAATATACAGATAATTAGTACACTATAGAGGCTCAAGTCATTGCTGACTTGAACCTGCCTTGTGGATCATATGAGTTGTGCCATGTAGAAGTATAAGATCCACTATTGTTCTTGGGTTTCCAATGAAACTTAGGTCTCTGTTTATTCCAAGAACAACCTGCTGAGGTCTTGACAGCAGTATCCCAGTACCTTCTCCCATCAGTCATAGGGTTAACATATCTAGGCCAAAAACCATTTTTAAAATATTCACTTGTTGGTTGAACATATGGTTTTCCAAATGATCTTCTCCAAGGAAAAGAAGTATTATAATTAGCAGCTTGAGGAACATAAGGTGGTATATCATTAACATTGGTCCACATTGGTCTAGATTTCCTAGAATCACCACACCTACTCATTCTTTGCTCATGATAATCACAATCCTTAATTAAATGAGATTTACTTCCACACACAAAACATTTCTTCTGAAGAGAAGATTTATTCAAACCAAAAGAAGTATTCTTACAAGCAGAAGTATTCAAACCAAAACCATGAAAAGAATTGTTTTTAACAGTATTATTATGCAAAGAATTAAAAAGCAAGTCTTCAGAGGCAACTGTCTTGGAAGGACATTCCTTGGCAGCAACTCTGTCATGCTTATTGGTAGTCTTGGGTGCAGGCAGGGGTGAAGACTTGGGAAGGTCAGACTTGGGAAGGTCAGACTTGTCATTTGAATCACACTCTGTAGACCCTTGCTTGGAGGACTTGTCACTGTTAACACAAGAGACAAAGTCATTAGTAGAAGTATTAGGGTCTGGCAAGTCTTTTGACTTTTTGCCATACAGATGGTGTGATCCATCAAAGTCATTAATAGTGGAAAGGTCAATGGGCATGTGCTCACCTCTAATTGGTCCACGAACAGCATGTAGGTCACCTTCTTTCACAAAATTAGCTAGGCCTGCTGGTGTAGATTTACGTGTGTCATCCCTAGCCTCTAAGCCTACATATTTCTTAAAACCTAAAGCCACTGTAGAATTGGGAGCTTGACTGCTATAAATGAGACTAGCCAACTTATTACCATTCATCATCCAGTCATTATTCCTAGCAATTTCCTCCTTAAGTTTCTCCTTAAGCTCTAGATTTTCTGACTCTACATCTGCTCTTAACTTCTCAGACCATTTTAATTCATTTGTAGCACATTCGAGATCTCTTTCTAAAACACCTATTTTCTCACCATAAGCTATTTCATTCTTTTGTAACCAAACCTTTTGTCTTTCTAGTGTTTTTAAAGCCTGTTTATAAGCTTCTACTTCCACATAGCATTCATTATATTTTGGTTCCATAATATCATAAGCTTGTTTGAGTTCATTATAACGCTCACTACAACCAAACAAACAGTTTTGTACCTGAGAGATGCCCATCAAGGCAATCTGATCATGCCTATCCTCTGAAGTACAGCCTGCAATCAACCCAACTTTATCAGAACCATCATTATCAGACTCCTCATGTAGCTTCCAGTCCACATTGCTATCAAGAGTGACCAACGCAGTTGATCCCTTTGAAGTTCCTGCATCCTTCTGATACTGCTGATAAGTAGAGTATCGTACTTCATCACCAGCTTTCCTGTCTTTGCATTCTCTAGAAAAGTGACCTATCTGTTGGCATGTGAAGCATTTAACATTCCTTTTATCAAACCTTGCTGGATCGCGTCCTTTGAATCCAAACCGTCTGCCAGCTTTGCGCTCAAAGGTCTTGATATCCATGGAAAGCATGGCCACTTGCCACCTCAACTTCATCTCTTCAAACTCAAGTGGGTCCACTTGATCAAAATCCTCATAAGCCAGTTCCTGCTGAGGATCATAATCAGCAAAGAAAGATCCAAGAACATCTTCCATAATTCCACTGGATCTAGGAAGAGAGCTTGATGAGGGAGCAGCATTAGATGATGATGAATATGGGCTTGGACCATAGCTTGACTTTGGAGTAGAGGCTCCAACAAATGCAGTATGACTAGCAGTAGAAGATGATCGAAAGGGGCTTCTTACATCATGTTCAAGAGCTTTAAGTTTGTTATACAGCTCATCAAAGGTCATCATGTCCAAACCACCTTTAGCTTTTAAAGCTATGCTTACATGTAGCCAGGAAGGAGGTAATGACCTCAGAAACTTAGAGTTACAGTCATCATTATCCGGCTTAGCCTGTAGCTGATTCAACTGACTTAAGATCTTGTGAAACTTATCATAGCCCTTGTGAATTCCTTCCTCTTCAGAGATCTGAAAGTCTTGAAACTGTTGTCTTAGCATGGACTTCTTCAGTCTTCTGGACTCCTCATTCCCACCGAACTTCGCCTTAATCGCTAACCAGATATCTTTGGCATCTTGCATGAAGTGAAAATCACTCAAGTGATCCTCAGGAATAGCTTGCAGAAGAATAGTTCTGACCTTTGTTTCTCTCTGAACTGCCAGCAACTCTTCAGCAGTTTTGGGAGGAACATTCATCATATTACCAGCAGCATCCGTGGTAGTCCTCTTCAAACTGTTCCCCTTCAAAATTACCTGCCATAGATTCCAATCAATGTTGGAGATCCAATTTTGCATCTTCATAGCCCAAAGATCATATTCCTCCCTTTTAAGGTAAGGAAACTTAGCATTGCTATTAGACAGACTTAGTTGCTGCAGATGGGTGGAGTTTTGGTTGTTGGTGAGTTCAGTATCAGCATCTGAACCAGGCATGATGTTTTTGTTATGGTTGTATGGGTGTTTAGAAAAATCTTGTCCTTAGTATCGTAGAGACTCTCACGAGGCTCTGATACCACTTGTTGAAACAAACAAAGACCTTGAAAGATCTTGAGCTCGTGGATCGTTATGTATGCCTATGTAATCACAAGCACAATAAAAGACAATCTCTACTACTAATGTTTATCAGCGGAATATAAACACAAGTAACAAATAACTAAGAAATTCTTGATCCTCTATGGATCTTTATATTAACTAAAACTGAGTTTTTCCAATCGGTACATAAACCTTTCTAATGTGTTCCTTTTATAGATAAGGAACCCTAAACAATATCGCTAAACCGTTTTCCAAGAAACGTATAATCATAAAACTAAATAAGATATACACAATCACTTCCTAATAAAGCTCATGTATATCCACACTAATTAAACTAAACACGGAATAAACACTTCCGCAGAAACAAACTAATCACTATTATACTTCAGTAGAATAAGTCTTCGGCAGAATCCACTTCACTTCAGTAGAAACACTTCGGCATTAATATCAGCATAATCCAGACTTTCACATAATTCCCAACACTAGGCCACATAACAGCTAGGGTTCTCCAAAAAATATCAACACTGTCAAGTGGAATGGCCATATATGCATTCATTAAAAGTGACTCATATAAATTATTGATATTAATGGGGAAAAATAACTTGATAGTTATAAATTTAATATACTTACTATGATATCGAAAGTAAAGCAGTTCGTGAAAGCATGGTAGCCCATAAATTGACCGCAACTGATGATCACATTCTTCTGCGGCGATCGACCGTTGGAGTTCATTTAAAATGAGTTCCAGAGCATGCTTAGAAACTTTATACCACATTTGTTCAAATAATGGTATATTACATTTCTGTATTTTCTCGTTTTTGCTTTTATTAAAACTAGCTTTTATCGCAGTTTCTTGTGCAATGATAACCTTATCGATCGAACGCAACAACATTTCTAAGTTGGACAGTGTAGTTCCCAAGTAGAGTTTCAACAATGCATGTTGACTCTCAACTCTGCATGTTGTTGACTCGCCGTAGTTGCGATATTGATCGGTAATGAACGCGAGAAATATGTCTGAATAACCTTGCAGCTAGTTATTAAGATACGAAGAAATATCTGAAAAAACAATGAATTAATAAAAACTCATTCGGGTCTTATTTATTAAATAATAAAAACAATTAATTAACAAGTACCTGCACGATCGACCAATAACTGTTGTATGTAGTTATAATAATGCATGAATCTGTCTTGTGTCGGAGCTTTAACCATCAAATCTCATGTTCCTTTAATGGACTCATACTCCCTTAGCGTACTGCATCTATTTCTGCAATTCTGAAGAAATGACCTCCTTCACACATTGCAATACCCATCGAAAATTAGGCCCTTTTTCTTTGTCTAAAAAACAAAACGCCATTGAAAATGTTTTGTTTGTTGAAGTTAATCTGATAATTTCAAAAAATGGCAATTTAAACAACGTGGTATTGTATGTGGAGTCCATTAGCATGATATCAGGGAATGTATACCATAGAGCATATGACGTGGGGTGAACAAAGAATAGTTCCTCAAGCTCATTAGTGACCTCATTTACCCTCTCGTAATATGTATAACCTGAACTCGTCAAATGTAACAAAAGGACTTGGATTGGAGTTCTATCACCTATTATGGATCCACGGATCTTATGTTGTGCGTTATATATGGTTCTAATTCCAGACATATTATCCGGATTACGCTCCTTCATTGAGGAAAGTATATGACGTGGTGCTACTTTATATACTGTCAGCTGTTGCACGAAACCGAACTCATCATCATTTACCCGCATATCATATGGGAAACCATGCAACGTCTCTGCCAAATCATGATTATGCCTATCATCCTTCACCCTCAATATACAATAATTTTGTGATTTAATATATTTTGCCACTAATTTGAATGGACAATTGGTTAACGGTACTAGTTTGCCGTTGAATTTCATCTTCTAAATCGTCACATTTATACTTCCCACTTTTTGAACACGCATAATCGATTTGGTACATACACCCCCTCTCCGTTTTGCTTCTTTTTTTAACAATAACAAAACCGATCCCTCGAGCTATATTTTGCAGCCAATCAGTCAGTTGCTCGTGAGAAGTGAACGCCTAAAAATATGTTACAAACATTTCTTAAACAAATATCACAAGAAGTAAATATGTTATAATTTTTTACAACTTTTTTACAACTTTCATATTTTTTTACAACTTTTAATAACTTCTTATTATAAGTTTTTACAACTTTTTTACAACTTTTATACTTTTTATACAACTTTTTAACAACTTTTTTTTATAAGTTTTTATAACTTTTATATATTTTCTTAACAATAAATAAAATTACAACTTTTTTCTACAACTTTTATACCCTATTTAGAATTTTATTTTTTTACAAAAAAATACAACTTTTATTTTTTTTTAAAATAACAACTTTTATTATTTTTACAAAAAAAAATACAACTTTTATCTTATTACAAAAAAAATTACAACTTTTACTTGTTTAAAAAAAATAACAACTTTTATTATCTTTTACAAATAAATTAAAACTCTTTTTCCATTTTTTTTTTTTTTTTTTTTTTTACAAATAAACATATAATTAGTTTTTTCTTACAAAACCGGATACCGGATTCCACCCCGCCCCCTGTTTTTTTTTGTTATAACCCACCCCACTAGTCAGCTCTGAGGACTTATTTCACATCACTTCTCTCTCACTGATAATCTCTCTCTCTCTCTTAGTCACAGATCCCTCCCTTTCTCTCACTGAATATCTCTCTCTCTCTTTCTCTCTCTCTCTCTCTCTCTCTCTCTCTCTCTATATATATATATATATATATATATATATATATATATATACTAGACGAGTACCCGTGCCTAGCGGCATCGGTTTCTAGCGGCAGACAATTAACGATATGCGATATTGTGGTAAATGTTTCATATAACGTTCAAAATAGAACGTGAAAAGATCTCGATGAGACCCGATTCACCAGTTTGTATCGGTTTTAACGGGTCCTCTCTGGTTCGTTTTCGGATGGCTTTAATTGGTTAGCCGAAAACTGAGGGCGACACCGGTTCCCGGTTGAAGACGTTGGTCTGGTCCGGTATTGGTACATAGTGGCGGCAACACATATTTACCGATAAATAGCTTCCTTGAGACGTTATGTTTTCTAGTTTAATTCTTTGGTTTCTTGTTTCGACCAAATTTTGACGGCAAATAATTCTTTACAAAAAATAAATATATATTTAGCGTTAGAAAATCTTTTTCGAAGAATTGTTTAATTTTTTAGCATCGTCTCATTGTTTTTACGTAGCGTCAATCCGTGTGTAACGTCGTTTTCGATAGTCGGTTACGATTGTAATAATAATAGATGAAGGAATTGTATTAGATAAGATTTAAATTTGAGCCGCGAGTACTAAATGCAAAGATAAACATTCACCCATCAAAAGGTACAGGAAATCATCAATCATTAGCATGGCGGTCTCAAGTTTTGACAATAATATAGTAGGGTGAATATAGTGATAGATGTTTTATGCGAATAACTATTTTCAATGAAAAAAATTCTATTTGCAATTTTTGTTAAAGATGGTAGAATGTATATCTTTTCGAGTGACCAAGTAGATAGAGGTTAGAAGATGGTGTCAAATGAGAAGTTTCTTGTTCTAACATAATTTTGAACATGCCCTTTTCAAGTGGAGATTACGTTAAATGGCAATTTCATTGGTGGTCATGAATAAAGCCCAATGATTATTGTTATTGCCCTTTTAATCATTTTTTTTTAAATTTAGCATATATGTTAAACAATTATGACAGTGACTACATAATATAACAAACTTTTTTTTGCAATACTTATTAACGTAAAATTAACCGGTAAACTCATTATTAATCCTTTTCGTTAAGTATTGTGGTTGTGTCTTTAGCTATTCACATGTGGTTGTTTTACTTTAGCTATTCACTTGTTGCTTTAACTTCTTTTTTATTTCTTTGGTAAGTCTCACTCAGTTGATAGTCAAAATCCTTCTTTTGGCTGATTTTGTAGGAGTAGAGTAGGCACTCTCTACAAGGATAACAATGTCAGAGGATATCGAATTTCAACCCAATGTCTAAAATCTTTCAGCCCGCCAAGTAAATTGGTTTCAAATTTCAAACTAAATTTGATAACTATTTTTTTTTCCTTTTTTTTTACCAAATAGTCACCATTTTTTATGACTTATAACATGTTTCTCAAAAAAGCCTTCACAGTTAACATCATTTGTATATTTGTATATTTGGGATCATAGGCCAAATATACAAAGGATGTACTGCGAAACAAAGGATGACATAACACATTTTTTATGACTGTGAAACAATATTTGCAATATACAAATGATGCAATTGATGTTGGCTTAAAAGTTATTTGGCCTATAATCTTTTTTGAGAAACATGTTATAAATCCCAAACAGTTGACAACATCAAAACTCACGGCAATAAATCCCAACGTTGTCAACTGTCAATGCTCGAACAATATTGTTTGCCACAAACATAAAACCACCTCTATGTAAAACATTCGGCATTGCAATAAAATATCACGAGTTCAAAACCCACAGTTAACATAACAAAGATTTACTACATATCTTAACATATCTAGCAACTAAAACAAACTGCAAACATTATCTCACATTCTAAAACACACTTACCAAGAACCATTTCTCAGAAATCTAATTATCAAGGACCTAAACTCATGAATCCACCTCAAACAATTTGAAGGCCTCAAAGAAATCAATGGCCTGCTACACACCTTGCCTTCAAAACTAAAAATTCTAAAACGTGGTCGCCTAAAGAATACACAAAAAAGAATCATTAGTGGCCTCAAATAAATTATAACAAATTTATAAAACTTTATAACGAATATTACAAACAAGCTTTATAAAGAAAATATACAACTTCCGGCCATAAACACAATATCCGGTTGAGGCAAAACAGATTCCGGCGGCCGCTGAAAATTATTCCGGCATCGACTGAAAAGTTTTGTCAAAACATTATAAGAGCCTAGATCTAATAAGATAGTTTTCAAGAAACTCAAACGTTAAACATAAAAGATAAACATAGATATCGAAAGATCTTTAACAGATCTAGATCTTATAATGCCAAAAATTAACATAATAAAGCCTCACCAGATCTGAAATTTATATAATAAGAAATCATATTTATTATAAACTCAAAAAGTCAAACTTATAATAAGTAAACACTCATACAAAAAAATAGATTTTCGAACATAGCATTCAAGATATTTGATTCATAAAGTCAGATTCATAAAAAATATCATATGCATAAAAAACTAAAAAAAAATCCTCATATTTATTATAAGAAAATAGATCATTTTTATATGTAAAAAAATCGAACAAAAATGGATCACATAAAAGGATTTTCATAACTCGGCTGCATGAGCTCTTTACGGCAATACATGGGCTGTAGCTGCTCTTTCCAGTGACCGCGAAGGCGGCTAATAAAAAAAAGTACAAAAAATGTTATAAAACTCAGATCTACCGAAAAAAATTATAAATTCGTAAAAGAAAACTTCAAAACTTTATTAATTATTAATAATCATAGATCTATTAAAAAATACCTCAAATCTTGAAAAACCCTTTTGATAGGCATTGGTCTTGGGGGTCGTGTTTTGTGGCGGTCCGGATCTCAGAGTAAGTGCGGGTTTCGGCGGGTGAGATCCGATGGTGGTGAGTTCACGCCGTGGTGAGCTCGGTCAGTGGTGGAGGTCGGGCAGTGGTGGCGGGGTCCAGTGGTGGTGGGAGTTTTGGTGGAGGGGATAAGAGTGTTTTGTAAGATAAGGGTGTACTGTGTGTTTATTTGATGTTGTTTGTGTGATTTTGTGCAGTGGTGGTAGATGAGGTGTTTGGAAGATGAGAGTGATTTTTAAGATGCAGTGTGTTTTTTGTGTTTTTTTAGATGATCAGTGTTGTGAGGTATTTGTTTGTTTTTTATTTTTATATATGATTTTGTTGGTTTGAAATTGTTTAGGATTTGATTTTGGTTCGGTGTGAGTAAATTTAGGTTTTGATGTTGGTTTGGAGTGGCTGAATCTTAATTTATAGGGTTGGAGGGTGGTTGGGGATATTGCTCCTTTATAAGGGTTATAGATATATAATAATAACAGAAATTTTTTATTTTTTTAAACCAACCATTTCTATTACTGTTTTACCAAACTCAAACTTTTTTTTTGTTAATTAACTTTAGTAAATGGTTGGTTTAAAAAAATAAAAAAATTCTCTTTACTATATATATATATATATATATATATATATATATATATATATATATATATATATATAGAGGCACTTTATTTTCAGAACCCACTTTAAGTGCGAGAACTGCGAGAACCATCTTTTTACAACTAATAATACACAATGTACATCATTTAATGCTCCATAGCATTTTGTTATTTTTATTTAATTCAAAAGGGTATAATAGTAAAAGACATTTTCATATTATTTTTATCTTTTTTTAATTCCCGTTTTTTATAAATCTAAAAATTCGGTTTTTTTTTTTTTTTTTTTTTT